>JAJHZJ010000055.1:2790366-3390366 GCA_023548195.1 Bettongia penicillata ogilbyi | reverse complement strand
TTCACAGAGGAGGAAACTGAAGCCCCAAAAGTCCAAATGACATGCTTAATGAGACAGTGTCAGACCAGGACAAGAACCTAAATCTTTCAACTGCTTAATGCTTTGAAATATATTTTTTCAAAAATCATTTTCTCTCCTGCAGATTGACCAGGACAGGCAGAGATCAGAGTCTCCTTTGCCTTGGTTCTGGGGTACACCACAGGCAAAGAGATCAGGGGCTCAGCAGTTTGAGTTGACCAAAAATAAACTGTGAAGCTGGCTCTTTAAACCAGTCTGACTCCCAAAATTCCTCCAGGTTCTTAATACCTCACATTCCTGACCTGTTTACCTCCTCTCCCCAGATGCACAGCTGAGTTCTGCAGCGCTTGCACAATTCTATCACCTCCTTGCTCTGGCCCCAGTCAAAGTCCCTCCTTCCCAGGCCTGGTACACCCAGACCAGCTCCACACTCTCAGCTCACAGTTTCCTATGGTTGCTTAGTGGCCCCTGAAGAACAAGGACCAACGGACAGACTGAGGGCTGGGGTAAGGCAAGGAAAGAAGTCCTATAAAAGAACCACTGTCCCCTTCTTTCATAAGAAACCTCCTTTCCAACTGAGGTAAGCCACGGGGCCAAAGGCTTCATAGATGAGCCATTCCTAGGCTCAGACATCTCCCAATACAGACTTACCAACTGTACCTCACATTCTACTACCTCAATTCACAGTAACTGTTGATGAGGCCCAGGGAGGTCCCTTCACCAACAATTCTCATGCTTAGAATAAATGCTTGGTGGGACAACCAGGTGGCATGGTGGATAGTACACTGTCCCTAGAGTCAGGAGGACCTAAGTTCAAATACAGCCTCAGATACTTACTGGATGAGTGACCCTGAGTAAGTCACTTAACCCTGATTGCCTCAAAAAAAAAAAAAGCATGCGATTCACAAACTCAGTGTCATCTTCAACTCCCTGACTTCTTTCCTTACCTTTTAGCCAATTAGTTGCCAACCTTGTTGAGTCTACCTCCAAGCATTTATCCCATACGTTCTCCCTGCCTTCATGCACATAGGTGCTATTTTAGGCCCATGTTTCCTATTTCTTGGACTATTGTAATCTGAATTCGCCTCTCAGTCTCAAATCTTTTCTTTTCATCCTATCTAGCAACTGCACCTGGAGTCAGGAAGTCCTATGTTCAAATCTAGCCTCCGACAATCAATAGCTGTGTGAACTTGGGCAAGTCATTTAACCTCTCTGTGCCTCAGTTTTTTTATCTGTAAAATGAGGCAATTCCTCTCCATGGCCTTCAATGTCACTTCCTGCTCTAAATCTTATGATTCTACAATTTTTCCAAAGAGCAGGTCTAATCACTTCCCTTGCTTATTCAGTAAACTCCAGTGGCTCCCTATTACCTCTGCTATAAATTCTGGTTGACATATAAAACCCTTCATAACTGGCTCTGACCTTCAAGCCTTATTGCAAAATTACTCCCCTTCACAAACCCTACAGTCCCATGAAGCTAACCTTCTTCCTGTTCCTCATAAATGGCACCTAATCGTGTCCCCTTCACATCTCCTGCTAACAATCTCTAGTCTCCTTTAAGACTCTGCTCAAACATTACCTTCTACATGAGACCATTCCTGATCTCTCAGTTGCTAGTGCCTATTTCTCTCTTCTCAGTCATGTCCAAGTCTTCCTGACCCCATTTGGGATTTTTTGGGCAGATACTGGAGTGGTTTGCCATTTCCTTCTCTAGCTCATTTTACAGAAGAGGAAACTGAGGCAAACAGGATTAAGTGACTTGCCCAGAGTCACATAGCTGGTAAGTGTATGAGGCCAGATTTGAAACCTTAGGTCTTCCTGACTCCAGGCCCAGCGCTCTAGCTACTGTACCACTGATCCAGAAGGAAAAACATTTGTATTCTAGTCCCGGCTCTATGACTAACTCATGGTGGGCTCTCAACTGAGCTGTAATCAGAAATTTTGCAGCCAGGGAAAGCTTCCCCAAACACTATAACAAGTTACCTTTTCTGACCAATTCAGTAGGGTTAAATGAGGATGGAAATATCCTATGACACAAGGTCCTATGGTGGGGGAGAATCCCTAGAAAATCCCTAGAAAAACAAGGTCTTCCTGCAGTGGGGAGGTGAGGTGGAGTCAAGGGGAGACAGATCCGTGGACAGTTTGAGCTTGTTGTTAGGGAGAAAGGGAAAGGAGCCAGGATGGGAAGGAAATTGCATGAGGTGTGGACAGTGAGAGAAGGAAGTTTACCGTTTAGTAGCTTCCTGTTTTAACTAATAGTCTTGTTAGCTAATGTTGAATTCAGTAGTTTTTAGCTTCTGAAGGATTACAAGGACTTGGTAGCAATTTTCAATGCCCTGGGACAAAGTCTACCCTACCCTACCCTAGTTATGCTTCCGGCCTTTTGGGCAAGTCATTTATCTTTGCTTCTCATTTTCTCCACCTGTAAAATGGTGATGATAATCCAGCCTAACTCATCTTTCAAGTTTAGGGTGATAATCAAATGAAAGTGATGAGAGAAGGTAAAAGCGTTATCCCAGTGTAAATGCCCATTTCCCTTATATTCCAAATAGTTGAATTTAATAAGCATTTTAAAATTATAAAGAACATCTGTCACACAGCAAAGGCTCCGGGCTAGACTTTGTGGGTGGACACAGAAGGATGTAAGCCTCTAGGGGCTTACTGTGTGGGGAGAATAGTCAAGCACACAGGAAACCCTCAGAAAGTCATATAAATACACTGCTAAGTGCCAAACCAATGAATGTTACAGACATTCTACATTACTGTAGCATTCAGAGGGGAGAGGATCCTAGAGCCTTTGAGAGGGAAGGAACCTCAGATATAATCACATAGTCGAACCCCTCATTTTACACATGAGGAAATTGGAGTTTGGAGAGTTGAAGGGTCTAGTTAGTGGCAGAGACACAGAGATTTGTAACCAGGTCTTCTACTGCCTGGTCTGGTGATTCATCATATGCTGCCCTGCTTTCCAGTCACTGCGGGCCCAGAGTTGTCAGTCCTTTCTATCTTTCTGTAAGAAGGACAGGGAAGTCAAATAGCAGGCCTGAATTTGGGTGGTCGGTAACTATGTGGAACAAATATTTGGAGGTAGACTTAACAAGGACAGCAAAGTTGCACAGTGGATAGAATGCCAGGCCTTTAGTCAGGAAGACCTGAATTCAAATCTGGCCTCAGACACCTACTAACTATGAGACCCTGGGCAAGTCACTTCACCCTATTTGCCTCAGTTTCTTCATCTATAAAATGAGCTGGCGAAGAAAATGGCAAACCACACCATTATCTTTGCCAAGAAAACCTCAAATGGGTTACAAAGAGTCAAACATGACTAAAACAACACAACAAAAAACTTAATGAGGCAGTCTGGTATAGAGAAAATGGTACAAATCAGAGGATGTGGGTCCAAACTCTAGCTTTTCCACTTACTGCCTTGGGCAATCACTTAGCCTCTGTTTCTTTAGCCTCAGTTTCTGGTATCTTGGTTATCTCAGCTATCATTGTGCCTCAGATGGGTCCTCTGGGTACATTTATTTATACATTTATATCTCCCTCAGACACTATAACTCCCTCGACATTTTGTCAGAGAGGCTGTTTCTTTTAATGCTGATTTTTAAAGATCAGTTTTCTTTACACTAAGCTTCTTTTTCTGCTACTTTCAACAACTAAATTCTCTACGTAACAAAAGGAGCATTTTCTTACATCTTGAATGAGGGGGTAGGACCAGATCCCTTCCCAACTCTATGTCTATGACTGTAACCCTAAACACACACATTGAGCTCCCCTCAATCTGTGGCTGGGGGCCTCAATCCTTATCTCTAACACCTCAGAGCCCAAATTTCTATCATGATAGCCCCCTGAGGCCAGCTGTTCTCTCCACCCTACTAGAGTAAATGGCTCCCTCAGGGTCACTGCCTGCCTTCCAACTGCTGGCATAATGAAATCTCTAATTGTGACAAGCCACGCTCTCCTCAAGAGACTCTACTGGCTTAATTACATGACAGGTAAAAGAGACCTGCCTGGCAAGGGTTTATTTTGTTTGACTGGGGACCAACATATATACACAAACATATGAAGGGTGGGGTGGGAGAAAGTTGACTCCAGCTCTCTGATCTCAG
Source organism: Bettongia penicillata ogilbyi (assembly GCA_023548195.1). Lineage (NCBI taxonomy): Eukaryota > Metazoa > Chordata > Mammalia > Diprotodontia > Potoroidae > Bettongia > Bettongia penicillata. The sequence goes on along the minus strand of JAJHZJ010000055.1, from coordinate 3,386,236 downwards.
ATGATGAGGCGTGGATGTGTTAACAAAATGTTAATACTTGGAGCATGAACTACTTTCTCTGATTGAATCAGAAGGGGACTGAAAATTGGCATGTTCCTGGAGGATTTTAAATAGCTAAACCCAAATCAGTTCAAATTGACCATGGTATCTAGCATCAGAGCTAACAGAAGGAGATGCCTTACTCAGCAATTGCAGTCTATTCAGGAGAGTGAAAGGCACAATGAGAGAAGACACACATGGTCTAGAAAGACATGAGTAGAGAAAGGTAGTCTCTCAAAGCAGGAAGCAACTTCAAGGCACATGAAGTGACTTCTGGCAGCAAACGAGAATCCAGCTCTGGATTCAGGACAGAGTTATTTGACCCTCACTGCCCTGTTGAACAACTCACCCAAGAGAGAAGCTACAATAAAAGGGGGAGTTTTGTGAAGAATGGTTGAAAAAAAATTAAGTATATAGCAGGGATGGGTAACCACACTTGAGGACCTAAAGGATCACATGTGGCCTTGAGGCAAAAGTTTCCCCACCCCTGGTATATAGTATACTATTTGAAAATACAGTATATACAGTGCTAGGGATGCAGAAACTCAAAGAGTGTCCCTGGCTTATAGACTTTTTTTATGACAACAGGAATACATAATTTTATTCCAAGAAGATGAAGAAATGAGGAAAATAGTAATTAACTCTTTTAGACAACTTCTTTTAAGTATTAATTACTTTGGTAGATGGAGACATGGAAGGAACCATTTTATTTATTGTTTTAAATTAAAGTTGTGATGTGTTTGGTGGAGGGTGTATTGGAACTCCCTCAACCAAGACATAAAACAACTGCTTTGCAATTTATAGATCTAGAGTGTTTCTTGGGGCTCTTAGAAGTTAAGGAGCTTGCCTAGGGTCGTACTGCCTGACTTATGTTCTAATGAGGGAACAACATGTATAGGGGAGCAGTGAAAAGAGAGGGATGTTTTGAGTTGGAAAATTACAGGGATACTGAATGAAACCATAGGGGAATATAATGATAAGCCCTTTCCAGAAGCAATGATAAGAGTTGAATAGAGAATGGTTTCAGAAGCAGGATAGGGAGAGCATGCACATGGAAGTGCATGTAGTAGGATGGTGGTTGCTAGGGAAGGAAGGGAACTGTGGGTGGAGCCAAGCCAGATGTAGTGCATGATTGAGGTAACCAGGGTGGTAGTTCCTGGTATGAAAGAGCTAGGTGTCTGGTTAGCTGGTGAGGAGATAACTGTGAAAGGACTTCAAATATATTTAATGAATGACTAAGAGCACTTACTGCAGGCTTACTGTATGCAAAGCATTGAGTTAAGCCCTGGGGATACAAAAGTAAGAAGGTTTCTCCTCTCAGGGATTTCACATTCTAATGGGGAAATGATACACGAGATAGGTTTCAACTTCAATATCTGGCCATTGGACCCAGGTGGCTCTGGAGGAGAAAGTGAGGCTGGTGACTTTGCACAGCCCTGCCTCACTTAAATCCAATTCACTTGCATGTCATAGAATCACCTCCCTGACATCATGGTCCTCTTTTGAGAACAAATAACAAACAGCAGCTGCAAGTCAGATGGGAAAATCCCACCAGCCTTAGGGTGCTGCAGAAGCAAAGCAAATATTAATGCCTCTTCTTTGATGTCACTTACAGATGAAATCCTTTCATTTTCTGATGTTGAACCATTTGACAGTGACATGGACTTTGGTGGTCAGATTTTTTCTTTCTGGGTCTCAGTATCTGTGGCAGTACCCCCTAGAGGGAGTAATTGCCAGGCTGTACCTGCACAGAGGTTACTTCCCAGGATAATGGCTGAGGGTCCTGGGCTGGAAATATTGCTATTTCTAAGGCTCTTGGGTTTAGGGTTCTGGGCTGTCCCCACTGGGGACACTCCCCATGGAAGTGATGACAGTTTCCCAGGCCTGGCACACACTGCCTCCTCTCTCTCTTTCTGAGGGTGTCTTCCTGCTTAGCCTTCCCTGTGGGTATCAATTGGTTGGCAGGAGTTGCCTTCCTGGATGATGGCTGTAAGGACCAGGCTAGAAACAGGATTAATGAGTATTGTCACTTGCAGGTCAGCAGTTGTTACCAATGGTGATAAGGAAAACAGGCTCCTCCTCAGTAACTCCTCCCTTCAGTGATGGCTTTGGGCTTGAGAGGGAAGTAGGTGTGTGGTAGTTTAGGAGGCTCTGCTATTCCCAGGGTTATTGCATTCAGGATCCTGGGAGGACATGCAGGTCATGGAGACCCAGCAATTCTAGAGTTAAGTTGTGCTGGCCAAATGTATTTCCCAGATGTGTGGCCCAGGGGTGGGGAACCTGGGGCCTTGAGACCACATCTGGCCCTTTAGGTTCTTGGGTGTGATCTTTTGACAGTTCAACTTTTACAGAATAAATCCTTTTATTAAGAGGATTTGTGCTGTGAAATTTGGATTTAGTCAAAATGCCGTACTTGAGGAACTAGAGGGCCACATATAGCCTTGAGGCCACAGGTTCCCCATCCCTGGCACTCTAACCCATCGTAGTTTGTATCCACTCTTTCCAAGGGCACTATATTTGTGGGATAATATATCCCAAGTTTCTTAGGGGAATGCCTGATAGCTCTTCTCAATTTGGCATTTTGTAAATATCTTTGCTTTGAGCTAATTATGGTCTACTGGCTTAATGGGAAACATATCATTGAAGGCTTATCACTTATATTTTATAGGAGTCTAGCCCCACAGGGTAACCTAGAACCCATAGAGTCATAGCAGTCCTTCAAGGGACCAGTGATACACACATATAGTTATCCCTTCCACATCATAACTTTCCCCATTGCAGTTTTAATATATTGCAGGTTATAAGGAATTATATACAGGTAATAAGAAATTAAGTGGGAATTTGGGGGAGTTTTTGAGAAGGCCAACAGACAACAGAGAGACTATGACTAAATACTCAACCCAAATTTTACAATAAATTACTGTAAGTATCCCATAACATAAAAAGAAAAAATTTAGACTTTTTCTCTAGTAGGGAAGAAGGACCAAAATGTTTTGCACAGATTTTCCAGATCATAGGGGTCCCATCCTAACACACACACACATACACACACACACACACACACACACACACACACACACACACACACATGCGGAAGGTATAATTGTAATGAACAATAGACTTTCATTTGTTCTACTTGTCCCTAGAAGTCAAAGCTAAGAACAGAAATTTTTAAAATTTATTTTTAGTTTTCAATACTTACCTCCATAAGTTTTAAATTTTCTTCCCCTCCTCCCCTCTCTAAGATTGTATGCAATCTGATATAGGCTCTACACGTACATTCCTATTAAGCACAGTTTCACATTAGTAATGTTGTATAGCAGAATTATAACAAATGGGAGAAACCGTGAGGAAAAACAACCCCACAAAATAAAAAAAAAAAGAAAATAGTCTGTTTTGCTCTGCATTCTGACTCCTTAGTTCTTTCTCTAGATGTGGATGGCATTTCCCATCATGAGTCCTTTGGAATTGTTTTAGGTTTTTGCATTGCTGAGAAGAGCTCAGTCTATCAAAATCAGTCCTTGCACACTGTGGCTATTTCTGTGAACAATATTCTCCTGGTTCTGCTCACTTCACTCAGCATCAGTTCATATAAGTCTTTTCAGGATTTTCTGAAGTCTGCCTTAAGAATAGAAATTTTAAGAGAAGAAGTTTTAAAAAGGCAGATTTTGCCTAATAGAAAAATCTCCACCAAAGTCTTAATATGATTGTAAAGTGGAGGTGACCTTGTGTTCTAGGGTTCTAGAAGGGTAAAGCACCACTCTGTGTAGGCTTTTGGAGAACAGACTATGATGTGGGTAGAAACAGTACCCTAAGAGTTAAAAATAATATTAAAGATTGACTTTGTGGAGCCCTTGGTTTATTTTCTAATCTGAAGGTGCCCTAAAGTCTCCTCTTACCATAAAACTTACCCTTATCCTGGGGGGACCATAAAATTTTTTGTCCCCACCCCATCCTGGGGAATGAGATTTCCTTATCTCCCTTATCTTATGTCATTCATAGTCCTCATCCTACATCTTTATCTTGCAAGACTTACCCTAGATCTCCAACCCCCACAAGGAAACTCTAATATCATCCTATATAAATGTGGTCCTTTTCCTATATCACTGCCTTCGGTTAGCTCCTTGCTAACTCTCAGGTCTGTTGCTTTTGTGTCAATAAAGCTCCCAATGGCTACAGAGAAGGTCTAAGTGAATTCCTTCACATTTTGAACCAGCTCTCCCATCTGTCTTCAACAGACTATATTTACTGTCTAAGGACCAACCTGGCTAAATGGAGAGAGGCTCATTCTCAACAAACTGGCTGACTAAAAGGTAAGGGATTCTTTGGTCACAGCAATCAATGACACAACAAACAAACACAAAAACAAACAAATCTAGAAGAATTTTAACAATCTCCTTGAACTTAAAAATTCTTAACTTTTTTATGTGTTATGGACTCATCTGACTTTGGCAAAGCGTAGGGACTCTTCAGAATGATATTTATTGTCAGGGAACTGCTTAGGATCTTTGAAAATGCTGGTCAAAAAGGACTCTTGATACAAAATGCCATCCACATCTAGAGAAAAAACTATGGAATCAGGAAGCAGAATGAAGCAAACTATTTTCTCTTTTGTCATGTTTTGTTTTGGTTTTTTCTCATGGATTCTCTCATTCCTTTTCCTTCTTCTATGCAACATGATGAACATGAAGGTGTGTTTTGTAGGGATATGTGTATGAAACCCATGTGGGATTGCATGCCATCTTGGAGGGGAGAGGGAGAGAAAATTTGAAGCATATGGAAATGATTGTTGAAAACTGAAAACAAATAAATTAATAAAAAAAGAAATTAAGGTGATATAAAAACTAAAGAGGTCAATAAAAGCAAATTTAAAAAAAAGAAAGTGCTAGTCAGTTCTCTAATCACAGTCCAGGTCATTCTTTAATGTGTCTTCAAATTCCGGGCTCAGATCATTGTTCATCAGTAAAGCCTGTCTGAGAGACATGTACTGCCCATCGAGCTGCTTGTCCAAGTCTGAGCAAAAGATAGTCTCATTTTTTGTGTGTAGCTCATCAAGTCAATATCTCATAACCTCCTTCAACAGGTTATTCCACTCATAGAGGAGCGTCTCATAGAGGAGGCCTAGCAGCAGGTGGTGTCCCCAAAATCTTAGTGCAACTTAAAGTGATTAAAGAGTAAAGGCTACACTTAGATTTTTGGGATACCCTATTGTGAGCAATATCATATTACAAAAAAAAAAGCATATCTTACAGTATAAGAAAGTGGGGGAGAAGGAGATATTGCAAGGGAGGGGATGATGGGGGGAGGGCAAAGGGAGGAGGGAGCAATTTGAAGTCAACACTTGGGGAGGGACAGGATCAAGAGACAGAAGAGAAACAATGAGGGGCAGGTTAGGAGGGATGGTAATCCAGTTAGTCTTACACAACACGACTATCAGGAAGGTCATTTGCAAAACTACACAGATAGGGCCTAAATTGAATTGCCTGCCGTCCCAAAGGGAATGGGTGGGGAGGGAGGGATGGGGAGAATTTGGAACTCAAAAGTTTTAGGAACAACTGTTTAATATTGTTGTTGTAACTAGGAAAGAAGACATACAGTTAATGAGGAATAGAAAGTCATCTGGCCCTACAGGAGAAAAGAGAAGATGGAGACAAGAGAAGGGAGGGATGACAGAAGAGAGGGCAGATTGGAGATAGGGAAAATTAGATTGCTTGGGGTATTGGGGTGGGGGGAGGGGATAAAAGGGGAGAAAACTGGGAACCCAAAAATTTGTGAAAATGAATGTAAAAAATTAAATAAATAAATAGAATAAAAAAAAATTTAAAAAAATGTTAAAAAAAAAAAAAGCAAAAAACAAAAAAACAAACCACATAATACAAAAAAACTCCACGTGGCCCTCAGTGAATTAAGGAAAGATTTTATTAATTCTTGTCTTGCCAGAGATGGCAGGAGCTGGTTGACCCTTAAGGACACACACTCTTTCAGACAATTGCAAAGTCTTTTAAGACATCCTGATTTGCATTTCCCTCCTTTTATTACCTTGGTCAGGCATTTCTAGGTTCACAGTCTATCCAAAAGCCCTCTCATGGCTCTACTCCCCTGCTTATATCTCTCATTTCTACATTTCAATTCCCCCCTTTTTCATCCTCATTTTCTTTATACTTTATTTAATAAAGGAAATGCCAAGCCACAAAATGCTTTTAGTTTCATCCCAGGTTGTCTACATCAGATTTTATGATCTCCATAGCAGGAGAAAGGAATTTTCTCATTTGCTAAGAGAATTGACAAAAGTTATGAGTTGAAGATTCAGCCCAAGATATCCGTAAGAAGTCCCATTATCTAAGACAGCATCTGGGTCAATGAACCTCATCCTACATGAGCCACACCTGATCTGGTAGGGTTTTTTTGGTTTTTTGTTTTTTGTTTTTGACACACAGGAAAAAGGCCTTCTCAGAAAAAGAAGAAGAGTCTGCTTTCAGATGTGCTGTTTAATAGGTGGCCAACATTCCCCACTCCTTTCTTCTGCAATCAGTTTATCTTTTACATTATCAACAAGTATGACTCTTAAGGTTTCACAAATTTTGTATGATTTCTGTGGAGACAAAATTCAATCATCCCTTACACTATATTCTAGAATTTAGTATAATCCATATGATGTCATGAACAAACAAAAGCATCCGGGGGACCTAACCATCTGTAAAGAATTCCTCCTGGATAGGAAACAAGATGTGCACAAACATAAAAAAACAAAGATCAGGGGTAGAATTTGTTTGGAAAAATAGATGTCTATATAAGTATGTAATTATGTATATATCTTTAGCTATAGAGAAACATATCCAAATGTAATTGTATCCTTGCGGGGAAAGAAAAAAAGTGCACAGCAGAGAACAAAAGAAAACTTGTAAGGAAGTAAAGAAAATATGGACAGTTCCCAACCCAACATGTATTATTTATTATACAGGCTTTATTGAAATGAAAATTTATTGTTACATATTTTGAATCTTCTCTTAAGTTCTGCTAGGCACATTACATGCTTTTTTTTCTTTCTTTGTATTTAAGTTCCAATATTTAAGTTTATGATATGGTTTTGTTTCTTTTCTCTATCCTGTATTCATGTTCTGGAGTTTGAGTCCAAAATAATTTCTTTTTTTAAAAAAAAGAATTCGTTCCCCAGTTGATAAATGGTCAAAGGATATGAACAGGCAATTTTCAGGGGAAGAAATTAAAGCTATCTATAATCATATGAAAAAGTGCTCTAAATCACTATTGATTAGAGAGATGCAAATCAAAACAACTCTGAGGTACCACATCATACCTATAAGATTGGCAAACATGACAGAACAAGAAAATGATAAATGCTGGAGAGGATGTGGGAGAGTTGGAACACTAATTCATTGTTGGTGGAGCTGTGAGATCATCCAACCCTTCTGGAGAACGGTTTGGAACTATGCCCAAAGGGCTACAAAAATGTGTATACCCTTTGACCCAGCAATATCGCTACTAGGACTGTATCCCCAAGAGATTATAAAAATGGGAAAGGGTCCCACATGTACAAAAATATTTATAGCAGCACTCTTTGTGGTGGCCAAAAACTGGAAGTCAAGGGGATGCCCATCAATTGGGGAATGGTTGAATAACTTATGGTATATGAATGTAATGGAGTACTATTGCGCCATAAGAAATGATGAACAAGAAGACTTCAGGGAGTCCTGGAAGGACTTATATGACCTGATACTGAGCGAAAAGAGCAGAACCAGGAGAACTTTGTGCACAGCAACAACCACAGCGTGCGAGAGTTTTTTCTGGTAGACCTGGAACTTTGTAATAACACAAGAACTTACTGAGAAAAAAAAATCCCATTGTTGGTCTTCTAAGGCAAAATGCCTTCCACACTCAGAGAAAGAAATATGGAAGTCATTCGCAGAATGTAGCAGATCATGTTTGTGTGTGGGTGGGTTTCAGTGTATTATGTTTTGATTTGTTATATGATTTCTTCCATTTATTTTAGTTAGACTACATAGCATGACTACAGTGAAAATGTGCTCAATAGGAAAGTATATGTAGAACCTATACAGAATTGTATGCTGTCATGGGGAGGGAGGGGGGTGGGAGGGAAGGTGTAGGGTGGATAAAATCTTAATTTTAAGAAAGTGATTTTAGAACATTAAAAAATAAATAAACAAATAAATAAATTGATTAATTTGAAAACAAAAAATATGCTTAAAATAAAAAATTAAAAAAAAAAAGAATTTGTCTGCATTTAGAGCTCTACCCTGGACGTTCTCCATGATATATCTTGGGTCATTAATACTTACGATCAGAGGATCGTGGATTATGCATCTCCCATGCTCTCATAAATGGAGGATGCTGGATTATAAATCGACCCTTTTGGGGATGGTGCTTAGGGTTAACTCTGGATTAGGGGTCCCCTCTTCAGCATTCCTAAACCTGCTAATGATTTAATGATTGCAGTATTCTGTAAGGAGCATATCCTGGTTAGGTAGTGAACATAGCATCACCATGGAAAGCCTTGAATGACAAGGAAAGAGCTCAAACTTTGGGAAACAAGGGTGGTAGTTTGCACGCCTTTTAAAATAATTACTGAGGCTATTCAAAGCCTTTTTTTCTTGTGCTCAACTCCAGGTTTTGAATTGGATTCTAGATGGCTAAAGTCACTAAGAGTGGAATAACCTGCCTTGAGAGGTGATGAGATCCCTATTGTCTCATTTAAGCTTCATATCACTCCTCCTGAGGTAGTCTGGAGAGTTATTGGAGGCCAGACTGGAACCCAAGACCTTAGAGGAAGGGACTGGAGAGATCATTTTGTTCAGGGGTTCTTAACCTTTTTGTTGTCACTTTTTGACATGATTGCCTTTGGCAGTCTGGTGAAGCCTATGGATCTCTTTTCAGAACAATGTTTTGTTCTGTTTTTTTGGGGAAGATAATAAGGATTCAGTGACTTGCCCAGGGACATACAGGGTCTGAGGCAGAATTTGTACTCAGGGCCAATGCTCATTTTACTGCACCACCTAGCTGCCAGAATAATGCTTTTAGATGCATAAAATCCATAGGATTACAAAGGAAATCATATTTTAATCCTATTAAAATAGTTATTAGAATATTTTTAAAAATTCCACAGACTTTCTAAGAACATCTGATCTAATCCAACTTTCATTTTTTCTTTTGATATTGATTTTTAAAGCTTAAAAAAAATATTTTGTCTTTAGATGTCCTTCCCTCCACAACATATTCTGTCCCCAATCTCTGCTATCTCTTACAACAAATAAAAAAGCAAAAGGGCAGTATAACAAAACTAGCACAGCTGACATTATTTGCAGTCTCCCATAATGGTAGTCCCCTACCTCTGCAAAGACAGGGCAGATGTGCCTTCTCATTTCTCTTCTTTAGGGTCAAACTTAGTCATTATAATTTCACAGTTCATAGTCTAGTCTAGTTTTTTTGTTGTTTCCTTGTTGTATTCATTGGGTATGTTGCTTTCTTGATTCTGCTTACTTCATATGGCATCAGTTCATATGAGTCCTCCCATGTTGCTCTGTATTCATATTCGTCATTTCTTTTAGCACAGTAATATTCTGTTACATTCCTGTAACATAATTTGTCTAACCTCGCAAAACCAAGTGGCATCCATTTAGTTTCCATTTCTTGTCTACTATGAAAAGTGGTACTATAAATATTTTGATGCATACAAGACCTTTCTTTTTATATCAGACTCCTTGGGCTATATGGCTAATAGTGGAATCTCTGGGTCAAAGCGTATGGAAATTTTAGTATCTATGATGTTAGCATAAATCCAACTTGCTTTTTAGCATGGTTGGATCATTTCCCAGCTCCACACCAGTACATCAGTGGACCTGTCTTTCTGAAACACCTCTAACAATATTCTTACCTTTTGTCCTCAGCCAACTTATTGGATACAAAATGACACCTCAGAGTTATTTTGATTTGCATTTCTCTTACTGTTAATGACTTGGGGCAATCTTTCATATGGTTGTTAATATTTTTGCAATTCTTTTCAGAGCTATTTGTTCATATTCTTTGACTACTTCTCCATTAAAGGATGGCTTTTTAAAAATACATTTGTATCATATGAGGGTTTCTTAACCTTTTTTTATGTCATGGACTTCTTCCTCAGTCTGATGAAGTCTAGGGATCCTTTCTCAGAATAAGTGCATAAAACAAAATACATAGGATTACAAAGAAAACCAATTATGTTGCAATATAGTATCGAAATACTTTTAAAAACAAGTTCCTAAGTGAGCAGAACTAAGAGAATATTGCACAGTCACAGTAACATTGTAACAAAAATCAACTGTTTGCTTACTTTGCTACTTAGCTTAGCTACTTTGATCAATATGATCTACCACAGTTCCAAAGGACTCATGATAACAAATGCTTTCCACATCCAGAGAATGATACATTCTGACCACAGATTGAAGTATATTTTTTTCTTCATTTACTTTTCTTGTTTCCCCCCCAACTCTCACCCGACACAGCATGGCTAATATGGAAATATTTTGCATGACTTTACATGTATAATGGGTACCGCATTTCTTGCCTTCTCAATGGGTGGATGAAGACAGGGAGGAAAAGAATTTGGAGCTAAACATAAAAAAAGTTTTTTTTAAGTTCACAGACCCTAACCCCCACATTTTATAGATAAAGAAACTACCAATATTTCAATATGTGACCATGGATAAGATGCTTTTTTTTAAAGAAATGATTATTAATAACCAATGATGTGAGATCCAGAATTCTCCCTCTTTTTCTAAGCCTCATTTCAAGGCTTAGCCTCTGAAGGACAGCATTGATGACAGCAGCTAGGATTAACATTCTGCTGTATATAGGTGCTGCTACCTCACCCAGCCTTACAAGAAATTTGTTGTTTGTTCTTTGTTCTCAGAAGAGGACCATGACATCAGGGAGGTGATGCCATGACATGCAAGTGAATTGGCTTTAAGTGAGGGAGGGCTGTGCAAAGTCACCAGCCTCAGATCTATCTGGGCCCAGTGGCCAGATAGAGTTCAGGATGAGCGGAGATAGTCCTGGATGCACTGGCAGACCTTCGCCTTTTTAAGCTAAGGTCTTTAACAGGTCTCAGCCTGACTGAGTCAACGTCCATTCAGTAATTAAGGCTAGGTAAGAAATGAGACAGACAGTGGCCTCTTTTATGTAGTCCTTTCTTCCTTTTTTCCTTCTTTCCTTCCTTCTCGTCCCCTCCCGCACCTCCCCCAACTTCCTTCTGTCTTGGTACAAAGGAATGTAAATTTTGATCACTGAAATCTCCCAAGATATCTTGGGGTTAGCAGGCTAGATGTTTTCTTAAGGACCATGCTTTAAACCCAAATCACTCTGGTTTTCATTGATTGGCCAACAATAAGTTCCAGAGCAAAGCCCCACTTGGTCATTGTTTGGACCCTGATTGACACAGAGTAAATGTAAAATAATAATTGTTTCTGTTTTGAGGGTCTTTTCCTCTTACATGGACGGAATTTAATCTTGGGTAAAACTTCAGTCTATTGTGTCTACTCAGGATTGGTTAGGGGAATATAGATTCTTTGTCTAGATTTCCTGAGGCTGGAGGTGACTTGGAATAAATGCATGTCCTCTAGGCCCTCATTGGAAAAACTTTATCTCTCTTAATAATATTCATTCTCTCATTAATTTTTAACCAGTTAGAGTTGATTGCCACCTTCAGCATACCCCCATGAGCATGCTGCCATGAGGGGGTGTTTGGCATTTGAGAGTGTCATCGGCCTTTTTATTGGTAATAGGCTAGCATTATGAATAAAATGATTAATTACCCAGAAGTAGTCTCTCAAACTTTTTAAACATCACAGTTTCCCTCTTTGTTAAGTGAAGTGAAGTGAAGAAGTTAAGTGAAGTTAATTATCTTTAAAGTCCCTCCCAGCTCTAGGATTCTATGAAATCAAGTCTAAATTCCTTATTTTGGCTTTCAAGGTCCTTTAGAAGCTGGTCTTATACTATTCCCTCTGCTTCATTTAAACTTGTCTCCCACACATAACAAGGTCATTTCTACCTGTACACCTTTGCTCAGACCTTCAATGCCGCCCAAACCCACTGTCTATTTTGAGTCCTAACCTTTGATCAGGATCTAGGCCAAGGCCCACTGCTTCAGCGAAGCCTTCCTTGACTTTAGCCCTCATTGATCTTGTTTCTGAATTCCTACCACACAATCCACACTGCTTAGCTTAGTGACAAACTGTTCTCTGATGATTTTCCATCAGCCTCGGTTCCCCAACAAGCCTGCAGGCTCTTTGAAAGCAGGGGTCCCATTTCTCTGTAGCCAGTGACCCTGTAGGCACCCTCTTCTCCTTGATACTCTCTTTTCCTTAGGTTTCTGTGACACTACTCTCTCCTGGTTTTCCTCCTACCCATATAATCAAGTTTTCTTCATGTCCTTTGCTGAATATTCACCCATGTCATGCCTGCTAACAGAGGGAATCCCCTATGACTCCTTTTCTCTTCTCCCTCTTATAGGGTTTCCCTTGTTCATCTCATCAGTTTCCCTGGTTTCAATGATCATCTCTATGCAGATGACTCAGATATGTTTGCCCAATTCTAGTCTCTCTAATGACCTCCAGTCTTGCCTATTAGATGTCAAAAGCAAGCACCCTGACTCATCCAGCATGACCTATCACAGGTTCTTAGATCTGCTTTTGTAAAAAGGAAAGGCAACTTTTGAGGGGTCAACAATCACTTTAATCAAGCACATATATCATTCATTTAGTTCAGGGGAAAAAGTCAGCACCCTGAACTCCAGAGAAAATACAAACAGAGAAATAAAGATCAACAGACAGGGCTTCCAACTTTCTGACCATAAGCAATACATAGCATAGTTACCAGAGAGAGAAGCACCAACACCTGGGTTTTCAAAGGGGGGAGTGGGGGGTTGGGTGGGAAGAGAGGGAGGGAGGGGCTCCTTAGCAGCTGCCCAGAGTCTCATCTGGTCGAACAAACCTTCTTCCAAAAAAAAAGCCCCGACGTAAAACCTCAGAATATTTATATATTTTTCAGAACAGGAGGGCAGGACCCTCTGACCCAGTGCCACAATAGAAATTAACAAAAAGTTACTTGAGACCTATTAATGGGCAGGAAAGATCTAATTAACATTACAATGTCTGATAGAAATATTAAACTCAACAAGTCCAAAATGGAACTCATTATCTTTTCTACTAAATTCCTCCTCCCTTTCCTAACTTCTCTATTACTGTAAAAGGCACCATCATCCTCTCAGTCACCTAGGTTCACAATATGGGTGTCATCCTCTCCCCTCCCCTCCCATAAATAACCTATTACCAAGCCATGTTGACTTTTTACCAATGTTTCTCCTATATGCCCCTCCTGATCCTCTCCTCTGGCACAGTCATCACCCTGGTATAAGTTCTCATCTTCTCATGCCTGGACAATTGCAATAGCCTGTTGGTTGGTCTCCCTATCTCAAGTCTCTCCCACTTCAGTCTACCATCCACTCATCTGTCAAAGTGATCTTTCTAAATTCTGAGTCTGATCATGTCACCCCCTTATTTAAGAAACTCCAGTGGCTCCTGAATGCCTCTGTTTGGAATTCATAACCTGGTCCCTTCCTAACTTTCCAATGATAGACAGTAGGATCTTCTTATACTTTACTCACTCCCATGTACTCTACAATCTGGTGATACTGACCTTCTTACAGTTCTTGGAACAAGAAACTCCATTTCCAAACTCTGTTGGCATTTTCACTATTGCCCTTAACTAAAATGCCCTCCCTCTCTCCCTTCAATTTTAATTTATGAGAAATCTTTCTTGTCCCTGCTTCAAGCACTGTTGATTTGCTCCAGTTTATCCTGTATATAGCTTGTTTGTGGTGGACAGTTACATGGCTCAGTGGATACAGCATCAGCTCTACAGTTAGGAAGACCTGAGTTCAAATCCAGCCTCAGACACTTACTAGCTGTATGACCCCTGGGCAAATCACTTACCCTGTTTTCTCAGTTTCCTCATCTGTAAAATGAGCTGGAGAAGGAAATGACAAAGCACTCCAGTATCTTTGCCAAGAAAACACTAAATGGAGTCAAACACAATTGAAAGAGTAACAAAACTTGTTTGTACATAGTAGTTTCCATGTTATCTCCCTTATTAGACTGTGAGTTCCTAGAGAGCAGGGACTGTGTTTTTTGCTTTTCTTTGTATCCCTAGTGTTTAGTTCAGTGCTTGGCAACTAGTGGCATTTCATAAATGTTGACAAGGATTCTGAGAGATGAGGGAATGCAGGGAATGCAAGGAAGATGAAACTTTTTCCCTTTGGAGAACATCAGACCGTAGTCCATTTTGGCTAGACCACCAGTTGCTTGAAATATGTAATGTAAAATAATGATGGAAAAGGAAGTCTGGAAAAACTTCAACTTCAGACTGAGGAGTTTGGATTTAATCTTAGTGATAATATAGAGTCACTGAAGGCTTTTGAGCAGAGGAGGAATGTGGTCACACCTGTGCCTGAGGCAAAATTTGAAAACTTCTGGTTTGACTGTTTTATCTGAGGTTTTAAGCCACCGTTCTAACAGGAGCCTCTTCATATGACAAAATACCATCATGTCATTAAAATTATGGACATTTATTTTGGCAGCTATGTAGAGAATAGCTGGTGGGGAGGAAGTGAAGGAGACTGTAAGCAGAGAGGAAAATAATTATATTCCAGTAAGTGAACGCGGGCCTGAATTAGGCTAGGGATTGTGAAGGGAGGGAAGACAATATTATGGAGGTAGATTTTCTCAACCTGGAAAAGTACAGTTTGTTAAAACTGTGTCAAACTGCATTCAGTGACTAAGCTGATTCATCCATTTGTACAAAATTGGTGTCCTGAAATGCCTTTCACTTTGGTAAGGTAGAATGCTGCATGCTAAATGGCTGGCTGAATGTATAATGTATTGTTGACCAATTCCAAAAGTCAGCAGCCACAATGCACAAAATATATCTTAGGTGCATGCCAACATGGCTATAGATGAATGGAGGGAATGTTTCAAATAGCTCAGAAGAAAAATATACATATTATGACTACAAAAAAACTCCTATTATATAGTACAATATTTGTCCAAGATTGTTATTATTTTGTTAAAACTCCACTACTTTTTCCTTTTAATCAAAATACAGTTTGGAGTTTATGGTGTGATTTCACTGATTTTGCTTTTCACTCATTTTCATTGAGGCTTGAGTTAATTCTCAATAAAGTTAGAGTTAATTCTCTAATAAAAAAGCAAAGCTGACCCCTTTGAAAAATTTCCAAGCCTTTAAAGAAATTAGCATGAATGCCACACAGAAAACCACAAGATAGTGACTGCATACAGAATAAGTCTTCTGATGTTCCAAGAACAACTTGGAATGCTTTCTTTGTGTTCTCTTAATACAAACTTAACCTAATTCCCTGAAACAAGGTTTCAAATCACATTTGAATACTCATTCCTGGCCACACAACTGCTGTTGCTCCCCATTTCTTGGGATCAGTTGCATTGAAAGAGCTATTTCTACCAGAAAAATACAGATTTATGTGGGGTAGTGGGGGGAAAAAGCCTTGAACATGGATTTAAGAGACCTGGGTTTGTATGCTGTTTCTGACATTCCCTTAAATGTATTATTTCACCTCTGGTTTTTTAACCAGTCAGACTGTGCGATACCTACTTCAGAACCTTCTGCAAAAAAGAACTTAGTTAAATTTAAAGCACTTCACAAATGTGAATTCAAATTATAGAACTTCAGAGATGTGGAAAGAGCATTAGAATAGAGAATGTTAGAACAGACTATAGAACATTAGGACAGAAGGGATTCTAGGGACCATTTAGTTCAACCCTCTAATTTTATAGATGAGGACACATTTGCAATGACAAGGCCTTAATTCAGCTGCCAAAGTATGATCACAGCTGTAAGATGTATTTCCTTTGGATTCCATCCACAGGGGCCAGAAAGTTAGATTCCAACATAGTTAAATTAATTAAAATTAATTAATTAAAATACTCCACATAATCTGTATATGAGGCATTTCAGAAGTCTGGGCTGCTATGGAATTCACTACCAGGTAATATGGCACTATAGGACTTCTCCCATCATAAATCAAGGTTTCTGACCAATACCTCTCTCTAACATTAGCCCCTTCACTGCCATGTTCATTTCTGGTCAATTCCATTGATGTGACTAAACCCAGGTCACCTTGGGCAATCACTTTAAGCACTTTGGGCATTGGTCTCCTTATCATACGTAAAGCAAGAGAACTAGGGTAATTGGCCACCAGTTTTATAGGGGGAAGGACTTTTTCTCTAGGTTGTGAACTTGAAACCCACACACCTTTCATTCATTGCTGCATTCCATAAGGGGTCAATGATACATTATATATTCTGTCAATCATTTAGTATGCAACAATCTACTCCACCAAAGTGAAAGGCATTCCAGACACCAGTTATGTACGGATGGATGAATCAGCTTTGTCATCAAAATCCAGTTTGACACAGTTTAATAAGCCTGGTTTTTATGGTTCCAACATGTTTAATTCTTGGACTAGATGGTTATCAGCCCTGATCCTTACAGACACTTGATCCTTTGTCTGTGTTCTTAGTATCATCATTTCCAGCATTGAAAGGGCTATCTCAGAAGGAAGCCACGGAGGTCCGAAGGTAGAGATAAGGAGGGAAAGCACAGCATGGGAGACAGAGAAAACACCAAGAGCCACAGATGAAATGCCTTGTTTGTTATATATCACCGGATCAGAGGATGTATGAAGGAACAAGGTGTAAGAAGACTGGAAAAGTCGGAGGAACTAGGTTATGATGGGCTTTGAATGTCAAGTGGAGGATTTTATATTTGTTCTTGGAGGCAATAGGGAGTCATTGGAGTTTATTGAATAGGGGAAATGTCATGTTTCCTTCCAATGCTTCCTCTAGTGTGTCACTCTGAACCTAGGAGGTACAGTAGCATAACCTTGAGGATTCCCAAAGGTCTGGGCTAGTTGTGGGCGAACCATGGATGTGTAGGTTTCAATATAAATCCTTTATTTTCCAAAGGAATGGCATTCTTAGTAGGTGATTCCTCCACCCCCATTTCCAGTATATTCAGGAAATTTCACCACCTATCTACACATCTCTCACATTGAAGGTTAACTTGGACCCAAAAGCAGGTCTCAATCCTTATCCTAACCTTTGGGACAGTACTAGGTACTCTTAGAAATCTGGAACTAGGTGGCTCATAATATAACTCAGCGTTACAATTCCATTGCTTCAACATGACAACGAAAAGCATTCTATGAAACCAGATAAAGCTGTCCCCTCCATCAACCACCAGCACAAATTAAATAAACTGATTCACCACAGAAAACTCATGAAAACTATGTACACTTCCTATATGAGCGAAAGTTTTTCACTCAAATCTAGATGGCAGTGTGCCATAGTAGAGAGAACACTGAACTTAGGAGTCAGAAAACCTGGGGTCAAATGCTAGTTCTGTCACTTAGCTGCTATATGGATGTGCAGGTGTTCAGGGAGGACTAGCACCTTTGATGTGAGGGCGTGCTGAAGCCCTTTCAGGGTTGTTCATCCCGCTTTGGCATCCACCTTCATCCAACTCTCACCTGTGGCTCCCAGATGTTGTAGGATGTGCAGCAGCCAAACCCCAGTTAGACCGTTGAGGTAGACAAGCCAAACTGCATTGAGGGTAAGTAACCAAGAGGCCTCAAACCCGTTGGTGAGTTGGAGAGATGTCTACCATCTGTGAAGACCTGTGCGTGAAGACTTCCCCTGACCGAATGGGCAGCTGAGAACAATTCATTCCAAGGTGCTGTGGAGTCAGAGCTTGGTAAACATTGAAGATGCCAGAGTCAACTACTGAATCCTAGGCCATTGCCAGTCATCTTGATTTTTGTTTTGCCATTGGACTTCAATGACTATGGAAGAGAAAGTGAGGCTGACAACTTTGCCCAGCTCTGCTTCACTTAAATCTGATTTATATGCAAATCAAGAATCCTCCATCATCCTTGATTTTACCCCAACATCATGTTATCGATTCTCTTTGGAAATTAAGGATGAACATGTGAACATGGACAAGTCCCTTAACTTTTCAGTCACACACACAGACACACACACACAAATATATGTTTTTGTGCATATATATATATTCTGTGGCAGGCCTTTTTTCCAAGGAACTGGAAACCAAGGGGATAACTAACCATCAAATGGGGAACAGCTGAACAAATTATTGTATATAACAATGTTACTTTGCTGTAAGAAATGATAAAGGGCATAATTTCAAAGACATCTGGAATGTATGACTTGATGTAATGCTAATGAGAGCTAATGATCTTCTCCACCCATTAATGGGCCCACTCATTAAGGGAAGCTTGATGAGGGGAGGTTTTTTTTTTTGGAAGGCCCACCTCTTTTGTTAATTTCTAATGAGGCACTGGTTCTTAAGGGTTATGATGCTCTCTGGCTCTTTAAAGTGCATATCTACTCTGGAGGTGAGGTTTTTAACTTTGGGGTTTGGGTTTTAGAAGGTTTGTGTGCCAGAGGAGACTCTGGGCAGCAGCTAAAGAGCCCCACTCCCCTCCCCCTGGCTTTGAAAACCCAGATGTTGGTGCTTCTCTCTCTGGTAAGTAACTATGTATGTATTGCTTATAGTCAGACAGTTGGAAGCCCTGTCTGTTGTTCTGACTTTTCCCCCTGAACTAAGTGAATGATATATGTGCTTGATTAACGTAGATCATTGACCCCTCAAAAGCTGCTTTCCTTTCAGAAAAGCAGATCTAAGAACCTGTACAGCAGGCCCTCCTATGTATGCTGGGGTCCTTGCTGTTACACTTGATGCATATTAAGGTGAACCATGAGAACATTTCATACAACAATATTGTAAAGACAAAAACTTTGGAAGATTTAAGAACTCTGGTTACCATAATGATCAACAATGATTCCAGAAATGATGTGAAACAGGCTATCTATCTCCTGACATAGAGGTGATAAGATTCAAGGTACATATTGAGACACACATATTTTGTATGTGGTCAAAATAGGAATTATTTTTTACTATATATATGTTACACATATATTTAAATTTTTCTCCTTTTTCTCCCCCAGTGGGATGGCAGGAAGTGGAATGGAGAAAAACAAAACAAAACAGATTTTGGTTCACTGCAAAACAATAAAATTAAATTTTCAAAAAATCACAATACAAATACTTGCTGTATTTTTTTTTTTAATTTTTCTAGCAGACAATTTACATAAAATCCCCCTTTAATTTAGTGTGACAACTTCCCGTGATAAACTACTTAAAGAGCAGCTTTGGTCAAGAATGGAATGAAATAGCCAATCAAAAAAACATCACTGCTGATTTTTTTAAACCAACACATTCACCAATTATGTTCAAAATAACAAAAACAAAACATCTGCAAGGATATTTTCTCAATTTTGACTTGTGGTAGGGTCTTTCCCATCTTCATGCAAATGTTGGAGCTGCATTCTGTCAAGCATCTGTCATGCCAGAGAATGAAAATGCAGCTTCACATGATTCGTAGCCCCTGGATCGAAGACTCTAGAGTCTGGAAAGAAAAGAAAAAATCAATTAAGTAACTAGTTTTACAGTGGTAATCTGAAAGTCCCCAAATAGGCTCTTTAATAACTAACTCCCCATTCTACAGAGTGTTTATAGGAAACATACTATCAGTGCATTTTTATACATTTCACACATATATACATATAAACAGATCTACACATATGTATACACACTCAGATACTCTTCAAACTCCTAGGAAATGGTGGGCTGTCTAATGCATTCCCTCAGGGCTGACCCCAGTACCTTGCACTCAACAAAGATCGGTATATTAGATTCTCGTTCTTTCTACCTTCACACTAAAGCCAAATGCTGCCTTCCTCTTCCATCCTCAGGCATTTCCTACTTTGCAGTGAAGAACTGGAAAGAATCTGTCTTGAAAAACTGCAGAAGCAGAAGGATGAATTGAAGACATTTGAGGAGGGACTAAACTATCATCAGAAATCCTGGACAGATAATTAAGACAGGG
Source organism: Bettongia penicillata ogilbyi (assembly GCA_023548195.1). Lineage (NCBI taxonomy): Eukaryota > Metazoa > Chordata > Mammalia > Diprotodontia > Potoroidae > Bettongia > Bettongia penicillata. The sequence goes on along the minus strand of JAJHZJ010000055.1, from coordinate 3,366,129 downwards.
TTATCTAGTCCCTCTGAGAGGAAGGGAAGTCTATCTGAAGGGAGGAGAAGAGGTAGAGATATTTTCTGCCTACATCTTCTCAGGCATTTACTTTTTCTCTCGTCTCTGTTTTCTAAATTCTAAAGATGAAAACCTCCCTGGAAATAAAAATAAATATCATACAAGTATACAGGTAATGGCCAAGTTATGCAAATATTTTAGTTCTTTTACCACCTAGAGAAGTTAAAGCCAAATGGAAATGTGTGTGTGTATGTGTGTGTATTGTGGAGACGTGTTCATATATTTAACTTAGATAATATCCCCACATAAATTCTTCTTTGCACTGAAAGAATAAATGAGGACTGGAGAGATTCCTGATCACTAAATGCTTTGTCTTGAAGCTTTTAACCAACTACATCTAGCACTGGGTGTTTCTATTATATACAGTAGAAAATTGTTACTTGGTTTCAAATATGGTTAATGCTGCCCCACATAGATAGTACCTTCCATGTAAATGTCACCCACTTATTTCTACTACTACCACTACTACTACACAGACAAAATCTACTGTAAAAGTTAAAGAATACCTTGAAATCCCAAATTGTCATTGCTCCATCAATGCCAGTGGTGCAAAATTTGCGGCAGTCTTGCTTGTCCACTTCATAAATAGACACTTGGCTGAAAAAAGAATAATAAAGTGAGGGACTCCAGGGAATGTTAACACAATGGCAGTGATCTACTGTGTCCTATCTGTCCTGTAGCAGATCAAGTTTTATGGCTGCTCAAGTGAAAGAGCTATCCATTCTAACTGGAATATCAAGTCTTCCATCCAAACTGGTTTGTAGGAATGTGACCCAAAGAAAACCTCAATTTTTTTGTTCTCAGGTCTCTGACAAAAATACTGAAAGGAGGAAAAATTCATTTGAAGCTATGTTTCATGGATTTGTGGATAAGTGGGTCTCACGAAGCACCTCAGAGTTTGTTTTCTTGAAACAAAAGACAGAGGTATTAGAAGAAATACATTTCCAGCAAGTCTGTCAAAGAATTTATTAAATGACCTAAAGAACCATGATAATCTACTTCATATGTTATCTAAAATACCAGAGTTTGGGACAAGGGTAAGATCACAGGAATAACCACAATAGCAGTATTTTCAACTGATTTTACTAGTTCAGATTCCATCAGGCCAGTGGAAAAGGCCTGAGACTTGGGAGGTAAAAGGCCCAAGTTCAGGTCCGGGGTTCTGCCGTCATATTGGGCCAATTATTTCTCTGAAGCTCACTTTCCTCATCTATAAAATGGGGACAATAATATTTGAACAATTTACAGGATTGCTGAGAAACTCAAATGACAATGTATGTGAAAATACTTTCTAATAGTAGAAGCACTATATATTCTAAAAGACAAGTTGAAGTATTACTGAAAGTCAGCTGGCTATAAATAAAAACTGTAAGGCTTTTTCAAAACATCACACAGTCATCCCAAGTATATTTATAATACATAAATTCCAATCCTACTGAGTTTGTGGCCCTTTATATCATAAATTTCACCAATAAAGACAGTATGTTACCAATTCCAAACAAGAAAAAAAGAGGGTAGCGAATGAAGGAATTCAACTTTGAGTTCCTAAACCAGAAAAATCAATTCCAAAGCTCAAAAAATAATCTTTCTACCTTACAAGCTCTGGAAAGCAAAAACTTAACGAAAATAGCTATTCCCATGTGAAAGGATTTCATCATTTTAAAAAACTGCACTCTTAACTTCAGGGGAAGCAATAAAGCCTATTTCTTTTCTGGTATGTAATCTGCATAGAACTGCAAAGAAAAATAAGCTAAGACATGATTTTTAAAGGACCTTCAGAAGTACAGTTGCAAGATGAAACAGAAAGTAAAGACTATTCTTTCAATTTTCACCAATGCTCAGTATTGATAGCTTTCAAGCTATTATAAAGTCTGTCTACTCTACTAAATGAGTTTGTAGAACTGCTTAAACTGCACTCATACATGAGGGCTAGAAGGGACTTAGGAGACAAATCTTTAGCTAACTCCTTTTAAAAAATGAGGAAACTGAATTAGTGGCAGAGCTATAATAACTAGAGTTTCCTGACTCCAAATCCAGCATCTAGTGCTTGCAATCCATCATAAAATTTTGGTCTCAAGACAGCAAAAGTCTAGTAAGACAGAGAATATCTTACAGCCCTCGGGCTGAACACTGACTTGAATTCTCAAGAAAACTTACCCTTCTTCCTTTTAGCCTCTTACTTTGCTGGACAAAATTCAAGCCTTCCTTCTTACTATACAGTTAAAAGTCTCTAGTATAAAACAAGTCAAAAGAACCCACAGTTTTATCATAATGACTCTAATTATGTCTTTTTTCTAATCATACAATTCTTTTGTTCTTAGGTATAAGGACAGGGTTCAGGACTAGACCCATGATTTCACTGGCACTGGGAACACTTGGATGAGAAAATTCCCTCTGCCCACGCAGGCAAGCATCTTCTCTGTAACTTACAGTCTTGGAGAATTGTTTAGAGTATTTAGAAGTAACTCTCAAGGGTCACACTGTAAGTATATGTCAGAGGAGGGCCTTGAACATAGGTCTTCCTGGCTCTAAGTCTAGCTCTCTATCCACATTACAGCATGCTATACCTCACCCACAAGAATGAATTAAAACCCATAGCCAAAAGAGAAGATGGAAGCATTGCTTCGTAATGAACAAAGCCATGACATTCTGACTCATGTTTGCTACTACGGAAACAACTAAGACACTGGAGTGAAGCTTTTGAGCATTTTCTATGATTCTAAAAAAATCTGACAAAGTTAAATCATGGTAATAGATTATATGGCCTTAAAATTTGCTGCATATTTTTCACAATCCTCATAATGAATGGATTTTTGCCTTACATATCTCAAAAGTCAAAATCATTCTATAGCTCAGTCACTATGACTTGAAATACTCAGGGGAGAAAAATCAAGAAGCAAAGGAAATCCAGACTCTTAGTAAGTCTGCTACATGAAGTATCAGATACATGACAGTCTCTCTCATGAGGTTATATGGAACTGTTCAGTTCTGTTCTTGGAGTTTGGGTGGGATGGAAGCTGACTCCCGGGGACCCTTGGTTATCAGCACCTACGTGATACTGTTTTGGTGTAGCGTGTCTAGAGCAGTGTTGCGATCCTCAGTCGTGGCTCTCTTGTCCATGTTGCGGAAGCGTTCCATGGCAGAGATGTTGCGCTGGATGCTCTGTTTTGGAATGTCTAATTTGGAGACAAAGTTCAAGGAGCCACGATCATCATAATTAAACAGCATTGGGCAGCAGTCATGGCCCTGAAACAAGACATAATGAAGGTCATGAAAGGTACCATCACATATCGAGTTGACTGCTAAGTAGAACATTCATTTTTGGCATTTTTCACTATTAAAAGCAAATACAATTTTCTCTAAAGGGCTTTTATGCATTGTGAACAGCTTCATAATGTACGTATTATTCTCTTGCTGGAAAAACTACCGAGTACCAGAAAAAAAAAATGAAAAGAGATACTTACAGCAGCCACCACGCTATTCTCGGAGACAAACGACACACTCAGGAGTGGGAGGAACTCTGTTTTCAGCTGTGAAACCCTGAACATAAGAGCACTCATTAAACAAGAGCTCAAACTGACTACATAGCTTCTTTAGAGACACACAAGATGACAAAGAACCTATCTCTAAGGGGCTTCCAGGACACAAGCTTATGGTGAGTCAAAAATATCAACACTTTAAAGAATTACAAATATGAGATAAATGGGTCCTATGGTAACTTTCTTGGAATCATAGGAATTTAAAGTCTGTAGGGACCTCAGAAGTCAACAAATCCAAACTCCTTAATTTTACGGATGAGCAAACTGAAGCCAGGAAAGGTTAAGGGATTTGCCCAGAGCCACACAGATAGTTAAGTATCTGAGGCAGGAATCGAGGCCAGGTCTTCCTGACTGTAGGTCCAGGGCCCTTCCAATGGTTTCCCATCATCTAAGAAATAAAATTCAAACTTCCAGTCAAGGTCATTCCAGCATTTCATTTCCCTCTTCCCCACCAAAGGAAGCCTTCATCTCAGCCAAACTAGTCTATTCACTGACCTCTACAAAGGCCATGTGCTTCTCTATCACTTTATCCTTGCTCCTCCTGCTCACTCTTCCTGAAAGACTCTCCTCCTACTTAAATCCTATTTGTCCCATAAAGCCCAACCTAATTTCTGTCTCTCCAAGAAGTGGCTCCTGGCCACTTGAGACAAAAATGCCCCCTTCCTTCACAAAATATGGATGACACTTATTTTTACCATTTATTTGGAATTTAATCATCTACCGGCTGCTGTTAGCTATATTTTCATATATCTCTGACTCTATAAATTCCATGACAGAAAAGACTCATCCTATGTTACCTAGCATGGTACCTTATATATACCAGCTACTAAATGAAAGTTTGCAGATTTACAAGGCTCAATCATCTGATTTTACTCAAAAGAGAGTACACTCTTAAAGATCATTTTTAAAAAGTTAGGGTCAGGTGTGGATTAATATTTTACCTTTTACATTCACTGTGACATCAGATTTTTACTATATGAAGATTTGTTTCAGAGGGTATGACAAAAGTGCAATAAATTCCTATTCTTAATCACACACTTAAGGGTTCATTATATGTATTAAAATCATCTAGATTAAGATGAATAAAATCTACTACATTACAAATACTACAACTTCATGAACTCTGGGAAGTACAAAAACCCCTTAATCTAGTTAAGAAAAAAAATCTCCTAAATTTGAGGCTATGCTATTATTGTGCCAGTAGAGGGAGACAAAGTTACCCAAGAAAACTGATTTCTAGGACAATATAATACTACATCCCATGAGTAATTAAAGTAAAGAACCAGCTAACTTCTGACTCCCTCTGGAAACTGAGTTTGTCAAGACAAGGCAAAAACTGATAAGAGAAAAGATGAATTGTTTTTCCTGAATTCCCAACAAACAAATATGTAAACATTAACTCCAGTCAGAGAACTTAAATAATAAACGGGCTCATCATAATTCAAGTTGTTCCAACATATCACAGGGAAATTAGCATAAAAAATTTTGGGCATTACTTAATTGGTCCAAATGGAAATGTTGACTATTCACTTACTGAACAGGGCAAGAAATTATCTCCTATTTAATGGACCCAGAAGATGATATTTAAAGTCTTGTACGAATCAACGAGGCAGAAAGGAAAATGTATGGGATTAAGACCAACAGAATAAATTGGCTATTTTGAAGGAATGCGTATCAATACCAAACCATGCAAGTTCTCAGGAATTTTCAACAATTCTTCCATTAGATATTATTTCTGGCTGTAGGAACATAACCTTTTTCCAAGTCCAGGTTTAAAAATATTACAAAAGTTAGCGGTTACCCAGTACAGATACATCTTAAGGGACCTATTCTGTTGATGAAAATTCCCAAATTCAATGTACTTCTACAATTTTAAATGGAGTTAAACTCTGCTGACTAACTTAATAGGGACCTGTTTTGGCTTTATCATATCTCATTTCTACATGGGAGACAAGGCCTTAGAAATGGAAGGCACATGTTAAAAAAAAAAAAAGAATATTTACATCATGTTTTTGGAGGCATCAGCAACTGATACAGTACTATCATGGCTGACCCAAGCAAGGCGGTTCCCACTGGCAGAAAAACTAACTCCATGGACCCAACCACCACTTCCGGTACCACCAAACTCTGACATCAGTTGACCGAAAGGCATCTTGGTACCCCATGGAGTACTGGCTGGCTTTTCATCAACTTCTTTAATGTAGGCTGAAAAAACTCTAGAGAATGGGGGAGAAAAAATTACAAATGAAACAGAACATATTTAACACCTCAAATTTATGTAATTTTTTAAGGTTTCTAAAACATCACAACAATCCTCCAAGGTACAGAGAGTGCCAGTATTACATTCCCATTTTACAGATGGGATAATTTAAGCACAAGGAGGTTAAGTGACTGTGGTACAGCTAAGTGGTGGGCTAGAACACTTAAATCTCTTCTCTTTATTTCACATGTCTGAAATTACCATGTCTGAATACTTGTATTTTATACATACACACCCCTACATTCTGCCAACCCACACGACCCTCCATCCTGCTAAAGCAACGCTTCACTGTGACATAGAGGTGACCCTGGATTCTTGGTCAAGACACCAGCAGTGCAAGATTCAGCAGGTCTTAGTTTGGCTATGACATGGAGATGGATCATATTTGTCATCAAGGACTAAATTTGGAGATAATCATCACAAGGATGGTTCAGAGATGTGAGATGACGATAACAGACGACAGAGAAAAACAGAACTAATCAACTATTATTTAGCTCATTTTATTGGCCAAGGAGCCTGACCTCTGTATTGGGAGGAATCGATAAAAATGGCTATCAGATAAGAAGACAGTAAGAAAACATCTAGCTTTCCTTGAGCTCAAGTCAGTAGTCTTGGATATACTATATCTCAGGGCACTGAAAAACCTGGATGATATAATTGCTGCCAATGATCTTTGAAAGTTTTAGAGAACGGAAGGTATGCCAAGAATGAACACAGAAAAAATATCCCAGTTTTTAAAAGGGAGAAGGAGGTAGACTCTTCAAATAGGCTGACAGATTCATAGCAAAAATTCTAACATATTATTAAAAAGATCTTTTTTGAGCTTTTGGAAAAGACAAAAATGAACACTGACAGTCAGTGCACCTTTATTAAAAACAAGTCATTCCAGGCTAAACTTGTTTCCTTTTTGTCAGGATTATCAGATGAGCAGGTCAGAGAATGCCACAGATGTGCTATACCTAGATTTCAGTTACGGCATTTGAGAAAAATCTCACGTTATCCTTGTGGACAAGATGAAGATATAGGCTCATACTGTTGGCTAGATCACTGGTTCACAACAATCATATATCAAAAGGGCAGCATGATGGACTAAACCTTACTAATAAGATAAAATTTAACAAGAATAAATTTAAAGTCCAATACAAGTTTAAAGATTCAATTGTGCAACTCTAGCTAACGAACAGTTCGTATAAAAATGATTTTGGATCTTAGAGGACAGCAAACCCAGTATTATGACTATGCAACTTAAAAAATTTGTTTGTTCAAGACCTATGATTTCCTTAGCATAGAAGATTCCCAACATGGAAACTCTTTCCACAAATGCAGATCAGCAAGCTTAAAACAACTTAAAATCTTAAGAGAATTGCCTGGGCAACATTACATTAAGAGGTTAAGTGACTTGCAAATGGTCACAAAGCCAATCAGTACACATGAGAGGCAGGACTTGAAGCTAGGCCACTTCAACTAAAGCTGGTCCGCTACACACGACACCTACACTGCCACTCACCAGTACAAAGCAGCCAAAAATACTAACTTGAGAAAATGAAAGTGTTCAGAATGAAGTAACACTACTACTTCACTCTCTCCTGGTCAGAGAATATCCGCTGTACTGCATTCAGTTCTATTTGACAACTTGGGGAATGGTTAAAAAAAAAAGAGATATCTGAAAGATGGGGAATGTAAACTAATAAGAAACTCAGGATGTTTAGCCTAGATTAGAGAAAACTTAAGAGGGGAAAGGAACAAGGCAGCCAGCATCAAGCATTTTAAGGGGAATAATGTGAAGTCAGACTCATCTTACTAGTGTCTGCGGAGCTGGGAGCAATAGGTAGAGGCTGCAGAAAGGCATATGCAGGCTGAAATTCAGGAAAAATTTCCTAAGAAGTAGGAGCCATCCTAAAAGTAAACCATTAATAAGGCACAGCAGAAAGGAGGTCTTGAGGCCAGGAAGACAGAGTTCAAGCCCCAACTCTGACACCTGCAGCCTGTGCAGCCCCAGTTAGGTAATTTAACCTTTGCTCTAGGCAACTTTATAAGTTGCAGAAAAAAGCGGCAACTGCATTGGTAGGTTAACAGTATTCTCTTCACTCATAAAATCAGAGATCCAGTTCTTTTCCCTACCCATAAGCAAATTGGAATGTCCTGGGATGCAGCAGATTTCCTTCAACTGTAGGATCTTCAAGCAGATGTTAGATAACTACCCAAGAATATGACAGAAGACAGTCCTTTAATTCTTGGGCCATATCAACTCTCAACTCTTACTATTTGGGAAAGTGGAAAGGATCTGCCTTGGTGGAGGGACTATTCAAAGGTTGTTGAAGTTGAAACATACTATTGAAACATACTCATGAAATTCAGGAACATTTAATACTGAAAAAAGAAGCCAGTATCCTAACACTTGGAAAGAATGACAGTTTCATTTAAAATCAGATTTAAGAATGGAAAGCTGTGAGTTAACATGAATTCATCTGGAGAAATATATATGCAGTAATAATTTCATAAGCAAACTGGTCTAAAGAATTTCACAGCATACTATTATTTATACTCATTCTAAGAATTGAGGACAAATGTCCAAAAGAAGGCAACGAAAGTGGCTTGGCTAAAGGAAGTAGAAATGGTTAAACTAGAAATGAGAAGACTTAGCAGGAATATGATAGCTGTCTTCAAGTATTTGTAGAACTGTCTTGTGGAAGAGAGATAAGACACTTATATGAAACATCTAAGGCACACAAAAAGATGGAATCCCTTGTCAGTTGTCAATTTTTAAAACGCAACAAAGAAACTGACAAAGGAATTCAAAATTTTCAGACAGATCACATGAACAAGAATATCTGCATAAAAAACGTAAAAAAATGAAAATGTTATAAAGGGAATAATTCCCTTCCCTCCCTTCCACTTTCATTTGAGAATTAAATATCTGCACTCTCCATGGCTCAGTCTGCTATTTTCCTACATTCTAAGAACATGCATCCACTTTCAAAGTTTAGATTATCACAGATTAGAGATAAAAGGGACCTCAGAAATCGAGTCTAACTCTTTCATGTTAAGGATAAGGAAACTGAACAACAGGTTCTTGAACCTAAAACTCAACCCCTAAACTTCTTCCTGAGCTCTTGTCCTAAAGCTCTAACTGACTAATTAATGTCTTCATCTGCTTATGATCTAAAAATTAATTCATCACACTGAAACTGGTTTTCCCCCAAAACAGTAATCTGTCCCAGCCTCCCTGTTTCTACCATTCTTCCATTAATTCATTAACCCAGCTTCTGAACTCTGGAGTCATCTTTGATGCTTCCTTCTTCTCTACTTGGACCCTGTCAATCATCAAATCCTATTGGATTCCTCAATAATACAGCAAATTCATCCCTCTGCATTCTCATCGCTATCACTCCATTTCTGGCCCTTATTACCTTATGCCTGTACTATTGCAAAAAGGTCCATCCCCTTCCACCTCAACAGGGGCAGGGGTAGTCATTAAGTCAGAGACTGAACTGATTTTACCTTAAGCTATGATGGAAGAACAATGATGAATTGGCTGTGATAATCAAATGAAATGGAATTATATCCAGAAATCCACATATTCAAAGGTTAAAACTTATTTGTTACTCTTTGAATCACATGTGCTATTTTATATTTGCCATATAATGTGAACTAATGTGGCCAGAGTTTACTACCCTGATAATCATATTTTCAGATCTGTTCTAACAGAACTGTGGTGACAGCTATTCTCTTTCTCTGTTAGCAATACCTATTTTCAACTTCCAGAGAAGCTATGATGTTATGCTGCAAACCACAAAACAATGGCAGCTGAACACACTGTACAAACAAATCAAAATTTAGGAGACCAGATGATATTCAAAACCCTAGGAAGAATTCTGAAAGATGACTGCATAGCTCTATGTGAAAACAGAATTCACTAGATAAGCCAAACTTAACTGATATTCACTCAATTCCCTACTGTTAAATCTGGTTTTAAATATTTAACAAGAAAAGCGCACACTGATTAGCAGCCGCGCCTGCCACGGAAAGCCCATTTGAATCTCAGACCCCAAGCACTAGCTGGGCGGATCTAGGTGGGGGTGGAGAGGAATCTCAGAAGTCAAGTAACTGGCTGGGAAAATGCCCAGAAAAGGGAAGAAAAATAAGACTATAGAGAGTTTTTTCGAACAGATGCAAATGATCCCGACTTTCAGATCTGATGACGAGGACATATTCTTGCCATCAGGGAAAGACGTGGAGGGCAGGGCCTCGGTACCCCAGACATCCCAAGGGGATGTTGGGTGGGCTCAGGCCTTGGAAGAGCTCAAAAAGGATTTTGAAAAGCAAGTTAGACAGGTGGAGGAAAAACTGGGAAGAGAAATGAGAGAGATGCAAGAAAAGTATGAAAAACGGGTCAATACCTTGGTAAAGGAGACCCAAAAAAAGGCTGAAGAAAATAACACCTTGAAAAATAGGCTCACTCAATTGGCAAAAGAGGTTCAAAAAGCCAATGAGGAGAAGAATGCTTTCAAAAGCAGAATGAGCCAAATGGAAAAAGAGGTTCAAAAGCTCACTGAAGATAATAGTTCTCTCAAAATTAGAATGGAACAGATGGAGTCTAATGACTTTACGAGAAACCAAGAAATCACCAAACAAAACCAAAAGAATGAAAAAATGGAAGAGAATGTGAAATATCTCATGGGAAAAACAATTGACCTGGAAAATAGATCCAGGAGAGACAATTTAAAAATTATGGGACTACTTGAAAGTCATGATCAAAAAAAGAGCCTAGACATTATCTTCCATGAAATTATCAAGGAAAACTGCCCTGACATTCTAGAACCAGAGGGCAAAATAAGTATTGAAAGAATCCATCGATCACCACTTGAAAGAGATCCAAAAAGAGAAACTCCTAGGAACATTGTGGCCAAATTCCAGAACTCCCAGCTCAAGGAGAAAATCTTGCAAGCAGCTAGAAAGAAACAATTTCAGTACTGTGGAAATACAATCAGGATAACTCAAGATCTAGCAGCTTCTACATTAAGGGATTGAAGGGCGTGGAATAGGATATTCCAGAAGTCAAAGGAACTAGGACTCAAACCAAGAATCACTTACCCAGGTAAACTGAGTATAATACTTCAGGGAAAAATATGGTCTTTCAATGAAACAGAGGACTTTCAATCATTCTTGATGAAAAGACCAGAGCTGAAAAGAAAATTTGACTTCCAAACACAAGAATGAGAAGAAGCACGAAAAAGTAAACAGCAAAGAGAAGTCTTAAAGGACTTACCAGAAGTGAACTGTTTACATTTCTACGTGGAAAGACAATATTTGTAACTCTTAAAACTTTTCAGTATCTGGGTACTTGGTGGGACCACACACACACATGTACATGCATGCACACACACATACACACATGCACACACACACAGAGACAGAGAGCACAGAGTGAATTGAATAGGATGGGACCATAGCTTAAAAGAAATTAAGGTAAATGGTGAGAGAGAAATGTAGTGGGAGGAAAGAGGGTGAAATGGAATGGGGTAATTATATGTCATTTAAGAGGCAAGTAGGAGACTTTTTAGTGGAGGGAAAAAGAGGAGAGTTGAGAAAAAAAAAAAAAAACAAGAAGTTTACCCTCATCACATTTGACTAAAGGAAGGAATAAAATGCACACTCATTTTGGTATGAAAACCTATCTTACAGTACAGGAAAGTGGGGGAGGAGATAAGCAAGGGGGGGATGATGGAAGGGAGGGCAAAGGGAGGAGGGAGCAATTTGAAGTCAACACTCTTGGGGAGGGACAGGATCAAATGACAGAAGAGAAACAATGAGGGGCAGGATAGGATGGAGGGTAATTCAGTTAGTCTTACGCAACACGACTATCAGGGAAGTCATTTGCAAAACTACACAGATATGGCCTATACTGAATTGCCTGCCTTCCCAAAGGGAATGGGTAGGGAGGGAGGGATGGAGAGAATTTGGAACTCAAAGTTTTAGGAACAACTGTTTAGTATTGTTGTTGCTACTAGGAAAGAAGACATACAGTTAATGAGGAATAGAAAGTCATCTGGCCCTACAGGAGAAAAGAGAAGATGGAGACAAGAGACGGGAGGGATGACAGAAGAGAGGGCAGATTGGAGATAGGGAAAATTAGATTGCTTGGTGTATTGGGGTGGGGGGAGGGGATAAAAGGGGAGAAAATTTGGAACCCAAAATTTTGTGAAAATGAATGTAAAAAAAGTCAAATAAATAAATAAATATTAAAAAAAAGTATTTAACAAGCATTCTTTCCAAAAAATAACCCAAGAGTAGTGATACCAGCTGCCTTTTTCTTCATGTAACCTAATGGATTCCTCACGTCTTTTCTTGTCTTATGTAATCCAAATGACATTGTTTTTCATAGAGGCACAATTAAAGATTTCTGCTTCTTTGTCAGTGATATATTGATCAAGTTTAAAAAGCAATTATATGAATATGAATTTTGCAAATTACTACAAAACTCAATTGCATTTCTTCTGGTCTTGTCCTAAGAAAAATAACTAGTGTAGCACTTTTAAGAGAACAGTAGTTGTGCTATATTTTGTTAATTTGAATATCATAAGGTGATATCACAAGGGCCATTGTCAAGGATGTCATATTAGAAAGAACCTGTCAGTGTCAAAACTTTTTTCCGCTCTATATTTTCTGATATTGGCAGGAAGATAACTAAAAATGAACAAATGTAGGTATAAAGGGATTTAGGTCCTAGTCTTTCTATGTTATTATTACTTGACTTTGTTTTAAGTTTGGTAATACAAAGTAAGTTAACAATTAGTGAGTCAACTGGAAATCTGTAAATCAAATTTAGTTTTTTCTCACCTGCATTTGAAGTCACAAGATCCAGCAGCCAGCAAAACATTGTTGGGGTGCCAGTCCAAACTAAGGACAGTAGAACGAATTGGCTTTTTTATGTGTTTGCTCACCCACCTAAAACCACAAAAAGGGACAACTTATATAAATATACCAGGAGATGTCAATCCATCCATGAATCTACCAAGTAGATAACATCTAAGTGTAAATTTCACACGTATTAGTATGGTTACTCATTGTGTTGATGAGAGTTCCTAAATCGCTTGAAGACATCTATCTTTAAAATATTATTTTTACTGTATAAATTGTTCTCCTGGTTCTGCTGATTTCACTTTGCATCAATTTATGCAAGTTTTCAAAAATATTTTATTCAAGAAGAGAGTTATTAGCAGGTACTGGACATGATGAGCACCAAATATCATTAAAAAATTACTTGAAATTCTAACAGACAATGACTAGTGATAAGAGAGTAATTTTCAGATTAGCTGCCACACATGGAGTTAGAACAATGACTTGTTAGAGGAAGGAGAAAAATTGATACCTGATTTTAAAATAAAAAGAAAATGTGATGCACAGTTGAGGCAATCCCAACCTAATCTAAACAAGTTGTTGACATTAAAAAAAGGGAAATGGATAAAAAACCAGAAATTTACATGAATTATCATATTAACATGTAAATCAACTGCCATGGTGAAGAGACCAAAAGATCCCATAAAATACTTTAATCAGTAAACATCTGATTTTTTACCATGGAAAGAGGGAATATAAATTAATCTGAAAAATCTTTACAGAAGAGGACAACAAAAGACTGGAACAGTATGGTACATATTTATTTGCATGTTGTTTCCCATTAAAATGAACTCGTGAGGGAAGGGGCTATTTTTAACTTTCTTTGTGTCTCCAGCACTTAGTGCAAAGTCAGGCACGTAAAAAGTACTTTAGAAATGTTTGCAGGCTAGCTGCTGGCTACAAAATAAGCTTACAGAAAGCTTGATGAAACCCAAATAAGACAGATCATGCTGAGACCATTTAAAGATGAAAGTGGAAAGAAGACAATAGAAAACAAATAGAAGATGTGTCAAGATTTATAACAAGCAATTTTTCACCAATGACACTGGACCCATAACATTTGGATGCTAACATCACAGTCCCAGATATTTGGCATATGACAACGTTTGCCATAGTCCTGAGGGAAGTTGAGCCTTACATGAGAAAAAAGAAATGGCACTAAAGACAACAAAAGTTGAACAGAGTGGGTGATCCAAATATACTCTGAAGAGATCTATATTGGAGGTGAGAATTTTGAAGGTGTTTGATGGATTAATTTTCAAGAAATATGAAAGTAGGAAGGATACAAAACACTTGGTAAAGAGTCAGATTTTATTTTTAAAAAATTTTTTCTTAATTTATTTTTAGCTTTCAACATTCATTTCCATGAGATTTTGAGTTCCAAATTTTCTTCCCATCTCTCCCCTTCCCCCCACCCCAAGAGGGCATGCATTCTGACTATCCCTTCCCCCAATCTGCCCTCCCATCCCCTTCCCCTTCTATTTTTTTCTGTAGGGCAAGATAAGATTTCTATCCCCATTGCCTATATATCTTATTTCTCAGTTGCATGTTAAAACAATTTTTAACATACATTTTTAAAACTTTTTTTTTAAACTTTTGAGTTCCACATTCTTTTCCTTCCATTGTCCCCACCCAACCTCATTGAAAAGGCAAGCAATTTGACATAGGTTATTATACATGTGTAGTCATGCAAAACACTTCCATAAGTCATGTTGTGAAAGACTATATTTCTTTCCATCCTCTCCTGCCCCCCCATTTATTTTCTCCTTTGACCCTGTGCCTCCTCAAAAATATTTGCTTCTGATTATCCCCTCCCTTCTATCATCTCCCCCTCACTTATCTCCTTCCCTCCTACTTTCCTGTAGGGTAAGACAGATTTCCATACCCAATTGAGTATGTATGTTACTCCCTCCTGAAGTCAAATCCGAAGAGATTAAGGTTCATTTATTCCCTCTCCCCTCCCCCTCCATTGTAAAAGTTTTTTCTTGTCTTTTATGGAAAATAATTTATCTCACTCTACCTCTCCCTTTCTTTCTCGCCCAGTACATTCTTCTCTCACTCCTTAATTTTATTTTTTAGATATATCCCTTTATATTCAATTAACCCTGTGCCCTCTGTCTATATACATATATATGTATATATATATATATATATATATATACATATATATATATATATATATATATACATATATATATATATATATATATATATATATATATATATATATATATATATATATATATATATATATATATATATATTCCCTCCAACTACCCTAATACCGAGAAAGGTCTCATGAGTTACAAATATCATCTTTCCAAGCAGGAATGTAAACAGGTCAACTTCAGGAAGTCCCTTATGTCTTTTTCCTGTTTACCTTTTCATGTTTCTTGTATTTGTTAGTCAAATTTTCTATTCGGCTCTGGTCTTTCCATCAAGAATGCTTGAAAGTCCTCTATTTCATTGAATAGCCATTTCTTCTGCTAAAGGATTACACTCAGTTTTTGCTAGGCAGATGATTCTTGGTTTTAATCCTAGCTTCTTTAACCGCCAGAATATCATATTGCAAGCCCTCCAAACCTTTAATGTAGAAGCTGCTAAATCTTGTGTTATCCTGATTGTATTTTCACAATACTGGAATTGTTTCTTTCTGGCTGCTTGCAATTATTTTTTTCTTGAACTGGGAACTCTGGAATTTGACTATAATATTCCTAGGAGTTTTCCTTTGAGGATCTCTTTCAGGAGATGACTAGTAGATTCTTTCAATTTCTATTTTATACTCTGGTTCTAGAATATCAGGGCAGTTTTTCTTGATAACTTCTTGAGAGATGATATCTAGGCTCCTTTTTTTGATCACGGCTTTCAGGTAGTCCAATAATTTTAAAATTCTTGCCCCTAGATCTATTTTCCAATCCAGTTTTTCCAATGAGACATTTCACACTGCTTTCTATTTTTTCATTCTTTTGGTTTTGTTTAATAATTTCTTGAGTTCTTATAGAGTCATTAGCTTCTATTTGCTCCATTCTAATTTTTAAGGAATTATTTTCTTCAGTGAGCTTTTGGATCTCCTTTTCCATTTGGACAATTCAGATTTTTAAGGCATTCTTCTCCTCACTGGCTTTTTGGGCCTCTTCTGCCATTTATATTTGTCTATTTTTTAAGAAGTTATTTTCTTCAGTATTTTTTGGGTCTCCCTTAGCAAACTGTTGACTTGTTTTTCATGATTTTCTTGCATCACTCTCATTTCTCTTCCCAATTTTTTCTCTACTTCTCTTATCTGATTTTCAAAATTCTTTTTGAACTCTTTTCCATGGCCTCAGAACAATTCATATTTTTCTTGGAAGCTTTTGATGTAGGAGCTGTGACTTTGCTGTTTTTTTCGGGTTGTATGTTTTGATCTTCTTTGTCACCAAAGTAAGAGTCTATGGTCTGAGTTTTTTCCCACTCTTTGCTCATTTTCTCAGTCAATTATTTGACTTCTTAAAAACTCTTTGCTAAGGTAGGGTTCTGCTTCCAATGCGGAAGACAGTGTAAAGTGTAGAGGACAGGGGTTTTGTGCAGCTGTTTTTAGAGATAATTCTACGGACCTATAAATTTTCAGTTCTTCCAAGGTGGTATGATCAAAGCAGAGGTTTTTACTCCTCTCCTGAGCTGTGCTCTGATCTGTGAGTGACCACAAGCAGTCTTTTCTGCCTTCAAACTGAGAGAAGGGTTCCTCTCCACCACTGCCACAAGCTCTACATGCTGGCACTCTTCTTCTTCCCAGGACCACCACCTAAGACTGCGACTAGAACCAAACACAGGCAAAACAAGAGAATTCTGCCTCAGCACAAGCAAAGAGATCCCTGAAACCACCTTCTGATTAGCTGCTTGATCCCAGCACTGTCTGTAGGTTGAGAGCTCCAGAAGCAGCTGCTGCCATCACACTAGGGCTGGAGCAGGACTATGATACTCTCCAATCCAGGTTCAAATGACCTTTGCTACTGACCTTTTAAGCTGTCTGTGGAGTTTGTGGTTTGAGAAGTCTGGAAACTGCCACAGCTGCCAGTGATTCAGTTCTCTGAGGCCTGCTCCAAGTTTGCTATGGCCTGGTCTGTACCTGAACATTTTGCATTGGGTTGCAGTCCTTTCCCAGTCTGGTGCAACAGAACTTTCCTGTCAACCTCCCATGTTGTCTTGGGCTGGAAATCTGTTGCATTTTGTAGGTTCTCCTGCTCTAGAATTTATGTTTAGAGCTATTATTTTTTTACAGCTATTTGGAGGGGTTTGGGGGAGAGCTCAAGCAAGTCCCTGCTTTTACTCCTTCATCTTGGCTCTGCCCCCCAGACTTTATTATTACTTAAAAAATTTATCAAGAGAATATCAGTAAGTACAATCCACATATGCATCAACAGCATTCTTCATGAAGGTATGAAGGGGAGGTGAAGGGAAAAAAAATAAGCATTTATTAAGTGTCTGTAATGTGTCAGGCATTATGCTAAGCACTTTACAAGTATTATCTCAATAGATATTCATAACTTTAGAATGTAGGTGTTTTTAGAATCCCTTTTTTGCAATTGAGGAAACTGAGGCAAACAGCGATCAAATTACTTGCTCAGGGTCACACAGGTAGGAAGAATCTGAGGCTAGATTTAAACTCAGATCTTTCTGACTCCAGGCCCAGATTTCCACAGCATACTACAACTTTAAATAACTGAAAGGTATAGAGAGATGACAAAAATCTCACTATACTTACTATTTGCTGGCTATAAACATTAGGTCTGATAGGACAAAACACTTGCCTTACAACTCTCCTCCAGTGTCTCCTATGTATGTATTAAAATCATGTTTCCTTGAAAGATGTAACAATAGAGATAATTTCTACATTTTTTTTTACAAATTTATTTTTTTTCATTAAAAAAATTATTTTTTCTTTCTTTTTCACCTATCTTCTCTCAAATTGGGATGAGGTGGTGGTGGTAAGAATACCTTTGTAACAGATATGCATAGTCAAGCAAAACTAATTCTCACATTGTCTCTATAGAGGGCAATGACCAACACTGTACTGTTTGTATCAACACCCCCCAAAATGCAAAACCTTCTGAATGATATCCACATTTAGTAAAGTGTTAGCTTCACCACCCACATGAGAAAAAACAAACATAAAAAATGCCCGTTGTCCATGCTCTACTACATCCCTGGATGGACAGGCCATGAAATGCCATTACATATATGTTGGAAAAGCACTGCATATGGACAATAAGCCCTAAACTGACTAGAATGAAGAATGCGAATTGGATTCCCTTTGGTAATCTTGGAAATGCTTTCAGTGACTCCAAACTTCTCCTTGGAACACTTCAAAGCCTAGCTTGTTAACAGCAGTAGTGTTCTGGCTAGAAACCTTAATAAACTACATGGTAGTCAGAGATTGTCTGACCTACAGTCTCAGCAAAATGAAAATGAAGGTCATCCAAAGGGCACTGGGGTGTATGTGGAGGAGGGACACCTTGAAGAGAATTCAACAGATTACCATGAAAAACTATGCAGGAGAGATAGCATAACAATTTATCAGAAAGATATATAACTGTCAGGCAATGAGAGCAAAGGATAATCAATAGATGGAATGTTGAGAGATCACTGGCCCCTCTGTGAAGGATTCAGAGGAGGACATGGAATGAATACTAAAAAGCAAGGACAAGAGGCACATATGATGAGAAGGCATGAGTGTATGAGATTGACACCTGTAATGATACCCAAGTATCAAGATTCACTAATTAGTTATCTTTCATCTTAGTTTACAAGGTATCTGAATCTTATAACTTCATTGCATAATCGTCTACCAAGCTACAATTCTATTTTCAAGGGATTAATTAAGATCAGCCCTGTAGCAGAACTATCTTTTATGTGCTGTCTCCCCCAATAAGTGTGAACTCCTTGAGAGCAGGAAATGTTTCACTTTTCTGACTCTATCCTGTAAACAGGCTTGATATTCCCCCAACTGCTGCATTTAAGTTTATAGCAAAATGCACACAGTGAGGAGCAAGATACTTAACAATTCATAACATTATTTGATGTCTCTGGGTTGTTTAAAAAGTGCTGATACATCACCATGTAAATTAGCAGGTTATTTTAAGTTAAAAAATCAATAGACTAGAAGTCAAGACCAAGATCTTTGTCTACAGTTCAACCACTAACTCATGTGACCTAGGCAAATCAATACCACCTCTTCTGATAGTTTCTTCACTTGTTAAATGAAAGAGACGGACAAAAGTGATCTCTCTATTTCTTTCAGTTCTAACACTTTATGACCCTTTGAAATATTATTTTACAGTTGAAGAATGAACAGAAAGTTAAAAAATTGAGCACATTCAAATTACTTTCTTCATTTATCCAAAACATACAAACTTGAAGTTTGTGAAAATTCAGACCAGAGTTGTGCAGTTTCTCTCTGAAGATATGCAAAGAAAAGGTTTATTATGCATATTCACAGAGAAAATAAGATTGTACAAGGGATCTATCTCTAAGCTATTTAAATAAAAAATTTTAAGCCCTTTAAAAGTTCTCAATTTACACAGAAACAACTGATGGCTAATTACAAGTAATTCTTATCTATTCATTAAAGCAAATCTCTTCAGAGGCAACATTTTGTTCATTGTGCTTGAAAGAAAGAAAACTAAATCTTTTTAAGAGGTATATATTTTATAACTCAGATTGGTCTCTTTCCAATAAGTACAAACTTTGAAAGTTTTATTGTATTATAAAAAAGCAAGAAGATAATTCCTTTCCTCTGCTGTGCCTAAATACAACAGAAATGGTAAGGCTGTAAAAAGTACAGTGCTAATTTTGGCTGAAACACAAACACTGCAGGTTACCACAAACCATTTCCAAGTTGGAGGATATTTACCACTATATCTGAATATGTGTCAGATGGAACAGAATTGTTTTCTTATCACAGCAAACAGGAGGGAATGGTTAAAATAAGTTCTTTAGATATATAATAAATCTCTCTATTTTGACTGGCTCAGTTTCAAGTGATTTATAAAGTACAACATTCACAATTATGCTTCCAAGATTCTAGTGAATTTTCATTGAGATGGTTTACATACTAACGTGACAAAATATATTAACAAAGAATGGGTTAGGAAAACAATTCAGAATCAATCCTAGTAGAAGTCTACGAGGACAGGTGTGGGGGAAAGGGAAAGTATTCTAACATTTCTGTAGGCCTCTGAGTATAATTAAATCTGTACTTTATATAACAAAATAAGAAAATAGCATCAGGGTTATAAAACTGTAATTTGAAAAGAATGATGAGAGAGAACAGAGGTCTAATTTTAGAGAATGGAAAGAAACTTGTAGACCAAAATACACAAATGGATGGCTCTGCTGGAAGAGAGGTATGTGTGGCCTAATCATCCACATATACTCACAAAGACTATCTTAACAGACTTTATGACAAATTTCAAGGGGTAAATATTCTCCAGATTAAGACTCAGTTTTTTCCATAAACTAATTCCAGACACTGTTCCATGTGAGCCCCAGGATATCATACAGAATACAAAAATAGGTCAGAATGTACAACTTTACAAATTTGTTCTCATTTATTATTTCTAAATACTACTCACCAGTCATTTTCAGACTCAAAGTAGCACACAGAAATCAGTCGAGCTCCACTACCTACAGCAAATTTATTCTCCAGGGGAGACCATTTCACAAAGGTGGCTGCACGGTTAATCCTCAGGATCACCAGGGTTGGTTTCCAGATGCCATCTTTCTGACTCCAGACATAAGCATTACGGTCTGCACCACAAGTTACAATTCGATCACTCTTGGGAGCCCAATCAATACCTGCAATTGAAACTTCATATCAGTGTCTTTAAAAAGTCAACTGTGTCAAACTAAGTATAAAATGCCTAGTATTGTGTCTTAGACAGTGGGCACGCAAAAAAAAGTTTGTTAAATTAAGTATCTCTACCTACATGTAAGTTTTTTTCCTAACAGAAAAAAACACATCCAACCAATTACTGACATCAATAAATGTGAATACCATAATTTTTTCCATTTTAAAAAACTGCATGACTCCAGGAAAAAAAAGTCATCAATATGCTGTCTATAGGAAGCATGTCATGTCAAGGACATTTTTATGTATAAACTTCCTTTATCAATATAGACTACAATCCAGTTTAAAACTTAAAAGAAATTCCAGAAACTCAGAAAGGTTAAGTGACCTATCCAGGGTTCCACAGCTAGCAAATGTGAGAGGTAAGATTTGAGGCTGTCTCCCTGATTCCAAATCCAGCATTCTACCCACTAGGCTATGTTGTCTCTTAAAAGTTGCATCTAAGCTTAAAAAGATATAGCTAGATGAAAACTAAAAAGACTTTCTAAAATATACCATTAAACTGCAAGTTCCAAAAGAAGCAGTAATGGTATCTGGTGAAACAAATTTCAAATTAGAAAAAAAACTGAAAAAGACAAACAACGGTATTACATAATAGTGAAAGAAAAAAAAGACAAAAATATGTAACTAATTTCAATTTATATGAATAAAAGATTCAACACAAAAAAATCACTCATAAAAGATTAACAGCAATGCAAAAAAAGAAAAAAATAGCAATTGGGCTTGATAAATCAAACAAAAATCTCAATTATAAACAAATCACGTATCCCTGGCTGGTTCAGTGAAAACAGCACTCGCTGGCTTTGGAATCTGAACACCTGAGACTCAATATTAATAGACTGGAAACTTTTGCCTAAGTTATTCTCACTATACCTCTTTTGATCCACCAGTGGTATCTAGCACAGTAATTGGGATAGTATAAGTATTCAATAAATATCTGAGTAAGCCTAATAGAGAACTGGATGAAATGGAGAACTGATCCTCCTCCTCTCAAATATCCAATTACTACAACCACAACTCAATAATTTTTATTAAAAAGTCTAGGTATGCAAAGTACCCCACACTTCAGCAGATTTCTGCTGTCAAGGAACTTATATTTTAAGAAAAATGCTACCAAAGCTTTTCTCCCTGGAAATATCTCTCCCAGGTTTTTTATTATTCTAAGGCTAACCATCTAGCCTTACTGTGATAGCCAACCTTGACAGTCAACTTTGCAACTGTCAAACCACATAGTCATGCTCAAAACCTTTCTAAATATTTGCTTGGAAGAGATGAAGAAAGGAAATACTCAGGAGCAGGTAAGTTGTCATTTCTTCCTAATATGGCCTTGCATTTTTTCCTGCTTTCTCATTACTTTTAGGTCAATAAGTTTTGTGGGTTTTTTTAAAAGATGAAACATTAATGCAAAAGATTAAATTAACATGAGGAAAAAAATTGTGATATCTCTTTTGACAAGTGTGCCATGGCATTTTCCTTTCTCTATATTAATGGACCGTTCTTTTAGTTTAGATAGAACTACAACAAAAGTATTTCATCTGTTTAGTCAGTATCTGAGAAAATGACTGATCCTTGGTCTCTTGCCATAGTTATATTTAGTTTTCCAAAAACATTTTCTTCAGAACTGAAAAAAATGCTGCCTGAACTTCTGACAGAAAACCAGCCAAAGCACAAAGGACCCCAAAATAGAGTGTAAGCAGAAAGGGAGGGGGGAGGATATGTCTGGATGGTTCACATTTTTTGGCTATTTCTTTTGCCTTTCATCTTTGGTCTATTTTAGCTCAAAAAGACATTCCCAATGTTAAAAATCCATTATAAGATGCAGTTAGTTTTCCTATTTCCATTTTCTACAAGGTTTTTCCAGATTTTCTTCAATGCTATGATATTTCTTTTTGATTATCTCCACTTTACCTTGTACACACTCTACTTGTACATAACTGTTTGGCATGTTGTCTCCCCCTGTTAGACTATGAGCACTCTGTTTTGTTTTTATTTTGTATCACTAGCACTTACCACAGTGCGTGGCACATAGTAGTTGCTTAATAAATGCTTGTTTACTTGATTAACTCCCCAGGTCAATCAATAACTAGCCAGGAAAGTTAGCCATGAGTCCAGTGACTAAAGGACTGAAAATGAAATAGGCCAGACTTACCTAAGAGAAGTTAGATAGAAGGAAAGCAAAATTAGTAAAAAAAAATTAAAAAGATGACCTTGGTTATATAGCCAGTGCTATATTTAGTCTCTTAATGTTTTCTACTACTGGATGCATTACTGCCAGGACACTAATAAGTAAAGGAAAAGCTGATAATGGGGTTTTCAAGATGGCAAATCTGCATGCTCAGAAAAGAGTTTTAGAAACTACACAAAGGATTGTTAAAATTTTCTTTTGATTTCTATAGAAAGTTTTTGCTTTTTTCTAATCTGAAAGGCCATGTTATTTAAGGATCAATTATAAAGCAATGGAAGCTTAACAATGTCAGCAAATAACAGAGAAAATTTCAAATGATCAGAACAAAGGCAATCAGCAGCAGTCTTTACTGCTCATTTGAATTAAAATGTGGGGATGGAGATGAACAGAGAGAACACAAGACTGTAGTAAACCCAAACCCTTGGCAAAAATACATACTGTAAATTCTACGAGGTTAAGGCTAAATCATAACAAACAAAAGGAGATAAACCTTGAAGCAGGGTAAAAAAAAAAGGATCTTTTTATACAAGGTTCAAGAATATTTTGAATAAAATGGTTCTTCCAAACAGATACCAAAAATTGAACCCAGAGAAAAATAACCACATATACATCTTAGATAAAGATTGAATTCTACTCTTCCGACTGGTTTTAGTAAAATTTGAAACTATATTCAACAATGCATAGTAAGGATCTGTGTAGGTTCATGCCTATAATCCCAACTACCAGGCAGGCTGAGGCTGGAGCATCTCTTGAGCACATGAATTCTCCGTTGAAAGGGGTTCCATTGATTAGGTGTTTGCATGAAGTTAAGTACTAAAGTGGTGAGTGTCAGTGAGCAGGGGGCTACTAGGTTTCCTAAGCAGCATAAACAAGCCCAAGTCAGAAATGGAACAGGTAGAAGTTCCTTCAACAATCAGTAAGTAGCAGGACTGGGTCTAGAAGTAGTTCTTGTACTTCCAGGCAGAGACTCAGTCTTTAAAAAAATCCACATAACCACCTTGACAGATTCTGTTACTATATGAAAAGAACAATGTGAGAGCACATGTGCCATCAGGATATTACCTTAGAGCTATCTGCTTTAAAAAGTCTCCATCTAAAAGTAGGGACCACACACTTGTTATAGTAAAAACATGTAGAAAATTATATTGCCTTCAAATTGACTTTTTTAAGAAGATCCTAAAAATAAAGGGCTATTTGCTCCCTATGTGACCATGAACAAGCCACCTTACTTGTATAAGCTTAGGTTTCTGATCTGTAACTTGTAAGAGAGCAGCCATGACGAACTGAAGAGTCTTAATTTTAGAGCTATGATGCCAAAGTTTAAATCCTTTCTGCCTCTGCAACTATTATCTATACGACCTTGAGAAAATCATTCAACTTCTTTAGACCTTAGCTGCCTTAACTGTAAAATGAGGAAACTCAATAATTCTGAAGCCCACTGTTAGCTTTGAAACTGTCATCTAGGGTCTTAGATCTTTCAAGGTCTCTTTTAGCTTTAAATCTATCATCTTATGGCTTATCATACAGAGCAATCATGAAAATTAATGTATTCTTACTTCCACAAACTTGTGCCCACAACTTACCCAAGTCATTAAACATCACTCTGTAACTAGATAGCAGGGCAGGGATAGGAGCATACCTTCACAGGGTCATGCCAACTTTTGGGTTCTAGCCATCACCTTCTATTCCTGTTGCCTAATAAAGAACTAAAGATCTACTCTAGAATGGGAGGTTTAATTTTTTTCAATTCCCATGTTCCCTCAGGATTCAAATCCATAGTTATAGATCCTAATAGAACTTTAATTTTTAAGAGGAAATAAAGAATAGCCTTTTAGAAAACACTTATGTTCCTCCAACACTTATGAATGGTTTTGGCCACATTTTCACATATAGGTTTTTCTCTTCAACTTGTTTCGTGTGTGTTTTGTCTAACTAATCATTAAGTTCTTTTTTTTTTTTTTTTTTTTTTTTTTTTTTTAAATCAGTGAATTTTATTTAAAGTTCTTTTATTGATTCTTTTTTTTTTTTTTTTATTTATTTATTTATTTATTTATTTATTTATTTATTTATTTATTTTACATTCATTTTCACAAATTTTTGGGTTCCAAATTTTCTCCCTTTTTCTCCCCTCCCCCCACCCCAATACCCCAAGCAATCTAATTTTCCCTATCTCCAATCTGTCCTCTCTTCTGTCATCCCTCCCTTCCCTTGTCTCTATCTTCTCTTTTCTCCTGTAGGGCCAGATGACTTTCTATTCCTCATTAACTGTATGTCTTCTTTCCTAGTTGCAACAGCAATACTAAACAATTGTTCCTAAAACTTTGAGTTCCAAATTCTCCCCATCCCTCCCTCCCCACCCATTCCCTTTGGTACGGCAGGCAATTCATTATAGGCCATATCTGTGTAGCTTTGCAAATGACCTTCCTGATAGTCGTGTTGTGTAAGACTAACTGAATTGCCATCCCTCCTCACCTGCCCCTCATTGTTTCTCTTTGATCCTGTCCCTCCCCAAGTGTTGACTTTCAATTACTCCCTCCTCCCTTTGCCCTCCCTTCCATCATCCCCCCCCAATATCTCCTTCTCCCCCGCTTTCTTATACTGTAAGATAGGTTTTCATACCAAAATGAGTGTGCATTTCACTCCTTCGTTTAGTCAAATGTGATGAGGGTAAACTTTTGTTTGTTTGTTTGTTTGTTTTTGTTTTTTTTTTTTTCTTCAGCTCTCCTCTTTTTCCTTCCATTAAAAACATCTCCTACTTGCCTCTTAAATGACATATAGTTACCCCCTTCCATTTCTCCCTCTTTCCTCTCACTACATTTCTCTCTCATCATTTACCTTAATTCCTTTTAAGGTATGGTCCCATCCTATTCAGTTCAATCTGTGCTCTCTGTCTCTGCATGTGAATGCATGTGTGTATGTGTGTGCATGCGTGTACATGTGTATGTGTGGTCCCACCAACCACCCAGATACTGAAAAGTTTTAAGAGTTAGAAATATTGTCCTTCCATGTATGAATGCAAACAGTTCATTTCTGGTAAGTCCCTTAATACTTCTCCTTGCTATTTACTTTTGCATGCTTCCTCTCAGTCTTGTGTTTGAAAGTCAAATTTTCTTTTCAGCTCTGGTTTTTTCATCAAGAATGATTGAAAGTTTCATTGAAAGTTTCATTGAAAGACCATATTTTCCCTTGAAATATTATACTCAGTTTAGCCGGGTAGGTGATTCTTGGTTTGAGTCCTAGTTCCTTTGCCTTCTGGAATATCCTATTCCACGCCCTTCGATCCCTTAATGTAGAAGCTGCTAGATCTTGGGTTATCCTGATTGTATTACCACAGTACTGGAATTGTTTGTTTCTGGCTGCTTGCAAGATTTTTTCCTTGAGCTGGGAGTTCTGGAATTTGGCCACAATGTTCCTAGGAGTTTCTCTTTTTGGATCTCTTTCAGGTGGTGATCGATGGATTCTTTCAATACTTATTTTGCCCTCTGGTTCTAGAATGTCAGGGCAGTTTTCCTTGATAATTTCATGCAAGACGATGTCTAGGCTCTTTTTTTGATCATGGCTTTCAGGTAGTCCCATAATTTTTAAGTTGTCTCTCCTTGATCTATTTTCCAGGTCAGTTGTTTTTCCCATGAGATATTTCACATTCTCTTCCATTTTATTGTTCTTTTGGTTTTGTTTGGTGATTTCTTGGTTTCTCATAAAATCATTAGACTCCATCTGTTCCATTCTAATTTTGAGAGAACTATTAAATTCAGTGAGCTTTTGAGCCTCTTTTTCCATTTGGCTCATTTTGCTTTTGAATGCATTCTTCTCCTCATTGGCTTTTTGAACCTCTTTTGCCAATTGAGTGAGCCTATTTTTCAAGGTGTTAATTTCCTCAGCATTTTTTTGGGTCTCCTTTACCAAGATATTGACCTTTTTTTCATACTCTTCTTGCATCTTTGTCATTTCTTTTCCCAGTCTTTCCTCCACCTGTCTAACTTGCTTTTCAAAATCCTTTTTAAGCTCTTCCAAGGCCTGAGCCCACCCAACACCCCCCTGGGGTGTCTGGGGTACTGAGGCCCCGCCCTCCACATCTTTCCCTGATGGGAAAAATACGTTCTCGTCCTCCCCATCAGATCCGAAGGTTGGGATCATTTGCATTTGTTGGAAAAAACTCTCTAAAGTCTTATTTTTCTTCCCCTTTCTAGGCATTTTCCCAGCCAGTTACTTGACTTCTGAGATTCCTTTCCACCCCCGCCTGGATCTAGTGCTTGGCCTCTGAGATTTAAATGGGCTTTCCTCCTGCTGGCTGTCAATCAGTGAGCTTTAGTTCAGGTGCTGGGGCGGGGCCAGGGCTGTCTCCGAGATTCTGATCCCTCGGAGGGGGGGGGGGGCTTTATGCAGAGACTCTCAAGAATGGAGCGGGTGGGGGCGGGGTGGGGGGCCCGCCTCCCAATCTCAGCTCCCTTGGGGGTCCCGAGCAGAAGTCTTCAGCAACAGAGCGGGCTGGGGGCAGGGCCGTTTCCCAGGCTCAGCTCCGTCAGGTTTTATGCGGGAATCTTCCGTAATGAAGATCCCGCCTGCAGCTGGGGGATTCCTGAGTCCCGGGCCGCTGCCGCCTCAGCCCCAGCCCACGCCTCTGCCGCCACCGCTTCCTGCCCCCGTCCCTGCCGCTGCCGCTTCCTCCCGAGGGGGCCCGAGTCACAGACACCCTGCTTCCCCTCTCCTTCAGCCCGGCCTCTCTCACTGACCTGCTTCTGTGGGCGGAGGGACTTTCCCGGCTGCTTCAGCTTCCGTCTCTGAAGCCTGCTCCGATCCGCTTCTCTGAGGCCTCGGCCAGGGCAGCGCTGGGGGTCGGGTTTACTCTCCGGGGCGCGCCGGACCCTGGGGATGGGTCTTGAGGGCTTCCTGGGACGGAAATCTCCTCCACTCTGCCTCTGCACACCTTGCACTCACCCAGAATCTATGGGGGACTCTTTCTACACCAATTCCATGGGCTTTGGTTTCGGAGCTCGTAAACGTGCGTCCTTCTACTCCGCCATCTTGGCTCCGCCCCTAATCATTAAGTTCTTAAAGATAAAATCTTCTATTTCTTTAATATTCCCCATGGCACCAACACTGCTAGGCAGCTAAGAGGGATTCAATAATGCACAACAAACTGAAATCAGTAGCAAAATATTTTCATTTATCAAGACAACTTGTAAACTCTTGTGAACTCTAAACATTAAAAGTAGCAATATGGCAGATTCACCTTATATTCAAGTCTTTTCTTGAAACAAAGGAAATGTGGTACTAAGCTCATCATAGGATTCTACTACCTGTGATGTGTCCATTGTGCTCCTTCAGTTCATGGGCTTTCACCCATTGGTTCCCATTCTTCTTGTAAATGTGGACTTCATGATTATTAGGGCTAAGGGCAATTTCTGGTAGAAAGAATTTAATATATTGTTAACATAGAATAACAATATTTTGATTAATGACTGATCAAATGAAATGATGTATGTAAATTACTTTGCAAACCTTAAATTGCTATATAAATGATCTATTTTTCAAAAAGTGGAGGTGAAATTTGTTTTTTCTTAACGAAGATGAAATATGAGAAATTCTATTTTATAAGGTCCTTTTTTTAATTTTAAGGAAGTGGATTGAAGAAAAGAATACAAATGTCAATTAACACAATTTGGTCCCACTAAGTAAGATATGGCAAAGTCCATATGGATCTTAAACTTAAGTTTTAATATCAAGATGGAAAATTCCTAAATCAAACCAAACTCTATTGAAATACTATTATATACAAATTAAAAATACATTAAAATTCTATTAATTTATACTGGTTTTACTTTTAAAGTTAAACTTGTTGGAGTGAACTTTCATTTGGCTATAGGTACTTCTCAAGAGTGGCTCTTAATATTAGTTTTAGAATTTCAATACAGATTTTTAAGACTTTTGTATGTTTAAACCATAGTGATAATTACAACTATTCCTTATAATTATATATAGGGTAATATAAAGGTCCTTTTTACACAATTAAGATATCATTAAGATCTATACCCAAAGCCTTAGGTTAACCATCTAATGATTCTCTATACCTAGATACTTACTTTTTTCTACATATAACTCTCATAACTTTCATAAAGCTGAAATTTTCAAACAGTAAGAATAAAATTCAATACCTTTTACTGAGTCATTTGAAATAAGGGGAATGAGATTCTCCATCTTTATTCTCTATTTAAATATTTTTGCAAAATGGATGTTAACATTTTTAGATGAGAAAATAAGGATAAAAGAAGAGATAACATTAAGGTTCCGTGAAACAATAAAAAAAAAGAGGAAGTCCTAAATATTGAATCCTATCATGCTCTCAAAAGGGTCTATATTCAAATAACTGAAATAAGTGCTCACTTCTAGAGAGCTCTTGGGCTAAAAGGAAGGGAAGAACAAGATTTAATCAGGAGAAATAAAGATAATCCAGCTTTTTATTAATTATATGTAAAATAAGAGGCAATATGGTGCTGAGTGAGGGCCTAAAAAATAAACTAAATGTCTTTTAACAGCCTCCAGATTGCTGTTTGAAAGCTCTGGGCTCAGTAGAACAGCTAGTACTTCAGGCAATAAAAGACTCCCCATATACATCTAAAGTCAAAACAGCAGAGGGGCAGAGCATAAAGAGTAGCAGACTTAGGAAAAAGAGCTTTCAGTCCTCACTTAGATCATAGAATTTTAAGGGCTGGAAAGGACCTTAGAAATCACCTAAGACAACTCTCTGATTTTATAAATAAAAGTGTGACACAGAGTGATTTGCCCAAGATTACATTATATATGTGCAGTTTCTGAGAATTAAAAAAAAAAAGGATTAGATTAAATGATCTCTAAGGTGCCTCTTGTTCGGAATTTCTACAACTCTTACGTGTCTTTTAGTAACCTGTCACAGAGCCCCATCAATGTCTAATAAATTCTACACTGTAGAGAGAGCAGGTAACAAAGCAAAGAAAAAAGAATACCATACTTACGAGTACGGTCTCTGTTCCAAGCATGGCAGGTGATTGGCTCTAGTAAAAACTGATGTAAGGACATTATTCTTAGTGTTTTCAAAGGGGAAAAAAGCTGAAATAAATAATAAGAGAAAGTACTTTAAAAGTTACGAAGTAGTGCTTTATCAAGACTAGATCCTATTTGTTAAATTCACTTCAGTTCAAAAATTAATGTCTCTATAATTCAAAAATAGCACTCCCCATTCATTTTAGGATGACTATTAATGTTCTGTTACAATATGTTACACAGATCATTCCAGAACCAGGTAACATTTATAGAAAGGAATGAGTCATTTTTACTGAGGAATTAAACATTAATAAAAAACATACCACAAATTGATATATAAATAAGCAATAATCAAACTGCCAGATGGCTTAAAATGCTTGGGAATGATGCAAGAGTAACAAAAATCATGGAAGCCTAAGATGTTCAAATGTATTCTAAATGGATATGTGGGATAGTTATGCACCACTTAAAAAATCTAATTATACCTACTTGGTGAAAATATTACACAGTCAGTATATTAAGATACAATCCTTGGGTAATTAAACTTACATAAAGAAAATTACATAGCCAGATAATAAGATAGAGGTTAATGGATAATGTAAGTAAATAATAAGTAGAATGAACTGTCCCTTGTATAAAGACAATGACTGATAAACACATACACAGGAGTCAATATCATATAGGCAAGATGGAAACAATAGCAGTAATATTTTCAGGCATGAAAACACATGGTCAATGTGTTATATTGCTTGACCATAATAAGACACAGTTCTATTGGAGTAGAGGTAGAGAAAAGAGTCACTGCAAATGATGGGAAACAAAGAAAGAAGTATTAATAAAATCTTGGGATTTTAAGCTAGATGACTTGGGTTCAAATCCCATTTCTGCCACCTGCTAATCTGTGAAGGTAGGTAAGTCACTCTCCTTTGGAAAGCCTTGGTTTCTTCATCTATACTATTTGAATCACACTACTTGTACTGCTTATTTCAAAAAGTTAAGAAAGAATGTAATAGAGTAGAAGCTCCCTCTAGGCAAGGACTATTTCTGTTTTCCTCCTCTTTCTTTGTACAGTTACTGGCACATTTATATATATTACCTTAATAAATGCTTGTTGAATGGAAGACTCAGTGAGAGAATGTTTAAAGTGCTTTGTAAAACTTAAAAGTTAAATCAAAGTGGGTTCAGTTAAATATTTATATATTTCCTCTGCATATCTCAAGAGTCTGAAAAGGAAATAAAGATTAGTATCAATTTCATATGTATAAAGGGTATCATATTCCTTGCTTTCTCAATGAGTGGGAAAGGGAGAGAATTTGAAATTTAAAATAATTTTTTAAAAACTTTTAAAAAAAGATTATCTCAGGTGCAAGAATCTGAATCCCTGCAAAACCTAATCAAGTAAATCAACACTAAAATCTAAAAAATAAAATTAATTTAATCTACACATTTAAAAAACTTGCCTTATTTTTATCATTTTTGCACTGAAGCAAAAGTGGTAAACTTCTGAAAGTTTCTCTGACATTGTCAGGAATTGCCAGAGGTGGGTTTCCCTTTGCATATCCTCTGACAATGTTATTTTTATGGAAGCCCTTTATGAGTTTGTATGTAAAAATTCTGCCATTGATAATTAAGTCTGTGGAATAGTAGATAGCATGCTGGACCAGGGTGTCAAGAACATGAGTTCTGGTCCTGTCTTGGAGGCTTATTACAAGATGTATGAGCCCAGACAAGTCACTTAACCGTTTTGTGCTTTTGTTTCTTCATTTAAAAACTGAGAGAACTGGACCTGATGACTTCTAAGTCCCTTCCAGCTCCAGATCTATGATCCTATGAGCCTGAGAGCCTACTCGGGCTTCAGGTGACATCTTTTAGAATTCCCAATATGTTCTTAAGACTTTGTATTCTAGAATAGCACTTCCCTAAAGGTATGATTAAAACTTATGAACAGTTACCTCGTTACCTAGTTAACTAGTTACCTAGTTAAGGCTAGACAATCTCTACTCTGCTTGCTGTCAGTTTAGCATACTGAATATGGAGTCCCAGGATTTGAACCTCATCTGTGCTATCTACTAGTGGACTTCTGATAACTGCTTTAGAGATTCAGTTTCATTACCTGAAGGGATTGGATTCAGTGACCTTTAAAATCTAGCTCTAAATGTTTATCATCCTAAAATTCAACTAGTATGAGTTAGGGGATCTTCGAATTAAAAATCAACCTCAAGCTAAGTGTTCCATCCCTAGAGCACTCTGTCAGTACTTCATTTTCCTCACCACTGCCTATACACTGGATTATACTTTTCTGAACACAGGGTGCTTCCTACACTACTTCACCCCCACCTCACTTCCATTCCTAGCAGAAGTCAGGAGCGATTTGACTTTTTACCTAGTATTGTTCCTTGGACCTCAAATTATGGTCATCCTTGCCTAAAATTTAAAAACTTATTTTTTTTTTTTTTGAAATTTAAAAACTTATTTTTCCCCATCATAAGCAGGTGCTTATGAATGTTTGGTGAATTGAATTGAAAATATAATCTATAACCAATGCCTGATACCAAATAAACAAACTAGGAGAGCAAGGAAGAGTTTATTTGTCAGATTTATGGAGAATGGAGAAATTTATGACCAAACAAGAGATAAAGAACGTTATGAAATGCAAAATGGATAATTTCGATTACATTAAATTGAAAAGTTTTTGCACAAACAAAGCCAATACAACCAAGATTAGGAGGGAAACAAAAAACTGGGAAAGAATTTTTACAACTAGTGTCTCTGATAAAGGCCTCATTTCTAATATATAGAGAGAACTGAGTCAAATTTACAAGAATATAAGTCATTTCCCAATTGATAAATGGTCACAGGATATGAACAGGAAGTTTTCACAGGAAGAAATGAAATCTATCTATAGTCATATGAAAAAATGCTCTAAATCACTATGCAAATCAAAATAACTCTGAGGTACCATATCACACCTATCAGATCAGCTAACATGACAAAACAGGAAAATGATAAATGTTGGAGAAGGTGTGGGAGAGTTGGAACACTAATTCAGTGTTGGTGAAGCTGACACAATTATTCTGGACAGCAATTTGGAACCATGCCCAAAGGGCTATAAAAATGTGCATACCCTTTGACCCAGCAATACCGTTTCTAAGGCTGTTTCCCAAAGAAATCATAAAAATGGGAAAAGGACCCACATGCATGAAAATATTTATAGCAGCTCTTTTTGTGGCCAAGAACAGGAAATTGAAAAGATGCCCATCTTTTCAATGGGGAATGGCTGAACAAGTTGTGGTATATGAATGTAATGGAATATTATTGTGGAAATGATGAACAGGAGAACTTCAGAAAAACCTGGAAAGACTTATACGAACTGATGCTGAGTGAAGTAAGAAGAACCAGGAGAACATTACACATAGTAACAGCCACAGTGAGCGAGGACTGTTTCTGATGGATTTAGCCTTTCACAGCAAACCGATGACCTAAAACATTTCCAAGGGACACTAGAGGCAAAATGCTATCTACATTTAGAGAAAGAACTACGGAACCAGAATGTAGAATGAAGCAGACTATTTTTTATTTTGATGTTCTGTTTTGATTTTTCTCATGATTTCTCCCATTTGTTTTAATTCTTCTATGCAATACAACTAAAGTGAAAATGTGTTTAATAAGAATGTATATGTGCAGAATCCATATAAGATTGCATGCCCCTGTGGGGGGGATGGGGAAGAGAAGAGGAGAAAAATTAAAACTCATGGAAGTGATTGCTGAAAAACTGAAAGCAAATAAATTAGTTATTAAAAAAACCCTCAAAAAAAAGGTTTCAGATGGTCACACTCATTGCAATCTTAAAATCTGACACAGAACAAGCACTTATGGTGGAGACTGAAAAGCAAAATTCTGATGCAAAGAGGAAATGAATGGAAGGTCCAGGAGAAAATAAAGATAAAGTGAAACCTATCACAAT
Organism: Bettongia penicillata ogilbyi; assembly: GCA_023548195.1. Taxonomy (NCBI): domain Eukaryota; kingdom Metazoa; phylum Chordata; class Mammalia; order Diprotodontia; family Potoroidae; genus Bettongia; species Bettongia penicillata. The sequence continues at coordinate 3,332,319 of JAJHZJ010000055.1, read as the reverse complement.
GGCTTAGCTATTAAAGGGATAGGAATAAAGTCTGGATCTGAGATTTCATTGGTATTGAACTCCTAGATGATGAAACCCACTAAACCAACGTAGGGCAGAACCATCTCTGTAACTTATAGACTTAGACAGCTGCACAGAATATTAAAAGATTAAGTGACTTGTACAAGATCACAATCAGGATTCATCAGACATATGGTGGCTCTCTCTATCTATTCTTCAAGTCTCTGCTGGACTTAAAGTTGGGGAACTTCTAGCTTTAACGTCACCTAACTTGCCTAAGCTTCAGGCAACTTTCTAAGAGTTACCCACTAAATTATATATAGATGGGTTGCGATGTTTCCATACCAACTCCTTGACCTTGATGTGTGGGATACAGAGGAAAAACAGTCCAGATGCCAATATAGAAGCAAAGAATTATAAGGTATGGTCAACTGCCCTCAAGAAGAAATATCCAAGGCATTGAATACTTTTAAATAAGAAAAACTTATTTTTCTTCATTTTTCCCTAAGAAAATGATAGGGGAGAAGAAAACCGGAAAGAATAAAGGATAGCCTACTCAACTCAGCAACCACTTACTCAACATCTGCTCTAAACTAAGCATCATAAAAAAGTTCAACAAAAAATTCAACCCACACTCATTAAAGCTGCCTTTAATAGTAAGATTAGTAACAATAGTAAGATTACTATTAATTAATACTAATTAGTAAAATCAAACTTGGTTTAAGGTAATACTTGATACTTGTAAATATATTCACACCACAATAAGGAATAAGCACATTCAGTCAATAAATAAAATATCAAGCATCCAGAAATAAGCTATGAAATAAATGTCAAAATTCTACATTCTGCTCTGGGAATGAATATAGGAAAATTTACATTTTATTTTACATGCCTTAGAAGGCAAATTATAATAATATAAAAGGAAAAATATCTAATCAATAGCAAAAGGTCTGATGTTTTAAAAATTCATTGCACTGATTCATGTTTTTCAAAAAACATTTCCATATGCTCCTGGCACAGTCCTATCTTCCTTTCCTTTAACGTCAGAGCTACTTAATTTGCTCAAATTTAATCAAATAGCATATATGTTATGTCATTATGTTCCTTAATTAAAACGGATTTAATTCACCACTGTTTCTCAGTGGAGAGCGATAATTTTCAGTTTTATTTGTTAACTGAAATTCAATTCAACAAACATTTATTGAACGCCTACTAGGCACAAGGCAATGTTCCAGGAACCTGGAATACAAAGACATAAAACAAAATATTCCCTGCACCCAAGAAGCTTATGTTCAATGGGAGTAATAAAAGCTGACATATAAAGATTATAAATAAGACTGAAAAGTAGTTTTTTAAAATGCATGCCAATAATAAAAAGTATATGTTTCACATATGGTCATAAACAACAGTTGCAAAGACAAAAACTTTCACTTATTTGTGTAACCAGGCTAGAGTAATTTTCCAAAGAATCAAAATTCAAACAATGGTGTAATTTTAAGTTGATTTCTAATTGAGCCACATTACCCAAGTTAGAAATCTGGACACACTTTCATGGCTGGTACTTCATTTTAAGACTGCAGACCAAGAAAATTCCCATAATCTCTACAAGTGAATATTACATTGCAACGAGCACAGGACCCTTAAATCAGAAACCTGGGTTCAAACTTGAGCTTTTGAGTAACAACGTCCTTGGGTCTCAGTTACCCCAGCTTTAGGATAACATTTATACTAGCCACCACCCAAGATAATAATTATGCTGAAAAGCACCATTTATAGCTATTATTTTTATTATTAACTGACATTCATCATATAGATCTTAGATTTAGAGCTGGAAGGGACTTCACAGGCCACTGAGTTCAAACTGCTTGTTTTACAGATGAGGAAAATGAGGCTCAGAGAAGCTAGTCATACAACTAATAGATATCTGAATGGGGACTCAAACCCAGGACTCCCTGATTCTACCCCCAGAACTTTATCCTCAAATAGGCTATCTCTGTGGGGGCACCTAACAAACCAGCACACTGCCTTCAACTCCCAAGCTATAATTTCTGAATTATGGTCACCCCTGCCTGATTTTAAAACTCATTTTTCTCCATATTTCTCTAAGAAAATGGCAGGAGAGAAGAAAACTGGGAAGAACAAAGGAGAGCCTACTCAATTCAACAACTCTTACTCAACATCAGCTCTAAACTAAGCATCATAAAATATTTCAACAAAAAAATTCAACCCACATTCATTAAGCACCTGTTGTAAGGCAGTGTAAAACAGTCCAAAGAATGCTGGACTTGAAGTTGAGGGACTTCTAGCTTTAATATCACCTAATTTGCCTAAGCTTCTGGAAACTTTCTAAGAGCTACCCACTAAATTATATATAGATGGGTTACAATATTTCCATACCAACTCCTTGACCTTTATGTGTGGGATACAGAGGAAGAAACAGTCCAGATGCCAATACTGAACCAAAGAATTATAAGGTATGGTCACTGCACTCAAGAAGAAATCTTCAAGGCATTGAATACTTGTAAAATTTATCAATAAACTTTACCTCTCTGAGTCTGTTTTCTTCATCTGTGCAAAGAGTGGTTCAGACTAGAGAATTTCTGAGGAACATTCTTGCTCTAAATCTATGATTCCAGATCCTGCAATAGGCTTCTTTAGTTGGTGAAAGAATGTAAGTAGACCGAAATAAAAATTCTTTTTCTTATATATCAATCTGCTTTAAGAACAGTGTCATTCAGATATGGAAATATAAAACAATATTTGTAAAATCTGATGCCTACAATGGACTCCCTCCTCAACTCTACTTTAAAATCTGTTTTGCTTCAAGACTCAAATTAGGTACCACCTCCTCTATTAAGTCTTCCCTGACCCCTCATTTTCCTTGAATTTGTTTATCTGTGTACCTGCTGTATCAAAACAGTAAAATACAAGGTCCTGGAGGATAACTCTTTCTTTGTATCCCCGGCCCCTCACATGGGGTAGATACTTAATGTCTATTAGCAGAATTTACTATATACTCATGCAATAGATCTAAAAAAGATATTTTGAAACACAGATTTCTATACATCACCTCTCAATAGAATGCCCAGGACAGAACCTTTTAACCTCATTTGGTTTCCTATCTGAAAATGTAATAATCCTTAAGGTCTACAGTTCTGGGATAATTCAGTTTGGAAAATACCTCAGCTCGCCGGTTGGCTTATAACTGATTCATCCTTAGTCTAAATGCTCTCTCTGACCCATCTAGGCACGGGTACTTCAACATCGCTGGCCCATCACAGTTACAGAGACCGAATGGAACTCCCTACTCAATATCTCAATAGGGATACCGCTTTTAAACTCCTTTTTCCCTCTATCACCCCACACGTAAAACAGCCAGCATGATCACGGTCACGGTCACCCTTTCCCTCAATTTTGACTGGCTCAATTAAAATGCCCAAGGATCTGGCCGGTGGTTGCCCCGACCGAGGGTGAGGGTAGTAAAAGGGGATCGAAGTGATAACTCTCCACTGACTTCACCCCACAGCAGGAAGCGAGGACACGCCTGCAACGCGGGGACGGGCGAGGCAGGTAAAGGAGGCCAGTCAACCTACGCCCAGTCTCAGCCTCAGCACAGGTGGGGACAAGGGGGGCTAAGGTTGGCCTCGGGCTTGGAGACAGGGACCAACCGGACCTGGGGGGCTCAAGAACGAAGAGGATGCCGGGAGAGGACCGGGGTGTGTGTGGGGGAGGGGTATTTGGGGGCACCCGCTCCAGGAGCCCAAGCAGGGCGAACAGGATGCAGAGGGGATGCACCGCCCTAAGCTTCAGAGGGTCAGGCACGGGGGGAGAGGGGCGGGAACGAGAGAGCGGCCCGCCCACCTCCCCCCACCCCCGGGGCGCCCCACCTCCTCAGCCGCCGGCGGTCGGGGTCTGCCCGGCCCCCGCGGCCTAAGCCGGGTCCCGGGGAACCGAAGGCGGGGAAACGGGCCGAGGGGAGGAGGTGAGCAGCTGATCGCCATCCCTTACCTGGGATGGGGAGGGTGCGGACGGGCCCGGAGCGGAGGATTCGCGGACTCTGGGCAGTCGACGCGAATAAGCTCCGGCAGGCGGCGGGAGGAAGACGGAGGCCGGGAGGGAGCGGCTGACAGGGATCCCGGAAGTGGGCACGGCGCCTGCGCCGCACGGCTTCCCCGCCCCCTCCAAGGCTGCGCAGAGCGTCTGCGCAGATCGTGGGAGCCCGGGGAGGGGGAAGGGAGGCGTACGGCGGCGGGCGCGGGGGCGATCGAGCCGGGCTGGGAAAGTCGGTGACTGGCGCATGTGCGGCGGCGGCGAGCAGCCGGTCTGCGCGTGCCCCACGGACCCTTCTCGCTCGTGAAAGACCCCTCCCGGAGGCGACTGAGAAGCAGAGGGGCTTCCGTCTTCGTCTCTGCCTTTTGTTCCGAGCATTTACACCCGAAACTCAGGCCAGACCTGCCCTTCATTCACCCGGGCGTTCATTCATCCCTTCGGCGAAGCCCAAGGCGCGGGTCTGACCGTGGCCCTGGCCGTTAAGGTACATCTAGTGGCTCCACCATAGCAGCACAAGGTCCAGATTTCCCGGACTTTTAAGGCCCTCCCCAGTCCGAGTCCAAGCGACCTTTTTTGCATTTTAATATCCAAGCCACCTGGATTACTTTCGGTTCCTCAGAAACACCCTGAATCCCAACCCACTCCCGGCTGACCAAGTCAGAACCCAGAAAGATCCAGGCTAAGGGAACTGAACTGAATCTACCAAAATAGAATTTGGTAGGAATAAATGTAAATTCTTCAGACTTTGGGTTCAAAAAACTCACCTTCACACATATGTGAACTAATAAAAATAATGAAGTTGTGCTTTACCCAGCACAACTACCCTATGAGGTGGATAGTACAAATGTTATTTCTATCCTAAAGGTAAAATAACTGAGGCCCTAGGAAGCTGTGGGAGGAGGTTTGATTAGGGAGCACTTGGTCAGAAAAAGATAGGTTATATTACTGTTCAGTCGTGTCCCACTCTTGGTGTGACCCCATTTGGGATTTTCGTGGCAAAAATACTGGAGCGGTTTGCCATTTTCTTCTCCAGCTAATTTTTTTTAGGTTATATACGTGCAATTTTGTAAAATGCTTCCATATTAGTGATTTTGTACAAGAAGACTCGAATAAAAGAAAAAAATGAAAGAAAAATTGAAAAATAGCATGCTTTAGTCTTTATTCAGTCAATATCAGTTTTTTCTCTGGAGACAGATAGTAGTCCTTCGGTATTGTCTTGGATCATTGTATAGCTGAAAATAGCTAAATCATTCACAGTTTTTCTTTTTTTAAAATTAATTTATTTGTTTTAAGTTTTCTACAATCACTTCCATAAGTCTTACATTTTCTTGCCCTCCCTTTCCCCTCCCTGCCTGAGATGGCGTGCAATCTTAAATGGGTTCTGCACATACATTCTTATTAAATACATTTTCACATTAGTCACGTTGCATGTAAGAATTAAAATGAATGGGAGAAACCATGAGAAAAAACAAACATAACGCAAGAGAAAATATTCTACTTCATTCTGCGATCCAATTCCATAGTTCTTTCTCTGAATGTGGATGGCATTTTGCCTCAAGTCCTTTGGGAATGTTTTAGTTCCTTGCATTGCTGTGAAGAGCTAGGTCTACCAGAAACAGTCCTCCTACACTGTACATAGCTGTTACTGTGTACAGTGTTCTGTTTCTGCTCATTTCACTCAGCATCAGTTCATGTAAGTCTTTCCAGGTTTTTCTGAAACCATCCTGCTTGTCATTTCTTACAGCATAATAATACTCCATTACACCCATATACCACAGCTTGTTTAACCATTCCCCAGTTTGATGGGCATAACTTGATTTCCAGTTCTTAGTCACAATGAAAATATTTGCTATAAATATTTTTTTTTACAAATAGGTCTAGCAGTTCTCCAACTCATTTGACGGATGAGGAAACTGAGACAAACAGGGTTAAGTGACTTGCCCAGCCAGGATTACACAGCTATTGGGAGGATAGATTTGAACTCCGGAAGATGAGTCTTCCTAACTCCAAGCCCTATGGCGCCACCTAGCTGCCTCGTCAGTTTTAGGGAACCACAAATTCCACATGCTTCATCAGTGTGGACAGCTAAAGCAGTTTTGAATTGTATTAAGAGAGACACAGCCTCCGGGAATGAGGAGATGATACTCTCGCTGTACTTTTCCTTATTCGGACTGCTGGGTTCTGAGCAACAGAAGCTTAAAAAGGATATTGCTCAACTGGAGAGCATTCAGGATGGTGAAGGGCTTTGAGTCTGTAAAGGATCTGAATATGCTTGTCCTGGAGAAAAAAGACAGTGAGGTCATGGTAGCTATTTTTAAGTATTTGAAAAGCTGTCATGGCTAAGAGGGTAGACTTTTCAGTTTGGCCGTAGAGGACCAGACCAGAAGCAGTGGTTGGTAGTGAAAAGAGGACAATACAGGTTGGACCTTGGGAAAATCTTGCTAGCAATGAGATGGTTTGCCTTATAAAGTAATTGGTTCCCCTTCACTAGAGATTTTCAAACAGAGGCAAGATGACTACTGGTTTGGAGCTATGAGGTGGTACAACCTGGGACCTGGAGTCAAAAAGACCTGGATTCAAATGTTACCTTAAACCTTAGCTTCAGATGCTGGACAAATCTGTGTCATCTTCTAATTTAGGGATAATAATAGTACCTCCCTCACAAGGTTGTTGGGAGGATCAAATGAGTCAAATTCTGAGATTCTATGATATTTTCCTAAAATACTGCGGATCACTCTTCCTTACTTGATATTTATTTTACTTATCAGTCCTGATAACTGAAGCATTGAGTATATATAGGGGAAATTAAATAGAATACAGTGTGGGAAATTATTTAGAGATTGACTAGTATAGCCTTCTTTACAGATAAAGAAACTGAGACCCAAGGAGGAAGTGATTGCCCCAAGATCACACAGGTAGCGAGTGGCTGAGCCAAGTACTGAATTTAGGTTCTCAGACTAAATTGGATGCCTTTTTGCACTTCACTAGTGGTTCTCAAACTTTTCGGTCTCATGTTTCCTTTAAACTCTCTCTCTTTTTTTGAGGTAATTGGGGTTAAGTGACTTGCCCAGGATCACATAGCTAGTAAGTATCTGAGGTCAGATTTTAACTCAGGTCCTCCTGACTCCAAGGCCACCTTGATCCTGATTTGATTCCAGGGCACTTCGCCACCTGGCTGTCCCATATACTCTTAAAAATAATTGAGAACCCTCCCCCTACCAAGAGTTTTTGTTTATGTGGATTTTTAATGTATATGTATGTATATGTGTATGTGAGTATAATGTTAATAGAATAGGAAGAATTTCCTTGGCCATTAATAAGTCTAACACATGGAGCTGTACTGTGTCACATCGAGCTCAGAGTGGGAGGAGCTTGCCTGAGGGGATAGAAAGACAGAGAGAGAGAGAGAGAGAGAGAGAGAGAGAGAGAGAGGGACAGACAGACAGACAGACAGAGAAAGAGAGAGAGAGAGAATGAGCAGAGACTAAGATCAGTCAGAACACAAAGAGAAAAACAAGCTGTGAGTGGGTAGAGGGAGGAATTTGTCTAGGGGAACTTGTTTTTGTGGGGAGGCCTAACAGAAAGAAGGTTTAAGATGTTTAAGCTTCCTGGATTAGTGATAAGCACCCTGTTAAATCTTACCTCCTGATATTCTAATGATGTCCTAAATAAATATTTTGGTTTTGCCTTTGAGGAAGAGAGTTTATTATATTTTGTGAATTTACCCTCGAAATATACATACATATTCATAGCAGCTGCTATGGGTATTGTATTTGTATTACAGTAGACACAAAAAATACAGCATATAGATGTATAATACACACACATACACATCTGTATATATATTGTATACATAGTATGTACATAGTATATGTACTATATGACATACATACTTTATGGTATATAGTATATGTAGCATGACATATACACACATATATACATATATACACACTGGAAAGATAAAAACAACGCACCTTATATATACACACCTAGATATATATATGTGTGTATACATACATACTGTATGTATGTGATTGTATGTGAGAAAGAGAGAGAGAGAGAGAAGGGGGGGAAGAGAGAAAGAGAGGTGGAAAGATGGAGACAGATAACATAACACCTGGTCCCCACTGTGAAGGCCAGGTAGGTTACATTTCACTCCTCCCCCAGGTTTTCCCATACCCTTAAGAGATTGGGGGTGGGAGGGAATCTAGGCTCTCTGCTAATGATTCCAACCCTCTCTGATATTCCCTCAATTATAGGGGGGTGGTCCCCAGTATCTCAATTCCATTTATCCACTGACAGTAAATTAGCTTTTACATAGAAAGATTTGCCTTGAAAAGGTATAATCACAAATATACAAACTTCCTCCCCCAATGTGTGGGAGGCATAATCCCCTATACTTTTTATATCATTTCAGTCACTGGAGAGAGGAAAGAGATTAGATTCATAGTTTAGCTCAGGTCTTATACAGCACAGTCCCAATTCTAAATCCAAAACCCCTCTCTGGCTTGAGCCCTAAGACTTTTATGCTAGCTAAACCATCTTGACTACAGTCCTGGCTCTAAGGTGACCAAAGCTTGAACTCCGAGGTCCCGTGTGGATCACCTGCAGCAACTAAATTTCAGGAGGACAAGCAACACAGAACAGAAACAAACAACCCCAGGTCCATTTCTGGTTTGCTGTGGGTGAGCTAGGATCTTCACCCTCTGGAGATGCTGAAAAGAGAGCTAACATTCAGTCTCATCAGTCTCATCATAGAAAGCCATTCAAAGTAGATTACCCCCACTCACATGGTAAAGGATGGAAAGGCCTCCATATTAGGCAAACTGGGCATGCTCAAAAGGTCATCTTCATGTTGGGAGAAGTGAACATGCCCAGGGAAGCCCAGGTTTTCACACACATATATGCATGCACATATGCATACATGTATATGTGTTTGTGTGTGTATAAACATACAATATATGCATAATTCTACAGGTGTATATATACATGTATAAATTTGTATATATCTATACACATACATATATACATACTTTCCTGTATGTGTATATGTGCATATATACACTTATATTTATACATACATATATATGTTACAAATTACTATGTTACAAATTAAAACCTCTTAGTATTATTGTAAAAATGATTTTTACCTGGCAGACCCCCTGAAAGGTTCTTAGGGTCCTCCAGGGATCTCTTCCTTACACTTTGAGAACCACTGCACTACCCTATACTACTGAGGCTAGAAACAGGGAAGCAACAGACTGTGTATGGCTTTGGATGTCAGACAAAAGAGCTTAAATTTTACTTAGGAGGCAACAGGAAGCCATTTTCCATGCTCCCTCCCACTTGTAATGATTTCTGCATCTGGTTCTTGTGCTACAGGAGTGCTATAAGAGTTATAGGAACTCAGAGAAGATGGATTGTCGTTGTTTTTCACCACATGACCAGTCCATTTTCTCCCTCCTCCCCCCAAAGACTGTACATTTCCCTGATGACATCTTTTACTTTGGTTTTTCTTGGAAGTTCCCTTTTTGCTAGATTTTGTAGCCTGATCATATCCAGTATGTGTTTCTTTATTCCCTTTTCACTAATAATCATTTTAAATTCCTTAGACACTTTCAGTCATACAACAATACAGATTCAAAATTGCCATAAAAAAGATGAGATTTTTGTGTCTGGAAGAGCTTCGAGGGCCATTAAAAGAAATTTTCAGTTTTATAAAGCCAATCCAACCTGTTTCCTCCTCTTCTTTAATTCTTGATCCAACTGCTGTTCATTTGAACTATCCAAGATGGAATTTGGGATGAAGTCTGTAGGTTTTCCATCTAATTGCGTGTCATACTCCAGATAATATCTTCATCTACTAGTTCAGATTCATGAGTAGTTATGGATCTTTTTCAGGAGGATTTGCAGTGTTCCTTGGTTTGAACCAGAATGATGTCACCCACAAACAATAGCATCTAGAAGACCTCATCGTTCCTGTGAATTTCCTCTTCAACTTGAACTACGTGCTGGATCTCCTCAACAGGGACTAACACCTTTGGTAAGCGTATATCTCTGTTTTATGTCTCATCTCATATTGATATTCAAAGGGTTGTTGAAAAAAGTTACCTCTGTTGTTATATCTTCCAAGGTATATTGAATGGTTTTGATGTATGAATAGGAAATACCTTGTAGGAAGAAATTCATTAGGTGACATTTTGTTGTCCTGATTTAAAGCCTTTTTTTATAATCAATAAGCAGTAAGTAGTGAAATCTTGTATTATCTACAACTTTCAGTCAATTGCGTGTATCTGGAATTGATCAGAGGAATTCTGATCAATTGAGTCCCCCCAACCCACTTGATGAAATGATAGTAGGTAAGGAGTAGATAATAGAAAAAACATGGGGTGTTACAGTTTTGCCCTGTTCAGTCTTTAAATGCCTTCATTCAAAGCTTATGAAACATGTGAAACCCTGACTGACATGCAGTCTAAGTGTAAGAGTAGGAAAATGGGAATATCCCAAGTGTGTATATATCTTGCAAATGGTTCACTCCTTTCAGATTTTGATGAGACACTGTAAAGGAAATAGAAAAGGTATTTTCTATATTCTATTAGGAGTTAAGAAGAAATCTTTAATCTATTAGGTGGAATTACAGGGTAGCCATTGGATTCTTGAAGGACCATCCACATCCCTGGTAGGCCTTAAAAATATAAGCAAGCTCCGAAAACAATGATCTCTGGCTGTTGAAAAGATAGCTAGCTATGGAGGAAGAACCCAGCTCTTGAAAGAGAATGTTTTTGTTGTTGGTGGAATTGTAAAATGATCCAAGCATTTTGGAGATCAATCTGGAATTATGCCAACACTACTACTTGGTCTATTTCCAAAGATGATTAGGGAAAAAGGAAAAGAACCTATGTTTTCTAAAATGTTTATAGCAGCTCTCTTTGTGGTGGCAAAAAATTGGAAATTGCAATGATGCCCATCAGTTAGGGAATGGCTGAACAGGTTTTATATGATTGTAATAGAATTCCACTGTGCTATAAGAAATGATAAGTTCAATAATTTTAGAAAAACATGGAAAGACTTATATGAAATAATAGAGTGAAATGAGTAGAACCAAAAAAAATTGTGTACAGTAACAGCAATATTGCTTTAAGAATGACTTTGAGAAAATAAGTTATTTTATCTATTATAAATACCTAAATTATCTATAAAAGATATATGAAGAAAGATGCTACCTGTATCCAGAGAAAGAACTGGTATGTAGAGAATAATTTTACATATACATACATACATTATACATGTACATATATACACATACATGTATACATACATACATATACACATACCCACTTGTGTCTAATGGTAGCCATGGAGGGGGGAGAAAAAAAGAAATTTACATGATGGTTTTGTTGTATATTTTAAAGGAATAGCAAGTTATATGTAGTAGATTTGCAGTTTCATGTACAATCATCTTTTTTATTATAGTATGTTATGGAAATGCTTGTTTTATTCCAGAAATTAAAAATAAAAATAATTTTAAAAAGGAACATAGAAAAAAAAGAAAGAGAATCATCACTTTTCCCCTTGCATCTCTTCCACAGTGCAGGGGTAGAGAGTAGAGAAGGGAGCGTGAATTTCCAATATTCTGCCTCCTACTCCTATCATCTATAGTTTCTTGCTTCAGAACTATATACCCATTAGGAGACACTGTGCCAAACAGAGAGCAGTCCCAGAGAGACCAGCTTTAGAATCAAGCTGACAGATTCTCCTGGCTGATTCATTTTGCCCAGGGAGAGAAGTGTGAAAACACCACGAGACAAGACATTAGGGCCCTGCAGTGCTGGAGGTGTGAGTTGCTTTGGTTATGTACATTCTTGATGTGTTTTCCTCTCTATTAATGTATTTTTCATATTATATATATATCTCCACTTTTCTTACTGAAGCTCTAGTATTTGTGGAAGAGTGCAGCCCAAGTTTGTGCTTTGTAGCTAGTGTTCTCACTCTGCCATTTCAGTAAATGCCCTTGCTTTGAGCAAGTTGTTTCCTCTGATTATTGAAGGTAAATGCACTGGTGGGAATTCGTAAGCTATAAAGGGTGCATTTATATTGGTCTTCTTGTCTCAAGTCTCTCCCCACTCCAATCCATCTTACCCCACTCCAGCACAAGTAGGAGTGTGGTGGATTTTCCTTAAGTATATGACTACATAGCACCCCTACTCAACTAACTCTGGTGGCTCCCTATTGCCTGTGAGGTCAAATGTAAGTTACCTGACCCTAACCTTTCTTTCCATTCACATTGGGTATTGTTCCTCGTCCTGCGCTCTGCGATCCAAACTAGCCTTCTCTATGCTCCTCACATATAACACTCAATCTCCCATCTCCATGTTTTTTGCACTGACTGTTATCTATGCCTAGAATGCATTCCCTCCTTACGTCTACCTCAGAGACCCCCTCTTCCTTTAAGATGCAGTTCAGGTACCATCTCTACACGAAGCTTTTCCTGATTCCTCTATTTTCTGATGTCCTCCCTTCGAAGCTAACTTGCATTTAGCTACTTTGTATACATTTGTATACTTTGTATACATTTGTATTTATACACACACAAACACATATACATAATACATTTACTTATGTACATATACATATTGTTTCCTCTATTAAAATGTAAACTCCTTGCAAATAGGAATTGTTTCATTCTTTATATTTGCATCCCCAAGGCCCAGCCCTGTGCCTGGCACCTAGCTCATGCTTAATAAATACTTATTGATTAATTGCTGATTGACTGACTGGGCCAGGGTCACACGGCCCATATGTTTTAGAAGCAGGACTTGAAATCCGACCTTCCTGATTCAGAAATTGGCTCTCCATCCACCACATCATGCTGCCTCTCATTAATTATTAATTTATCCTAACCTATTGGTCAGGATCAATTTGTTTTAATTGAACATCAAGTCTTCTTCTCAGAGGACCTGAGATGTAAAGCTGGAAGGGTCTTTGGAGACCATTGAGTCTAACTACCTCATATTACAACTGAGTAAACTGAGGTATGGATTAGCGAAGCAGTTTACTTGCTCAGGGTCACAGCTACTGAAGGTCTGAAGAGGAATTTGAACCGTAGGTCCTCCTTACTCCAAGTCCAATGTCAAACCCACGATGCCAAGCTTCCATTTTATTTGTTTCCTGTTTTTTGCTCGAGTTTTCCACTCATTTTGATTCACAAATTGCCTTTATTAAAAAGCTCTTTCTCTAGAGGGACATTGCCCTGCCCTCGAAGAGCTTCCATTATCAACAGACAAGATAGATAATATGAAATAGGGTGGAGTAAGGAAATAAGAAATCACAGTGGAAAAATTTGATTAATTTAGTAAATTGATAGAGAATAGACACCAAAGGATTGTGAATAATTAGCATGGATACTCTTTAGCAAATAGAATGTGATAAGTCATATTGAGAGGGGAGAAGGAGGTAAGAAGCAAACAAAGGCTTTTTTAAAAAATTTATTTATTTATTTAACTTTTTACATTCATTTTCACAAAATTTTGGGTTCCAAATTTTCTCCCCATTTATCCTCTCCCCCCACCCCAATACACCAAGCATTCTAATTTTCCCTATCACCAATCTGCCCTCTCTTCTATCATCCCTCCCTTCTCTTCTCCCCATTTTCTCTTTTGTCCTGTAGGGCCAGATGACTTTCTATTCCTCATTAACTGTATGTCTTCTTTCCTAGTAGCAACAACAATACTAAACAGTTGTTCCTAAAACTTTGAGTTCCAAATTCTCCCCATCCCTCCCTCCCCACCCATTCCCTTTGGGAAGGCAGGCAATTCAATATAGGCCATATCTGTGTAGTTTTGCAAATAACTTGGATAACAGTCGTGTTGTATAAGACTAACTGTATTTCCCTCCATCCTGTTCTGCCCTCCATTGTTTGTATTCTATCTTTTGATCCTGTCCCTCCCCCAAGAGTGTTGACCTCAAATTGCTCTTCCATTGCCCTCCCTTCCATCATCCCCCCCACCCTGCTTATCTCCTTCTCCCCCACTTTCCTGTATTATAAGATAGGTTTTCATACCAAAATGAGTGTGCATTTTATTCCTTCCTTTAGTCGAATGTGATGAGGGTAAATTTCATGTTTTTTTCTCAGCTCTCCTCTTTTTCCCTCCACTAAAAAGTTTCATGCTTGCCTCTTGAATGAGATATAATTTACCCCATTCCATTTCACCCTCTCTCCTCCCACTACATTTCTCTCTTACCATTTACCTTAATTTCTTTTAAGAGATGGTCCCATCCTATTCAATTCACTCTGTGCTCTCTGTCTCTGTGTGTGCATGCTTGTGTTGTATGTGTGTGTGTGCGTGTGTGTGTGTGTGGTTCCACCAACTACCCAGATACTGAAACGTTTTAAGAGTTACAAATATTGTCTTTCCATGTAGGAATGTAAACAGTTCACTTCTGGTAAGTCCCTTGAGACTTCTCTTTGCTGTTTCCTTTTTCATGCTTCTTCTCATTCTTGTGTTTGAAAGTCAAATTTTCTTTTCAGCTCTGGTCTTTTCATTAAGAATGATTGAAAGTCCTCTGTTTCATTGAAAGACCATATTTTCCCCTGAAGTATTATACTCAGTTTTGCTGGGTAGGTGATTCTTGGTTTGAGTCCTAGTTCCTTTGACTTCTGGAATATCCTATTCCACGCCCTTCAATCCCTTAATGTAGAAGCTGCTAGATCTTGTGTTATCCTGATTGTATTTCCACAATACTGGAGTTGTTTCTTTCTCGCTGCTTGCAATATTTTCTCCTTGACCTGGGAACTCTGGAATTTGGCCACAATGTTCCTAGGAGTTTCTCTTTTTGGATCTCTTTCAGGTGGTGATTGATGGATTCCTTCAATACTTATTTTGCCCTCTGGTTCTAGAATTTCAGGGCACTTTTCCTTGATAATTACATGCAAGATGATGTTTAGGCTCTTTTTTTGATCATGGCTTTCAAGTAGTCCCATAATTTTTAAATTGTCTCTCCTGGATCTATTTTCCAGGTCAGTTGTTTTTCCCATGAGATATTTCACATTCTCTTCCATTTTTTCATTCTTTTGGTTTTGTTTTATGATTTCTTGGTTTCTCATAAAGTCATTAGACTCCATCTGTTCCATTCTAATTTTGAGAGAACTATTATCTTCAGTGAGCTTTTGAACCTCTTTTTCCATTTGGCTCATTCTGCTTTTGAAAGCATTCTTCTCCTCATTGGCTTTTGAACCTCTTTTGCCAATTGAGTGAGCCTATTTTTCAAGGTGTTATTTTCTTCAGCATTTTTTTGGGGTCTCCTTTAGCAAGGTATTGACCCTTTTTTCATGCTTTTCTTGCATCTCTCTCATTTCCCTTCCCAGTTTTTCCTCCACCTGTCTAACTTGATTTTCAAAATCCTTTTTGAGCTCTTCCATGGCCTGAGCCCACCGGACATCCACCTTGGATGTCTGGGATAGAGAGGCCCCGACCTCCACGTCTTTCTCTGATGGCAGGCATTGTACTTCATCATCAGAAATGAAGGGGGGAAGGAACATCTCTTCCCCAATAAAGTAGCTCTCTATGGTCTTATTCTGCTTCCTTTTTCTGGGCATTTTCCCAGCCAGTTACTTGACTTCTGAGATTCCTCTGCACCCCTGCCTAGAACCGCTCAGCTAGTGCTTGGGGTCTGAGATTCAAATGCTGCTTCCCAGTCTCAGGGCTATCTGAGATGGGAGCAGCTGCTATTCAATGTGAGCTTAAGTTCTGGTGCTGGGGTGGGGGCAGGGCCGCCTCCCAGGCTCAGTTCCCTTAGAGGCTTTATGCAGAGACCTTCAGTGATGGAGTGGGTGGGAGCAGGGCTGCCTCCCCGGCTGAGCTCCCTCAGGGGGTTTATGCAGAGACCTGAACTTCTGCCTGCTGCTTTGGGAGTCCTGGGCTGCTGCTGCCTCCCGAGGGGGCCCGAGCCACGGAGACACCCTACTCTCCTCTCAGCCAGCTCAGACGTCTCTCTCACTGACCTGTAGCATCTGTGGGCGGAGGGACCTTCGTAGCCACCGGAGATTCCATCCCTGAAGCCTGCTCAGATCTGCTCCTCTGGGGCCGCGCAGCCAGGGCAGCGCTGGGGTGGGCTCCGCTTTCCAGGGCACCACGGAACCTGGGGACCACTCTCCAGGGCTCTCTGGAACGGAAATCTCTTCCACTGTGTTTCTGCGCGCCTTGCAGTGATCCAGAATTTGTGGGGAGTTCTCTTTACAGGAAATTGATGGGCTGTGGATTTGGAGCTAGCATATGTGAGTCTTTCTACTCCGCCATCTTGGCTCCTCCCCCAAACAAAGGCTTTAAAATGTTTTTAAATTAATTTTTAAATTCTGAACTTCAACACCAAAAAAAAAAGGACATTTCTGTATGTAAAATGGAACAGAAAAAGAGGAGTACATGTGAAGCCATATATATAAAGCTATTTGTCATAGATATAATTATATATGAAGTCATATGATTTTTAAAAGTTGTCATTCAAGTCAACAAGTATTTATTAAATGCCTATTGTGTGCTCAGCACTGTGCTATATGCCAGGGATACAAAGAAATACCCAAATGTTTCCTGCCTTCAAGAACTTTACAGGGGAAAACAACATGCAAATAACTGTATATAAACAAGATATACATAGGATAAATTGTGATAATCTTGAGGAAAGGTATCTAGTATGTGAAACAAATTATATATATCAAATGATAATATGTAATAAATTATTGAGTATATAATAAATTCAACTTGTTCCTTTCAAAGATAGCCTTCTTGTCTGTGTTTCCTTCTGAAGTTCCTTCTAGTCTCTTCTGCAAGCTTAAAAAATGACCCAATGACCAGCCTTCTTTTCCTTTTCTTTCTTTGGCAGCATTATCACTAGCTCCTTTCCTCCTACCAAATTCCTTTCTCACCAAATGAAAAAAGAAAAACAAATCCCTTATAACCAATAAGTGTAATTAAATAAAATTAATTCTTACATGAACTGTGGCTGAAAATGCATGCCATATTTTGCATCCTGAGTTCAGCTGTCAAGAGGGAGATAGACTGCATCATCACGGAAATTGTGGTTACTTTATTGCATTTGTCAGAGTTCAGAAGGCTTTCAGAGTTGTTTGTCTTTATAATATTGTTGTTATTGTATAAATTATTCTCCTGGTTCTTCTTACTTCTCTCTTTATTGGTTTATACAGATCTTCCCAGGTTTCTCTGACACCATCCCTTTAATAATTCTGCATATCACAATGGTATTTCATTACTTTAATACATCTTAATTTGTTTAGCTATTCCCCAATTGATGGGCATCCCTTTTGTTTTCAGTTCTTTTTCACTACAAAAATAGCTGAAATAAATATTTTTGTACATAAGAATTCTTGCTTTCTTTCATTTCTTTAATCTATAGGTTTAGTAATGATATTGCTGGATCAAGTTTAGTGACATTTGTTTAGTGACATTTGGGACATATTTCCAAATAGCTTTCCAAAAATAGCTGGATCAATTCATAGCTCCACCAACAGTGCAGTAGTGTGCCTATTTTCCTACAACCCTTCCAACATTTGTCCTTTTCCCTTCATGTCAGCTTTGCTAATCTAATGAGCATGAGGTGGAATATCTAAGTTGCTTCAATTTGCATTTTCTGATCATTAATGATTGGAGCATTTTTTACATGGCTGATAAGAACTTGAATTTATTCCTCTGAAAATTGGCTTGTTGTAACCTTTGACCCACAAAGGCTTTTTCTAGGTATAGTCTGTCCATAGAAAAAAGTCTTGCATTAGTCACTAACACATCAGATATAGGAGTAACCAGGGTCTGGTGCATATACAGACGTCATCAGCTTACTTGGAGGATGCAAATTCCCCACAGGAGAGTATGGAAAGCCTACATGGGGCAAGCATAGATAATCAAGATGAGTCAACAGGTTTTATTAAGCAAATCCTGTATGCCTAGCACTGTGCTAACCCATGGAAATAAAAATATAAACTAAGAGAAAGATGGTCTTTGTCCTTAAGAGCTTACAATTTGATAGGGGAAGGCTGTGCATAGAAGAAAGCTGAAGGTGAGCTGAAAAGGTATCAGCTTTGGGGTGTGGGAAAGAAAGAAGTCTGGACAATCAGAAGTGGTGCCTAGAGAGGAATGAAGGAGTGAACGTGACTGGCCTGGGCACTTTCCTTAAAATGGAGTTTCTGGGAGGAACTGATCAATCAGAGAAAGCTGCTGCAGGGATGGTGTGATCTTCTAGGGTGAGAAAGTTGTTGGGTCATAGTAGAGAAAGAGTTCTGGAGAGTCAGGAGCAGAGCCTAGAGAGAAATGGAGTTCCAACATGTAAGGGGTTCCAGTATGCTAACTGTGTAGTCAATGGGAAACCTTTTGATTGACTGTGGAGGCACTCAAGAGGCCCTTGCAAGCTTCTACCATGTGTTGCCTTCATCTTTTTGCTGTCCCCAACATCTGTTAGAAGACAATACAGAAAGGAGAAAGGCCTTAGGGCCTTATCTGTTCAGAGGCCATGTGGCCCAAAGAAATGGGCCTCTGTCTTTGACCTCTGCATTTGTTCACTGCTTAAAATGTAATAGATTGGACCCTCTGACCTTGGGAGTTCAAAAGGTCAAGAGGTCACTGGCATCCCAGAACCTGGGTCCTAGAGCCAATGAGGTATTGATATCACAAGAAACAAAGAGTGACCTTTGGACCCCTGGCCCAGCAGTATCTGAGAGAAGGACTCATTCAGCAGAGATGTGTCCTTTGGATGTGAACTTGGAGGGGCCAATGCTATATAAGAACTGAGTTAAACTGAACCTATAAGTCCCCAGAGACCTAGGTGTAGTATGCTGCCAAGATATTAGAGAAAATATTTGCACTTTGTTCTTGCTAGATTTTCCAAGTAAATATTCATTTATAGGTGTTGCATTGATAGAGTGCTAGTCCTAATGGCAGGAAGACCTGAGTTCAAATTCAGTCTCAGACACTCACTAGTTGTGCGACCCTGGGCAAGTCATTGAACCTCTGTTTGTTTGTTTGTGGAATAACAACTACCTCCAGAGTTGTTAAAAGGATCAAATGAAATAATAATTGTAAAGCACTTAGCACAGTGCGTTTCACATACTAGGTGCCTATAAATGTAACCTATTGTTAATTATAATAATTATTATTAGGTTAAGTGGTTTCATTTGTGCCACAATTATTCAACTTCAGTATTTCTCAGAATCTCTGTCAAAATGAATCAGTAATGGTATTAGAAATGCTAGCTGTAGCAATAAGAGAAGAAAAAGAAGAATTGACAAAGATGAAACTAAGTTTTAACTCTTTGCAGATGAATGATAGCATGCTTAGAGAATCCCAGAGAATCAAGTAAAAACCTACTTGAAATAATGAACAACATTGGCAAAGTTGCAGATTACAAAATAAACTCAGATATATCATCTGCATTTCTACGTATTACTAACAAAGTCCCAACAGCAAGAGATAGAAAGAGAAATCCCATTTAAAGCTAAGGTAGACATTATAAAGTATCTGGGAGTCTACCTGCCAAAACAAACCCAGGGACTATATGAATACAATTACAAAACACTTTTCACATAAACAAAGTCAGATGGAAAAGTTTAGTGGAAAAACATCAGTTGCTCATGGGTAGGCCGAGGTAATATAATAAAAATGACAATTCTACCTAAATTAATTTATTTATTTAGTGCCATACCAATCAAACTACCAGATAATTATTTTCTAGAGCTAGAAAAAATAACATCAAAATTCATCTGGAAGAATAAAAGTTCCAGAATAGTAAGGGAACTAAAGAAAAGAAATCTCAAATTGTATTATAAAGCAGCAGTTATCAAAACCACTTACTACTGGCTAAGAAACAGAAGAGTAGACCAGTGGAATAGGCTAGATACTCAAGACACAGTAGTCAATAAATATAGCAATCTACTGTTTGATAAACCCAAGGACCCCAGCCTCTGGGATGAGAACTCACTGTTTGACAACAATTGCTGGGAAAACTGGATAACAGGGTGGCGGAAACTAGGTATAGATCAATGCCTGACACTGTACACAAGAATAAAGTCCAAATGGATACATGATTTAGGTATAAAGATTGACACTATAAACAAATTAGGGGAGCAAGGAATAGTGTGTTTGTCAGATTTATGGAGAATGGAGAAATTTATGACTCAACAAGAAAGAGAGAACATTATAAAGTGCAAAATGGATAATTTTGATTACATTAAATTGAAAAGGTTTTGCACAAACAAACCCAATGCAACCAAGATTAGGAGGGAAGCAGAAAACTGGGAAAGAATTTTTGCAACCAGTGTCTGTGATAAATGCTTCATGTCTAAAATATATAGAGAACTGAGTCAAATGTACAAGAATACAAGTCATTCCCCAGTTGATAAATGGTCAAAGGATATGAACAGGCAGTTTTCAGAGGAAGAAATTAAAGCTATCTATAATCATATGAAAAAATGCTCTAAATCACTATTGATTAGAGAGATGCAAATCAAAACATCTCTGAGGTACCACATCACACCTATCAGACAGGCTAACATGATAAAAACAGGAAGATAATAAATTTTGAAGACAATATGGGAGAGTTGGAACACTAATTCAATGTTGGTGGAGCTGTGAGCTGATCCAACCATTCTGGAGAGTAATTTGGAACTCTGCCCAAAGGGCTACAAAAATGTGCACACCCTTTGACCCAGCAATATCACTTCTGGGACTCTATCCCAAAGAGATCATTGAAATGGGAAAGGGTCCCACCTGTACAAAAATATTTATAGCAGCCCTCTTTGTGGTGGCCAAAAACTGGAAATCAAGAGGATGCACATTCCCCAAGGAGAATGGCTGAACAAGTTGTAGTATATGAATGTAATGGAATACTATTGTGCTATAAGAAATGATGAACAGGAAGACTTCATAAAGGCCTGGAAAGACTTATATGAACTGATGCTTAATGAAAGGAGCAGAACCAGGAGAACTTTGTATACAACAACCACAGCGTGTGAGGAATTTTTCTGGGAGACTTAGTACTTCACTGCAATTCAAGGACTTAAAAAATTTTCAGTGGACTCGAGGCAAAACACCTTCATCATCCAGAGAAAGAACTATGAAATTGGATCACAGATAGAAGCAGACCATTTTTTTTATATTATGTTTTGTTTTGTTTTATGGTTTCTCCCATTCATTTTAATTCTTCTATGCAACATGTATTCAATAGGAATGTACGTGTAGAACCTATATGATTGCATGCTGTCTCTGGGAGGGAGTGAGGAGGGAGGGGGCAACAAGGGGGAAGGAGAGGAAAAAAAAATCTAAGATATATGGAAGTGATTTTCGAACACTGAAAACAAATAAAATAATTTAATTTTAAAAAATGAGTCAGTAACATTTGCTACTTATGTGCCTTAAAGGTAGAATGAATGGACTGGCATCTATGAAGTGTCTTGTAATCTTAAAAAAAAGAATTAAAACCTCTACATATGTGTTGTTTTCATCCAAATGAATGCTTTCATCTTCAAGGGTACATTTTAGAGAACTGCCTGGGGCATAAACCCTTTAAGTAACTTACCTATCATCACATAGGTAGTATAGATCAGAGGCAATACCTGAACCCAGGTTTCCCTGCCTCCAAGACAGGGCCTCCATTCACTACCAAGGGTAGTAGATTAGTACATGTTAATAAGCAATGATAGTCCTTATAATTTGGAGCATAAGGTTATTGCCAGATGAGGCTTAGGACAAAAGATTCTAATGTGGGCAGAATTTTGCGCAGTTCAGTGCTTTGGCAGTTTCCCATTTCCCTCTGGAAATTCCCTCTATTAATGCTTGCTTTGGGGAAGATAAGGTCAAACTAAATGGGCCTGCCTTGATGGGGGAAATGGCTATTTCCCTTTCTTTTATATTCATTTGGTGGCACAAGTAACATTTTCTGTAACCTCAGACTCATAAATCACTTTAGCAGATGCCTTGATCTGCAGGGATGAAAGGGCTTGAAACCCTGAGGTCTGTGTGAATTGGAGGCAAATTTGGGTCTGAAATGGACAGTAACTCTTATAATGACAGGTTATTGAGAGGCTGTCTATCAGGGATTTTCTCATCTCCTAGTGGAGAACTTTGATGTTATCTTAGGAACTCAGCTGTAAAATTACATTTTGGGAGAGTTGCATGAATCACAAATTTAATCCAAGGAAGTATTAGACATTCATACTGGGGGAGAGGAAAGGGTTAAGTTAAAGATGAATGGCAATATTGTCTTTTGTTTGTTTTTTGTTAGAAAATTCCAATAAAGTTCCCTCTTGGAGACTACTTGATGCATGCTTCTTTACTGAATAGGAATGCGACCAATCAGTGATGGGACCTCTTCCTCTCCATCCACTAGCTTTCTTCAAGGCTCAGCTCAAGGCCACTTCCTACATAAGGCTTTGATGTTGTCCCCCAATCCACAATTACTTTTGTCCTTACTTATTTTTATATGTGTTGTTTCTCAGTAAAATATGGCTGAGAGCAGAGATGATTTAATTTTTTTGGACTTTTGTTTCTCCAGGGTACTAGGATAGTACCTGACATATAGTAGGTGTTTAATAAATGCTCAGCTAAATTGAATTGAAATAGAATTTTTTTGTATGGAAGCTATCAGTGATTCATGCTTTTCAGGTAGTTCTTTCACCTCCCAGAACCATGAATTCACATTTAGAAGCAAATATAGCATATAAAAAGCATATAAAATTCTCCTAAGTACCATATGTCAACTTTGTACTTGGAGAGATACATATTAAGGTGGCAGTGAGGTAAAAAGTAGTGTCAGTCTTCCTGCTCTGAAGATGATGGTTAGGTGAATGATTGAATGTGGAAAAAAGTATTTATTAAATGCTTACTAGGTGCTTGTTTTAAGTTATCCATGATTTAAGTTTTAATTCTAAAACACACAAGAGGCTATCTACCAGGGTTTTCTTCATCCTGGGGTGGAGAACTTCGATGTTGTTTGAAGAAGATAAGGTCTAACTTAGGCTGACACACTCATTTTCATGCTTACGTTGTACCTAGTGTAAATACCCTTGTGGCTGTCCTACCAATTTCATTTCCACAAATGAAGATCTTGGCAGAGACCTGTTGAGAAAGGAGGCTCTGAGGGAAAGATAACAAATACAGACAGCAAATACTTGAGAGATAAGTTGCTCTTTGTTGTCTCTAGGTTTATCTTTCATCATTCAGGATGATAGTGAATTCCATTACTAAATGATTATGTCCCTAGGAAGACTGGATATAGTCATGTATGTATGCCCCATGAGCATAACTTTCATCACTCCTGACACACATTCCCCCAAATTTAAGTGGCATAAAAAATGCTTCTATGCCTGATTCAATTTACAAATGTGATTTCCTCTGTACCAATCAGCAGGGTTTTGTGCTAAGGAAAGGGAGAGAGGACAGTGAATCTCATCACATTTCAAATTCAATATTATGTGTAAGCCAAGGGGGCTGAGAAATAGATTCTGAATTATTATGGCCAATCAGTCAAAGTATTAAGACTACCATTATGTAGTCTTTCATTCAACAAACATTTATAAGGCACTTACTGTGTACCAAACAGAGAGGTGGTATGACATAAAAGAAAAAAAATTCCTTATAAAAAGGAAGTGCTGAGTTCAAGTCCCACCTCTGAGACATACTGGCTCAGTGATCCTAAGCAAATCAGTACTCTAGGTAGCTCTCTTAAGACTATAAGTTGCAGCAAAAATGATGACTTGAATCAGTAAAGGGAGTTTCCTTTACAGGAATTCCCTATTCTTGTGAAATCACAGATTCAGTTCACATCCTGTATGCTGGGCATAGTGATTGAGAACAGAACAAAACAAAACAAAATCCTTGCCCTAAAAAAAGTTGACATTTTACTGGAGCCAACACTGTTCTAGTCTTTGGTTGAACAAGGTGCTCGAGCTGTGGCATTGATTCCCAGTTTGTGCAGTTACTAACACACTTTTCTATACCTATAAGTCTTCACTTCTAACCTCATCCAACCATCCTGCTGTACACACCTTTAGCTAAAATGTGAAGCAGGTGAGACAATGTGACCCATCTCCGCAGCTTTAGTTTCCCAGAAAAACGAAATAATACTAATGGTGGGTCAGTAGTGCCTTCCTCATCTTTCTGGATGAGTTCAAAGGCTTATACTGTGTACTGTACATTGTAATGAAACACTCTGAGAAAAAATTGTGAAATTTAAGCCCTCAATGCGATTCAGTGAACAAGCAGGCACTGGGCTTGAGACAAGGATGAGACAACCCCTGCTTTTAAAAAGCTTATATTCTACTGGACAAACCGCATGTGCCCAGAGAAATAAAAAAAAAAAAATGTATACAAAGTAAATCCTTTCTGTGAATGTTGGGGTAGGAGAGGGAAATGGCTATTGCTGGGAAGCATCAAGAAATATCTCATGTCTAAGAGCTGGCACTTGAGTCTTGAAGTACATGAGGGATTTAAAGAGGCAAGAGGGAAAGAAGAACTTTGTAAAGATCCCTCTTTACAAAGTGGTTCACTTTTCTTCCTGAAATTACCACTGCACCACCTCTGTTTATAATGTCTTTACCTATATGTGATATTTTCCAGTTGTTTTCACTTTTTTGTCTTTGAATTTCTTGTGCTTAGTTAGCATGGTACTTTGTTAAGTAAGTCTTTAGTATATTTATGGGGCAGCTAGGTGCCATGGTGGATAGAGCGCCAGACTTAGATCTGATAACATTTTTGTTCAAATTCTGTCTCAGATGCTTAACAACTTGTATGATTCTGGGCAAGTCATGTAACCTCTTCCTCAGTTTCCCCATATGTTAAATGATATTATTAGCACCTCCCTCACAAGGTTGCTGTGAGGACCAAATGAGATAATGAATATAATGTATTTGCAAACACTAATAGCTACTGATGAGAAAGATGAATTTTGTAAACCTTGCCAGGCTTGGTGCCACCAAAGTCTTTTTTCCCCAGGGAATTCTTACAAATTCTTTGGGAAATTTTTTTTCAAATAAAAAGCCCAACTTCACTTACTAGATTATACCAATATGCTTCCTGAGATTTCTCTTGGCATGGAAACAGACCTGAAGTCCTTAGTTTACTTTATCCCCAATAATATCTTTCTGGGTCCCCAACCACTAGGGGGCAATAGACTCATATATGTACACTAGCAAAAGTGGCCTCAGCAGAGAATGGGGGTTCAGAAGTTCCCTTCCTAAAGAGTATACAGGGAAATCCACATTTTCAGTGTTCACAGTGTAGATCAATTCTGGCCGAGCACTAAACATTTTGACTCTGTAGCCCCTTTCAGAGAGGAGAGAGACAGCATCTATGATGTCATTGGTATAGGGAAATTCCAGCTAGGGCAATTGGATTAGGGTTAGAATCAGATTTAGGATTAGAATCGAAGGGTTAGGGTTAGGGTTAGTCAATGCAGATCAAACACCTTTTTTTGCAATTTAGAATCTTAGCTGCTTAGAGCACTAAGAGATGTTAAATGACTTGCCCAATAATCATACAACTAGTCTATGTCAAAGTGAGGACTTGAACTCAGGTCTTCCTAGCTTTAAGGCCAATTCCCTATTCACCATACCATGCTGATTCTCTGCTTGGTGATTTGTAGGTGCTTAATAAGTGTTTTTGAAAAAAGGTATGTTAAGACTATATAATATTTGTCAACTGAATGGCTGTGTCAGCTTGGGGAATATTTCTCAACCTCTTGGCTTACAAATTGGGTATATTAATTGGGTGCAGAGTTTTTCCTAAGTGCATTATTTTCAAAATCATCTGTGATAGAGGCAAAACTTGTGAATTAAGATGACAGTGGTCCAATATTGTGTATTAGCCACACATCATAAAATTTTTCTGAAATTGGATTTTATATTTGTTTATAAATACCTTTCAGATTTAAGGGTGCAAAAGAATGGAAGAAATCAAACTATTCCATGAAAAATAAAAGAATGTCCATGAAACTTTTTTTGTTGGTATGACTTTTACTTAAACTCATTAGGATTAAGCATCAAGACTGTCCAAATGAGGAATTATTTACAGAAAGAAGAGAGCTGGCTCACACAAATATATTACATGTTCCGTCCTTGACATGAACATATAAAAAGATCTCACTTAAAAATAGGCCCATTGTTTCTGACGACCTCCATTGATACAGGGTCTCAGAAAGGAACAACTTTGATTACAGACCTTGTCAAGTCTGGGTATTTAAACCTCTAAGCTCATTTATTCATAACTATCCTTATTTTTCAGTTCCTATCTTGTTCTGCCTTTTCTTTGCATAATACCCATCTTCTTAATAGACCCAGTTTTCTTTTTTTCATTATTTCTTCCACACAATGGGCTGCTGTTGAGCTCTGTGTCACCCTGGAAAAAGAGAGAGGAGAGAGAAGAGGGTGAGAAAATGCAAATGAGCTGTGACTTCTCTCTTCTCTGCCCTTTCTGGATCCCAGGCAGATCCCCAAAATGTCTCCCCAGACAGGTTTTTCCACAGCCACCTTCTTCTTAATGAACACTTTGTAGTCACACCTCATCACACCCTTGCCTAAAAATGGTGAACGCCATTACTGTAGCATGGTGACACCTTTATTGTGGATGTGGGTGGGACCTGTCTGTTCCTGAGATCTCTGGGAGTTGAACTGGGAGCTGCACCAGGAGCCTGCCCAAGTGTGAAAGTGAGGCCCTCTGGGATTAAAGTAAACACAGATAATGTGCCTGTGGAGGAACCTGTAGGTGTAAATCATGCTGCTCATTTGCAGTTGGTGTACTACTTGTCTGTACCAGGAAGAGAAGCTGCTTTGGATTGTATTCCACCAATGGATTTCAAATAGAATGTTTTTGTTTTAAAAAAAACCCATTGTAGCAAGCACAGAGCACAGTATTCTTCCATTTAACTTAGCCCTCATAAATTAAATTTTGTCAGTGGACAAATGTATACATTCTTTATGATATAGATATATATAGTGTGTATATATATTCCTGTATATCTGTACACATATGTGTATGTATGTGTACAAGCATACCTCACTTTATTGTGTTTTGCAAATATTGTGATTGGGTTTTTTTTGTTTTTTACAAATTGAAGGTTTGTGACAGCCCTGCTTGAAGCAAGCCTGTTAGCTCCATTATTCCAATGGCAGGTGCTCACATTGTGTCTCTGTCACATTTTGTTAATTATTGCAATATTTCAGACTTTCTCATTATTATTATATCTATTATGGTGATGTGTGATCTTTGATGTTATTTTGTAATTGTTTTGGAGACCAAGAACTGTCCTCATGTAAGTCAACAAACTTAACTGATAAATGTTGCATGTGTTCTGACTGCTCACTGACTGCCTGCTCCCCCATCTCCTTCTCCCTCTCTTTGGGCCTCTCTATTCCCCTGAGATACAACAACATTGAAGAATATTACATAAACTTAGTTGATAAAGCAGTAGTGGGGTTTGAGAGGATTGACTTCAATTTTGAAAGTTCTACTGTGAATAAAACGATATCAAACAGCATCATATGCTAAAAGGACATCAATCGATGTGGCAAATGCCATCGTTGTTAAGAAATCGCCGCAGCCACGCCAGCCTTCAGCAACCACCATCCTAAGCAGTCAGCAGCCATCAACATTGAGATAAGACACTCCACCAACAAAGAAGACCGTGACTCAATGAGGGCTCAGATTATGCTTAGCATTTTTAGCAATGAAGTATTTTAAAATTAGGGTATATGCATTTTTTTAGATATAATCCGATTGCACACTTAATAGACTATAGGACACACACACGCACGCACACGCGTCTTTCCCATTTGAGTGTTAAGTTCTTTGTCACGAGGGATTGCTTCATTCTCACATCCCCAGCACCTAGCACAGTGTCTGGGTTGTAGTGGATACAACTACTAATGTACTAGACGTTTGCTAATTGACTGCTGGCTAACCGGTTGTTTGGCTCATAGCACTACTGATGCCAAGTCATAGCTTTAATTTTCCCATGTGAGAAATGGAGAATTTCATTTTTGCTCCATTGTTTGGACACATAGATTGTACCCTTAGCCCCAGCCACCTGTCTTTCAATCTTGTGCCCTTGACTATTATAGGGACTGGGTGAAAAACGAAGGAGCAATTCTATACAAACCTATCCTTTGTTTCTGCTTTTTATTTTTTGACATGACCAGTGATTACATCAACGGAAAGAGTTCTTGGTGAAGACTTCCCTCTACCAGTGCAGGCTGGCACTATTCTGCAACTCCAAATTTAAAGAGTCACATGACCAATCAGAGGCAGAACTTGAAACCACAAATCCAGCTTTCTGTCCTCTATGGTCCATTCTTAACTTGTAGGAAAGTGCAAACTCTTATGTTCTACCAACTGGTCAGGAACATCGCTTTTCTATACCTGTTCCACACAGATTTGGAGCCAAAGGACTAGGGTTTGAATCCTAGCTCTGTCTCTCACTACCGTGGGACTTGGGACAAGTCACTTTCCCTTGGTTTCCTCATCTGAAAAATGAAGTGACTGGACCAGGTAATCTCAGAAATTCCCTTCAGGACTAAAGTCCATGATTCTAAGTTGTCCAGTATAGGTTGTGGGAATCAGTCAGGATGTGCCAGGTCCTGTTGCTAAGTGCTAGGGAGACATTGTAAGGTAAAAGACAGTCCATGCTCTCAAAGAGTTCATAGAGTGATGGAAGAGACAACATGCAAACAGCTACATACAAACAAGCTATATATAGGATAAACTGGAAATAACCAAACAGAAAGAAGGCATTAGAATTCAAAGGTGGATCGCAAAGGTTTCCTGCAGAAGGTGGAATTTGAACTAGGATTTTAAAGAAGTCAGGGGATCTGGGAGATGGAGATGAGGAGAGAGAGCATTCTAGGCATCAGGGGGACAGTCAGTGAAAATACCCTGAATTGGGAGATGGAGTGTCATGTTTGAGAAACATCAAGGAAGCTGCAACTAGGTAAAGAGAATGCTGGGCCTGGAGTTCATATACGGCCTCAGACACCTCCTAGTTGTGTGACCGTGGGCAAGTCATTTCCCTATTTGCCTCAGTTTCCTCATCTGTAAAATGAGCTAGAGAAGGAATGGCAAACCATTCCAGTATCTTTGCTAAGAAAACCCCAACTAGGGTCATGGAGAGTTAGAAACAACCGAAAACAACAGTACGACAAACAATAATCTAGCATTGTGGCATAGGATGGGTTGGAGAATGAGGAGAGAATGGAAGCAGGTAGACCATTAGAAAATCATTATAATAGTCCCTGCAAGAGGTAGATAAAAGGAAATTAAATCATGGCTGCCTAGAGTGAATCTTATCGGTTGTATTATAGGTGTTACATGATGTCTGCATGAGTAAGTATGGCTGAGGTCAAATCTCAATTTAGAAAACTTCCGTCAAGGATTTCCTCCCAAAGGAGACCTGGAAATGAACCTCTTGTTTCCTAAATTTAATCGAGGTGATAAAAATTTCAGATTCAGAGATTTAAGAAAAAGGTCCATTTCCTGTTTCCCTTCATATAAATTAATATGGAAAACAAAAGGTCACCTTGAACTGAGGTCATTAGGTTTGTCCCATTTTGTTAACACCCAAACCAAATACTACTCTGGTGAAAGAAGGTGTGAAAACAAGTATGGGCACCACTCCAGACTTCCTTGAATGCCAGTTTGACCAGTTGATTAAAGGTTGGGCCAGAAAGAATTTCCAGACCTAGTGGAGGTCATGGCAGTAGAGCTTAGGCCCTACTCTCCCTAAGTACCCAAACCAAGGCTTCGTTTCTGAGCAGTCTCGAGACCTCCCTCCTCAAAAAAAAAAATTGTATTTAGTTTGTATGTATTTTGTATTTATTTATATGTGTCCATGTTATTTCCCCAAATAGCATATTAATTTCTTAAGGGCAGGGATTATTTCTATTTTTGTCCTTAAATCCCCAGCATTCACTCACAGTACTGGACACATAATAAATGCTTATTGAATAAATGAAAGAATGAACTAGGGGTGGGGAACCAGCGGCTTCAAGGCCACACATGGCTTTCTAGGTCCTCTGGTGCAGTCTTTTGACTGGATCCACGTTTTACAGAACAAATCCTTTTATTAAGGGGATTTGTTCTGTGAAGTTTGGATTCAGTCAAAGGGAGGACCTAGAAGGTCTCAAGGTCACAGGTTCCCCACCTGAATAAATGAAAGTAATCTGAGTGAGCCCTCAACAGTCGGCAGTCTCAGGGATTCACACAAAGATCACCTATGGGCTTCCCCATTCACAGGATCATAGATCTAAGGCTGGAAGAGGATAACTAGTTTGATTCCCTCATTGTACAAATGAGGAAATTGAAATACAGAAAATTCATTTCATGAAAGTTAAATGACTTATTGAAGGTAACACAGATAGTGAGCCATAGAAGCAAGATTTGAAACTCTAACTCCTGGGCACTCCTACTGAAACATCACCCCTCCCCTGCCTTTCCAGCTGCCTCTTCTGCTCCAGACCAGTAGTGTCAAACTCAAATAGAAACAATTCCCTGTGGCCACAGATTGACTTTGCAGTTATTGTTCATACCCAACTGTTCATGACTATATTTGGATACTGGCATGGTTTGCCATTTCCTTCTCCAGCTTATTTTATAGAGGAGGAAACTGAGGAAAACTAGGTGAAATGACTTGCCCAGGGTCACACAGCTAGTGTCAGAGGTCAGACTTGAACTCGAGTCTTCCTGACTTCAAGCCCAGCATTCTATCTCCTGTGTCACCTAGCTGCCCAGATTGACTTAGAAAATCACAAATTAACATTATCTATATGTTTTCATTTATTTTATTTAACTATATTTAATATATATTTAAATATTTTCATTATCACAAATATTATTTTCATAGATATTATCAATAATTTAAATACCATTTCCCATTTACATTCTAATCTGGTTCAGGCTACGTCTGGGAGTTTTGTGGGCTCCTGGCAGCCAGTGGGCCTGCCTTGAGTCCTCTGCTTCCCCTCCCCCGCCACTGCCTTGACAACTGGCCCCCTCCATCATGGGTTTCCTTCTCTCTTTCCAGGTTCTCTTTATGTTTTATCTTCCCCTATTAGAATGTAAGCTCCTTAAGCATAGGGACTGTTTTGGTTTTTGCTATATTTGCATCCCTACTGCTTAGCATAGGGCCTAGCACATAGTAAGAGCTTAATAAATGCATTATCTCTCTATAAAGTTCCCTGCCTTAAAAGGTGAAAAAACTAAGATAATCCCTCAGCATTTATTACATGCTTAGTATATGGCAAGTAGAGTGCTATGGAGAACACCAAAAAGGAAGAGAATGTAATATCTTCCTCCCCATGCAAAGGGCAAACACCCCCATCCTACTCCATTATCTCTGTTAGAAGTCCAAGGTAGGTGGACCACAACCTACCAGCTATAGATGTTGAGCAGAGATGGATTTCATTCCTCAGAAATATTTTTTGAGGAACCAGTCTTGGATACTTGGATGATCTCCACTGAGGTGATCCCTTTGCCAGCTACACGGTGCCGTGTACGTAGCTTATTCAGGGCAGTCTCAGCCATCCCTGCTCTTTCCTCAGCATCATCCAGCTCATGCACAGTCTTCCGGTACCTGGCCAAAGTCTGGTTGGCTTGTTCCTCCTACGAAGGAGAGGCAGAAACAGAACTAGTTTTATAATTCTACTGAAAAACTCTCCAATGCCATTTTAGTTTAGAAAGTATTTTGGCACTGTTCTGGAAGAGGATGGAAAAAAAACTCCATTCCCAGGAGCTCTAATTTCAAATTCCTTACAGGGCAAGTTGATGACTGGTAGGCTTCAGTGTGATGGCAAGCTGTGGATGAGTCAAGTGTGTGTTGGGGGAAAGGGTGGGAGTGGGGCAGGAGGCAGAGCAAGCCGAGGAGGTTGTGAATGCCATGACATCAAATTGAAGGGAGTAAAAATATTCCCTGGATTTGAAATCATTCCATGCCTTAGTTAATACAAAGAATTCTTAAGGGGTGATTCTTGTTTTTTAACATGTTCTTATCTCTAAGGGTACAATGTGTGCTGTCTGTTAACACTTCCCAGCTCCTCAGGGTTGCAAGGCCAGTTATAACAATGGTTCCAGAAATAGTTCTGTGGCTGAATTCTTTTCTCCTCTCATGAGACTAGGGTAACCCAAGAGTTGGAACCTCATTTTGGCTTCCTTCTTTTGGGAGGCTGTTCAGTGGGAAAGGGTGTGAGAAGGAAAGGCGCGTACCGCCTCTTCGATCTGCCTCTTGTAGGCCTTCAGTTTGTTCTGGAGCTTCTCCACCAGCTCCTGCATACGCTGGTTGGTCTTATGGTCTTCTTCAGTCTGGAAGACCAGCTCTTTGAGACGACGTTCATTTTTGTGCAGGGTTTTGACCGTCTCAACGTGGCGTTTCTGTTCTGAGTCTAGTTCGGTTTCCAGTTCCTTAATCTGAGGTGGAATGAGAAGGTTGGAAGAGAAGAAAAATGCATCTGAATAAACCAGTAACATTTTTTTTTTTTTTTAGGATTCAGCTATAGAAGGGAAATCCCAAGAATATGGTGACCTAAGTAGGGTTATAATAACCATTTCAACAAGTATTTATTAAATACTTGCTAGGTGCTAGACAGTGTACTAAGCTCTGATGATGCAAAGAAAGGCAAAAACACTGGCCCTACCTTCAAGGAGCTTGTATTCTAGGTACCTACAGGATATATAAAGGGATGTGTGTGTGTGTGTGTGTGTGAGAGAGAGAGAGAGAGAGAGAGAGAGAGAGAGAGAGAGAGAGAGAGAGAGAGAGAGAGAGAGAGAGAGAGAGAAAGAGGAAGAGAAGGGAAGGGAAGGGAAGGGAAGGGAAGGGAAGACAGGAAAGGAGAGGACAGGAGAGGAGAGGACAGGACAGGAGAGGTTTTCAGATTAAGTGGGGGATGGAACTAGGAAGTTATTCTTATAGCAGTATGGGAGTGAGAATGATAAGGAAAAGAAGGGATGTTTGGAAGCTAAATGGAAACCTAATGGGGGAAAATACTGATGGCTACAACAATGGGGCTAAGAGCATTCTAGTTGGATGGATGATAGGGTGTTTTATAGCTTCTTGTTGTAGGGCACAGAAAGGAAGATAAGAAATCCTTCAAGAAAGAAATTAAAGCTGATTCCTCAGTCTCATCTTCTTTAACATCTGCAATTTTCAGTTCATGTCCAAACTTAGAACACTTTTTTGGTAAAAGACATTCTAGTCCCATCCAGACTCCTTTCTTCCTTCCTCTTTCCCTTCCTTCCTTTCTTGTTTTCTTCCTTCCTCCCTCCATTTCTCCCTTACCTCCTTTCTATTTTATGGGCAGTTTAATAAACACAGGGTTAGATGTGCTATGTAAGAAATGCTTGGCAGACACTGGGCTTTCCTCTTACCTTGGCTTCCAGTTTCATTATTGTGCGCTTTCCAGCTTTTAGAGCCAACTGTTCAGCCTCTTCCATCTTAGCTTGCAAGTCTTTGATGGTGAGCTCATGGTTCTTTTTGATTTTCTCCAGGTGCATACAGTGATCCTGCTCTTGTCGGAGCTCTTCCGCCATGCGAGCAGCCTTAGGAGGAAAAAAGGAACATAGCATAAAGCAAAATGAGGCAATCTGTTTTGGACCTCAAAGGCTGAAAGACTTGGAGCTTGTTGGCCTTGAGGAACTGAATGGCTAACTGGTCAATCCTCAGCTGGAATGGCATTTCCAATTGTATAAGATGGCTCAAGAGAGCATTTCCATGGAGTAGTAGATGTTCCAAGGAATACAAAGGATGCTAATGTATAATGGTTTGATAAAAGCAGAAATTGGCCATTGTAGGAGGTGGGCTAAATACAGGAACAGCATGTTATTTGGTATGGAGAGAACCTTTGGTCCAAGTTGCATGAGAAGCAAGTATTGGGGAAGAGGATGAGAAAGTGTAGGAAATGGGGAAATTCTGATGTCCACTATGTATTAGTCTTGGGGAACCTACCCTGATGCAATTAACATGGTGTACAGATGGTGCTCCTTAGCAAAAGGAAGGGGAAAAGGACTTACATCAGTCATAGCTTTCTTGGCTCTTTCATCAGCCGTACGGAATTCACTGATGAGCTCCTCATGTTCATTGGAGATACGTTGGATGTCCGATTCCAGTTTACGCTTGACCACCAACAGACTTTGGTTCTAAAAAGAAGAGACAATATTGACCTAGAGGCTAAAGAACACTTTTATCTTTCTCTCTGGGGGGAGGGAGAGGAGACACACATGACTTAATATAGAGGGCTGTTTTGGAAATTTTAGAATCATCTCCAGCGTTGTCCAAAGGGTAGCAGTTTGAAGCTCCGACGTTTATGAAATACTTCCTATGTTCCAGGGTACTGTGCCCAGAACAGGGGATGCAAAGAAGGGAAAAACACAGTCCCTCGCCTCACTCTGATGGAGGAGAGAACATGTAGATAACTGTACAAATAAAACATATGTAGAATAAATGGAAGGTCATCTCCAAGAGCAGATAGGCGGTCCTGGAGTCAGAAAGACTCATCTTCCTGAGTTCAAATCTGGCCTCAGACACTTATTAGTTGAGTGATCCTTGAATAAGTCACTTAACCCTATTTGCCTCAGTTTTCTTATCTGTAAAATGGGCTGGAAAAAGAAATGGCAAACTGTTCTAGCATTTTTGCCAAGAAAACCCCAAATGGAGTCACAAAGAGTCAGAAACAATTGAAAAAACTGAACAACAAAAATCGCAGAGGGAAAGTCCGGAAGAGACTGGAAATGACCTCCAGCAGAAAGTGGGATTTGAAGGAAGTCAGAGAATTCAGAAGACAGAGGTTAGAGGACAGAGCACCTCACTCTTGGAGGACAGACATTTCAAAAGCACTGATCTGGAAGATGGAGTATGCCATGTAAAGAGGAGCAAGGCTAGTATGACTAGATTGTTGATTACATAGAAGGCAGTAAAATGGAAGAAAATTGAGGAGGGAGGGTTGTTTTTTGGAGACTGAGTTAGGCAACATGATGGAATAAAATGTGTTGAATTTGGACTCCAAGGACATGAGTTCAAATCCCAACTTTATGACTCACTACCTGCGTGCCCATGAGCAAGGCTCTGAATGTCTCTTGGCTTCAGTCTCTTGGCCTCATGTGTAAAATTAAGGAGCTTGGTCTAGATCACCTCCGAAGTCCCTTGCAATTCTAAATAATCCTATGTGAGGGAGAGGTTTAGGGTCTTTTGGGCTTTTTTTTTTAACTCCCAGGTTTTTTAGAGCATCATCTGAACTAAAACTAGTCTAAGCAAGACACAGGACTATTTAATAAATTCTCTGGGCTTTGAGTAAGAACCCCTGGATATAGAAGGTTACCACAGTCCCATCTGTGTAAGCCAGGACAGTCAGAGGCAGAGATATATTTGCTAACCTGAATGTTGACTTCATTGTGTCTTTCAGTGATCTCAACCACCTCCTGCTCCAGCAGTTTTCGAGATCTCTCACTGCCCTCCAGGCTAGACCGAACTTCTTCTAATTCTGTCTGCAGGAGGCTCAATCGGCGTTCCTGGAGATTATATTGTTCTCGTAGCTCCTCGTGCTGCCGAGCATCCTCATCCATTTGGATCTGGAGATCCTGCAAGAGGAAAGGGGGCATGAAAGTTGGACTATTCTCTGCCCATCCCTACTCCAAACTCGCCCTGCACTTTCCTACCTCTACCCCTTTGCTCAGGTGCTTTCCCTACCTGGAATCAGTCAATTAAGCCATTGAGCAATTTATTTGATGCCTACTATGCACCAAGTACTGTACAATGGATGAGACAGAGTGAAGGCCAGTTATAAAACAGAGTTGGTTTGGTGTGGGAATCAAGAGAACCAATCAGATTCTATCTCATGAACACTGACTCCATCTTGTGTTGCCATATGTGTTCTCCTCCTTCTTGTCGTTTTCTGCAAATCACCCATGGGAAACTAGATGATATAAGCCATCTCTTGTTTCATAAATGCAGGTGGATGCAGTTAATCAGCATCTCTCAATTCTGAGAAATGGAAGACCCCAAAACCCACTCATCCCCTTCCCAACGCTCCTGAAACTTACTCTTCCACATACCCCATTGCCAATTTAGAAAACCCCCATTTTTTCCTCCAATTAGAAATCAAATGACCTAATTTTGTATCCTAGTTTGTATCCTGATTAATTATTTTCTTGTAACTAATTGGTCTCATTTGATTGTTTTTAATAT
This sequence comes from Bettongia penicillata ogilbyi, assembly GCA_023548195.1. Lineage (NCBI taxonomy): Eukaryota > Metazoa > Chordata > Mammalia > Diprotodontia > Potoroidae > Bettongia > Bettongia penicillata. The sequence continues at coordinate 3,296,058 of JAJHZJ010000055.1, read as the reverse complement.
GTAAAAATCTGTCTCCCTCTGTATTCAGTCTTTGGACTGACTGGGGAGTCCATTGATCTATTTATTATGTGTCTTTTGCTAATTATATAGCTCAGATTGTTTCCTCAGTTATTACCTATTACAATAGTAATGTGTGGGACAGTGTGGGATAGTGGAAAGGACACTGGGTTTGGAGTCAAAGAACTTGAGTTTGCATCTTGCCATTTCATCTTTTGGGACCTCAGTTTCCTCATCTGTAAAATGAACGAGGTTGGAACAGATGTCCTCTGAGGTCCCTCCCACTCTAATGATCTTCCCTGTCCTTCTTTGCCTGCTGAATTACTCTCTCTCCTTTAAAGGCCAATGCAAAATGCTGTCTCCTGTAGGAGGTCTTCCTTGATTTCTCAGAATTGTTACAACCATTCTTCATATGCCTCACATAGCGTGAGCTTTCCTGACCATAGAAAATTGTGTATTAGAGTTACCGGTGCTGGTGTCTTCTCTCCTAGGGAAAACCTCATGTACAGGCTCATGTTTCATGAACTTTTCGGGGAGGATGGGGAAATGAAGAGGTGGGATGGAGTACAGTTCATTAAGCAGGTGGACAAAGGAATCAGTAAGACCGAGGCCCTATGAGACTGGACCTGGTTGAGTCATCATTCCTTAGATTTCAAATCCTTGCTAAGGCAATCACCTAAAGACTTGGGCAAAGTCAAGACATCCCTCAGTTCTAGATAGCCCTTGGTCCTTCCTTGCCCTCCAGCTCCTCCTCCTCTCCACAATACCTTGATTTGTTGCTGTAGCCTTTTCAGTGTCTTGACAAGCTCGCTGTTGTTTTTGTTGGCATGATCTAGTTGGATTTCCATTTCATTCAGATCTGTCTCCATCTTCTTCTTGAGTCGAAGAGCTTCGGCCCGTCCCTTGGCCTCAGCCTCCAGGCTGGCTTGTAGGGACTCGATGGCCCGTTGGTGGTTCTTCCTGCCCATTTAAACAAGAAGAGCTAGTCTGGCTCTAGGCTGCTGGCCTATGTAAGTTAGACCTCTCTAGAAGAGGAGGCTTCTCATATACCTTGTTGATTCATTGGGGAAGGAATGAATAAAAGGACACCCAGCCTCCAGCTGGTTAGCTCAGCTCTGTAACATAGCAGGACAATGGCCTGCCCTTGGTTTTGTTATTGCTGTCTTAGCTTGTCTCTGATTTTGGTTGTCATAAAACATTTCATTAAATTCTCAGAATAAAAGAACTTTTAATTCATTCTGATTAAAAACTAAATTTGAGGCACATAATATACTGTGTAATTGACCCTGCTATGGATCTGAGTGGGTGTCTAGGGTATAGCCCACTGGCTCCAGAGTCAGTGGCTATACAGATAGCACTTTGAGATGGAATGAGGAGTGACTTTTGTTTTTTGGGGTGGGGTAGGGTTACAAAATATAACAAATAATATGTTGCAACTTCAAAAAAGTTCAGGAATCCCTGGCCAAGCAGCTCCCCTGGCTGCTAGTCAAGCATGTAAGACAGCGTTCCAATGTGGACAACTTGGAAAACAGTATTCTTCTCCAAATCACAACATCTATTTTCTATCAACTTAAAAAAAAGTACTAGGAACATGTCCAGAAATTTCTTAAAGCAGGAAAACCACTTTCTTAGGTCACTGTATTAAAGTGAACTCTGCCCAAATCAAAAGCTGCCTTTTATTTGAGCCAAAGTTAGCCCTTTCCTATGAGGAAAGGAAAGGGCTTTTCCCAGTGGAACTGCTTTGAAGAACCTATCTTATGTCTTATATATCCCCCTTACCTTGTAGCTTCAAATTCTTCTTCCTTTTCATGGATTCTCCTATCAATGTCAGCTTTGACTTGAGCCAGTTCCAGCTGAATACGTATCACTTTACTCTCTTCCACCTGCCAGAAAACATACAATATCAGTTGTCAAGGACCAGGGAGTTAGTCTGTGGCCATTCAGTTGCTGGAATTTGGCATGCAGAAAAGGAAACTCTATCATCCAAAGAAGCTGCCTGAGTGATTACCTCTAGGGAAGACTCAGCTTCTTCCAGGGCCACCTGTAACTCTTCCTTCTCAATCTCTAACTTCTTTTTCAACTTCTGAAGCTCATGTACGCTCCGTCCTCCCTCACCCAGCTGGTCAATTAAATCTTTGATCTCCTCTGAAAAGGAATATTATCATCATTGAGACTGTCAATGGTTGGTAGAGCCTTGACCTTCAAAGAACTCATTTTGCTCAATGCACGTGATTTTATCTTTTCCATGGATCTCTTGTCCTATTGCAAGGAGAAAAAGCTCTAGCAGGCCCCATTATAAGATCATAGATCCGGGGCTGGAAGGGACTTCAGAGGCTATCTAGTCCAACCTGAGGCCCAGAGGAGTTAACTGACATGCTTGTAGTCATACAGGTAGTAAGTGGCAGAAATGGTATTTGAACTCTAGTACCCTAACCCAAGAGCTTGACTTTCCAAGACAGAAAGGCTTCCTATGGGGCTTGGCAACAGATCATTAAAGGATCTTAGATCTAGAGCTGTTTTTCCATAGTCACAGTAAGTAGCAGAATCGGAATTTGAACTCAAGGTCTTTTGATCCCAGAGTCTCTGGTCTTTCCACTTTAACATGGTGACTCCAAAGATGGAAAAGCTATCTATCAGGGACTAGTCACAGATTGTCATAAGCTTATTGATCCAGAGATAGAAGGAAATTTGGCTCTCATCTAGTCCAATGCCATCATTTTACCAAGGATCAGTTTGGACCAGATCAGAGAAGCTTATCATCAGAAGGCTAGCCAGAAGATCATGATTTCCTTGAGGCACTGGCAACTCACAAAGACCCTCTATGAGGGAAGAGAGAGGTCATTTCTGGATCAAATGAGAAGGGCACTTAAGGTATCAAAGTGGGCTCCCTATTATCATTATTATTAGAAAAGATAACTGCTGAAGTTCATCATCAAACAGAAATAATAAGGGTGCCACTCTGATTTTTCCTTTGCTGAAAAACCCCATTATGTGTGATTTTGTGGGAATCAATAGAAATTGATAGCTTTGAAGCCTATTTCAGAAGATTTCCATTATACTATTCTATTTAACACAATAGATCAAATGTCATTACAACAAACTTGAAGGAAATATCATAATTCACAGGATACATTGGAATTTTGCTATAGCCTACATACTGTCTCTTTTAATGCATTATTCATTGTGAGCTTAATCAAAATTATAGGGGACAAAACCAATAAACATTGAACTATCAACTTTTGATGTTTATCCTGTTACTCTGGGATCTTTGTAGACCTATGTGCATATGATTTATGTGCATATGTTGTTATACAGGTACAGTGATAAAATGGAAGGAGGAAAATCATTGGTCTTAAAAGACTTGAGTTCAGTGTTTCTGATACTTCCTGAATCCCCTCTCTTAAGCAATATTCACCAGGACAAAATTCCAATGAAATGGGAAAACTTAGATCCTTCCTTAAAGCTTGTTGTAATAGCATTCAATCCATTATGTTAAAGTTGTTGTTCAGTTCTCCAGTTATATCTGACTCTTCATAATCCCATTTGGGGTTTTATTGACAAAGATGCTGGAGTGGTTTGCCATTTCCTTCTCTAGCTCATTTTATAGATGAGGAAACTGAGGCAAACAGGGTTAAGTGACTTGCCCAGGGTCACACAACTGGTAGGTATCTGAAGTCAAATTTGAAGTCAAGAAAATGAGTCTTCCTGACTCTAGATCCAATGTTTTATCCACTGAGCAATCCAGCTGCCTCATTATGTTAAAGAGGGTAGTATTCTAGAAAGAGTTTGGTGTAATGGAGTGCTAGAAGAGGACACCTGAGTTCAGCTGTCCCCTCAGAAACTTACTAACTACATCATCATGGTGAAGTAACAACCTTTCTGACCCTCAGTATCTTCATCTTCAAAGTGGGGACAGTGACATCTATATCATTCTGGAAATATATAAATCTGTTCTATTGTAGCATATTGGAAAGAGAGCCTCAAACCCCCAGGGAAGGGAGGTTCATTTCTTGATCCTGACACCTACTGGCTGTGTGACCCTGGGCAAGTCATGTAACTTCTCAGGGCTCTAGACAATTCTGTAGGACTAAGTTGTAGGTACAGATACTGATCTGCATTGGAAGAAGGAACTTCTTCACTTTGGAGTTTCATTTAATTGATTAAATCTATCCTTTTATAAATCTGTGTGATTCCAATTGCCTCATACAGTTATTGAATCAAACAAGTAAATGTAAGTAGAAACAAACCTTAAAGTGCCATATAAATGCCAATAACTATGTTATAGTTGTACCCAAAAGTACTCTTGTCCTCCCTTCAAATAGACACCCAATAGAAGGTACTGAAACCTAATTATAAAGTGAAGTAAGTTGGTATCATTAAGCCTGAAAAAAGCTGAGGCTCCCCAGAGCATTCATTCATCATCCAGCCAGCCCACAATGCCTCGTCAGTGCCTAATGTTCCACTCTGCTCCCCTGTAGAAGTCCCCCCTAGCTGTGTTGGGCCTTGCCTTGAAGAGTCTTGTTCTCTTTCTTCACAGATTCCAGGTGCTCTATGGACTCTTCATAGGCTGTTTTGATCTTGAAACTCTCAGTCATGTACATGCGGCACTCCTTCTGGGAGCTGTCCACCTCAACCTGAAGCTCTTCACATTTCTGCTGCCATTCAGCCAGCATTTTATCAAAGATCCTTTGCTTCTTGTCCAGGGCAGCAGCAGCAGCGTTGGCCTAGAAAAATAAAGCTCATATTGTACTCTGTTGGGTCTGTATTTTGTTTTGCTTACAAGCTGACTGTATGGGGACCTATAGCTAGGGAGGGATGCGCTGGAGCCGGGTCTCACTCGCTAATGAGAGCCTTAAGTTAAATTTTGTCATCATTTACTTCTTAGAAATCAGCAAACCCTATAAATCAGGGCTTGATATACTCTTTTGTTGACTTACAGACTAAAGAAAGTAACAGCAAAAATGTTAACAATGCAGATTCAATTTAAGTGTGTCATGCATTTTCACAGAACCGGTTGTTAAATGTTTACTAGCACGCCGCTGCCCATAGCAAAAGAAACCAAACATACGTCTCATGACAATGGTCATTTCTGGAATAAGAGTACAATATACTCTCCCCTAAGACAATACAACCAATTTTTCAACCTTTACTTGCCCATAGTGTGATAATATACACTACTAATAAATTCTTTGAGAGTGTGCATGATTTCATTTTCTGCCTTTGTACTCCTAGTACCTAGCACAGTGCATACAGGTAGGAATTTAATAAGTATTTGACTGATCTATTGATTGATAAGAACCAGGTAATTCTTTTGCTATCAGACAAAGCTGGTCATTCCTAGAATTTATTTTTTCATTTCCTTTCAATTCTTCACACAGTCCATAAGATTAAGGATGTTAATTTCTGGTTTATCCTAGATGGATTAACTTCAGCTAAATTCTGTTCAACTGCTGTTCCACAAAGATGAAGTCACCTTTGCCTGTGGATTTTGGAACATCTAATCTCAAGCGTCTCACTTGTTTTTTACTAACCACCTACATGGCTATGATTCTGAAATTCTTTCTTCATTGGATAGGTACTGGCTGGAAACTGGTCTGCCTTTACAGATAGTATGAGGCAATAGCCTTATATTAACCTAAATAAGATCTGTGGGCCCTGTTTAAATATTGAATTACATACTATGGAAAGCTGGCAGATTGTTCTGAAGTGGAGAAGCACAGACATGTAGCAATATGAATAGCTGAGAACATGTGAGTATGGGGATGCCTTTGGTATCAGAGGATGGGAAATAATGGAGGGCCCCTAACATTGCCTCCCAATACCAAATTTTGCCTTTATTATAAACATGGTTTCCTATGTCGAGGATCTACTGTAGAATGGGAATGGTTTTGGTATCAGAGGGAAATAATGGGATACTGTGAAATATTGCCTTTATCATAATCATTGGTTTTATATTTCAGAGATAAGGATTGCCCAGGAATGAGAAAGTACAAATGGGTTGCAGTATACACCAATGGAGGGAGTACCCACATTGATGAGCTCACAGATCCAGCAAATTACTTACACTTCTTTACACTGAAGTATATAAAACAGATGAAAAAGAATGGCTTATCTAATTTTGAGAATGCAACAAATGAAAAAGCCCAAGGAATTTCCTGGAGCAATCACTGGGGGAATTGGAATTTGAGGTTTCTGTGTCCAAAGCCTTTCATCAACCCAGCTGGACCCCAGTTCTTCCCAGTAGCCTAACTCTTCCCAACATCCCCCATGATGATGCCACGTGATCTTTCCCCCAGGAGGAAGCTCAGTTGAGCCTTTTACCTTCTCCAGGTCAATAGTCAAATCTTCTACTTCTGCTTGGAGCCTCTGTTTGTTTTTCTCCAGGGAGGCAGCCCGGGCCTGGGCAGCTTCTGCTGCTTCCTCTGCTTCCTGCAACCTGGCTGCCAGTTTCCTCCTGTGAGTACAAAGTCCAAGAGAGGTGGTTAGGTATATAAAAGGAGCCATTTCTGGACAAAGGGCTCTATTCTTGTACATCATCTTGGCCTTCATTTGGAAAGAGATCATTAACCAAAGACTACATTATTGAAAAACCTAGAATTTGGTTTTTACCTCTTTTCTCTCCCTTCACTTCCTCTCGTGGTGGATAGAGTGTTGGACCTGGAGTTAGGAAGATCAAATCCTGCCTCAGACACTAACTAGCTGTGTGACTTTGGGCACACAGTAAAACATATACACTGTAAAATGAGAGTGAGAGTGTTAGGCTAGATGGCCCCTCAGGTTGCTTCCAGTCTGAAAATTATGATCCAATCCCTTCTTCTAGGGACAACTCAAGGCCCACTACCTCTCTGAAGGCTTGTTGGACCATTTTTTTCCCTGTTTCTCTACTCTTTTCCTCCTCTGAAATCATGTAGCCTTGCCTGTCTTTATCACTCATTGGGCATTTAATTATAGAGCCACAGAGAAGCACTGCCTTGTTTTGTTCTTTATCTGTATAACTGCATCTCCAGCTAGACTATAAGCTTCTTGAGGGCAGGGACCATAGATTTTTCTTTCTTTCTTTTTTGTTTTGTATTCTTTTGTATTCTCCGTAGTACCTAGTTCAGTATGACACAGGGGTAGATATAATAAGTACTTAGTAAATCTGATTGAATTGAAAACTGTCCCAAGAGAAAAGGAAGAGGAGGAGAGGGAGGGGAAGGAGGAGAAGAAGGAGAAGGAAGAGGAAGAGGAGGAGGAAGAAAAAGAATTACTAGCATGTATATAGTGCTTTAAGGTTTGCAAAGCACTTTACAAATTATCAGATTTAATCCTCAAAATAACCTTATGAGATAGGTGCTATTATTATCTCCATTTTACAGTTAAGGAAACTGAAGCAGACACAGTTTGCATGATTTGTCCAGGGCCACCTAGTAAATATATGAGGCAAGATCTGAACTCAGGTCTTCCTGACTCAAAGTCCAGCACTCTGTCCAATGCACCACCTACCTAGGTGTTGCCAAAAAAGGGCTGGAGGGAAGGGGTGTATGTTCAGATTAGGGGCTAGTTTCTGCTCCCTCCTGGAAAAAGAAAGGATCCTACAGATTCTGTATTAGTATGGACACCCCCAAGATATTATGTCATCATCTCAGGTTTCTTACAATGGAAGAGAAGAATGTTTTGGCATTCTAAGCAGACCATCTGAGGTCATAGAGAATCACAGTTCAAAACTTCTGGATCAACCCAGCCTTCCTTTGTATGGGGAAGCTCAGAACCAATTCAATTTTATTTGGCCAATATTTATTAAGTACCTAGTGCATGCAGAGCACTGTGCTCAGCACCAGGTAAAGTATAGTTTAATTAAGTCACAATTTGTCTTCAGGAAGCTTTATTTCAAGGCTTCTTAATCCTGGTGTCTGAGATCTTAGTTTATTTTGAAAAAATATATTTTAATTGCTATACTTTTTTTAAAGTTAATTTATGTATTTTTAGTTTTCAACATTCAATTCCACAAACTTTAAATTTTCTCCCCTTCCCTCCCTAAGAGGGCATGCAATCTGATATCGGCTCTACATATACATATACATTCCTATGAAACTTGTAGAGAAGAATTAATAGTTGTACTTTAATACAATTGGTTTCCTATGCAATCTGGTGTATTGTATTTTATGCCTTTAAAAACATTCTGAGAAAAGGTCCATAGGCTTGGTTAGACTGCCCATGCGCGCGCGCACACACACACACACACACACACACACACACACACACACACACGCACACACACGTAAAGAAGCCCTGTCTAGTAGGGGAATATAACAAAGTAGATGGCATGTGGTGTTTTGATGGGAGAAAGGGGATGGGGGTAGGTACTACAACTCTGCCCACCATTACTGATTAGCACCTTCTCAGTTACGTACAGTCTTAGGATTTGCCTAGAGCACTGAGACATTAAATGACTTGCTCAAGGAGGCAGTCAGTCTGTGTCAGGGATAAGGCCTTTCTGGCCCATAGGCTAACTTATTGCCCACTACACCACGTTACCCCTAATGGAGGGAAGGAAAGAGGTGTCCAGGAGTACAGCACAAAGTCTCTGCTAACTGACCCTCCCAGAGATCCTAGGCCAAAGATATTCTACCCTGGAACAGCATTTGCTGGCTGGCCACTCTCCTTAGCTTTAGACCAGTGACTTTCCATCCCTTTGTTCTTGTCTATGACCTCAGCAGCAAGCCAGCTAAAATGATGATGTCAGTCAGGGCTCCTCTCCCACCCTGCTCCACCCAAGGCCCAAGACTCACTTGGTCTCTTCCAGCTCCTCAGTTTTCTGAATGGCATCAGTTTCATACTTTGTTCTCCACATGGTCACCTCTGTGTTGAGTTTGGACACCAGGCGCTGAAGCTCCGATTTGCCCCCTTGTTCTTCCTCCAGCTGCTCCTTTATCAAATCCAGGTCGTGTTTGGTGTTGGCCAGACTCACAACAGCAGCGCTTCGGGACTGTGGACATCAGGCGTAGTAGAGAACATGCTTACCAACTGGTGTTAATCTCCTTCTGAGCTCTATCAGATCGCTTAACTTTTTTAAAAAGTTGTAAATACTTTTGTGTGGCCATTTTGGAGAGCTCAGCTACTTTCATGTCTGCTTCCCCACCTCTAACACACACACACATACATACACACACACACATACACACTCTGTTTCTCAGACCTTGGATTCTTCTTCCATCTGTCTCTTGTAGTCTTCCACCTGAGAGGTCAGTGAAGTCTTTATCCTAAAGATCTGATTTAGCCGACTCTGGGATTCCTCATGCTCCCGGCTTAGCTCACTGTTTTCAGCTAGAGAAGAAGATGAAAAGATGTCCAGAAGAAAACGTCTTTATAGCAAGTTTCTTGAATTGACTTAAAGGAATAGTAGTAGAATAGGAGGGGGATTTGTGGATTTGTGTTGGTTTTTTTGGTCTGGGCTTATGACTTCATTAATGTAGGGGAAATCTGGGCATGGAAGCCCCCTCTACTAATGCAGAATGGTAGATCTTATCTCTCTAGAGATTAATCTAATTAATTAATCTAATTAATCTAGAGATTAGACTCATCTCTAACTACAGTAATGAAGAGATGGCTGGGGTACTAAGAGGTTAAGTGACTTTTCCAGGGTCTCCTGGCCAGTATGTATCAAAGACAGGATATGAACCCATGTTTTCCTGATTCCAAGGTTGACTAGTAAGAAATACTGGCATCAATGAATAAGCAAAAAAGCATTTATTAAAATACTTGCTATATGCAAGATACTATGATAGTGTAAATATTTACTAATAAATCACTAAAGACTTCTCCAATTGAATTGAAATATGGAAAACATTGAACAACCAGCAACAAAAATTCAACTCTAACTGAAAGATGATGCTGTGCCAAAGCAGTTTCCTGGGAAGAAAGCATGGGAATAATTACCACCTAGGCAATCCATCCTGTCTTCTGGGATACATAGGGAGAGCATACTGAGGGGAAGGATGAGATGGAGGGAGGCCATTCTATGCAACATTCTTGCAGTCCCAGATTTTAAACTTGTTCCACGGGGAAGGTGAGAGCTAGAGTTTTAAAGGGCCAGAGAATATATAAACCAGAGATGACTAGCAAGGAGACTTGGGTTCTAGTTCAGGCTCTTTTAAAAAATACATGACCTCTGACAAATCCTTTAACTTCTCTGAGCCTCAGTATCCTCATCTGGCAAATGGGCATTCTACGGTCATAGACTCTCAGAGAAAGAAAAGACCTTCATGGCCATGTGCTCCTATGCCATCATTTGGTAGATGAGGAAACTTTGCCTCAGCAAGACTGCAGCCTATCCAAGGTCATGTATCAAATTATGCCAGACCTAGCACTAGAACCTAAATCTTTTATCTTCAAGTCTATTTTTGTTTTTTCCTCTCCACTGTATCATGCCACTTGCCTCATAGAGATGTAAGGATCTAGTGAGTCCTAGGACAAGGTATAGAGGGGAAAGGGAGTACATATTTATATAGCATGCCTACTATGTGCCCAGCACTGTATTAAACACTTTACACATATTATCTCATTTGATTCTCACAACAACCTTAATATCCCCATTTCACAGTTGAGGAAACTGAAGCAAACAGGTTAGATGACTTACCCAGGGTCATACAACTACTAAGTGTCTGAGACTAGATTTTAACTCAGTTCTTATTCACTCTAGGTCCAGTGTTGTAACCACTGCACCACCAAAGGCAGCCATCCCTGCCAAGAGAGTCTCCATCTTATAAGATCTAACCCTCCCTGTGTTCCTGCTGTCCCCTTCACACTAGGAATGTTCTCCTTCCTTACCTCCTCTTAAAGCACCCCCCTCCCTTTTTTTTTCCTTCAAGGCTCAGCTCTGGGGATAGCTCTTACCAGAAACCCTCCCCAATTCTCCCTAGAAATCACTTTGCCTTCATTTTTTTATTTTTTTGTCTGTGTACATGTTGTTCTCCACAATACAAATGTCAGCTCTTCAAGGACAGGGACTGGTTAGCTTTTGTCTTAGTTCCCCAGTGCCTATCAGTGTCTGGCATATGCCAAGTGTTTAACAAATGCCTCTAGAATTGACAGCATACATGGAAGAAAGTGTAACAGATGCCTTAACAAAAGCATGGGAGGAAACACACGTGAAAGACAACAGGAAATGTATAGAGTTTCATAAACATTCAGATAATAGTTTCATAAACATTCAGATACTATTTTTTTTTTCATATTTACAGTCTCACTTTTCAGTTCTATGCTTTTAAACCCTCTCCCATCACAGAAGAGAATTGGATATGATTTTTCCCCCGCAAGACCAGGGAAAACCCCACCCCATCCCAACATCTAGGACAGCATTTTTCCACCCTGCATCATTCCTTGGATGGATCCTTGAGAAATGACTTTACCTTGGAGCCTAGTCCTGATAGCATTAAGCTCTGCTTGGTTTCTCTCCAGTTCAGCCACTTTAGCGTTGGCCTCAGATAAATTGTCTTCCAGCTTCCGGACGTGAGCCTCAGCATTCACCTGAAGACAAACATGGCATTTGGAAGTTAGAAAGGGAGTCCGGTACAAAAAAGATGAGTTCTTTTGACCTTTTGTGATAAGTGAAACAGCAGAGATTTGGTACCTTTTCTTTGCAATAGGCCAAATTATATCTTTCAGGAGTCATGTGGAGGAGACTAAAGATAGAGAAAAGGGGTGAGGAATCTGTGGTCTTGAGGTCACACATGGCTTCATTTGACTGTGGCCCTTTGACTGAATCCAAACTTCCCTTAATAAAAGGAATTATTCTGTAAAATTTGGACTCAGTCTAAAGGTTGCACCCAAGGACTTAGAAGGCCATATGTGGCCTCAAGGTTGCAGGTTCCCCACCCCTGGTAGATTAAACAAACAAATGAAAATTTAAAATATGTGTACTACATTCAAACTTAAATATATGTAGATAATATAAATAAAATAAGACTAGACATGAGTGTGTATATTTAATCAGGCTTGAATATATATTCTGGATGTATATTTATATTTTATTATTATTATTTGTATTCTACCTATATATTTTCAAGCTTGAATAAATTTTAAAATTCTTGTTAATTTTTTTATTTGTGCCTAAACTTTTCTCTTCCATATATATGTATCAATTCAGAAGGAGTCCTTTTCAAAATAGATAAATTCAAGCCCTAATATATATTTTATTTTCACTCTTAGTCATCTATGTATTATATATAATTTGTTTAGCCAAAAGGTATTACTTTTAATACTCTCAATTATATATGTATATATTTATAAATGTACATACATGTATACATTCATACACATGCATGCATATGCAAACACATTTATATATAGCCAGAAAGAGTCCCTTTATAATCAATAAATTCAAATCTTAATATGCATTTTAATTTTCTATCTCATTCATTTATATATCTTACATAATTTGTTTAGCCAAAAGGTCTTCCTTTGGATATTTTCTATATAATGTGAACGTATGTATATACATATATATACATACATACATGCAGGCATGTATAGTTTATAAATGTACATGTATATATACATTTGCATATATACATACATTTATATGTATCCAGAAGACATTCTAATAAGCAAATTCACATTTCTTCTCTGCTCTAGCCTAAGCAGGCTCCTAGCTCAATCTGCTTGCTTAAATTGCTCCCTCCTTGAGGTCTTTCCATGGCTGGTTGGAAACCTGAACTACCTGATGGTTTCCTATGAGTAGCTGTGTACCTATCCCTATCTGTCTATGTAGACTCCCATCTACCTGAAATCTTCTGGAACTGGTGCCATTTGATCTACACCTTCTGAGCCCTGAGAAGTCCTTCTCTCCAATGAGAAAGGGCCCTGGGGCACCTGTCTGCTTCCTTTGGAGCCAAGCCCTGCTCTCAGTCCAAGATTTAGGAGATGAAGAGGACACCCGATGTTGCCTCACCTTGGATTTCTGGACAGCTTCCATGCTGGCGCTGAGATCATCGATCTCCGCTTTCATGACCTGCTTGTCCTTCTCCAGCTTGGCCTTCACCCTCTGCAGGTTCTCCACATGCTCCGTGAGCTCGGCCATGGAATCCGTGTGCTTCTTGCGCAGGGTGGAGGCAGTGGCCTCGCTCTGTAAGGCTGCCTCTTCCAGCTCCCTGCGAAGCTTGAGGAGCTCCGCCTCCCGCTTGCGGTTCTGCTCGATCTGGAATGGGCGTACAACAGAAGATTCCAAAGTGAGGGCAAGTGAAACTTACTGAAACCTGGGAGCTTCCAATTTATTGCTATTTCCTCTCCCCACTCCCACCCCCACCACACCACACCTGGACTATTGTGTTCAGTGATGGGTGTCATAAGCTGGAGAGTGTCCAGAGAATGACATGCAACCAGGACAGGAGGGAGAATGAAAGAAATTTAGCTCGGAGACACAGGATGGGACGTGGTAGCGGTCTTCAAGATGGAGGATGGACCAGGCGAGTTCTGTTTAACCCCCAAGGCATAATCCGGAGCAACAGATCAAGAAGTCAGTTTAGGCTTGATGGAAAAAGAAGTTTCCTCCCATTTAGGGTTCTCCATAAGTAGAATGAGCTACTTCAAGAGGTAGGGACTTCCCTTAGTGAGCTCTTCAAGCAGAAGCTGAACGACCACTTGTTGGGCATAGTGAATGTGTGTGTGTGTGTGCACGTACAAGCATGTGGGTGCATGCACATGTATACATTTTGCAGGGGAGTGGAAGGTATTTGTTGGGTGAGAGGGACACTTGGAGTCTCACCCATCTCTAAAAAATTTTATGATTCCAACTTGACTGATGATTGTACTTGCAATGTGTGACATATCCATTCGGCATTCATCCATTCATTCATGCATTGAGAAAATGCTCACTGAGCACCAATGCTCAAGGTACCATTAACTAAGCTTACACCATTGAAAATATGAATACATCTAGATATGCTAGCCTATAGGATACAATAACCCTTTGACCTTGGAGAGGGTATCTCTATAAGGAGCTCAGAGTTTCTGACCCACTTCATTCTCCATTACTCTCCAGCTGAAAGGACAGAGGTAAATAATATTGACATTGTTTAGTTAGGGAAACTGAGGCACAAAGGTGAGTGCTGGAGCCAGGTCTAGGACCTAGCTCTGTTGAGCTGAAGCCTTTCACTATTGGACTTAAGTAAACTACAATATTAATTCATCCAAGAGGTTAAGGGAGAATGTCTACTACTAAGCACTAAGGAGGTGACCTTGGTATGGCCAGTATTCTTCCCTTTATAATCTGAGCTGTCAATTCCAGGAAAGCAGTAATAAGTGATGAAGCAGTCAGATGCTGTTTACTTAAAATGATGAATACTAGTTGTATTTTTTTTTTAATGAAAAAAATCTAAAGATAATGCTCTTGACCCATTAGGTCAGTAGGTCTTCCAACGGAAGAAAAAACACTGATCTGCTTCCCGTTTTCTAGGTCCCCATTTTTGTGAGTCAACTGATCAATGGTTAATGGTGTACATATTGTGTGAGTACAGACATGTAAGAGCCAACTAGCTCACACAGAGATTAGATCCACAACCATGATCTCATCAGAACTATGCCCCAATCAAATGAGTTGGAGACAAATGTAGACAGGGTTGGCTTCATATCCTATTCTCATCAATTGGCTTCAACCCAGGAAGATAAAAGAGAAATTTTTAAAAGACTGGTCCTTGACCTCCCTCCAACACATCAGCACTTTTACATCCTGAACTCCAGGGTGGGTGGAGGGGATGTCCTCCTCTATCCATAGGTTACCTGAGCAGAGGTGGCTCCTCCAGCTTCTTCCAGTCGGTCACTGAGGTCTTCAAGATCCCGGGACAGGTCGCTACGTTGTTTCTCCACCTATGGAAGCATTTGGGGAAAGAGCTTTAGTGATAGGACCTCTCTGTGAATATCTCTAGTCAACGTTTCTCTTTGGGTCATCAGATCCCAGAGAGCAAGAACCATAGTTGGAGTCAGTTCTATATACTGTCATGGCTATTTGGGACATTCAATAAATGGGAATTCATCAGTCCCTTTTACTAGACTGGGTGAATAAGTTCCATAAATTTAGGGATGCAGTTAACTTGGGGACTCAGTGAGTAAGTGGGCTCTCAGTCAGTTCTAACTTCAATAGTGGCTTGATTTTGTTTTGTTTTGTCAGTTGCTTTGCCTTTTCTTCCTCCCCCATCTAGTCTGATTGTACTGGATGCAGCTCAGCCAAAGCTAGCAAGGCCCTTCTCCATCTCTTGACTGGACCGAAGCGGTTCCACTTACAGTAGTCAGATTCTAGACTTTCTTAGCACCTCTGCCAAAGAATGAGAACTTTTTGCTATTTACCTTTGCTCTCATAGCCCTCTCCGCTTCTAGTTCTTCTTCCAGTTCCTCAATCCGGGCCTGGCAGATGCACAAACAAGAATTTAATCTTTCTCACATGAAATTAAACTATATCAGCCCCAACCATTACCAAGAAGGTAACACTCTACAGGAATACAGTACATACATCATTAAACTTAACCAAGAAGGTAAAAGATAAGGGCTGGGAGGGAGTTGAGAAACATGCTAACTGCTCAAAAATGGGATGTTTCCTTTACATTAGAAGTATCAAATTTGCCACAAGCTGCCTGGGGGGATCTGTTTCTGAGTTTGACAACACTGTTCTGGGCAGGCAGGTGGTACGTTGGATTGGATGCTAGATCAGGAATCAGGAAGACTCATCTTCCTGAGTTCAAGTTTGGCCTCAGACACTTCCTAGCTGTGTGACCCTGGGCAAGTCATTTAACCCTGTTTGCCTCGGTTTCCTCATCTGTAAAATGAACTAGAGAAGGCAATGGCAAACTACTTCAGTATCTTTGCCAAGAAAACCCCAAATGGGGTCACAGACAGTTGGGCATGACTGAAAAGTGACAGAATAACAAAACATTCCCTCTCCCATCTCAGTGTCTTTGTACTGACTGTGTCCCACCCCTGCGATGATGTCCTTTCTCACCTTGCTTTCTTGAATCCCTTCAAGGTTCAACTCAAGTACCACCTCTTCCAAGAGACCTTTCCTGATTACCTCTGGACCTACTTTGTGTTTATTATTATATTACATTTATTATATTATTATACACTATTTACTTATCATGTGTTCTTGTGTATGTTGTTTTGTGTATTTGTATATGTTGTTTTCCCTCAATATACAGACAGTTCTTACTTTATACAAATTCTCATTATGCAAATTCAACTTTATGTAAAAAATTCTGAAAGAAATGCACCTTCCAAAAAACACATCTTAACTTTACTGTCTAGGGCTGTGTTCTTTCTCTCCCCTCCTGGCCCTTTGCTTGACTCACCATGGGCTTTCCCCCACCAAAAAATACAACCCTCCAAGTGAAGGACTGCAGAGAGACTGCTGTCACAGATCAGAGTCTTGGCTTGAGACCTCCTGTGCCGGGAGAAAAGACTTTCACCTCGCTCTGCCCACCTTCCCTCCTGTCTTGCCTCACATACCTGTCCATCCCTTTGCGCTGGGGTGCCTGTGTCACCCATCATTTCCTCTCTATGAATGTGTCCAGCCCCAATATGTCTGCCCTGCCTTTCTTCCTCTCGGTTTCTGCCCCCTCATTCCTCCTCAGTTCTCTGTCCCAAACTCATTCTTCAACCCCATGCCTAGCCCCCTCCATCCACAGGCATTCAGGGCCCCTTCCTGCCTTCCTCTGGCTCTCCCTTCTCCACATTCTCCAGCAAATTCGAGTTAAGTAAGAATCGCTTTACCTAAAGGTCTGTGGAATGGACCACTTAAGTAAAGGGAAAACTGTCTGTAAAATACTTGAAAGCAAGTAGTGTTTAATTTTGTCTTTGTGTTCCTAGCAACTGGCACCGTACCTGGCATAGAGTAGGCACTTAATAAGTACTTGCTGAATGGAATTCGTGCAAGAATGGAAGATGAACAAGGGAGAAGGAAGAAAGGAAGTTAGGAAGGAAGGATTTATCAGATACCTACTACTGTGCTAAGTGCTTTACAACTGTTATCTTATTGGATCCTTACAGCCATCCTGAGAGGTAGTTCCTTTATATTCCCATTTTACAGCTGATGAAACTAAGGCAGACAGAGTTTTTTGCCCAGGGTTGAACAACTAATAAGTTTCTGAAGCTGGGTTTGAACTCAGGTCTTCCTGGCTCCAGGTTCAATGCTCTATCCACTGTGCCACCAGCTGCTTCTAATATGAGCCAACTTTGGCTGTGACTTTGGACACAAGCTGAGAGACATATATACTTGCCAGCTGTTTTACCTTTTCCTGGGCTTAGGATCATGGGTCTAGAGCTAGGAGGAACTTGAGAGACCAACTTATCCAACCCTTCAATTTATAGATGCACCAACCCCAAGAAAGTTTCAAGGTAATAAATGCAGTGGGCTCTGCTGTCAAGCATGAGTCCTGCCACATGGCTATCGCTTCTCACTTCTGCCTCTTAGTTGGCCTGGCTTCCTTCGAGACTCACTTCAAATCCTATTTTGTGCAGGAGGCCTCAGCCAGCCCCTCCGACTCCTACTACCTTCCCTCTGAGAGTGTCTTCTATTTACATTGCATATATCTTGTATGCACCTAGTTATTGACATGCTATGTCTCCCATCAGAATGTAAGTTTCCTGAGGACAAGGTCCAGGGCTTTATCTTTCTTTGTATCCCCAACACTTAGCCTGGTACAAACTAAGTGCTTAATAAATGATCATTGACTGACTTAGAGACTGAGAATTCCATAGATTAAAACAAATGATGTAAAGTGGAAAATAAAAAAGAAAATTATTCAGGAGGGATGTGGTCTTCTCTTTTCTCTCCATACCTGGTGTTCTTTCAGTTTCCTCTGCAGTGTAGAATTCAGAGACTGCTCATCCTCATATTTGGAGTTGACAGAATTGATTTCCATGTCTCTCCTAAAGAGAAAATAAAGCAAAGTAAATGTCAGAGGTGAGATTTCACTCTTAGGAAAGCTATCCAGGACCACAACAAAATTCAAGAGAGACATTTGGGGGGCAGGGGAGAGGAAAACAGGCCAGAACTACTCCTCTTCTTGTCACTTGTCTTCCTTCTTCCCTCCAAGGGACCTCACTAGGCAAATATCTTCTTGTCCTATGGATCGGTCAGACTCTTTAGCAGAATCCTCAGCTCTAGCTTTATGGGGAAAGATTATCAAATTTTTTCCTATGAATTGGCCTAATCGTTCTGGAAAGTAATTTGAAATTATGGTAAAATTGTGAATAAAAGGTCCATATCCGTAGACCCAGAGATTTCACTACTAGGCATATTACCCAAGGAGGTCAAAGATAGAAGTAAAGGTCCCAAGAATACCAAAATATTCATAGCGGCACTTCTTTTGGGGGTGATAGTAAGGAATTGGAAACAAAGTAAATGTCTGTCTTTGGGGAATGGCTAAACAAATTGCAGTAAATGAATGTAGTGGAATATTATCCATCTGTAAGAAACAATGAATGTGATGAACGCAGAGAGGTATAGGAAGACCATATGAATTAAGTGAAGTGAAGAAAGCAAGTGAAGAAAGTACCAGGAAAATGATATACACAATGACTACAGCAATGAAAATGAGAAGACGATCACAAAACTGATTGTTCTGTAATTATAACCTAGCTTGGTTCTAAAGAAGAGATGAGAAAATATACCCTCCCATCCATCTTTGCAGAGGTGGGGGAGTACAGGTGAGGAACATTATATATAATGTCAGTTTTGCTTTTGTGTATTGTTTAGTTTTGTTAAACTGTTCCCCTCCAACCTTTCTGTGTTATGTTACAAGGAATATCTTTCTAGGTAGGGGAGAATGAAGGAATATTTTTGGAAATGAAGGCAATGTAAAAGCAAAGAGATAAAAAAAATTTAATGCCTCCAAAATATTGTCAGCTTTTCACTAAAAAGCATATCCATGAGTCCTGCATTCAAGTGATAGGAGTTAGAAATTAGAGGCCACAAGAGATAGTTACTCCTCTGTCAGTCCATTGGGAAGATGGTTTGGGGGAGATAGTAAAATGACAGAAGGAAGATTTAATGTAGAGGCAAAGAATCTTGATTTGAATCCAAGCATCGCCATTTACTGTGTGATCCTTTGTCAAATGGGGATAGTAATACACCTATTTGTACTACCTATTTCATAAGATTTTTGTGAAGAAAGCGCCTAGAAATGTGTGTCATTGTAACTGACACAAATCTGTACCAGATAAATGTGTTCCCTGGGTAATACCGAATGTTCTATAATTGATCTGAGTTTTTCATTTTTTGTCTTTTCTACCTGATTTATGATTTTACTGGCAAAGGGAAGTCCCAGATGAGGAAATTCCCTCTACCATTATGGATTAGCAGAATCTCTGAAATAGAGAGTTTTAGAGAATTGCCTGGGACACAGAAGTTAAATGACTTGGCTAAACCACATATTCAGTATTGCCAGAGGTTGGACTTGAATACTGGTTTTCTTGACTTTGAGCAGCTAGGTGGTACAGTGGATAGAGCACCAGGCCTGGAGCCAAATAAGACCTCAGACACTTCCTAGCTGTGTGACCCTAGGCAAGTCACTTAACCTTGTTTGCCTCAGTTTCCTCATCTGTAAAATGAACTGGAGAAGAAAATGGTAAACCACTGTAGTATCTTTGCCAAGAAAATCCCAAATGAGGTCATGGTAAGTCAGGCACCACTCAACAACAGCAACAACTACCTAACTTTAAGACTGATGCTTCTCTCCTCTCCTCTTCCCCCACTCCCATTTCCAGATACCTTTTTATATGTTTTCCCCATTAAAATGTAGAATTAGATTCTAAATCTAAAATTAGAATCCTTACCTTGAGAATAGGGACTGTCTTATTTACTCATATTTATATCCCAAGCCACAGGACCTAGCATTCAGTAAACGCTTCAAAAATGTTATATCTGTTTATCTATGGATCTCTCTATCCATTATGCAATACTGCCTCTCTACAACCAGAGTAAATTGTACTTAAAAGGCACATACTTCTTAACTACTTCCTCCAGATCTATCTTGGCTCTCTCCATCTCATTAAGGTTATCAATGGTCATCTTGAGGTCACTCTCAGCTTTCCGCCGAGCCTTCTCTACTTCAGCCCGTATCTTCTTTTCTTGTTCCCAATTGTCCTCCAACTGCGAAGAAAAGAGAAGGAGGAGAAGGTGGGGGAGGGAAATCATTGACAAAAACAAGAAAAAAAACCAGGCAAAAGGCATATATGATTGGTTATTCAGCCAAAATGCCATCACAGGTAGTGGGGGAACGAGTAAGGTCACCTATAAAGGAGTGAGGACTTCTAAGAGTTCTACTCCAGCTGAGTCTCACCTCATGGATCTGGGTGCCAAGTTTGCTATTATTTTTTGTTAGATGATTCACTTTGTCTTCCTCAGCTTGTAGGTCATCAAGAGTTTTCTAGAAGGAGAGAAATGCCCAGAAGAAGCTAATGAGGAAGAGGTTATACAGAGAGGCCAGGGTCTCTCTGATTTATAAGGAGCGCCTGCCACAAAGGTTGGAGGTAGTAACCACTGACTGAATCAGTGCTGATTCTCATTCACCAATCCTGGGTTATTTTGGAATATGGAATTTGGAATAGAGTCAATGGCTACTGAAAGCCAACCTAAATTCAAATAGCTTATTGATGCTAGAACATAGATCTAGAGCTTAAAGAGACCTCAGAAGGCATACCGTTCAGTCTCCTTATTTTCCAGTTGAGGAAACTGAGACCCAGGAAAGTCAAATGACCGGTCTAATGTTTCACAAGTAACATCAGAGGTGGGATTTGAACCCAAGTCTTCTGACTGCAGTGCCAGCACTATTTTATTAGTATTGAGTCTCTGCCATGCTGAACACTTATTTAGCAACTTTAAGAGAAGAGACACTTCACCCTACATTGTCAGAGACAAATGAGGGGTTCACAATAAAGGCCTCCCAGGACTCTGGAATATTTCTATAGATGCAGTACTAGAAGGTAGCAGCCCTCAGAAAGCTGGTGAGCCTCCCCATCTAAGTGGTCCCCTCTCCTCCTTAAAAAGAATAGGATATTAGGAATGAAACTTAAAAGTAGCCCAGGCTAACTTTGCCATATGGAATGTCAGGCTTCATACGTCACGTAATTCTTAGTCTATGAAGGGTGAGAGCCACTCAAGTATATTTCTACCTGGTGAAGCTCCTCCAGAGCCCTCTTCTCCTTCTGGAGCTTGGTAATGGAGTCTTCTCGGAGGGAGAGGTCTCCACTCAAGGTTCGCACTTTGTGATCCAAAGCCTACAGATTGCAGAGGGGAAGATATTGGTATATATAGTGGGAAGCCATCCCATCTCTAGGAGCATGAAGAGATAACTACAAGATAGTGCCTAAGCCCAGTCTAATCACAAATTAGCTGGTTTGCCACCCACAACTTCAAGACTCGGTGGTTCCAAGACTTGTAAGCCAAAAACTAAATTCATATCTTGAGTCCTGGAGAAGCATCAAGAGGTCTTCAGGAGAATGGGTTCATTCCTAGAGGCAGCAACTTTATAGTAAGAACTGGAGAGCACATTTAAGGAGGAATCTGCTGTGCTTCAGGAGAAGGAACGAGCAAGACCTTGGGCAGGAGAGGGCTCTGCTGAATGAAAGAACTCTCCATATTGAAGGGAGGGAGTAAGGGGATACCATATTTGTTTTGGCATCATGGGAAGGACAACAGCCCCAATATGAAACAAAAGGAACAATAGTGGGAGGAAGCAATCCCCGGCAAGAGGATGAATAGCCAGTCTTGGATTAAAGACCTTATCCATGTTTACCCAGGGCTCTGACTAGCAGTTTTCACTTTAACATTAATGAATGAGACTTTAGAAATGGTGCCTGGTTGGAAATGGTGGTGATGGTAATGGTGGTGGGTTGTCTTTGGGCCCCAAGTGAGAGTCATCACTGTTACCACATTGGTGAATTCTTACTATACCTGTTTCTCCTTCTCCGTCTTAGCCAAGGTAGTTTCTACACCCTCAAGGTCCCTTTTCAAGTCACTCATCTCCCCTTCCAGCTTGCGCTTAGTGGCGCTGAGGGAAGCTGCCACACCCTCCTCTTCCTCCAACCTCTCCCGCATGTCTGAAATCTGGCTTTCCAGGTCCATTTTGGTTTTCATCATCTGAGTGAGGCGCTCCTCTGCATCAGAAAGGTTCTCTTGTTCCTAAGAAAAGGGAGGGGTTTCCATAAAAGGAATGGAGTTCATAAAGGATCTCTTAACACCCTATCCACAAAGGACCTAGAGATGATTTCTGAATTGGCAAGAAGATTTGTGCTCTGGTTCTGTAGAAGTGGGATTGAAGGAAAAAGCCTTTCCTGGCTTTGGTTCCCTTTGGTAATGCATGGGAGAAGAAGCAGGATCTAGGGGTAAGAGACTGGGGCTGCGAATCAGGGGGTCTGTGTTATGGCCATAGCCCTGTCATTGAATAGCTATGTGAACTGAGATCACAATTCTTTGTGTCTCACTTTCCTTCTCCTTGAAATGAGGGTAGTAAATGAGGATATCTACTTCAAAGGACTGCTTCAGAGATCAAATGAGGATAATAGATGTGAAATGGTAATGGTGGTGAGTTGTCTTTGGACCCCAAGTGGGAGTCATCATTGTTACCACATTGGTGAATTCTTACTATACCTGTTTCTCCTTCTCCATCTTAGCCAAGGTAGTTTCTGTTCTGTAGTTTGCTTTAAGAAGCTAAACATGCAAAGGCTGCCTGCTAATTACCTGCTCCAGAACTTGGGCTATGTCATCCCCCCTCTCTAGGCCCCAGTTTCCCCTGTTTTAAAATGAGGATTATAATACCACTTCTAATTCACAAAGATGTGGAGAGGATAAAAGTGAGATCATACTTTTTGAGAAAACTGTGGGGAAAAAAAATCATACAGATGCCAGGTATTAAGATGTTTAGGGCCAGGGCAGTGATTCGACCCAACTTTATTTTTATTAAGAGCATTACCACATCATTTTACATCTGATTAAGAGGCAGAATGGTATAATGGATAGAGAGCTGACCTCAACGCTGGGTTCAAGTTCTGCTTCAGACATATATTGGCTATTTGACCCTGGACAACTCATTTCACCTTAGTGTTCCAAATAACTCTCTAAGGCCCTAAGTTGCAGAGAAGGTGTCACCTTACGTTGGTAGAAGGATTTTCCTCATCTGGGAGTTCTCTTCAGCAATGAAATCACAGGTCTCATCTCTGTCCCTATACAACCAATCATAACTTAACTGGATGGACAGGGAACATGTCTACCTAAATCACTTCACCCAGCATCTGGCAGGGTGCCATTGCAAAGAAATGTTTAATGAAGGCTGTTATGCTTTCTCATAAATCCCAGGCTGAGGTGGCATTGCCGTAGGGTAGAAGGGAAGGCAAGGGAAACTTTTTATTAGTCAGATTTGCTAATAGACCAGTGTGATAGGGCTTCTCAGAAAAGCTACCTCTGTCCTCATCTCTTCATTCTTTACACTGAGTGACTAATTGTCTGGCATCACTATGACCCTGGAGATTGGGAAGAACCATGGTTCTTTCTCTTAGCAACGCCTTCAGCTCCCAACCCCTTAGCTCACGTACTGCCTGCAGCTGGATGGTTAGGTCATTCTTCTCCTGGCTGAGTGTGGCTGTTTTTTCTTCCAGTTCCTTGACCTTGGTGACCAGCTCCTGTGTCTTGGCCATGGCATTTCTCAGCTCTTCTTCCTTGGCTTTCATCTCTTCTTCCTGCCGAGCCACGTTCAGAAGAGGCTTTACCTGTGAGTCAAGTAATGCCCATAATGGAGTTAGACAATTTCCTCTGGGGTAGCAGCTGCACCTACTATAGAAGTAAAGAGGAACCAGATAGTTCATCAGCTTGCTCGATTTGACCTTTATAGAACTGACCTCAGCCAAAAAAGGTCATGCTTAAAGGGAAAAAAATTATGCTTAAGTCATCTATATGTTCTTGGGAGTATCTCTGAGAAGTTCCGTTTTTGAGAACTGAATTTCAGGAAATATTAAGGTTGAGTTCAAATACCAAAGTTGAGTCTAAGACCTAATAATAACACCTAACATGTTACGTGCCTAAGCTGCTTTTATACCCTGTGAGGGGGAGTGAAGAGCCCAACTTTAAATCTACCAATACTTTGGATGTGACAATTTTGGACCTTCCACTGATTTATATCTTACTATATAAGAATCAATGCGGCAGAGGGATCAGGAAGACCTGGGCTCAAGTCCTATGTCTAATATATATTATCTCTGGGACCCTGGGCCAGTCTCTTAACCTCTCATAGCCCCTGGCAATGCTCAGAAGTTATAAACAAGGAATCCAAGCCACATTGATGTAAAGAATGCCCACACTGGAAAATCCTCATACCAACTGAATAAATCACAGGTCTGGACAACAATAATAACAAAAAAGCAAATAAACTTTCATATAAAAACATCCTTCTTTGTAAATGGGTTTTATTTGGAATTGGTCTTGAAAGGTATACTGTATCAGTCTTTTGCCTCTGAGAGATATACATTATCTCTGCCTGCCTCCCCTCCCCCCCAAGAGAAAGACTTTTCCTTATTTTTAAAGTGCCCCTATTTCCTAGATTCCCTGTGTGGCTGGATAGGAAGTCAGGCCCTTCCCATTCCCAGATGATGGGGAGTGACTAGTCATGTTTTAATCTCAGGATCACAGAATGTTAGAGAATGTTCATGTTCAATGTTCAATGATCACAGAATATTCTTAACCTGAGGTACAGTTGGTTGTTGGTTTTTTCAAAATCATTTTGATAACTGTATTTCATTATAATTGGTTTCTTTTTCAATCCTATGTATTCTTTTATATATTTAAAAATATTATTCTGAGAAGGGATCCATAGACTTCACCAGACTGCCGGAGTGGTCCATGATGTTGAAAACAGTTGAGAACTCCTGCCTTAGAAGTAATCTAGTCTACCTCCTCCCCCACATCATTTTATAGAGAAGGAAACTGAGACCCTTCCCATCATGAGCTCTCTTGTGCACTTGTGGGAGCTTGAGTTTGGGTTTCTTACGTGCATCTTCCCTCACCTTATTGTATAGTTTCCACCAGCCCCAGAACCGAAGCTGCAGGAACTTGCGAATGTTCCGCTGGATGCATTTCAGGCCAATTCTGCAATGAAACCCAAGGGATTACATGAGTTGGGAGTGGAGGGGATAGTATCAGTACCTGAGAGAAGGGGGTTAGAGAAAGGAGTAGGTGGTAGGTATCGTCCAGACATGAAGATACACTTTAGAGATGCATCATCTCTCCTTGTTCTGTCTCAGGACTGTGAGCAATGAGTCTGGCGAGACAGGAAGGGAATCAGGATTGCGATCAGAAAAATGCAGTCATCAGCAAGTTAAGGGGACAGATGATGAAACGCTAAATCCATTCCTAGACAGCTGTTGGAGGTTTGGGAAAGGCGGGGCACTGACTCTACAGAGCTGATTTATTTCTTCACTTACTGGTCCTTAGAAAATAGGAAAGTTAGGATAATGAGAATAGTGGTGTCATGGTAACAAAAAGAAATACTACTGTTGGAACCCAGAACATGATGGTGGGACGGGGAGAGAGGAGGAACGCCATGATTATGCAGGCATTGAAAGGAGTTGACTATCAGTTGACTGGAGGAAATACAAGGAAGGGCTGCCATGCAGGGTTGGCCCTAGACAATATTAGAATGTTGGCAAAGCTTGTCTCTGGCAGCCCCCTGCCATTTATTACTATAATTTATTTATATATTTATTCCTCCATGTCTACCTTAAAGTGTCCAGTGCTCTGATGTTTGACACTAGCTTCTCAGGGGTGTCCAACTGAGCTACCAACATCCCATAACCCAGGTTTTTTTATATTCTTCCCTCCCCTCCATGGTCATCAAATATTATTTGTCTTATTAATCTCTCTGTTGGGTGATGGCTTTAGAGGAGGAAGTGAAGCTGATGACCTTGCACAGCGCCCCCTCACTCAGTTGCAAGTCATGTCGTCATCTCCCTGATGTCATGGTCCTCTTCAAGCACAAAGGACAAAATGCAATCTCTGCTGGGTGACAGTGGGATAGTAATTGACAAATATCACTTATATAGCACTTTAAGGTTTGCAAAGAACTTCACATATGCACATACTTGATCCATATATAGGAATATATATGGATAATATATATGAATAATAGTTGATCTTCACAACAACCTTGTGAGGTAGGTGCTATTATTAACCCCATTTTACAAATGCAGAAAGTGAGATGGAGAGAAGTTAGGTGAATTGCCTTAGATCACTCAGCCAGTAAATATTTAAAGCAGGATTTGAATTCATGTCTTCCTTACTCTAAAGCCAGTGCTCTATCTCCTTCATCACCTAGCAGAGGTGCTCCTGGATGCCTCAATAAACAAAAGCAAACTCTCCAATTAATAAATGGTCAAAGGATATGAACAGGCAGTTTTTCAATAAAGAAATACATAGTATGTACAGTCATATGAAAAATGCTCTAAGTCATTATTGATGAGAAAATACAAATTAATGTAACTTTGAGCTACCATCTTACATCTATCAGATTAGTTAAAATGATAGATGCCCTTCAACTGGGGAATGGCTAAGCAAGTTGTGGTATATGACTGTGATGGAATACTACTGCGCTGGAAGAAATGATGATGATTTTTAAAAAACATGGAAAAACTTGGACCTATGAAGGAAGATGCTCTCCACCTCCAGACAAAGCACTTTTTATTACAATATATAATATAATTATAATTAGAAGTATGCACAATGTGGTTTTACATGTATGTATATTTGTGTGTGTTTATATGTATGAATATGTGTGTGTTTAATTGTAGCTTTCTCTAGGGCAGGGTGAAGAGGGAAGGAGAAAAGAAATAGAAAGTACAGAGCAGAGAAGAAAAGAAAACAAAAGGAAGCCCAGAAAAGCTGGGTATTTGAAAACAATGTGTAGTATTTATTACCTAGTTTAAAAGGAAGTAAACAGTCTGAAATGGAATGCATGGTTTTATCTGGAATCCTTTATGTTCTGCTGTGTACACAGAAGTGTTCTTTTTTTTTCCTCGTTTTATATTTTTGTATTTAAGCTTAAAGTGAATGACAAATTCTAAAAAATAAATAAAGGCAAATCAAGTTAGGTCCCAAGTCAGCTCTTGCCTGGCTAATGGATTCCTCCTCTCCAGTAGCATAAATAAATGCCTTAACCCAGTTAGAATGATCAGTAAGAACTAAATCTAACGGTGAGAATTTCCGATAGGAAGGCAAACCAGGGAAGAGAACTCTTTCAGTGCCCGCTTCAGATCTTGCTTCTTCTCTGCCATCTATCTTTTCTCTTATCTTCCAAACTTTCTCTCAGTACCTCTTCTATGTTGCCACTCCCCTCACTTTCTTCCCTCCAGACCCCAATCCTGGCCCTGCCCCAACTAAGACTGGACTTCCTCTTCTTCTGATTCTGGGTTGAGGAGATGGCTGACAAGAATGAGTGAGGTTAGCAGTGCCTCCCATGTGTAGAGAGTGCAGTGGCTAGAATGGGGTGAGGAACCTGGGGCCTCAAGGCCACATATGTGGCCCCCTAGGTCCTCAAGTGCGACCCTTTGACTGAATCTGTGAAGTGACCTAGAGGGCCACTTGTGGTCTCAAGGCCAAAAGGATTTATTCTGTGAAGTCTGAATTCGATTAAAGGGCTGCACTTGAGGACCTAGAGGGCCACATGTGACCTCGAGGCCACAGCTTCCCCACCCCTGACTCAGAATAAGGGTAGTCCTGAGTTTAAATCTTGCCTCAGACAGTTTCTTAGTTGGATAACCCTGGACAAGTTAATTAATCACTCTCAGGCTATTTCCCCATCTGTAAAATCTGTAAAAAAAAAAAAGTCATAGCACCTTCCTCATGGGGTTGTTGTAAAGATCGAATGACATATGCAGAGTGCTTTGTGAACCATTAGCGCTCTATAAATGCTCATCATTGGCATCATTATTATTCCTGGGGTGCTGAGCTACCCCCAAGAGTGTATCATCCAATATTTAGGACTGGGGAAGAGACTGAAATACAATCTATTGTATTATATAGTGTCCTCTAGCAAATGAAGATAGAGGCACTTAGGAGTAGGTGCCTAGTTATATCTGATAGGAGTGGTTCTTTCTGCCATGTTTGGTTTTGTTAAAAAAAAAAAAAAAAAAAGAGGATACCTTCTTTCCAGCATTTTTTTGAATTCTACCCTCATCAGGAAACCCCGGAGACGACACTGAAGCATAGTCATGATTTTGGCCAGGCGTTCATCTCGCATGTCTTCCAGTTTGGCCAAGATTCCAGCCCGGAAGAAAACCTAGGAAAGCAAGACAATCATCTAGAAGCCTCAGTTTCTAGGAAGAGAACCCTTGCCTGAAGGCAGCTACTTGGGAGATTGTTCTAAGCAGAATGGGCAGGCAGTAAGTCAAAAATCCGTTAGTGAGTACCTACTATGTGTCAGACATTGTGCTGAATGCTGCGATAAAAAGAAAGACTTTCAAGGAGCTGTCTAACAGGGAGATAACATACAAACAATTATGGACAAACGAAGGTATACAGGGCAAATTAAAGTAATTTATCTCAGCTTAATACGAGTATTTGTAAAATGTGGGGCTACTCAGATCGCTGTAGCACCAACTTCTCAGGGTTGATGCAGGGCACCAGTGAGACGGTGAATTGTAAAACATTTGAGAGATGTTTTACTGACAAATTGTCAGGCATTATTGACATGTTGGTTTGTTTTGCAGAGCTGCCTTTTTTTTCCTTTTTCCTTTTCAATCTATTATAAGAGATGGCTCTCTGAGTAGGTAAAGAAAAGGGAGCAGGTATTGAACCAATGATTTCAATGGTTCAGGGAATCTGCAGGTAAGGAAACCCCTTTTACCAATGCACGTAGGCATCTACTCTTCCAGGGTTTGCAAAGGTTCTTATCCTGGAATCCATGTACTTGCTTGGACATTTTTCAGTCATGTCTGACTTTGTCAGCCCATGTGGGGTCTTCTTGGTAAAGATACTTGAGTGGTTTGTCATTTTTCCTCCAGTTCATTTTTTACAGATATGGAAACTGAGGCAAACAGGGTTAAGTGATTTGCCCCAGGTCACACAGCTAGTAAGTATCAGAGACCAGACTGCAACTCAGGAAGATAAGTCTTCCTGACCCCAGGGTCAACATTCTCTTTACTGCACCACTTAGCTGCCATTTGGTTTTTGATCACTGTTTTTCAGTATAATTGGCTTCTTTTGTAAGTCTATTTTATTTCATACATTTAAAAATATTATTCTAAGAACGAGTCCATGGGCTTCACTAGACTGCCAAAATGTCCAGGACACAAAAGGTTAAGAACTCCTATCTTAGAGAGTTGAGTAGAGTTGTTAAACATACTGCCCTCTGCCTACCACACACTACCAAGTGTGGCCCAAACTGGATTAAAATGTAATTGGGTAATACTTAACAAAATAAACTAAAATGCAGTAAAACATTGATAATGTTAATATATGATTTTACAGGTCAATATGCTGCTCCCAGGGATCCTTATCTACAGTTTGGTGACGCCCATTTCTATTTATGTTTGACATCACTGGCCTAGACAAATGAGAAATTGCATGGCTTTCCCAGGATCCTACAGCCAGGATGTGTCCCTAAGGGAGTTGGGGGAGGGGGGGGGAAGAAGGAACATATTTGCAGACAGATGTAATGTAAAAAGAAAAAACCAATAAAAGTAAAAAAAAACTTAATCATGCTATATAAATTTCAATTATGATGATAATGAGAATACATATGATAGATGAGGCTAGTTAGGCTGGTGAAATGTCTCAAATAAGCACATAAGAGAGGTGGGGAATCTTCTTCTTTAAAAAAAATGTATATACACATTTCCATAGTCCCTAGTTTTCCCTTGGTATTCTGTTGGTGGTTTAGGAACTGGAAGATTAATTCTCAGCAGGCTCCCATCTTCTGCCTCTGACTTCCACTTGCACTCAGGGCTACCACATGCCAGACACTTTGATGTTAAGAAATTGGGTGCAATATATTTGTCTCAAATGAGAGCAGTTTTATTAGTTCATTACAAGTGATATTGACCTCACCTTATACACACATGTACATATATATATATACACAAGCACATGTATACATATACATGTATATACTCATAGACACACATGTATACATCCATATATACAAACATATACATACACAAACCTATATACTTATACATATATGAATATATACAAACCTATACATATATACATACATGTATCTCTATACTTATACCTCTATACACATAAACATACACATATACACATATATGAAGGTTGACTCAACCCCTTGTCTCTAAGGCCACTTATGGGGGATATTGTATAGGGGATTCATATCAGGGCATGAATTGGACTGGATGCCTTCTGAAATATCTTTTTCACTCTGAGATTCTGTAAACAGCTGACACATACAAGCCCAGCCTCATTCCTTCAAACCACACTGATGATTGGTATTGATCATGAAGACAAGGGAAAGCTCCATCACGTCATGGTTTCTTTTAAGGGAATGCTCATCCCATCTACTCTATCCAGCCTAACAAAGCTTGGCTGGGCCGGGAGCTGGCACAGAAACCAAGAACAACTCTAATGACTCATGAGTCAGGGTCAGGTGGTGACCTTCCCTCTGAGTCAAGAATGAATCAGGGATGTTGGCAGGATGCTTGGGGGCTTTGGGCTGTGGGTGGTTTGGAATGATGGGCTTGATGACCCCATGGGCCCCTCTCCCACACATGTTAATGCCACTGCCCTAGGCCAAATTCTGTTCCCTTCATGAAACATTCCTATTATCTATATAGAGGAGCTTTTTCTTTTAAGGCAACAACTGGGACTTGCCTTAAGTCCTTCTGTTGGATCTTTAGGACTTTGGACCTTTCCACCTACCTTGCAGTTGAACTCTCCGGTAGGTATCATCTTCTCCAATTAGAGTATGAGCTTCTTGAGAATAGGCACTATTTGTATCCCTGGCACTTGTATGCTTGGCACACAGTCAGTGCTTAAAAACTGCCCAACTCAATTCCAAGTAACTCTCAACAAGGTTGAGCTCTGAGGGCCTTGGTTGTAGATAGGAAGGCCAACTGTGAATGTTTGACTGTGTGGTCTCTGACTATATATGACTATATTCCTACTAGTGTTTCACATTTTACTGATGAGGAAACTGAGGCCCATAGCACCCAAGTCACATAGCACTAAGTATCCGAAGCAAGATTTTAATCCAGGTCCTTGACTCCAAATGCAATATGCTTCCATCCTACCACAAATAGTGTTACTGCCCATTGACTATATGAAAGAAGTAGAGCATCCAGAAAAACATACCTTGGTGTGTCCAATTTTATATTCATTTGTATCTATGGCAATAGAGGCAAGCAACAGTTCTGAGGCCTTCTTATTGTCCACAAACCCCTGAGGGATCACATTGGGGTTCAATACTTGATATCTGGATAGAGAGGAAGGTAATAGAGTGAGAAGTACACTTTATTCAAACAGGAGTCCTTGCAGGACTTGACAGAGCTTCCTCATTCCTTTCTCCATGGAACAGGCTGCCTTTAAGATTAGTTGGGAGAATCATGCCTTTCAAGTGGGAGGTCTTCAAGCAAGTGTACATGACCACAGCAGCTGAGACTGGAGGGGGGAGGGAGAAAATACTTCCAAAAAAATATTTCAACCAACGTATCAATCTATAAGATTTTGAAATTTAGAGAAACACAAATAATTGCTCTTGGGAATCAGAAAGGGGGTGCTTACCTCTGTTTGAATTCAGGGTACTGTAGTCTGTTTGGGAAACCCTTCCTGCAAATACGGATGCCTTCTAGGACACCGTTACAAGCCAGCTGGTGCATGATCAAATGAGCATCTACCACCCCTGCCAAAACAAAGCCAAGGTATGAGACAGTGAGTCCTCCCCGAGGAGAGGAGAGGAGACAGGCGGACACCTCCCCACCCAAGTTGATGCAGCTTGAAAGCTGACATCCATTCTTGGTGATGTGTGACACCTTCAGAAAATGGAAAGAGGGTCTTCCTACCCTCACCGCCTAGCTGGATTCCAAGTCACTCTCAACAGGGCTGAGCCCCAAAGGCCTTGGGGGTAGACAGAATCAGATTATGAATGTCTGCCTGTGCGAATGTGCTTGTCTGTGTGGTCTCTGACTAAGTAGGTGTCTCACAGCATTACTAAGCCAGATACGGAATTGATTTTAGATTATTCATTGTTTGGCATCCTCACTGCCTCCTCCACTTGCTGGGCTAATTGAAAGTAGACTATATTGGGCAAACCACTGGTTTGAGTACAGGCACCTCTCAGACTCTGAGAGCTCCCCTGAAGGCACTTACCAGACTGTTTGAACTCATTAGGGACAATGCATCGGACAAAATGGGGGGCAGTGCTGTGCAGTGTGGCCATCAGTTTGTTCAGCTGCTCCTGGGGGTGCATTAGAAATGAAGTCAGTGAGGAAATAATAGCAGCTCTCATTTATTGATGTAAAGAAATCTTTTGCTATTTATAAAGTGCTTTCTAATGGGTTTTGTATTTCCTGCTTCTCAATGGATGACTAAGGGGTGGGAAGGAGGGGAAAAACTAGGAACAGAAAATAAAAGTAAAATATTTTTTAAAAAGTACTTTCTTCTTCCAATGATCCTGGAAAGTCCATAGGCCAATCAGGATCATAGATTTAGGGACTTCCCGGGGGCCATTTTGTCCAACGGCTCTCATTTTCCATAGAAGGAATTGAATCAGGAAGTTTTCATGACTGACCCAGAGTCACATAGGATTTGAACTGGAGTCCTTTGCCTTCATGATTAGAATCTTTGTTTCTACATGTGAGGAAATTACTCAGGGTCACACAGCTAATAAATGTTGGAGTTAGGTTTGAACTCAGGTCCTCTCATTCAAAAGTCTAGCCTTCTTTCCACTGTTCCCTGGGAGAGAATCAGACATATTTCTATGGAATCCCATACTTGGTCGTAAAGGAATGGATCTGAATGGGTTCTTCTCCCTAAACTTGACACAACCACCCAAAGAGGAGCAGCTAGGTGATAAATAGGTAGAGCTCTGGGGCTAGAGTCAGGAGGACTCATCTTCCCTAGTTCAAATCCAGCCTTAGACACTTGCTAAGTGGACAAGTCACTTAGCTTCTGTTTGCCTCAGTTTCCTCATCTGTAAAATAGGAGGAATGATAATAACACCTCTTAGGATGGTTGGAAAGATCAAAGGAAGTCATATTTGTAGAAAATGCCTGGCACACAGTATAATATAATACTCAAATAATAGCTAGCATATGTAGTGTTTAAAGACTTACAAGGCAGTTTAGCTGCATTATCTCATTTGATCTGCATGATGACCCTGGGATATAGGTGCTGTTATTATCTTCATTTTACAGAGCAGGAAACTAAAGCCAGGTGACTGATTTACCCAGGGTCACTCAGGTAATAAGTGCCTTAGGGAGGATTTGAACTCAGATCTTCCAGACTGGAGGGGGCCAGAGCACTAGTCATCCCTCTATATCATTGCCTCTGTAGGTGGTTGTCCTTTGTTCTGGAAGAATACTACAATCACGTCACTGTGTTGGGTCAAGGTACAGTGTGTCTAACTGATCAGATCGATACAAGCTCAGAAGGCTCTACCACAGGTTGGGCACAGATAATCCACATGAACACTTGGAGCAGAAATGTCTCCAAGATCATGCTCCTCACATTTCTTTTGAACTACCACAATTCTGCTTTGCTCAGAGAGCATAGCACCTCCTTTGGTGCAGGCATGTCATGTTAGGTGGGCCTGTGCCAGTGTCTCCCATGTCTCACAATTGATTCCAAAATCGAGGGAATGGAGAAAGTTTGAATGCTGTGAATATATTTGCATTAGTAGTTAAGATAATTAGAACACGTGGAGTCCTGTGTGACTACAGACCAATCACGAAAACTTCATGGGACTTGATTCCTCCTGGAAAATGAGTGTTAGACAAAATGGCCCCTGAAACCCCTTCTGGTTCTAAATCTATGATCCTCATTGGATTTCCTACTTTACAAGGTCACTGGGAAGGAAAGCACTTTATAAATAGCAAAGTATTGCTTTATGTTGATAAAAGTCTTTAGGTCTCAAGAAGTCATTCTTGGAAAGGGCATTCTGCCCTTATAGTCCATATGGCTTTATGAAAGGCTTAGCCTTTCATTTTTCTAATTCAGTTTTTAAAAAAATTTTTGCCTCCTTAAATTTTTTTATTGCTATCTTTTGTTTTTTACATCACTTTCATACTGCAACATATCCCTCTACTCTCCCCCATCCAAAAAGCTATCCCATATGACAAAAAACAAAAAAGAAAGAAAAAAATTCAGTAAAACTAAGCAACACATCCACAAAACCTGACAGTGTATATATACAGTGTTCCACACCCATAATCCCTGACCTCTGCAAAAGGGGCAGTATATTCTCTGAGACCAAGCTTAGTCACTATAATTATAGAGTATTAAGTTTGGATTTTTTAATTGATACTTTTACTTACATTGTTGTCATAGTGTGCATATATTGATTTCCTGGTTCTGCTAATTTCACTTTGCATTAGTTCATATAAGTCTTCTGATGCTTCTTGTTATTAATCATTTCTGACAGAACAATATTCCATTGTATTCAAGACCCACAATTCATTTAGCTATTCTCCTTTAAGTGTTGCTGTTTAGATATTTTTAGTTGTGTCTAACCTTTGTGTCCCCTTTTGAGATTTTCTTGGCAATGATACTGGAGTGATTTTGCCATTTCCTTCTCTAGCTCATTTTACAGATGAGGAAACTGAGGCAAACAGGGTTAAATGACTTGCCCAGGGTCACACAGCTAGTGTCTGAAGCTGCATTTGAACTCAGCTCTTCCTGACTCCAGGCCTGTATACACTGTGCCATTTAGCTGCCCTCCTCCTCTATTTAGTTTTTTTAAACTTAAAAAATTTACTTAAAAAAAAAACCACCTTTCTTTTGTTCCTACTATGCATATTTGTTTCTGGGCTTCAATTTTTTTGCCTAAAAAATTCAGTGATAACTCCTGCCTTACAGTGGTGTTGATAGGAACAGAAGTGGCAACCATATTATAACCCTAAGTCTCCAAAAGTCATTCTTAGAATGAAGGAAAAACCCATCTGCACTTAGAGTCCACATGGCTCTGTGGTGATAGAGAAATATGTGAAGAGAATAGATATTGCTCTGGAGAGGAGCCACTCAGTATGAATTTGAACTCAAGTCTTCCTTACTCCAGTCCCAGCACTCTATGTACTGTAATCTCCAGTTCTATTCATACCTAACAAAGGTATGTCAAAAATGTCAAAAGATAGAAATAGTCCATGTTGGAGGGACTATGGGAAAACAGTCACATTAATTTACTGTTGATGGAGTTACAAATTGATCCAATAACTCTGTAGAGTAATTTGGAATTCTGATAAGTGTGACTAAACTATCCCAGTGGGCTAGGTATTACTACAAGGAAGTCAAAGACAGAGAAAAAGGGTTATAACATACTCCTGTAGTAGTGAAAAAACTATCAGTTGGTGAAATGGCTAAACAAATTTTGAAACAGAAACATAAGAAGACATATGAATTGATGCAGAAGAACCAGAAAACGATACATACAAGGACTCTTGTTGTTCAGGCTTTTCTGACCCTTTGCGACCCCATTGGGGATTTCCTTTGCAAAGATACTGGAGTGATTTGTCATTTCCTTCTCTAGATCATTTTACAGAAGAGGAAATTGAGACAAGGTTAAGTGACTTGCCCAAGGTCACACAGCTAGTAAGTGTCTGAGACCAGATTTGAACTCAGAAATTGGAGTATTCCTTACTCCAGCACTTTATCCAATATACCACTCAGCTGTTTATATACAAGGACTACAACAGTAGAAATGAAACAATGAAATGGAACTTTGGCTGCATAATTATAATGACCAAGCTTGACCCTGAAGAAGATAGGAGAAAATGATCTTCCCTCTCTTCACTATAGAGGCAGGGAGGTAAGGGATGAGGAAGGAATTATCAAGGTGGAATAACACTGTCAGATTTGGTGATGCCTTGGATAGTTTAACTAAATGGCTTTCTTTCCCCTTTGTTAAAATTTGTTACAGGCGATGGTAGCTTTCAAGGTGAGAAAGGAGGGATGAATATTCCAAAGGTGATATAAAAACAAAGTCTGATAAAATTGATATTTAAAAATAGAATTACAGAGTTTAGAACTAAAATGAGGGTATAATGTATAGAGAGCCAGCCTTACAATCAGGAAAGCCTGACTCTGAGTCATGCCTCTGAAACACTGACTCTGTGAGCTTAGAGAAGTAATTTACCTTTCCAGTATTCCCAGGTAACTCTCAGATTAGCACTCGTGAATAAGTTGCTAATCTACATTGGCAGAAGAACTGAGTTCCCTTACTGGAAGTTTCCCTATACCAATGGATTCACAGGTCTGAACTGAAAAAGGTTGAAGTGATGTTAGGGATCATCCTTTTGGCGATGAGGGAGCTTAGCCCCAGTGAGGTTAAGTCTCTCGCCCAAGGTCACACAGAGGCAGCATGAACCCAGGCTCTCTGATTCCAAATCCGATGTTTGTTCCACTTAACACACCTCCTCTGATATAACTGACCGACCAAATGAAACAATTCATCCCTCAGAGTCTGCTGTGTGCTAAAACAGTCACTTCAGACAACAGAAACTGGTTGGAGGGGCGGGTCTTACCCTGTAGAAGTTGGAGACAGTCATGAAGGATGACCCTCTTTTTTGCTTCTTAGTTCCAGCTGAAAAAGAGAAATGAATATTCTATAAACTACTATGCCCAGCACAAGAATATAACCACTTCTACATTTGGTCATTCTACATTTGGTTATAAAAGAGAGCTAAGTGGGGAAGTGGATACAGTGCCAGGCCCAAAGTAAGGAAGATCTATGTGTACCAAAATATTTATAGCAACTCTCTGTGGTGGCCAAGAACTGGAAATTGAGGGGATGCCCATCAATTGGAGAATGGCTGAATAAATTGTGGTACATGAATGTGATGAAATACTATTGTGCTATAAGAAATGATGAACAGGAGGACTTCAGAGAGTCCTGGGAGGACTTATATGAACTGATATTGAGAGAAAGGAACATAACCAGGAAAACTTTGTACACAGCAACAACCACAGTGTGCAAAGAATTTTTCTGGTAGACTTAGCCCTTCACAGTAATGCAAAGACCTAAAACATCCCCAAAGGACTCAAGGCAAAATGCCTTCCACAACCAGGGAAAGAACATGGAATTGGATCGCAGAATGAAGCAGAATGTTTTCTGTTGTATTACGTTTTGTTTTGTTTGGGTTCTTATCATGGTCTCTCCCATTCATTTTAATTCTTCTATGAAATATGACTAATGTGAAAATGTGATTAATAAGAATGTATGTGTAAAATGCATATAAGATTGCATGTCGTCTAGGGGAGGGAAGGAGAAGGGAGGGGGAGAAAATCTAAGACTTATGGAAGTGATTGTAGAAAACTGAAAACAAATTAATTAATTAAAAAAAAGAAAGACCTGAGTTCAAATCTCAGATACTTACTAGCTGTGTGACCCTGGCCAACTCACTTAAATCCTGTTTATCTCAGTTTCCTCATTTATAAAATGAGCCAGAGAAGGAAATGGCAAGTCATTCTAGTATCTTTGCCAAGAAAGCCCCAAAAGGGGTCACAAAGAGTCAGAAACAACTGAATATGACTAGACAACTTTTAGTCAAAAATCACTTTGGGGCTTGAAAAAACTTGATGATAGCCATCCATGTCAGGAACTGCATAGAGGGAAGCCTGAAGGTATGGAATCCTCCCAGATAAAGGGAGGGGTAAATTATTTTGGAGGAAGTAGGGAAGAGTAAGCCTATTTTCACACTGAATGTGATAAATAAGTTGGATTTTTTCTTTTTAAAATTTTTTTCATTTAATTCAATTATATTTTTAGTTCCATATTCTCTTCTTCCCCATACTCCCTCCACCACACATTGAGAAAGCAAGAAATAACAAACCCCATTACAAAAATGAAGTCATACAAAATAAATTTCTGCACGAACTTGTTGGGGTCAGGGAACATGAGAAAGAAAGAAAGAAAAAGAAAGAAGGAAAGAAAGAAAGAAAGAAAGAAAGAAAGAAAGAAAGAAAGAAAGAAAGAAAGAAAGAAAGAAAGAAAGAAAGAAAGAAAGAAAGAAAGAAAGAAAGAAAGAGAAGGAAGGAAGAGAAAGAGAGAGAGAGAGAGAGAGAAAAGGAAGGAAGGAAAGAAGAAAGAAAGAAAGAAAGAAAGAAAGAAAGAAAGAAAGAAAGAAAGAGAAGAAAGAAAGAAAGAAAGAAAGTAAAAGATTATTTTTTAATCTGTACGGTGAGTCCATCAGCTCTCGATCTGGAAGTGGATAGTTCTTTTCATCATTGGTTCTTTGGACTTTTGGTAGATATTTTCATTGATCAGAATGACTAAGTCTTTCATGGTTGATTATTGTTACAATATTCCTGTTACTATGAATAATGTTCTCTTGGTTCTGCTTACTTCACTTTACACCAGTTCATATCAATTTTCCCAGGTTTTTCTGAAACTATCCCCCGCATCATTTCTTACAGCACAATAGTATTCAACCACATTCATAAACCATAACTTGTTCAGACATTCCCTGATTTTTGGGCATCCCCTCAGTTTCCAATTCTTTACTATCACAAAAAAACCTGATATAATATATATGTGTGTATATACCTATATAATACATATTATATATGCATATATATTATTTTATATATTATATATATATATTTTTAAAAAGACCTGTGATTTCATTGGTGGAGGGAGCTTCCCTTAAGGAAACTTTTTTCCATCCACTACTAAAATAGGAATTTCTAGACTCTCTTTGTGTCCTCAGCAATTAGCACAGTATCTAGTAAGAAGTAAGAAGTTAATCAAAACTTGCTAACAGGCTGATCAGTTGACCAACGTCAATATAACTCTGCAATTTTGAGTCTTAGAGTTGCCTGAGGTGTTGAGAGGTTAAGTGA
The DNA here is from genome assembly GCA_023548195.1 of Bettongia penicillata ogilbyi. Classification (NCBI taxonomy): domain Eukaryota; kingdom Metazoa; phylum Chordata; class Mammalia; order Diprotodontia; family Potoroidae; genus Bettongia; species Bettongia penicillata. The sequence continues at coordinate 3,257,042 of JAJHZJ010000055.1, read as the reverse complement.
CTTATCCCTGGTCACACAGCTAGTATATATCCAAAGTAAGACTTGGATTTTTCCTGATTCTGATGCCAGCTGCTTCCCAGTATTCCAAGTGGCCTTCTAGGTCCTCAAGTGCGACCCTCTAGGTCCTCAAGTGTAGCCCTTTGACTGAATCCAAACTTCACAGAACAAATCCCCTTAATAAAAAGTATTTGATCTGTAAAACTTGGACTCAGTCAAAGGGCCACACTTGAGGATGTAGAGGGCCACATGTGGCCTTGAGGTCGCAGGTTCCCCAACCCTGACTCAGGCAGTCTCAGTTGTAAAGACAACAATCCATCTGTAGAGCAATCCATTTAGGAGACAAAAACCCTCACAGCTGTCTCGAACTCAGAAGCCAGGGTTACCTGCTTCCATTGGGAGGAGATTCCATTTCCTAGCCACTGAGGAATTTTTCATTTGCTGAGTAACTTCCTAGCCCTAGAGTGAACACTTGGGTTCTAACTATTTTCTAGCTGTGTCTGTATTCCAGAGGTGGCTCTGGTGAGGTGGCTCTGGTGTGGTGCCAAAGAGCACACCAGACCTGGATTTGAATCCTGGTTCTGTCATTTCCTAGCTGTGTGACCTTGGGCAAGTTCAGCTCTCTACCTTCCTTCCCTCATCTGTAAAATGGAAATAATAAATACTTGTGCTAACAGTTCCTGAGAGAATCACATTAGCTAATGTTCACAAATTTTCTTGTCACTATAATCTCCAAAAGAAATCTGATCCCTAAATAAGGGAAAATTATACAGAGAAGTAATTTTGTTAGTGTTAAGGATACTACAAAGCCACTGCCTTTCTGATACAGTTTCACGCTTAAGTAAGGGTGGAAACTAGACCCCTAGACTCATCTATGGTAGAGGCAGCTAGGCCTCAAGCCCTACCTTATCTATAAATGGAATTCCTGGGGCTACCATCTCTCCTCTGAACTGTTATTCTAACACTTTGGGTTAGTACTACACAATTTTCACTTAAAGTCTTCTAATTTATGGGCTGGAAGGAATCCGAAAGGTCATCTGCTCCAACCCATACCCAAAACAAGAACCTTCTCTACTCCCCAACAAAATGGTTATCTAGCCTTTACAGAAATACTTTCAGTGATGGGGAACTCACTCCCTCATAAGGCAGCCCATTTTACTCTCATATTATATATCCATGTCCTATTCAATGTTTCATATGTATAGGCTCTCTTTTCAACTAACCAAAAGTTTCTTAAGGTTAGAAATTGTTTTGTGTTTTTTCTTTTCTTTGTGTCACGGTACTAAAACAACTAACAGATGTAGTGGACAGAGTACCAGACTTAGAGTAAAGAAGACCTGAGTTCAAATTCTACCTCGGATAATTATTAGCTATGTAAACCTGACCATGTCTCAGCCTCTCTCAGTCAGTTTCCTCATCTGTAAAATGGGGTTAATAGAACCTGCTATGTAGGGTTGTTGTGAGGACCAACTGAGATAACACATCTAAAGCATTTTGCAAATGCAAATGCAAATAATAATAATATTAGCACTGGAGAAAGATTTATTAAATTAAATTGGATCTCTGAGAATTTAAATTGGGGAAAAGGTAAAATACACTCCCCCAGTTGCTAGTGTCTTCTCTCTTGGATTACTTTTTTACTGGAGAGATGGAGAGAGACTGATTCAGTGAGGAACAGTGAGAGAGGGAAAGAGTAAGAAACAGAGAGAGAGAAGGAGAGAGAGAAGAAGAGAGAGAGAGAGAGGGAGAGGGAGAGGAAAGGAGGGAAATAGAGAGATCGTGTATGTCTATCTGTTTGCATGTTGTTTCTCCCATTAGCATGTGAACTTCTTAAGGTCAAGGATTTTATTATTTTCTTCCTTCCTGTTTTCAGCACTTACCATGGTGTCCGATACCTAGTAAGCATTTAAGAAATGCTTGTTGACCGACTAGTAAAGGGAAGGGAAACTCCTTTTCACCCTCAAACTCCTACCAGCATTAGAAACAATGCGGTGGATGTTATCAGCCATACCTGCAGCCTCCTCTTCTTTAAAGAGCATATTTAGCAGCACCATGCTGGATTTCTGGAACAAGCCCACCACAGTTTCATTTAGGGGGTCTTTGTTTTTCTCCAGCCAGCCTGTGATGTTATACCCCACCTGGAGAGAACCAAAATAGAGCAGTGTCCACTTTCTCCTCTCCCTGCTAAAAGGGATAGAGATCAATTCTGCCTACTAAATCAAGGTGCAATTGCAGGGGTAGGGATGGGGGCAGAGACAGTATCAAGCAGGGAGAAAGCTGAATCATCCATATTGGCTGCCTATATTAATCCAGTTAACTAAATTCACCAGTGTAGATCTAGCTTGAGGAAACAAGGAGATAGAAAATGTTCTGGGTCCTTCAGCCTGAACACAGCCCAGGGTAAGAGAAAGGGAGCCAAAAAAAACTTTTTGTTCTTTCATTTCCAATATTAGGAAAAAATGAAAAACAAAGAAAAAAAACTGGTTCCCTCCTTACATCAGTGCCTGAATTTTAGGGCTCAGTTCTTGGAAATGTAGTTGATCTCCTTAGGTTTTGGGTATTCAATAGCTATGAATAAAATGCTATTTTAGTTTCAGGAGAGGGGAAGCACTGCAGTTTCTGTCCTCATCCTGTTGTTTGCTCAGGGTAGACGGGCAATCCACTCATTGGCAGCACTGAGCTTGAGAATATCATAAAAATCTTGTGCTTGCTGCTCTGGCTAGGCCTGAAAGTACAGCCTCTTGACACCATTGTCCAGAAGCTCCTGTTTCCCTGCTGTTTCATTCCCAGAGGTCTCTATGAACTTGGCAAATAACGGGTGGCTAGCTCTCACAGCAAACTTTAAGTCACCCGGAGAGAGAGAGGGAGTGTTTTTTCTTTAAGCTTGCTGAACAAAGGCTCCCTTCCCCTGTTAATTATACTTGGAGACTGTGTGTGCCAGAAATGAATGGGGAGGCAGAATCCTGGCAGCAATGATCCGCCCCCACTCTGGTCTCTCTTCCCCTCTCCAGCCTCCCAACTACATTTTCTGTCTGAGCTGTCCTGGTTATGTAGATAAGTCATCTTGATTTGCTGGTCACAATCTGTTGGAGCACCTCCCACCCCCTTTCCAATTTGGGAATTACTAATGGATTCATGATTTCTTTGCCAATGTATTCATTTCTGGCCCACTCTCCAAGTCTGAGATGTCAAACTGAAGGCTACCAGGACTATAAACCAGGGAGGGAAGGATGACAGGTTCAACAGGAGGGCCAGAGATGGCTTTTAAATGTTCAATCCTTTGCTTCAATGCTTTGGAATTTTCCAGGAGGAGGAGGGAATGGGCAGGGTGAGTGAGGAGGCATGCCTCCCTTTGCTTGGCAGGTCACACTTTTCTGAAGTGTTGGTATGCTTTACCACTAAATCTAGAAGGCTCATAGTGCCGTGTTCACCCCTTCCTCACCACCTTCTCTATCTGTGGCGTGTAGTACTTGGAAGTGCATTCCAGCGTGAATCTGCAATATGCTGAGGTGTTTGGTTGGGTCTGGAATAACTCATCTGGAAGCAGTTTCTGGGTCTGGCACTCAACAAAGCAGATGGCTGCCGATGGACAGCTGGTGCCAGTACTTACCGTGCCAGCGTAATGGACCAGTTCAAAGTGGGCCTCGGGGCCTTTGCCTTTGCCTCCCTTTGGCTTGAGGAAGTTACTGGATTTTCCCAAGTGATTGTCATATAAGGCTGCCTTGAAAGTGGCATCTGTGGCTTTAGGGAAGACACACTGCTCTTCTAGGATGGAGAAGATACCCATGGGCTAGGAGAGGTGAAGGGGAGATAAGCAACAGAATTAAATCAGTGATGTCAGTTAAATAAACTCCCATCAATGCAGTAGAAAACCAGGATTCCAGAGGACCCTGACGGCACATGACTCCATCTCATGACGGAGGTGATGGATTCAGGGTGCAGTATAAAGAATACATTGTTGGACATGGCCAATGTAGAAAGGTGTTTTGCTTGACTTTTTTGGTTTTCATTTTTATTTGTTAAAAGTGTTCTGTGTTTGAGAGGGAGGGAAGGGAAGAGGAAAACAGAAAAAGAATACTTATTTGTTGAAAAAATTTAAAACCAAAAGAGGTGGGTTCAGAAATCCAAAAGGAGCACTGCCTTGGGGGGTTGAGTGTTTGACCATGGGTAGCTTTGTCCAAACATTACCCAACATGGTGTCAAACCCTTGGATCAGTGCTTGAAGAAACTGATCAGTTCTTTCCCAAGCTCCTAGAAGCTGGTTTGGCTCTTTTTACCCAGGATCCAGAATAGATTTTGGAACAAGATCAGCCCTCAGTGAAATTGTGAAATAGAGGAAGTTTGTCTGTATTACCTCCGCTTCTCCTTCCTGTACCCTTCTCCATTCTTCCCCACCCCTACTCCTATCCCCAGGCACTCAGTGTTTTCACTTAGTCTTAGGTCCCTCTTATCACAGAAAAACAGTCATGTGACAAATTCACTCCTGCCAAGGTATTAAGGAAGTTAATGATTGAAAGTATTATTCTAAACCCATGCAGCCTCTTAACTTCCCCATTTCTGTAGAGGGAATCGCCATCTTTTCAGTAAGTCAGCTTTGCTGCTTAGAAGCTCAACTCTGCACTCTCACTTATCACCCAGTCAGCCTCCAGTCTTGTCAATTCTTCACCCACATCTCTCTTACGCCCTTCTTTCCATTTCCAGGGCAGCTACTCAAGTTCAAGCCTCTTCCCTGGATGATTAGAATAGCCCCCTACTTGATCTCCTTGCCTTCAGTCTTTCCCCCTTCTCCAAACCATCTTTCATAGAGATTTCAAAATGATTTTCCTAAAGCTTACCTTGTTACTTCCTTGCTCTTATGGTTCTGGAGAGAGATTTTTTTTGGGGGGAGGGGGATGTTAGGAATCTTTCTTGTATTCCTTAAGTGACATCATGTAGGATAACAGTAACAGGCCACTTGGTTAAGTTATAAAATCACAACTGATCAATGTTAGAAGGTATGCTAGTCATCTACTGAGATTCCCTCATTTTACAGATAAGGAAACAGTCCCAGAGAGATCTCACATCATAAGAATGTAGATTTACATTTCAAAGAGGTAAGAGAGCTAGATAAGGAAACTGAGGCTTAGAGAACATGTGGGAGAGGAGAGGAGAGGAGAGGAGAGGAGAGGAGAGGAGAGGAGAGGAGAGGAGAGGAGAGGAGAGGAGAGGAGAGGAGAGGAGAGGAGAGGAGAGGAGAGGAGAGGAGAGGAGAGGAGAGAGAGGAGAGGAGAGGAGAGGAGAGGAGAGGAGAGGAGAGGAGAGGAGAGGAGAGGAGAGGAGAGGAGAGGAGAGAGAGGAGAGGAGAGGAGAGGAGAGGAGAGGAGAGGAGAGGAGAGGAGAGGAGAGGAGAGGAGAGGAGAGGAGAGGAGAGGAGAGGAGAGGAGAGGAGAGGAGAGGAGAGGAGAGGAGAGGAGAGGAGAGGAGAGGAGAGGAGAGGAGAGGAGAGGAGAGGAGAGGAGAGGAGAGGAGAGGAGAGCCATGGGAAGGAAGGAAGGGAAGGGAAAGGGAAGAGAAATAAAAAGGAAGGGGATGGGAAGGGAAAGGGGGAAGGGAAAGGGAAGGAAAAAGGGAAAGGGAAGGAGTGAGATGATGAGATGAAGTCCTGAGCTTCTAACTCTCTTAAATGTGTAGCCCATTGAACTCAGACTCCCTTTCTCTAACCTCCTCTCTTGAAAGGAACATTACCTTTTCCAGAAGGTCGATGCAGGCCTGTAGGTCCAGACCAAAGTCAATGAAGACCCATTCAATGCCCTCCCTCTTGTACTCCTCCTGCTCCAGCACAAACATATGATGGTTGAAAAACTGCTGAAGTTTCTCATTGGTGAAGTTGATGCAGAGCTGCTCAAAGCTGTTAAACTGCAAAGGGAGAATTGAAAGAAGGAAAATAGTGAGAAGTAGATTCTCCTACAGAATAGGTACACACAGACATGTATAAAGGTTTCCAGGCCCCCGAGGTGAGAAGTTGTTTAAATGCATTATTGAAATCATAGAGCCAGCATACAAGTACAGACAGAGATGTGGCCTCTGTGTCACAAGTCCTACTTCCAACATACACAGACTGGGGGGCCCTGAGCAAATCGCTTAACCTCTCTGTAATACTAATGACAGCCAACATTTATATGGCACTTTATAGTTTGTAAAATACTTTACAAATATTGTCTCCTTTGAGTCTCACAACAATCATTATTATTCGCATTTTACAGATGAAAACATTGAGGCAGATGTTAAGTGACTTGTCCAGGGTCACACAGCTAGTAAGTGTCTGAGGCAATATTTTACCTCTGGTTTCCCTGGCTCCAAGTCCTGAGCTCTATCCATTTCAGTACTTGGCTGCCCCTGGGTAATCTTCTAAGACAGTGAGTAGCAAGGAAGTGCCAATCTGCATTGGTAAAGGGAGTATCCCTACTAGAACTTCCCTATACCAATGAAATAACAGTTCCAATCTAATCCTTCTCCACCGAAGAAAAAAAAGTTATATAAATTAACATAACCCCTCAGGGCTAAAAGATATCAGACTGGAGTCTAAAGAAATTAATTACTACTACTACTGATGATGATGACAGTAATTAGCATTTACTGAGTGCCTCCTATGTGCCAGGCGCTATGCTAAGTGCTTTACCAATATTATCTCATTTGAGTCCTTCCAACAACTCTGTGAAGTAAGTGCTATTATTATGTTACACTAGGGGAAACTGAGGCAGACAGTGGTTAAATGACTTGTCCAGGTGCACATAGCTAGTAAGTGTCTGAGGCTGGATTTGAACTCAGATCTTCCTGATTCCAGGCCCAGGGTTCTATCTAGTCTGCAACCAACTACCCTTACTAAATTAGGCTGAAGGTAGGCACGCATTCTTATGTTTTTGGGTGAGGGGAGGATCCTGACCTGTGATTTCATCTGTGTATTGAACTTCTAGTATGGGACTCTTTCTGCCAATCAAAAATTGCTTTCTAGCTTAGTCTTTGAGAACTGTCTCAAGATACTTAGAGATCAAAGGACTTGCCTGTGGTCGCATCATTAATATGGTCAGAGTCAGGATCTGAACTAAGATCTTCCTGACTCCAAGGCTATCTCTCTCTATCCACTATACCATGTTGCCTTTCTGGCATCCTAATTAAAAGGAGAAAATAGATCTATGAAAACAGATCTAGATGGTGCAACAGATCCAGTGCTGGGCCTGGAGACATGAAGACCTTATCCAGCCTCAGACACTTACCAGCTGCGTGACTCTGGGCAAACTACTTAACCTCTGTTTGCCTCAGTTTCCTCAACTGTAAAATGGAAGTAACAACAGTGCTGTCCTTCCAGGGTTATGAGCATGATGATATTTGTAAAACACCAATGTGCCAAGCATCATGTAAATGCTAATTATTATTTTATTAATTATTGCTATGATCCCAACAGTAGCAGGGTCATGATGAGAGGAGATGGGCCTCTACAAGTTTACTTCTTTGCCCAGTCCCATTTATCCCCGCTGCAGAGCAGGAGAGAGGCCCAGGCCAGCTTGGATTGCTGCTCTAATGGCTGTGTTCTAAGAGAGTCAAGAGCCAAAGTCAAAACCAACATGGCCCGGCCCCATCCACCCAGGTCAGAAACAGGAGAAGCAGAGGGAAAAGGATCCTGCCCATCAGGAGCCCAAAGCACCTCAAAAATCTCGAAACCAGCGATGTCCAGCACCCCAATGAAGAACTGCCTCTGCATCTTGGTGTCCAGGGTCTTGTTAATCCTGGCCACCAGCCACTTGAACATTTTGTCGTAAATGGCTTTGCCCAGGGCCCCGATGGAGTTGTTGCACTGATCCATGTTCTGGCCCTTCTGGACAAACTCGTTACCGACTTTGACCCGAGGCCTGGTGATGCCCTTCTGCAGCTCACCAGAGTTGAGACCCATGAGGTGGGCGACTTTATCAGCCACTGTGCAAGGTGAAAAAGAAACGGATCACTGTGTGATTACACATGGTACCTCCGTGTCACATAGGCAGTACAACGTAATACTGTGGGGTTATCTTAGGCAGCTGTGTGAACTAGTAGATAAGGTGGGGTTAGGCAGTCCTGGATTCAAATCCAACCTCAAACACTTACTACTTGTGTCATACTTAAACCTGTGCTCACCTCAGTTTCCTCATCTATAAATTGGGGCTCATAACAGCACCTACCTCCCAAGGTTGTTATGAAGATAACATTAGATCATATTTGTGAAGGAATCTCAGAGATCATTTTATTCTAAACCCTTCTTTTTTCAGAAAAGGAATCAGAGAGCCAGAGGGGAAGTGATATGTCCAAGGTCACAAAGCTAGCTAGGAACAGATCCAGGACCTGAATCTAGGTCTCCGGCCTCCTTCCTAGGTGAGGAGCTCTTTCCACTGCACCCCCACAACCTCCTCAATTGTAACACTCTTCTCTCAGTACCATTTGCATAGGATGACCTTATGCCGGAAATGCTCTCCTTCACTTCTACCTCCAGGCTTCCTCGGATTTCTTTAGGGTTCAACCCAAATTCTACCTTCTGCAGGAGGCCTTCTCCAGTTTCCCTAGCTGCTAGTCTGAGATCATCTATTTGTTGTGGCTGTTCAGTCATTTCAATTATGTCCCCATTTGGGGGGTTTTTCACAAAGGTACTAGAGTGGTTTGTCATTTCCTATTCCAGCTCATTTTACAGATGGGGAAACTGAGGCAAACAGGGTTAAGTGACTTACACAGAGTCACATAGCTAATAAGTGTCTAAGGCTGGATTTGAACTCACAAAGATGAATCTTTCTGACTCTGGGCCTTGGCATGCTAACCACTGTACCACCCAGCTGCCCCACCTTCCATTTACACTGTACATATCTTATATGGAGAGAGTTATTTACTTGTCATCTCTTCAATGAGAATATGAGTTCTTTGAGAGCAGAAACCACCCTTTCACCTTTTCTTTGTATCCCCAACACTTTTAATGCTGTACCTAGTAAGTTAGCAATAAATGCTTATTGCCAGACATTGAATCGTGTCAATGGTAGTCATGGTGACAGTCATCACATTGACATGTCCCTGCTGACCATCGCATTGACCGATTTGCTTCTGAATGGTCCTGACCCACATTCTCGGCCGAACAACCTACCCTCGGTGGTGTCCACTTCTGCCTGTTCCTCTCTTGGTTTCTGCTTGAATTTCATGTTCCCGAAATGCATGACACCCCCAGTAAGTTTGTAAACTCCAAGCTTCTCCTCTGCAAGGAAGCCCAGGACATCAAAAGCAACCTGGAAATTAGCAGGGAAGAGACACACTCAACAAAAGGCTTGATGAAAGACTGAATCCTCATCTCATACCACTGAAGGAGAGAGTTTGCCTATTTACAAATATATATGTATGTATATGTATATATTCACATGCACACATACCATAAACACGAGTGTATGTGCACATGTGCACACACACACACACACACACACACACCTTTATCTATATCTTCCAGCAGGTCAACAATTTCCTAAAGCTGGGAATAGTGCCTTTTGCAAGTTCTTCACAACATTCATTGAAAGATAATGTTTCTCACTGCGTAGACTGTCAGACTCAGTCAATATGTTTATTTTGTTGACCTATTTTTTTCCATCTTCCTTTTTTATTCTGTTACAAAGAATGGTTTATGGTGGGATGGGAGGAGGAGAGGATATTCAGAGATGATGGGAATGGAAAAAAACCAAAGATATCCAAAAAAAATTAAATTTTGAAAGATAATATTTCCTAGTTGAAACTATTAACTATAGGAGATGACAGGACCCCATATCTCAAGCTCATTATAGATAATTGTCAAGGTTTATCTTAAGTATCTTGACCAAAACCACGTTGGTCAGAATTTATTTATAGGTTTGAGCTTGGTGAAATAACAATATCTATATTTTCCTGACTACAGAATACCCTGGGGCCTTTATAATTTAAACTTTGGGGAGGAAAATTCCCGATCAATATTTTCCCAAGTCTCATGTTATTGAGTGGATGTCTGTTTAAATAGATAGATCTTCTGAAAAAATCAATTTCTTATGAGGGAACAGTCTGTGCGCTCTGTTAACACCCTGCTCACCAGTTCATTAAGATTCTGTTTACTCTACAATATGAACTAGACTGTCTGTAGCTTTGAAGTAACAAGCACTTTCCCTAAGCTAACACTGTTTCACTGTTGCCAGGATATTTAACTATTTGCCTGGTCCCTGCATCCAGTCTGGACCTGGGGGAAGAACACCCCGGCCAGCCAGCAGCAACCATCCCGTCCTCCCCAGCCCATAAGAGGACAGAATCTTTCAAGCCTAGAGCCCACACTCTTTGTATTGTGCCAGGCTTCTTCCCTCAAGGTGGCTACCATGTTATCCTTTAGGTTTCTCTTTTCCAAGCTAAACATCCCTAGTTCCTTCAACTGTCTATTATTTTTATTGCTGTTGTTAAATTAATGTGTAACTAATATATAATTATTGTTATTAATAATAGCTAGCATTTATAAAGTGCTTTAATGTCTGCAATATGTTAGTTCATTTGTCATTTGATTCTCAAAACGACCGTGGGAGGTAGATGCGGCTGTTGTCCAAATCAGAGTCATCAAGGTGCCCTTCACTCTCAAAGAGGACCATGAAGTTAGGGAGTTGATGCCATGATTTGCAAGTGAATTGGATTTCAGTGAGGCAGGACTGTGCAAAGTCACCAGCCTCACTAGCTCTTCTGCGGTCATCTGGGAATCAGTAGCCAGATACAGATCAAGACAATTAGAGATGGGCCACGATGTAGTGGGGGACCTTGACCCTTTTAAGCTAAGGTCTTTCCCAGGTCCCAGTTTGTCTTAGCACTCAGCTTGGAGTCAGGAAGACCTGCATTCAAATCCAGCCTCAGACATTTACTATGTGACCCTGCATAAGTCACTTATCCTCAGTCTGCCTCAGTTTCCTCAACTGCAAAATGGGAGTGAGAATAATAGCACCTACTCACACAGGGTTGTTGTGAGGATCCAAGGAGATAGTATTTGTAAAATGGGCAGCAAATAGCATTTGTTTTCTGTCCTTCCTTCTATTTTACAAATGAGGAAGCTGAGACTAAAAGGCTTTCCCAAGAACACACAGGAAGTAAATATCAGAGCCAGGACTGGAATTCCCAAGGCCTTTGACTCCACATCATGACCCTGTCCCACATTGCTTCCATCATTACTTTGTATTAGTCGCTGCCCTTTCATACTTACATCTGTGATCTGTAACTCTTCCCCATCATCCATGTTATCGACAATAGTGACACCCTGGTTTATCCAATGGTATTCCTTGGGATTGGGCACCAGGAGCAAACTTTCTGTAGAAGAAGAGAAATCAAGAGAACTCCATGATGACTGATAACGGTACGAATGGAAGCAAAAGCATGGGCTTGTGGATGAGAAGACAAAAGCACCGTGTCTCATTGTACTGGTTACCATTAGACTTTTCATGGACCTTTTCATGGACCAGGCATCTCCTCTGACACTTGATGAAAGACCACACTACAAACATGCAACCACCCAATTAAGACCTGAGGCAGCACAAAGAACCAGAGGAAAAAGACTCTAATGGTTGGGGGTCAGCCTATTCCTTCTTCTTATTTTCCTTCTTACTTCCCCCCTTCACTTCTGCCTCTTTATTCCTCTTTCTAATTATTTTCTCCTTCTCTAAACCACCAAAAAAAAAACAACCCAAGACTCAAGTGGTCAAAGGGACCAATGATATGGTATGAGTGAGCAGGACAGTGAGTTCATTGAGTTAGAGCTGAAGGCAATCTTTGAGGTCATCTAGTCCAGTCCTGTCATTTTGAAGATGAAGAAACTGAGGGCAAAAAATGTTTAGTGACCTCAGGAAGGTCACACAAGGGAGTAAATGGTAGAGCTTGAGCTTATGTCCTGTTACTCCAGATTTGACACTTTCTACAGCACCACTTTGTCCCTTCTATTGTCCGAAATGGATTCCTTTCCCTCAAACCCCAAGCCCACTATTTCTGTTTGAAAAGTCTTATTCCAAGGATATGATTCTAAGTTTTAAGAGATTATCAGAGACTATGAAAGTATCAATAAGACTAGCTAATGGCATGGGGAGAGGAGGCAGAGTAGGGGCTCCTTTCGTATTGAAAGCAATGGATAAGCCAGAACATTTCAGTTCCTGAGTAAAGGGGGACATAGAGATTATTCTTTACCAACAATTTCAGGCTTCTTGTTAGAGAGGATCTGGTAGAAGATATGGTAGCTTCTCTCAGCAGCTTGCTGGGAAATGACTCGAGATTTCTCTAAGAGATCTAAAAAAAAGGAAAAAGTATAGATATTAATCAATACACAATTTGTTCTTTTAATTAATAATAATAATTAATTAAAAATTAATTTAATTAATCATGAAAAAAGGAGAGCACTTGAGGGAACAGTACATGCATAACATAGTTGGAAGTTGTGAAATGTCCCCTCCCTATTCTCTCAGTCCCATCCCAGGTCTTTCTCCACTGCTCTGGGACAAAACCCATCCCCCTCAATCTCTACCCCTACCCTTGGTTCCCACAAGACTTTCTACAATGTAGGTCTGGCATCAGTAGGTCCTCATTGCTCTTCCATGCCTCCTCCCATGCCTGCTGGCTATGAAGCAGACATTGGGGTCTTCCAGAACAGCATATCACCACCAGCCATGAGGTTAGGTCTGGAGGGAAGACGTATATTCGATCATATGCTTCTCCCAACAGACCTTTCTCTCACTACTAGTGCTAAACCTAGACTCACTCCTTAATAGCACATTCTCACTCTCTTGTAACTTCTCTATCTCACTAATTCTGAACCCCAATTTCCAACATACAGATACTTTTCTTCATCCCCATTAGTCTGTTCCCTCACTCACATCCATCTCAACCCTACCTTTTCCTTCTCCCCAGTGTCCCACCCTAGATCCGCCCACCCCTTCCACTGTTCCTTCTGGATCATCTGCTCCATAATTAACAAACTTCCTTTTCTCTTAAACCTCTCCCTCTCTCACTCCTTCCATATTCTGTCATCCACTGAGACCTGACTCTCTCCTGATGACACTGCTTCCCTTCAAGTATAAGCCATACCTTCTCCCATCATCCCTATCCCTCGACTCACTGGTTTGCTGTAAGTCAAAATATTCCTTATTTCTCATTGCCACTTCCAGACTCTTCTTTTATCACCATTACTCCACAACTTCCTCTCCTTTGAAGTTTTATGCTATACAAGTGTATCACCCTAATCCAGATCCTAGTGTCCATAATCCTCTATTAACAATTAACCCCTAAGACATTCTCCTTCCTTCCCCAATATGTTCAGTGTTTGGCTTAGACTCTTCCTTCCTACATCAATTTCTGCTCTCATACTAAAGGACTTCAGCATACATACTGATGATGCTTTCTCAAAAAACCTAACTTCCTAGTTCCTGAGTCTATTCAATTCTCATGACCGACTCTTCTACTCTACCCTAGCCTCATGCAGAAATGATCAAACCCTTGATCTTGCCATCACTCAAAAGTGTTTACTTCCATGTTCATAAACTCCAACGTTTCTTTAATTGATCAAAATTTTTCATCATTCTACTTTCTCTATGTCTTATAACACTCACCTATGTTCTTTATCCTCTCTAAGATCTCTATTTCCTCCAGACCATGCTTCCTACACTAGCCAGTCTTCTCCCTTCCTTATCTCAACCCGCTTAGTCAACATTATCTACTCTCAAATACCTTGCTTCCCTGTTCCAACTTGCCAGACCCTGGATTATTCTCACCATCTACTTCTTTCACTTCCATTCATATATCCTTGAATGGACATGGAAGAAATCATAAATAATGATGAGAAATACTTGTGGAGCTGATTGGGTCAACTCCAAAAGTATGTTATCCATCTTAGCCAGGCCCTCACTACAGAAGAATAGGTCCTCTGGGTTTACCTTCCCTTTACTCTTATGTCACTTAAATGAACCCACTTATTTAAATGTTGTCTCCCCATTAGAACGTAAGCTCCTTGAGAGAAAGGACTATTTTTATCCTTCTTTGTATCCCTAGTGCTTAGTCTATTTGTCCTTTGCTCTCAAAGAGGAACAATGACATCAGAAAGGTGGTCTTAACTTGCAAGTGATTGGATTCAAGTGAGCCAGGGCTTGGCAAAGTCATTTTCCTCACTCTGTCCTCCAGCATCATCAGATTCCAGTGGCAAGACATAGGTAAGGATGACTGAAGATGACCCCAGATGCAGTGGGAGACCTTGGACTGATTAAGCTAAGCTTCATTTGGTGGTGGTTGATATATTGATGGGCTCAAGGTCCTTAATCATTCAAGTTACCCTTCTCTGGATATAACCATGTCCTTCCTAAAAGACCATTTCAATAGACTCAGGCTCCCAGAGAAAACCTCCCAAGTGCTGAAAGCTAGCAGCAACTTACAGCTCTCAATGTCAGCCCCAGCCAGCTTGCCAGTGGTGCCAAAGTGGATTCGGATAAATTTGCCCTGAGAAAAAAAAGCAGAAGAATTAGGAGGAAGAAGAGAAGGAGGAGGAGTAGAAGGGGGAGAAGAAGAAGAAGAAGAAGAAGAAGAAAGAGAAGAAGAAGATGATGATGATGATGGTAGTGGTAGTGATGGTAGTGGTGGTGGTGGAAGGGCCTGTGAGGGAAGAAAGGGCACAATCAGGTTGTAATAGAAAGAGTGGATCCAGTCTGGCCTCACATGCAGACTAGCCACTCCTCCTAAAATTCCATATGAGCTCCAAGGTACCTTCAGGCCAGATAGGCTCTCAGTTGAACTGGAATGTTCAACTGTAGGTTTTTCATGTAAATTGGTGGGAAAAGGACAAGTTTCCAGGATTAAGTCCATACCCAATTATCCCCTGAACTACTGCTTCAGAGGGTAATTAGTGTAATATTCACTTTTTTTTAAACCATTTCAGGGATGAGGGAGAGGGAACGGACAAGATCTCATTTATCTATGTTGAACTTTTAAGATTTACAAAGTGCTTTCCTGCTAAGAAAGATAGTACAAGTATTATCATGCCCATTTTATGGACAAGAAAACTGAGGCTAGAAGAATTAAGTGAAATGACAAAGGTTAAACAGCTAGAAAGTGAATGGCTGAGTCAAAAGTTGAAGTAATTTGGAGACCTTGGACTGCAAGACAAAGACTTCTGCTGCCATGCCAGTTGCATCTCAAGGAAACAAAAATGGCTTGCCCTACTTAGGAATTTGGTCAGTCTCCTCTATATAGGTCATCTAGCCCTATCTACATGTTATAGAGTCATTGGGACTTTGAGAGGTCATACAGTTTATCCTCCTGCCTTTAGGTAAAGCTATACCTAGTTGAACTTAAAAGGTGGATATTTAATTTCCTTTAAAAATCTCTAAAAAAGTACATTTCACAATTTTTCTTGGTCATTCATATATTAATCTGGGTCTGTGTCTTTTTTGATTTAGGGACCTCCAGGTGTACAATCTCTCTCCACCAAAACAGATAGCAACTCATCTGAAACTCACAGGCTTAATGAATTGCCTGAGGCCATGGAGAGCTTATATGTTTTGACCATAATCATGGGCCTAGTATGTTTCAGAGGCAAGGCTTGATTCTACATCTATCTAGAGTGCCAGACCTGGAGTCAGGAAGGCCTGAGTTCAAACGTGACCTCAGACACTTACTAACTGTATGGGCCTGGGCAGGTCACTTAATATTTTAGCCTCAGTTGTGTCATCTATAAAATGGGCAAAATAACAGCACTTACTTTACAGGATTATTGTAAGGATTAAATGAAATTATAATGTATCTTTGTAAACCTTAAGAGTGCTATATAAATACTAGCTATTATTATCATTGGTAACCTGAATCTTGAAACCTGAAGTTGATTTGAAGTCAGTTAGTGGGATTGGAGAAGGCAAGTGTTGATCTAAAAGGATGTTACAAGGTACTTACAAATCTAGAGGAATTGTTGTTCCTAGTAGTCTTGGCGTTACCAAAGGCCTCCAGCACAGGGTTAGCCTGGATGATTTGATCCTCCAGGGATCCCTACCCCAGGAGAAGCAGAAGACAGAACCATCAGAAGTCTGCCATTCTAGAAGTCAGAAACTATGATTCTGACCACACTGACTTAACCAGGCAGTGGACCCGTCTACCACAGGAAGCACTGCTTACTATCTCTGTAAACACTCCTTCATCTTTAATAGCTATCTTAATTATCTTCCATTGATCAAAGTACACTCTAAAGAGATTGAAAATCATTTCATTTTATTCCTTTCATTTTAGCTAAAAAAAACTTTCCCCCCCTTTTTGGCTGTGTTTCCATAACAATCACAGGTATCTCCATGCTTGGATAGATTTCTTTACATTCTTGCCTCCCATTAACTAGAGAAAAAAGTAGGTCTTACTTTGGGGAAACTTCTGCCTAAGGCAGCAGAGAGAGCTTGCACAGATAGGCTTTATATGGTTGGTTGTTTTTTAAACTATCTCAACAAGTCAACTTGCCCTCCCCAAAGTTTGACTGGTTTCTGGACGTCAAATTCCAGGCCAGGGCAGGTCATAGACTGTCTTTCTATGGAAAAGAATGTAGCCTTCTGGGGCAACTAAATCTCTCCTGAAACTGATGGGCCCTTTCCTCCCTTCCACCCATTTGGAAAGTCATACCTTGCCACCTGGAGACTGTTTTCCAGTGCCTCCGATGTTGGCAAAGTACTGAATGACCTTCTTGGTATTTTCAGTCTTGCCAGCACCAGATTCTCCACTAGAGATTGGAAAAGAAAAGAGGCCCATGAAGAACCAGGAGGCAGAAAACACTATCATAGTAACAGCAGCAGTCAGGATTCATACCAAGAATGGCCATCCTTCCTAGTATCTCCTTAGTAGAATATAAGCTATGTGAGGGTGAGAGATTTTTTTTTTCAAATAATTCTTCATATTCCCAGCACCTCCATACTGAGAGTAATGATAGGCAGGAGGGTGATCAGAGTGCTCCACTAATAACTTTATGAAGTCAGGAGAAAGTATAAGGTCACCATCACCAGTGTGGTCAGGAAGACCTCAATGTAAATTTTTATTGTGAGCATTTACATCTTGGAAATCAGTAAATACTATGAATCAAGTCTCAATTTACTGTTTTGTTGATTCTCTAGATTTAATTAAATGATGGGAAAAATATGGATAACGTAGATCAAACTTAAAAGTATGTCATGAGTAATTTTGGATCATCGGAAGGACCTCTTGCCCCAATGAGATTGCACATCCATTTAGTATCTGGGTACACCTAACATCTAGCATGGTACCTTGCATATGTTGGTCTAGACCTACAATTTCATCAGTGTGAAGCAAATCCCTTCACTGACGCATTTCAATAACCATTCTGTAACTAGGAGAACTACACGGAAAAGTAGAGGGAATAATTGATCTGTCCATGGTTATATAAGTCTATATATTTCAAGGGTAGGACCCGAACCCAGATCTTTTGGGTTCCAAAGTCAGCCTTCTATCTACTACATTGCACACATAACTGGTACTTAATAAATGCTTTCAGGTTGAATTAGATTGGACCCTTCTATCCAGAGGTTTTGTCGGACCTATGGCAATAGGGACAGTTGTCAAGAGATTTTGGAAGAATCACTCATTACCCCCCATCAGCTAAAGATACAGTGACTTGAGGTATTTGCTACAGTTAAACCTATTTGTAGCCTGAAAAGTTACTTACAAAGCACAGGCAATTAATTATAATTATGTGAATGTCTAATTATATGTACAAGAGACCAACATAATTATGTGTATAGACCAAAAGACAGAAGGAATACTTACGTGATTAGCATAGACTGATTTTCACGATCTGTAGGAAGAGGGGAAAAAGATACCAAGATGCAATTAGCAAACATTTTTACTTTCCCAGTTTAGCTATTGAGGCTTTGACTACAACCAAACCCAAACAATTATCCATCTGAGTCACCATTCTTACCGTTGTTACAGGCCCCAGGCACAGAATAGAATTTGTCAATGAGACTGAGACTCAGGGAAGCTCAGAGCTGGGAAGTCTGAGGTCTTGGAGGGTGTCTGGTCTAATCTCCTACCTGAGACATGAATCTCCTCTGTAGGATAAATGACCATTCACCCTTTGTTTAAAGGTTTCCAATTATTCAGGAACTTGTGACCCACCAGGCAGGCATCCCATTTTCAGATAATTTTAACCATTAGGATACAAGATGGCTTAATGCATAGAGTGCCAGGTCTAGACCTGGGTTCACATCCAGCCTCAGACACTTTCCTAGCTGTATAACCCTGAACAAGTTACCTTAACCTCTGTCTGCTTCAGTTTCTTCCACTGTAAATGAGGGATAATAACACCAACCTCCTAGACTTGTTGTGAAGATAAAATGAGATAGCACTTAGCATCGTGCAGCTGAACTCTACCTCCCTCGAATTTTTACCCATTGTTCGTTTTCCGTCCTCTGGAGCACAAAGAATAGACAGACCCCCCCCCCCCCCCACAGGGTACCCCTTCAAACCCTAGAAAACAATTGTCAAGTGCCTCCTATATCTTATTTTCTCCAGGCTAAACAGTTCTTTTAACTACTAATGATGTGATGAAGGGATTGGATTGAATGGTCTCTAAGTTTCCTTCTAGATCTACACCTCTGGTTCTAGGTCCACCCAACCTTGTTTCAGGCATGCCCACCATCTTAGTCACCATCCTCCTCACTAGACTCTCGATGTTGGTTAATGTCCCTCCAAAAGTGATATTCATTCCTCCAACCTTTTGCAAAGGTGAAGGTCTATACTTTTGGAAGATTGCATAAAATATGATTTTATTTTATGTTTTGCTTAGTTTTGCTAAATTGCTTTTTTAAATTTATTTTTTATTTTTTATAAAAAGCGATGGTGGGATTGGAGAAGAAAACATGGGGAAATACAGGTGATATTCAAACAGAAGATGTCAATAAATATTTATTCTAAAAAAAAACCAAAGTGGTTCCCATACTTAACACAGTGCTCCATCTGTTAGCCACTCAGCTCTGAGCACAGTGGAATTCATGACCTTCCTTTTTCTAGATACTTTATTTCTGTCAGTATAGCCCACAATTTTGGATGATGATGTGACGCTGTGGTTTCATATTAAGCCCGCCGTCAACTAATACCCCTAGTTCTTTTATCCCAGAAATTGCTGTGAAACCTCCATTTGTACCATTGGTTTCTTTACTGTGTGGTTGGTAGAAAGTTAAGAGTAACAAGCCTGGTTGTTACTCCTAGTCGGATGCCTCATGATGACATAAAGGTTTTCGTGGACTCCTGTAGACTTTACCAGCAGAGCCTAAACTCTGGCATCTCCTACCAGGCTGGGAGGACTGAAGCGGGGGATCAGCTCTAATTTACCCTGTATATGCCTTCGTTGTACATAGTTGTTTGCATGACTTCTCCTCCCTTTGGAAGGTGCGCTCCTTGAAAGCAGGAGCTATTTTTGCCTTTCTTTGCAGAATATGCCTATATAGTCAGTGCATAACAAAGTGCCTGGCAAAGTCATTCAGTCAATCGACAAGCATTTATGTATCAGCACTCTGCTAAGTGCTAAAAATACGAATACAAGCAAGAAAGAGAGTTCCTGCTTTCAAGGAGTTTACTAATGTGAGAAGACAATCCATGAAAAGAATAAGAAAGAAATGGGGAGGGTGGGGGGTGGTGGGTAACATAGACAGTAATCTGCAAGGGGGCAGGTAGAGAAGGAAGTCCAGAAAGTCAGCAATAGAGCTTGGAGAGGAATGAAGGAATGCATATGACTGTGGCCCAGGTGTCTCCTTAAAGTGGGAAGTTGTGAGAAAAATTGACTAATCGGCAAACATATAGTAAATGCTTACTACATCCTTGTTGACTGGATTAGACACAATCTGGTCACATTCAGAGTATTGTGAGGGTGGGCACTTTGTTATCACCACAACTCACAAAAAAACTATTAAGTCCTCGAAGTACTGAGACATTTGACTTTTAGGTGAAATTGAGTTTTTGGGTTTGGATGCATGTTTATAAAAACCTTAAAGTTAATTATCCAAAGCTAATCAACCTGCAACATTTTTACTGGCTATGATTCTCAAATGGAAACATAAAGTGTAGGCCAGACCTGTGGTAGTTTATCAAATGAGCCTAATATAGTCATGCCCTTTCTTTCCCTGCCTCCCCTCCCCCAGCCTAATTGGTGATTTTTACAATATGGGAATTTCCGATGTGGAAACTCCCTATACCAGGGGAGATCGACACCTCATTTTCATCTCATCTTTCCTCTCCAACATCATTATTACTCTCCAGGCTACACTCTAAACTTCCTCTACCATGCCCCAGCTCTTCATCTTAAAGCTGGCTCCAGTCCTAGAATTCCACCTTAGAAGCATGCTCCATCCCTGAGGCCTCTCCTTGTACATGGCACTTCCTAGAACCTCCATTTAGGGAGGGCACAAAGGCCAAGTACATCTTATTCTTCTCCAGGCTTCATTCCAGACTTTCTCTACAAGCCCTTTCCCCTACCTCTCCCTAATCACACACCTCCTCTCTCCTTCCATTTTCAGCTCCCTTTTATGTGCCAGAATATAAGCTCCTTGAGGTCAGGGCTATTTTTTTGTTTATATTCTTATTCTCAGTGCTGAGCACTGTGCCTGACATATATATATATATATGTGTGTGTGTGTGTGTGTGTGTGTGTGTGTGTGTGTATATATATATATAGTAAATACTTAGCAAATGTTTGTTGATAACCTGACTTACAATCTTCATGTATTCATGAATACATGATGAATACAATAATTCATGAATATGCATTCATTCAAAAAGTTGCCTTAAGCACTAAAATGTCCTTTGACTTGGCCAAGGTTATGGTCATGCCTAGAGGTGGGACATAGGCCCATGTCTTTCTGACTCTAAGGCCAGACCTCAATCCACTAGGATGTGCTATCTCTCACTCCGTGTCTTTCATGGTAAAGAAATGTCTCGCAGGCTCCCGGTGCTCCAGATGAGAAATTCTTTTCCTTAGCAAACACTTACCCATGAGCATGTCATGGTAGGCATTGTCAGAGATGGAGAAGAGATGAGGGGGCATCTCTGTACGCTTCTTGCCCTTGTACATGTTGGCCACACGGGCACCATAAATGGGAAGCCACTTGTATGGGTTGACTGTCACGCAGAATAGACCAGAATAAGTCTGAGAGAGAAAGAGAGAGAGAGAAACACACAAAAGAAAGTCAGCCTGCCCTTCCATGAACCTCCCATAAATAGCAAAAGCAGTCTCCTGTACCTGCTTTGTAGACCTTCTCTCTGTGCCTCATTCTATTAATCATACAATAGCGCATTCTGCCAGAATGAATGAGAAAAGGATTTTCCTTCTCAGGAACAAATCAATGTCTATGTCTTTGCTATAATTTAAGTAAAATGCAATTTCTTTTCAATTTACCCTGTAAAGAGAGATACTAGCCTCTCTGTTCACCCTACAGACAGGTCTACCAGCTCACGCTCAGCCATTAGAGAAGAGCCAGTGTAGCAGTCAGGGAGGTAAACTCCATTTTGGAGATTAGAATCACAGATTTAAAAACAGAAGGACTTTCACCATCTACTCTAATTCCCTCATTTGGTAGATGAGGACCTTGATGCTCTTGGAGGTCCAAGGTCACACAGGGAATAAGTAGCACAGTCCAGATTTGAATCTAGGGCCTTTGACTCAAAATCCAGCACTCTTCTACTGTACCAGGCAGCCTCAGGCACCAAATAGGCCATGTAAAGTCAGGTGTCAGAACTGATAGACATTTTAGCGAAGATCCAGTTTAACTTCTTCATTCGCAGATGAGAAATTTAAGACCCAGAGAGAAGCCACCAGCCCATAGAAGACCATGTAGTAAATCAGTGACAGAGTCAGGACCAGCACACAGGCCTCCTGATCCCCTGGTCAGTGCTCTTTCTACTGCAACACAGCAGCTTATCAGTGAACTCAAGCATCACTCCTTTGAGTGCTGGATAAATAGGGTTAAAGACAAATCTCAACAGAGATTCAGGCCCTCTATGGGGAGAGTTTTATGGCTCACAGGCCAAGCAGCAGATTGTCCATTCATGGGCCATGAGTTCTAATCTCTGCTCTGCCTTAATAAGCACTGTTGTCATTCAGTTGTATCTGACTGTTCATAACCCTGTTTGGAGTTTTCTTGGCAAAGATACTGGAATGGCTTGTCATTTCCTTCTCCAGCTCAGTTTACAAATGAGGAAACTGAGATAAACAGGGTTAAGTGACTTGTCCAAAGTCACAGAGCTAGTGTCTGAGACCGAATTTGAACCCTTATTGCCAGCCCAGTGTTCTATTCACTGTGTCACCTCGCTGCCCTAGGTTTAGACAAATATCTTAGTCTTTTCTGGTTCCTTAGCTAACAGTAACTAAGCACTCACATGGGTCTGTATTTATTAGATGTGATCCAAAAAATTAAAGTTTTGTTATTAAAAATACAATAAGGATGGTGGGATGGCAGACTTTGCAGAAATTGTAGGTGCTATCATAGAACCCTAAGGTTACAGAAAACTCATCTAATCATCTAGTCCCACCTCTTGCTCTGAGGTTACACCCAACCTACCTATACTAACAGGGGAGATTAAGTCCAGAATCTCTTTCAGAGACACATTTTAATGACTATCAACCTTAACTGTGAGGAGTCGCATTCTCATATCTTGGGGTGTAAAATTGATCAGAAAATAAATCATTACATTTTAAGGTTTGTGGCAATGCAGTGCAAGAAGAAAATAAATATTTATTAAGCACCTACTATGTGCCAGGCTCTCTGCTAAGCACTTGGCAAATATTATCTCCTTTAGACCTCACAGCAACCCTGGGAGATAGGTGCTATTATTATCATCTCCATTTTGCAGATGAGTAAACTGAGGTAGATAGCAGTTAGTTATACCTAGAGTCATATAATTAGTATCATAGGCCAGACTTGAACTCAGTTCTTGACTCCATCCACTGAGCCACATGACTGTCTCTAGGAGGCAGTTCTTACTAGCTGTGGTGATAAGAGCCCAGAGTTTGGAGGTAGAAGATCTGACTCTGCCAATACCAAGCTCCATGACCTTAGAAATATGACTTAGCCTTTCTGGACATTGGCCTCCTCATCTGTAAAATGGCAAAATTGGACTAGATAGTTTCTGAGGTCTCTTTTAGCTTTAAATCTATGAACTTCTGTGACCTTCTTCAAAGAATGAAATGGCATCAGTTTTAGTAAATACCTATAATAACAGCTGTTATTCATGTAGTACTTTACATGTATTTTCTCATTTGAACTCTACAATAACTCTCTAATGTAGATTCCATGGGTACCCATTTTATAGGTGATGAAACTAAGCTAAAGGGCTTGTCTGTAATCATATAGGTGGTTGGTGTTTGCATCCAGGATTCAAACCCAAGTCTCTTCTGTCTCCAAGGCCAACACTTTCTCCACTTTGTCAGGTTCCCTCTCAATTATGGTATAAATAGGATGCTAGAAGGTTTGCTGCAGGGAAAGATTCTTTTTGATACTGTCCTGGAAATGTTATAAGTGATAGGATGGGAGAAGTGGGCCTTCTCTGTCACTCAGGAAAAAAACTGGAAAAAATATGCTTCAGTTTGGAGTGAACGGATATTTATTCTTTCTTTTGCAGGGGGTTAGGGAGAAGGCATTGCAGTTGGGGTTAAGTGACTTACCTAAGGTCACATAGCTAGTAAATGTCAAGTGTCTGAGATCAGATTTGAATTCAGGTCCTCCTGACTCCAGGGCTGGCGCTCTATTCATTGCACCACCTAGCTGCCCTGAATGGGTATTTATTAATGTTAATAATAGTGATAACTCACATTTCTGTAGTACTTAAGGTTTGCAAAACACTTTTCTCAGAGCCATCTCATGAAGTAGGCACAATTATTAGCCTCCCTTTCCCTATGAGGAACTTGAAGTCTTGACTTACCCTTGGTCACACAACCAGTAAGTGTCTGAGGTGGGATTTAAACGTGGGTCCCCTGACTCCAAGGCCAGAATTCTATCTATACCTGGTCCTTCCTGTCTGCTGAGGAAGGATCGATGCTGTGATTTCCAAGCTGACTTGCCAGTTGAATACCAGCTTACCCAAAACTGAAGCAACATGGAGGTCATCCTGTCTGTGGAATGAGGGAGCTCGGCCATTGTAGACAGGATGACCTCCATCATCAGAAAGGTTTCCATCTTATACTACCTGAGCCAAAGTTGTGGGCAACCCTGGATGACTTGTTTGCCCCCTACACTCTTCCACTTACATAGATTCTCATGTAGGTATAACGCTGGCGGAGATTATCCAGGACACTGGCCTCATTCAGAAAGGTCATGTCGGCCATGTCGTTGGCTTGGTAAAATTTGGGTGGATTCATCTGCTGGATATCATCTCTCTTCACAGTAAGTGTCTGTAAGAGTGAAAAAAAAAAAAACAACATCATCAACATGCTCATTATTCAGAGAAACATGACCCTAGCTACTTCCTTGGAGCCCCCTCTGACTGACCACGCAGCCCTCTTCCCATACTTCTCCTTCAGCCAGATTCAGTCTGGCAACTTGAAAGGGAGCAAAAATAGTGATTGCTCTTTGGGTAGACTTGGCTCCTGAGATGTTGTTGGCCAAGAAGACATGGCTATTGGCCGCTTGCCTACATGGGGTGGGGATGGGCTGGGGAGGGTGGTTACAGCACATTACAGCAATCTGTTCTCATTCCATTTTTTTCTTTATAAAGACACCCCCAACCTCCCCATCAAGGCTAGAAAGGGAAAAATAACTTTTTAAAGAGTTAAACCCCAAAATAAGTAGATAGAAAGATGAGGAGAATCTGGCTAGGCTACCCCTGAGTTCAGCATCTGACAACCACCTCTGGTCTTCTGGAGTTCATCCAAATTTAATTCTCTCTCTTACTAGGGGTTTAAAGAGGACTGCATTTGATCCCAGGGGCCTGAGTTTGAACCCTGGCTCTTATGTGACATTAGGTAAGTTTGAGTCTCAATTTCCTCATCAATAAAATGGGAATAATATTTACACTGAGATTTACATTTGAAAGGAATCTCAGAATTCATCTCCTCCAACCCAATCCAATCTCATTTTACAGATGAAGAAACTGAGGCCAGCAAGGTTATGTAACTTGCCAAAGGTCTTGTGAGGATAAATGGTAGAGTAGGAATTTGAACCCAGGTCCATGAGAGGATTAACCTTAGCTCAATAGATAGTTAGGTCAAGGCTACACACATACCTCTTCGCTTTAGATCCACGTGCCTCAATTTGTGTATTCCAGACACTAGAAAGCGATCCAAGTCAGTACTTAACCTCATCATTTTGTGTTTAGTCACATGTGGACCTTGGAGGGGAGGGTATCGCTTTGAGCAACATGCCTCTGTAATCCCCTGCCTTTTCAGAAAACACATTTCTCCTGAGAACAGAGCTTGACTTTCATGTTCAGTAACCAGTGCTTTGTTCCCTACGGCTTCCTCTATCTTCTCTGCACAGAAGCTGGGTAGGAAGGTACAGCTGTGGGACATCTGTGTGCCCCAAGGAGGTTGGCTTCCCTCATTAGCCAACTTAGCCAGGTGGGCAGTTGTGAGCAGCTCTTTCTGGGAGACACAAACTTGGGACAATGAACAAGCTGATAAACTCACTGGACAGTGGAGCAAAGGGCCCTTCGTGGGCCCCCAGCCTTCTTGGGTCCTCTTCTTTACTTCCTCTCTATGTTTTCACATAGTGGTCTTCTCGGCTGTCATAGATTCAACTGTCATCTCTGTGCTAATGATTCTCAAGTGTATGTCTAACCCAGGGTGGGGACCTGTGGCCCTCGAGGTCCTCAAGTGCCTCTGTTCTACAAAGTTTGGATTCAAAGGGCCACATTTGAGGACCTAGAGGGCCACATGTGGCCTCGAGGTCGCAGGTTCCTCACCCGGGGTCTAATCCTAACTTCTCTCCCAACCTCCAACTACAGCTATACGTTGGGCATCTCAAAGTGGACATCTTCTGTGTGGAAGACTCAACTCGTTATCATTTCCCGCCGCTAAATTCTCCTGTTTCTCACTTTATTATTACTATGGAGGGCACCCCCATCCTCCCATTTACCCAGGCTCACAACCTAGGAGTCATCCTTGACTCCTCACTGTCTCTCATCTCCTCCCACCCTCCCCATTCAATCTGTTTTTGATTTTACCTTTGTAACATCTCTTTGTACAGCATATACCTTCTTTTCTCCTTTGATACTGCCAGCGCACTGGCACAAGCCCTCATAATCTCACACTTGGACTACTGCAATAGCCTGCTAGGGCTTCCAGCCTCAAGTCTCTCCCCATTCCAGTTCATGCTTCACTCAGCTGTCAAAGGGAGCTTCCTAAAGAACAAATCTCTCTCTCTCTCTCTCTCTCTCTCTCTCTCTCTCTCTCTCTCTCTCACACACACACACACACACACACACACACACACACATTCAATGAACTCTAGTGGTTGCCTGTCAACTCCAGGATCAAAGTAAAATCCTCTGATTAGCTTCTAATGTCCTTCATCACCTGGCCCTTTCCTACCTTTCCTGTCTCCTTACACCTCACATATCCCCACATGCTCTTGGCTTCCTTGTTGTTCCTCTCCATCTTCCAACTTCATGGATTATCCCCCAAGCCTGGAATTCTCTCCCTCTTCATCTCTACCTTCTGGTTTCCCTGGTTTCCCTCAAGTCTCAAAATCTAACCTTCCCTAAGAAGGCTTTCCCAATTGCATTTGCTGCTCCTGCCTCCTCTCTGTTTATCATCATCTCCAGTTTATCCTATTTCTTGTCTGTGCATAACTGTCTGCCAGTTGTCCCCCTCCCACCCCATTAGACAGAAAGCTCCTTGAGAGTAGGGGCTATCTTTTGCTTTTCTTTGTATCTACAGCACTTAACACACAAAGTATCTGGCACATGGTAGGTGCTTCATAAATGTTTGTTGACTAAGATGATGCTGATGATCATAGTACACATTTCTATATCACCTTAAGATTTATATACCACTTTCCTCACAACAGCCCTATGAGGAAGGCAGTGAAGGTATTTTTATTCCCATTTTGTGGATAGGGAAACTGAGGCTCAGAAAAAGTTTTGTGACTTACTTCAGTTTATACAAGCTGGGATGTATTAACAGGCAGGATTTGAGCCCAAGTCTTTCTGATTCCAAAATTTGCCATCATCCCCTATGCCATGCCACTTCTCAAGGATCTAAGTTCAAAGCCCTGCTCTACCACTTACTATCTGGATGACCTTGGACAAGTTATTTAACCCTACTGAGCCTCAGTGTGCTCACCTATAAAGAGACCATTGACTTAGATGACCTTTGAAGTACTTTCCAGCTTTAAATCTATATTGGCATTATTAGTATTTTTAGGCACTAATAATTATTAGTTATCATCAGTTGCTGATGAGAAAATTAAGGCTCAGAGAAAGAGCCTCATGATCTATCCCCATGTCACCTAAGTGGTAAAACTAGAACTCAAACTCCACTTTCTTTCTTTTCGGCAGGGGTAGGCAATTTGAGTTAAGTGATTTGCCCAAGGTCACACAGCTAATAAGTGTCTGAGGTCAAATTTAAACTCAGGTCTTCCTGCCTCTAGGTGTGGTGCTCTATCCACTGTGCCACCCAGTTATAGCTGTCTTATAATGCTGGCAAATTGCTTAAGTTTAGTGGGCCTCAGTTTCCTCAACTGTAAAGTATAGGAGTTGAAATAGATGTGACAGTCTTGAACTGGACTTTGAGTCAGCGCAAGTATGGTACAGTGGAAAGTACTCTTGATCTGGACTCAGAGGACCTGGGTTTGAATTCTGCCTCTGATATTTACAAGCTAGCCAGGAGTAACTCATTTCTAAAATGATGACCTCTCTTGTCCCTTTCTACTCTAAATTTGTTATCCTCAGCCTATTGCTATACTATGAAGATAACTCTTGGAACTGGGGTTTGCCCTGAGGGACATCTCCCTGCTTACCTGGTTGGTGATGGTCTTGACGGTGACTTGGTCACCCTGCTCGGATTGGATCTCGCCAGCAATGAAACCCTCTTTTTCATCTTTCACCCAGCACGACCTCTTGATGTCATAAGGCTTGTTCATAGCTTCAATCTTCTCCTTATCTGGGGGTGCCAGAAAAGGCATGGGGTCCACATCATCCCCACACTCGCCTTTGTACCCTCCGGGCATCTTGACTTACTTGAAGGAACCAAAATGGATGGGGAGCAGGAGGCTGGACTTCCCTTGGGACTGAAGGAGGCCAGAGAAAAGAAGGGAACAGGATTTAACCAGATAGACAATGTTTCCTGAGGAACGTGATATTGTTGTCTGTCTCTAGGCTCTGGAAATTTTCCCTGACTGTTCCCTGTGCCTGGACTGCTCTTCCCCCTCCACTCCACCTACAGGCCTCCCAAGCTTCCTTTATGTCCCAACTGAAATCCCATCTTTTACTGGAAGCCTTTCCCATTCCCTCTTAATTGCAGTGCCTTCCTTTGTTAGCTATTTCCTATTTATCCTGTATATAGCTTGCTTTGCATGTAATTGTTTGCATGTTGTCTTCCTCATTAGATTGTAAATTCACTGAGCACAGGGAAAATCTTTTGACTCTTTTTTGTATCCCCAGCTCTTGGGGTGCCTGGTACATAGTAGGCACTTAATAAATGTTTAATGATCATTACCATTCTGTCAGTGCCTGACATAGTACTCTGTATGTACTGGGATTTGATCAGTTCTGGTTGGATGAAATAGAATTAGTATATACTGTTACCTTTGTACCTTGATTACAAGGATGGAGAGAGCCTAAGAGGAAGGGGAAATGGGGGAACTGGAAACTCTAGAATTCAGAACTATGGAACTCAGAACTAAAGAATGATGTCAGAAGTCAGGAGTCAAGCAAGGAGGCAGCATAATATAATAGTAAAAGGAACAACAGCTAGATAGCGTTTAAATAGCACTTTCAAGTTGGCAAAGCACTTTACACATTTATTCTCACAACAACCTTGGGAGGTGGGTCCTATTATCTCCATTTAACAGATGAAAAGCAGACAGAGGTTAAGTGACTTGCCTAGGGTCATGCAGCTGGGGTGTGTCTGAGACCAGATTTGAATTTAGGAATATAGATGGGTCTTCCTGACTCCAGGTCCAGCACTCTATCTACCTGGTCACTTAGCTGTCTAAAAATTAGAGCTGTCCTAAAGTGGAATGAGCTGCCTTGAGAGGTAATTGACTTTCCCTATAGACAAAAGTTGAATGATTACTTGTAAGGTATTTTATAGTGGGCAATCTATGGATTGACTGAGATGGTGTTCCAAGGCATGAGGTCCATTTCATTTCTATTATTTTAATGAGTTGTTCTACAGAGGTTAAATCATTTGGCAGTGGGCATAAACCAAATATGTGCCAGAAGCTGGACTTGAACTCAGGGTTTTGTGATTCCAAGGCTAGACCTTTCTCCAACAACCAAAACTGCCATGTCTTCTATGGCTACAAATTAGGGGAATTATTCTACCCACGTCATAAGATTGTTGTAAGAAAAGAGTTTTTATTTGTTATATCCAAATGGCTGTAGAAAAGTGAGCTATCATTATAGTCAGAGTGGAGAATGGAAAACATTCTTCTCCAACAACTCTGACTCACTTTGCCAGGAAGAGTTTACTTGAGACCAAGGATCTTACTTCATCCTCTAAATAGACAGCTATAGATAGAGGGGCTTCTGACCTTAACCCCCCAGGGGGAATCTTCATTTCCCTGCTTTGTCCTTGTGATCTCCTTGATTTTCTGAGGCACATTATAATCTCTCTGGCCCTTTGGTCTTAGAAGAAGCCAAGCCCTTCCAAATGGAGTGGACTGGTAGCAAGGGACATATAGAGTTTCACAGAATATTGGAGCTGGAAGGGACCCCGGAAATCATCTAATCTAATCCCCTAAATTTAAAGTGGAAGAAAATGAGACCTAGTATGGGAAAGTGATTTGCCCAAGGTCATACTGGAAGCTGAGACAGAATTCGAACCCAGGTCTCCCTCATTCCCACACTGACAGTTATCTGTAGTATCTATTTTGTTTTTCAGAGGCAATTATGGTTGTGATTTGCCAAGGGTTACACACCTAGTAAGTGTCTGAGGTCAGATTTAAACTCAGGTCCTCCTGACTCCAGGGCCAGCGTTCTATCCAGTGTACTGCCACTATATCCACCTAGCTGCCCCAATCTGTGGTATCTTATTACTCCCACCATATATACATCTTTTCTTCTCCTTTCCCCCTCACTCCCTCACTGTATTTCCTATTTTCCTGCTTCTCCATTTTTCCCATCTCACTCTTAATGCTTTCTTCCCCATGTATGGCCAGGACTCCTAGGAGTAGCCACAGGTACCATCTTTGATAAAAATGAACAGACACTGCTTATGGCTCATTCTGATTCAGCAACATATCTAATCCCATTATAACTGACATGGTTGCAACTACCATCTCTGCATTTCCAAGTGCTAATAAGAATTCATATTTATATAGTGATTTATGGTTACAAAACATCCTATAGACATAATCTCATTGGATCCTCATAACAACACTTTGATACAAGCTTTGCTGTAACCATCTGCAGATAAGAAACCTGGAGCTGGGGTAGGAGGAGGTTATAGCATCATAGAGCCCTGGTTTAAGGAGAACCTGAGTTCAAATCTGGGCCAAAACATTTACCAGCTAAGTGACCTGAGCAAGTCAGTTCACCCTGTTTCCCTGAGTTTCCTCATCTACAAAATGAGCTGGAAAAGAAAAACGCAAACCACTCCGGTATCTTTACAAAAAAAATGGGGTCACAGAGAATCAGATACAACTAAAATGACTGAACAAGAAGAAGATAGGAAGCCTGAATTCAGGTCCTGGGCTGGATGGGTGAGTTTGTCTCTCCAGTCCTCACGTGACTCCTTTGTAAAGTAAGGGGACTGGGATGGATGACTACTTAACACCATCCAGGACCTATGTCAGAGTCCATACTTTTGACACCTTTCATTTGCCCTGTTATCTTGGACATTTCTAAGACCTCTTACTCCTTTTTGAAAGAGAAGGAAGCAGTATGTTGCAACCGTAGGTAAGTATACTAAAGTGAAAGCAGTTCATTGGGTCACGTCTCTTAGGGGTCAAGGCTTGACTCCCTCCAAACCTACTGGGTCAATGTAAAAACAATGGTCATTTTTACCAGGTCCCCTTCTTACAATAAATAAATTCTAACTTCAGACTTTGAAAGCCTGTAGAGAAAGATTTAGTCTTCACCTAGTGAGTGGATTTTGAGGTAGTGAATGAAGCCTTCTAGAACACAAAAGAATCCATTGCAACAAAAAGGTCAATCAATGTATGCTGACCATTCAAGACCATCAATCTGCTTTTATTCTAGTGCCATGGCAGGGAACATTTATATTGTCTAGGAGATCTATGAGAAGTTCATATCCATTTTCAGTAACCTCCCTATTCTCCCAAGTAACACCTAGGCCAGAAGTTCTGAATCTTTTTATCATAGATCCTCTTGGGCAGTCTGGTGAAGTCTACAGACACCTTCTCAGAAGGATATTTTTAAATGCATTTTACACAGCATTACAAAGGAGATCAATTATATTGAAATAATGAGGTAACTGAAAGGTATCAAATTATCTATGGATACCAGACTAAGAACCCTGAACTAGATATTACCCTATAAAAAGAGGGAACTAGACTAGACAATTTCTGAGGTGCCTTCTAGCTCAACGATACCATCTAGTTACTTCTGAAAAGTAACTGCAAAGATTTGATCCTATGGTCAGACTCATGGAACACAGGACTGGATGGGCAAGAAGGAAACATGAGTTTTTATGTCTGTCAGTAACTCGAAGTAATCAAGACTCTTCCCCTTTCTGTACCTCAGTTTCCTCTATAAAAAGAGGGGGCCACAGTAAGCAATGTCTAAGGTCTCTTCTACCTCACAGATTTTGTTTCTCACTTGATGTGACAGGTTCTCTCTCTGTGTGTCTCTCTGTGTCTCTCTATCTCTTTCTCTTTCTCCTCCTTCTTCTTTTCCTCTATCCTTTCTTTCCCCCTCCCTCTCCATCTCTCTATCTCTGTCTTCCTTTCTCCCTTTCTTGTTCCCCACCCCCCGCAACTGTGTATACTGTTTTTATAATTCTTTGAGATAAGTATCCACAGTCATCTGCTCGAATCTGGTCCCATATTTCTCATCAAGAGCACATCTAGCTGAGCCCAGGCCAGCAATTTATCCTAAACTTCTTTTTATCGCTCCACTAAGGGCAGGCCTCACTGCCCTTAGCATCTTAACTACATTATCCTATTTGCAATCTGGCCTTCCTGGGTTCAGCATCACAGCAAATAATATCATGAAGGATATGAGATCCAAGCCCACATGAAAAGTTATCTGTAAACCCTATTAAAAGTCATCAGACCTATCATTAAAGCAAAATGATTGCATAAGACTGGAGAATGAGTTGGTTTTTAATTACTCTAATGCATACAGATTCCCCCCCCCCCCAAAAAAACCCCTCCCTCCATTCTAATTAGTCTGTACTTTTCAAGAGTGGCTCTGATTCAAAGGACCTTATTAAAAGAGCTGCCTGCCGAGGGATACCTTGGAAAGAGCTTTGACTCTGGAATTCAAGGTCCTGAGTTCCAATCCTACCTCTGCCAACTACTACCTGGATGAACTTGGGCATCTCATTCAATTTCCCTGAACCTCAGTGTCTGCATCTGTAAAAGGAGGATAGAAGTCTCTTTCATGTCTCCATTTGAAATGTCATGAAGGAAGGGTAATAGAAGGCCTCTTTGGCCACCTCAGACCCTGTTTCTGTTCATGCTTTCCTGTTTGTATTCCCAGGGCTTTGTGAAGAGTAAACACTTGATAAATGTTTTTTTTTTCATTCATTTAATCATTCCTGGGATCTATCATGCCATACCTTCAGTGCTAGCTCACCAACTCTGCCTTTCTTTACTCCATGTCTTGTGGCATGATCCCACAGATAAGGGGCCCTCAGGGACATCTTATATAACTTAGATCTCATTCTCTTTTCATCATAGGCTGGTCTATACCCTACCTTACTACAGTGATCAAGTCATAGTTTCATAGTTCTGCCCCGTATTCTCCACCCTTCTTGCATAGACTTCCCTCAGGTGGCTCCCTCTCTCACTTTAGGACATTGGTGCTAAAGAGCCCCCACATTCACCCTCTGCCCACCTCACCCACCCCCGCCAACCCTGCCTCGGTTACCTACCAGAGACCAAACTGGAAGACAGTGCCTGTCCAGCAGAAGCTGGCCAGTCACTTTTATACCTGCTTAGTAGGTCTGAGCCAGCATGAACTTAAAAAAGAAAAGAAAATACCTCGGATTCAATAGCCCAGCTGATCTCATCTTCTGCAACTTGATTGGACTCAGCCTGAGTCCCTCAGGAGGGATCAGTGAATGCTCTGTTTCTTGGGGAATTCATTTTCCCTTCATTGCCCTTCTAGGGAATCCAATGACCTCAGCCACCAAGTTCAGGCTGTTGGTCTAAATAGAATTGTTGTCTAATGGATTTTTCTCTTAAAGGTACATCTTGAGCCACGCCACTAAAACAAGATCTTAATGATGGAGGGCGGTGGATGACTAGAAATTATTCAGTGCCTGATACCTTGATCTGCTAGTGTAGCTGGGACGAGTTTTAAACAGGGTGAAAAATTGGGACCTTTATTCCTTCAGTATTTGGTGGGTACTAAGAAGAAAGGGATGGGGGAGAGAACTGTGATATGTGGGTTAGCCTGAGAGAGCACAGAAGTCCAGCTTCATGGAGTGAGATCCAAAGAAGACACTATCCTTTTGGTTTTAGACCCTCCATCCTACCCAACTACTTGCCACACTGGGAAAATAAATAGCAAGGGAGGTGGTTGGTCTTAAAAAATAACCAAACGTCACAGAAGACAAGGTGAAAGAATACACCTCCTTTTCTTCATTGGAGAGCTAAGAAGGATAAGGAAGATATGAGTTCAAATCTTGCCTCAGAATCTCATTAGTCATGAAATCCTGGGTAAGTCACTTACACTTTCTCTGCCTCATTTTACTCACTTATATAGGAAAACAGTTGGACTTATTGATCTCTTGAGTTCCTTCCAGCTATAAATCTGCAATCCTTTGAGATCTGGTACATGCAGGGTAACATGGCCATATGCTGAGAAAGAGTGGAGAGAGCCAGTTTTTGGACTCAGAAAGATCTGAATTCCCATCTTGCCTCTTACATATACATACTGGCTATGAATCCAAGACTTTCTGACTCCAAAGACTGGATCTCTCCATACTGGTTTCAACATAGGGTCACATCACCCCCAGGAATGAGCCCAAACAACAAAACCCTATAGGTTGTGGAATAGTAATCAACAGTATACCAATTAAATCACAGTTATGGGCCTCCCCAAAACACATTGTTATCCTATATGATTTCCAAAGACCCTCTCTAGTTCTAACATTCTCTCATTCCAATCCATTGTGTTAACTGAATCTATTTATCTGCATTGGATCAGGGAAAGGTATATGACACTTAGCCCACTCAGTGCCTCAAGTCAGGTTTTATTATCACTAGCAGGGGCTGTACAGTAAGCAGCTCAGGATTGCAAAGGTGACACCTGACAGCTCTAGCTGGGAGTGTCAATCCAATGGAGAGGAGCTCCATGAAGGACTGAGGCACCCAGATGTTTCAGGTCTGTCACCCTAGAGGTTAATATTTCCAGAAGAATGGTGTAATGTTAGGGAGAGCTATTGCGAAGTAGCTGAACTGAACTGCCCCCTGATGCTTACAGGGAGAGACGTTCTCAAGCATATGACAGCGCCGGGATTCCTCAGTTAATGGGGCTTTCCTTCCATTACAGGGTTAGTTCTCAGGTAGTCCCTTGCTATTTGGATCTCCTCTTGAGGGTAGTTTGGTTGGAGTTTTGATCCCAGTTTATAAATAGTTCAGTGATAACCTGAACAGGAAGGATTGTTACCTTGGGGAGATTAAGGTTTCCCTCATTAGATGGCTCTTGCAATAATTGACAAGATGATTATTGTCACCAGGCAAAGAAAAAAGTATTCTGGGTTCTTTTAAACTTTAAAAATAGAGACTGATTGTCTAAATTTATCCCTCTTGGAATAATTCTGATTTAAATAATCTGGGGGAGTTTCAGGATGCCATGATATGGAAAATCACTGTCACATGAACCCACACTGGGAGGAAATGCTGACATGGTTGGAAATACTGCCCTGGTGGAGGAGTTCTTGACATTTTCGGAATCACAGACTCCTCCAACAGTCTGATGAAGCCTATAGACCCCTTTTAAGAATCATATTTTTCAGTACATAAAATATATAGGTTTCCAAGGAAACATATTGAAATATAGTTATCATAATATTTTTAAAAGGTCATGAACTACACTTTAGCAGCAGTGACACATTTGCATAAACACACACCCATATCTTACAATGGAGGAAATTGTCATTGGCATTAATCAATCAATATTTTTTCAGTTCATACTATATGCCAGGCACTATGCTGAGTGAAAGGGATATGACAAAAGGCAAAATAGTCCCTGACCTCAGGTAGCTTACATTTTTGCTTGTTGTAATCCTATATATTTTATTTAATGCATTTTAAAATATGCATTAGGTCCATATGAGATACCTACAGAGTAGACTGAAGATAACCTTGGGAAGAGGGTGGTGGCATTAACAGCTGGGGGTAGGGCTGTGAATGACTTCTTGCAGAATATCCAGTATGAGCTGAATCTTGAAGGAAACAAGGCATCATTGATTTAGAACTGGAAAGGACCTTAGATGTCTGCAGTCCAAAGGCCGGAAAAGAGAAGCGAAGTAGAACTGAGAGGGCCTGAGTCAGAGACCTTTCTCTGCCATTTCTGGTAGGGAGTCTATAGCTGAGTGACTGGGTCTCTCAGAGCCGCATTGCCATCATCCGTAAAATGGGCACAGCAATAACATCTGCCCTGTTTCCTCCCCAGAACTATGATCAAACTCAAATGAGATTATGTATGTAACACATTCTTTAGTCCTTTGAGGGTCTCTGATTTCAACAGCACAGGCATTTCCTTTGCTGAGGAAATCCTCAGCAAATCCTCTCCTCCTTTATAGATGTTCTTTGTGAATGAAGGGATGGAGGGAGCAGGGGCAAAAAAGCATCCTCTAGATCTCATCGCCATTTGCCTTACATATTTCCACTTTCCATTTATCAGAAGGTCATAGATTTAGAATTGGAAGAGGCCTTTGAGATCACCTAGTCTCACCTCATCAATGTACACAGTGTACAGTGACTTGTCCAACACCAAACAGATAACAAATATCAGTCAACATTTGAACCCAGATTCTCTGACTCCAATCAAGTACATTCCTACTTTACTTTCCACTCTGCCACTCATTCATTACACTCTCCCCTATATAACGATTATTTGTTTACATGCCTCTCTCCCTATTAGAGCAGAAGGTTGTTGAGGGCAGGGAAGGAATGAAAGAGAAAAAAAATTGCAGGGAAAGGAAAGAATGAGGAGGAAGAGAAGAGCTCGGGACCACCTAGAGTTTGCTACGTTGTTGCAAAGTACTAGGTCATTTAGCTCTGACCTAGAACACTAAAGCATTTTGTTGATGAATCTTTGTGAACTTAGCTGCTGGGCTGGTGCTCAGTCACAGACGCAGGAGTTATCAATGAGCCTGCCCAAAAAAGCCTTTCTGGCTTGGTATGACATTCCAGAGTTTACCTCTGAAAACTCAGGGTCAACTCAATGCCAGGATGAGGCATGAGAAGAGTTCTCAGAGCATTATCTAATTAGAATATTATAACTACAAAGGACATGTCAAGGAAGATACTGTCCATGTCCAGGGAAAGAACTGATAAATAGAAGCATACTTCTATTGAATGTATTGAATGATTTTACATACATCCATATTTGTGTCTAATGATAAGTGTCTCTAGGGCACAGGGGAGGGAAGGGGGAAAAATGAAATTTATGTGATAACTTCATATTTAAAAGGAAGAGCAGGTTGTACCATAATAGGTTTTCAATTTCATGTGCAATCATCTTTTTATTTATTATACTATGTTATGGAAATGCTTGTTTTATTCTATAAATTAAAAATATATAACTTTTAAAAAAAAATTAAACATAG
Source organism: Bettongia penicillata ogilbyi (assembly GCA_023548195.1). Lineage (NCBI taxonomy): Eukaryota > Metazoa > Chordata > Mammalia > Diprotodontia > Potoroidae > Bettongia > Bettongia penicillata. Next base: position 3,219,880 of record JAJHZJ010000055.1, on the reverse strand, counting down.
TTTATCATAGTGTATTGGGGGCAAATAGGTGACTCGGGCCCCCCTGGGGCACTTCCAGAGTGCCACATGTTCTAGCTCTGAGCTAAATAACTTAGTACCTTGAGACAATGCAACAAACCATGGGTGGTCCTTTGCCCTTCTCATCCCCTACCTTCCAATAAAAATGGTTTTTTTCTACTCTCTCTTTTTCCCTAACTTTATGCTCTAAAAAGGAGAGAAATAGATACACAAATAATCATGATATAAGGGAGAGTATAATGAATGTGTGGTAGAGTAGAAAGACTGCTAGAGTTGAAGTCAAAGGACCTGGGTTCAGATCCCAACTCTGACATTTATTACCTGTTTGACCTTGGGCAAATCTCCTCACCTCTGAGCCTCAGTTTCCTCATCTATACAAAGACAAGGGTTAGACAAGATGACCTCAAAGTTCCCTTCCAGTTCTAAATCTATGATCTTATGATAAATGGAAAATGGAAAAAGTCAAGGCAAAGGGCAATGAGAAATCTGAGAATGGGGAGATCACATTCCTTGGCAGCGGTTGGAGGGAGGGTCAGAGCATGTGTTTTTGGACCTTGAAGGAAGAAAAGGATTTTAACCAATGGAAATGGAGAATAAAAAGTCTAATCCAGCCTTGGGGGAATGGCATGGGCAAAGACATTCAGATAGAGAAAAAGCAGGGCAAGAAAACTGGCTGTGTATGAGGTAAAGAACACTGGCTTTGAAGCCAAATCACCTACATTCAAATCACACCTCTGATGCTCCCTGCCTTTGTGAGATTGGGCAAATAATTTAACCTCTCTGGTCCCCCTTTATCTACAAAATGAAGGAGGTGGACTAGATAAGAGACCTCTGAGGTCCCTCTCAGCTCTAAATCTGTTGTTGCTATTTGTCCTTTGTTCTAGAAGAGGATCATGACATCGAGGAGGTGATGACATGCAAGTGAATTGGATTTAAGTAAAGGAGGGCTGTGCAAAGTCACCAGTTTCACTTTCTCCTCCAAAATCTCTGGGTCCAGTGTTGATATATAGACCAGGACGACTGGAAATGACCCAGGATGCAATGGGAGACCTTGACCTTTTTAAGCTAAAGTCTATGTTCTTAAAAAGGCATATTGAATAGGCCAGTATGGCTGAACCACAGAGTAGGGAAGGAGTAGAAAGGTAAGTAAAGTCAGAAAGTAGAGAGGTTAGAATGCCAGAATCAGGAATGTATACTTTTTCCCTCAGCTGGCAATGGGGAGACACTGAAAGCTTTTGTTTGGTTTTGTTTTTATAGTAAAGTATTGACATAATCAGGGTATTTTGGTGGTGCAGTGGATAGAGCACCAGACATCGAGTCAGAAAGACTCCTCTTTCTGAGTTCCAATCTGATCTCAGATACTTGTTGCATAACCTTTCACAAGTCGCTTACCCCTGTTTGCCTCAATTTTATTATCTGTAGAATGACCTGGAGAAGGAAATGGCAAACCACTCCAGTATCTTTACCAAGAAAACCCCAAATGGGGCCATGAAGAATAGGACATGACTGAAAAATAACTCAACAACAAAATGACATAATTAGAATGTTGGATTAGGAAGATGAACCCAGTAGTTTCATGAAAGGTAAATTGGAACTGTGATATTTTCTATTAGAGTTGTGAAGCTCATTTCATTCAAGTCAATATTTATTAAGCTCCTACTTTACATAAAGATCTGTGTTGGTGCTAGGGAGCCAAAGACAAAAACCAATCTGCTCTTGCCCTCAAATATCATTCTATGCGTTGGATACAACATGCACTACATAGTGTAGTTGATGGCACCAGGGACTTTTGGGACATCCTGTTTAAGGCTATTTGAGTAGGAAAAGAACACACACAGCTAAGAGAAGGAGGAAAGATTTCCCATAGGAGTAGCAGAAGGACAGCCAGGTGGTATAGCGGGTAGAGTCCTGGGCCTACAGTCAGAACACTCATCTTCCTGAGTTCAAATCTGACCTCAGACACTTACTAGTTGTATGATCTTGGGCAAGTCACTTCACTCTGCTTCAGTTTCCTCATCTATAAAATGAACCACAGAAAGAAATAGCCAACCACTCAAGGATCTTTGCTAAGAAAACCCCAAGTAAACTAAAAATACATAAATATTTTTTTTAAAAATGGAAAAAAGAAACCAAATGGGATCACAAAGAGTCAGACACAACTGAAAATGAGTAAACAACAAATATGTATGTGTTCGTCCTTCATTGCTGAAGAAGAGCATGCCACCAGAGAAATGATGACATGACTTGCACTGGACTTTGTTTGGAGTGAGGGAGGGCTGAGCAGCCTCACTGCTCCTCCAGAGCCATCTGAATCCAGTGACCAGATATTCATCAGGATGACTGGAGATGACCCAGGGTGAGGCAACTGAGGTTAAGTGATTTGCCCAAGGTCACACAGCTAGTGAGTGTCGTGTCTAAGGTGAGATTTGAACTCAGGTCCTCCTGACTCCTGCACTGGTGCTCTATCCACTGCACCACCTAGCTGCCCCAAACAACAAATAACAAAGGAGATGGCATCTGGACTCATCCTTGGAGAAAGCAAAGAGGTTGGAATAAGTTGGCATCATATTCCAGGCATGGTGGAGGGCAGAGGAGGGGATAGCCTGATGGGAGATGGAATGATGCTGGCTTGCTCAAAGGACTGTCTCATCACATACTATTTTGTGTTGTTCTTATCTATGGGTAGGTCATCATTCCTCTCTCTGCAATCGATTATAAGCTCATTGAGGGCAGAATCGGGGACACTTTTTATTCATCTTTGTATCTGTAGTGTTGGACGTAGTGACTGACCCATTAAAGGCAGCTAGTGACACAGTTGGTTAGAGTACTGGACCTGATTTGAGGAAGACCAGACTTCAAATCTGGCCTAAGACACTCATTAACTTGTGTGACTATGGGCAAGTCACTTACCCTCTGTCTTCCTCGGTTTCCTTAGACGTAAAATGGGCACAATAGTAGCACCTACCTCACAGTTGCTGTTGTGAGGATCAAATGAGAGAATATTTATAAAAAGCTCTTAGTACAATACCTGGCACATAGTGGGTGCTGTGTAGAGACTTATTCCCTTGCACATAGCTAGGTATTTAATAAACATTTGTGGAGTTGAATCAAGTCCTCATGAAACCCTCCTCAGCTACTATTTACTCAGGCCTTTATTCACGTAGCTACCCTTTGCATCCATCTGCTCAGGCATACCCAGGACAGAGGAATCTGAGTTGTCCAAAACACATTCAAATTCACACTACTAGTTCTTTAGTCATTTGGATCTTCCTGAAACATCTCTGGTTGGGCTTTCATAGAAAGAAGCAAACAGTGGAAAGGAAAGTCCTTATGAAAACTGTGTTTTTAAGATACTCTTAGGAACAAGCACTTGAAAAATGGCTCTCAAGAGGCTTTTTCTCCTTTTGTCCCTTTGCTTAAAGGGACCCTTTAAAAAAAATGCTGACCTTCTTTGCTTAAATGTTTTAGTCTCATTCCCAGCTGTTGTTTGTGGCTCTTGGGGAAGACAGATCAGTGCCCTCCCAGGAGGGTTGAAGGGACTGGTTCTTTGGCAGGAGGGCAGAAGAACTTGCTTCAGACCACGTTCACACCAAACAAGGGCACAGAGGGCCCAGATCCTTAAATATCCTTTATAGTCCCAGCAGCCAAATGGAGTCAGATCCACCTCCAGAGTGAACAGAATCAGCACCATTTGTGTGGAAACAAGTAAAATTCAGAGGTCAGAGGCCCTTCCTTTCAGTCTCTGGAATTTAAAAAAAGAGATCAGAGAAAAACTTCTATGGAAAAATAATTTGCTGTCAGCACTGAGATATAGGGGGTCTTGACCCTACTGAAATTTAATTGATTTGATAGGTGCTAAGTCAACAAGCATTTATTAAATGACTACTGTGTGCCTGACAGTATGCTTTGTTTTATTTATTAAGAGCCTATAATGTTCTTTTAATGTTATGAAGTTATTCATTTTAAGTTACCAAGAATACTAAAATTTAATTCATTTTGATAGCTACATCAACAAGCATTTATTAAGTGTTTACTATGCCCCTGACTATGTGCTCTTTTTTATTCATTAAGGGCCTACTCTATGCTTCTTAAGTTATTTATGTTATTAAGTTATATCAATAAGCACCCCAACATACACAGGGGAGCCTGCTATCACAGGTTCTTAGATCTGTATTCATAAAAGGAAAAGCAACTTTTCAGTGGTTAACAATCACTTTCATCAAGCACACGTACCATTCCTGTAACCAAACACATATATCATTCATCTAGTTCAGAGGAGTCAGTACCCTGAACTTCAAAGAAAATACAGAGAAATCGAAAAGTCAACAGACATGGCCTGACCATAATTCAACAGACAGGTCCAACTGTCTGATGATAGTAACCAGAGGGCAAAGCACTGACATCTGGGTTTTCAAAGCCAGGGGCTCCTTAGCAGCTTTCCAGAGTCTTCTTCTGGCCAAACAAACACTTCCAGTCAGTAAGCCCCAAAGTGAAACCTCAACTCAAGAGTATTTATACCTTTTTTATAGCCAGAGGGTATCACAACCCTTGAGAAACAGTGTCTCATTAACAAAAGGCTTGAGCCTTCCCACAAATCTTTCCTAATCAAACTCCCCTTAATGGACAGGCCCATTTTGGGTAGGGAAGATCTTTAATCACATTAAAATAATTAACAATACAAATACATATACTATTTCTAGTTAAAGGAACTCTTGTTTCTGTACTTTACTCCTTGAAAAGACTCTTGATTGATAAAAGCAAGATTCAGAGGCACTTGATTATACTAAAACAAAAGCAGTAAAAAATTCTATTTTGTTTGCAACCACCTAAGTTTAAATTATTAAGGCTCCTTTCTGAAATTTAATTCAAGTTGGCAGGTATTAAGTCAACAAGCGTTTATTAAGTGCCCACTGTGTATCTGACTGCATGCTTTGCTTTATTAAGGGCCTACTATATGCCTCTTAAGTGGTTATTTGTTTTAAATTATTAAGTTTAAATTATTAAGGCTCCTGACTGAAATTTAATTCAATTTGATAGGTGTTAAGTCAACAAGCATCTATTAAATGCTTATTATGTGCCTGACAGAGAGCTTTGTTTTATTTGTTAGGGGACCACCGTATGCTTTTTAAGTTATTAAGTGCCTACTGTGCTCAGGAAGCTCTCACTTTTGACACATGCTGGCTATTTGATCCTGGGCAATGCCCTAGGCAGCTAAGGTGCTAACCTGCTTTAGTAGAGGGAAGCTCTTCACTGGGAGTTCTTCAAGTAGGTGAAATAACAGGTCAAGTCCCTACCCATATTGATTAAAAAAAACGAAATGTAGTTCCTACCTTATCCTGCAGGATGGAACTAACATATATTCAGATAAGTAAATACAAAGCATGTTCAAATCAATATCAAGTCATTTCAAGAAGGAGAGAGCATTAACACCTGGGCAAATCAGGAATGGCCTTGTGTAAGGGGTTGCACCTAGGCTATATCTTGAAGGAAGCTAAGGACTCCAAATGGTGAAAGTAGCAGGGAGAGGTGAATGCCAGAAGGGAGTTAGAGGGAGCAAGTTGGAACCAACTGTGCAGAAAACTGACACTGAGTACCTGAAAGGATGAGTTCTAGTTCTGGTCCCATCCCTCAGAATAGGACCCTGGGCAAATCCCTTTTTTCTGTGGATCTCACTCTCCTTCTCTGTAAAATGAAGGGGTGGAGGGTTAGACCTATATGTTTAGGGGTAGGGTTAAAATGGAATAAAACCTATAGGATTAGGGGTAAAATGCAGGTTAGCTTGTATAATTAGGTGCAAAATGTTGATTCTAAGTCAAATGAAGCTCCTTAAATAATTTCTGAATATAAGATCATGGAAGAACATAGCTGAAAAGGGCTATTTGGAGGCAGACCTTGCAGGTGTGCAGAATATGAATTTAAACTCTCCTCAGTTGATTATATTTTGTTCCTGCAGAACATTTTGAAATTTTAATTAACTCAGAAGTCTTTCCCAGCCTGAAACTTGTTTTTCTTCCTATTCCTTTAAAAAGCATTTGGTGCTAATTTTACAAAAGGAAAATAAAATTTGAAATCTTGAACCCCAGTGATTCACAAAAGATGACTACTTTAGCCTGGAAATAAGTTTAGAGGAATTGGCCATCATTCCTTTCATTCCCCCTCCCTTCCTGAATCTTTCCATAGTTAAATACTCCAGTAATCCAAATGGTTTCAAGGAGTATGTAATGTTGCTCAGTAATTTCAGTTGTGTCCTACTCTCTGCCACCCCATTTGGGGTTTTCTTGGCAGAGATACTGCAGTGGTTTGCCACTTTCTTCTCCAGCTCATTTTACAGACGAGGAAACTGAGGTAAACGAGGTTAAGTGACTCCCGCTAGGTTACACAGCTAAGTGTTTGAGGTCAGAATTGAACTCACAAGTCTTCCTGACTCCACGTCTGGCACTCTAGCCACTGTGCTACCTGCTTGGAATGTTAAAACTTCAAACCTGGAAGGAGTACTTAGAAACCATCTAGAACAACCCCTCATTCCACAGGTAAGGAAAGTGAAGCCCAGAGAGCTTAAATGAGACTTCCCCAAGGTCACACCACTAACTAATAAGCATAGCAATGACTCAAATGAAAGACATTTTCCACTTAACTATGCACTTTCTTTCATCTCCAGAGATTATAATCTCACTCTACCTTACTAGTGGGTCTTCATGACTCACAGGGTCACCAGACAAGAATATCTGGTGACAGACAAGAACTTAGGGACATTGCTCTAGTGTAAAGAATACTGGAATTAAAGATAGGCAGACCTAGCTTTGGATCTCACCTCAGGCACTTACTAGCTGTGTGACCTTGGATAAGTCATTAAGCCTCTCTAGGCCTCAGTTTCCTCATCTGTAAAATGAGGAGGTTGGGTTGAATGACCTCTAAGGTCCTTTTCAGCTCTAAATCTATGATCCTATGTTCCCTAGTTAATAGTCAATCCATCCATGGCCAGTTGTGTGGTAGAAGTCTGGTAGGTTGTGATTGCTCCCCACTGGCCCATCCTTAGACAATTCAGGGTCATTTCAAAGACATCATGAGTTCATGTAATAAGATTTTTGTGGGATATCATAATATTCAAATGGATCTGTGACATCATCAGAGTGACTGTTCCTGATGATTCATATTGCAACCCATCCACACCTGTCCATCCCTTGTAACTCTCATTTGTACCCTCCCATAACTTCACCACTGAGGATCCACCCAACGTACTAGCAACCTGCCTATCTCATGACACACCAAGAATGCCGGAAGATCACTCTGACTGTCTATCTGGTCTGTTTCACCCCTGGATGCATGGCCCCCCTCATCACATTCTTTTTCAGTTTTCTTCTTTGGTTATATATTACACCCACCAGGTACCTTTCCATTGCCTCTGTTGCCTTCTGATTTTTTCCTATTCTCCAGAATCTGTTGTAGTCTGTGTCTTGTTGACATACAGTAATATAGTTAAAATGCTGATGGAAAAGAGTTCCTTGGGTGATGGTACCCCTGTAATAATCGTTACTGGGGAGGCTGAGGCTGAGGACTGCTTGAGCTTAGGAGTTCTGAGCTACAGTCCACTAAGTCTATTGAGTAACCTTATTAAGTACAGCACCAAGGTGGAAAGCTACAGAGAATGGGAGGGAGGGAGCCACCAAACTTATGAAGGAAAAGAGAGGGGGAGAGGTGTGTGAACCAGTCCAAGGTGGAAATCCATGCTGATCAGCAGCAAGATAAGGCTTGTGAATGGTCATTGTACTTCTTGTATGAGATAAGGAGAACTGAGGGGGGGAAAGAAAGAAAAGAAGAGGAGATAAGAGAAAAGGAAGTGAAAAGAGAGGAGGGGAAGGGAAGGAAGATGGCAAGGGAGGAGAGAGGAGGGAAGGGGAAAGAAAAGGAGAGGAGAGAAGGAGAAGGGAAGGAGAGAAGGGGAAAAAAGGAGGGGGAGAGGGAAAGGGAGATGAAGAAAGGGGGAAAAAATGGGGGGAAGGGAGGGGAGAGGAGGGGAAGGAAGGGAAGGGAAGGGAAAGGAAGGGGAGGGAAGGGAAGGAAAGGGAAGGGAAGGGAAGGGAAGGGAAGGGAAGGTGGTTCTAAGAATCATACAGAGTTTTGATTTGTTTTTATTTTTTGTGGGATAATAAAAATATGAATATTTCTCTTATCTGTTTATAGCATGGTGTGCAAACTTCTTGAGCAAGAAAAACAATTTCCCACGTTATTTCATCATTCTTTTGCCTCCTCTAATCTCTTTCAGAGAGATAAAAATCAAGTAGTTAGTATCATTGTCTTTCACAATGGAAGATGACAACGTTCTTTGTTTCTGGTTTGTTTGTTTTTTCCTGTGCTGAAGCTTTCATAGTACATTCATATTACAATAGGACTTAAATTTGTCTTGTTCTTAGCCATGATGGCAAGTGGTAGCATTGGTCAGATTCCTTTGTCTTGGACCCTGGTAACTCTCAGCCTAGTGTCAGGAGAAAGAGTAAAGGACTGTCCAGGAGGGCTGGTTTATTTTATGCCATTTGAGATGTGCTCTCATTGTTCCCAGAGGCCCAATAGGCAGAAGTCCAAGTCATAAGTAAATTCTATAGATAGATGGATCTATAAACTCTTTAGTGTGGACATGTCCTTCACTGGTAGAGAATGTAACTTCCCCATGTCTTTTGGTTCTGTGTAATTCTTGCCCATAGCTTCCTATAAATCCTCCATAAAGCATGAAGTCCATGCTCCAGAAGTCTTCTTCCAGTCTTTTCAATCCAATTCAATTTAACAAATACTTTTAGAATGCCTTTAATGTGCCAAGCACTGTGCTAGGTTCTGAGAATCCAGTGACAAACAATGATCAATTGTAAATATTTCAAAGGTACAATATGACATTCATGTTATCTGCAGTTCATCCTACATACCAGCCTACCTCATGCTCCAGTCATTGATGCCTTTGAGGATGTCTTTTATACCCCTTTTTACAAGCAAGGCATTGTTGGTAACCTGCTCTGGTCCATTTATGCATCTTCCCATTGATCCTTGGTTTACCTGCCATTTTGATTCTTATAAGATCATAGTATTTCAGGATTTCCTATCATTCCATAAAACCAGCACCAAAAAAAATTTTTTTATCTTAGACTTGTGATTTCATTAGTATAAGGAATTCCCCAACAGGAAACTTCAAACCAGGACAGCAGCATGTGTTCTGCTACTCAGAAATATATCTAGCACATTGGGATGTTAAGTGACTTGCCCAGGATCACACAGCTACTACACAGCAGAATCAGGCCTTGAATGCAGGTCTGAGGCCAGTTCTCTATCTGATATACTTCAGCTGCCTTGTTCCAATAGATTAGTGATCATTTGTGTGAGTTTTTTGATAAGCTTTTTAAAAATTCTGTGTCCTAAGACTATGGAGTAAATTTGATAAAGTGACAAAAAGGATAACAAGTAGAAACCACAGGGAAACTCATGAACAATACTGATAGAAATACTTAAAACGCATCAATAGCAAAATGACAACCAAAAAACCAAGCAAAAACAACCTCACACACATAATTCTTTTAAGAACTAAATGCCCTGCTGAGGGATTGGAGATCAGCTTTCTCCAGTGACATACTAGAAAGCTGATGGAATTAATAAATAACCAGACTGCAATCTCCCATTACTTCTTTTATTTGAAAAAAAAAATCTCATTTTTCCCTTCCTCTGGTCCTGGGCCAAATAGCTGCTGTGGAGAAACTAAAATTAGTTCCTTAGCATTCAGTCTAGTGTGAGGTTACATTTCCCCTACTCCCCAGACTTTCTAAGGCACACAAACTCATTGTGTGGCCAATGGACATCGGCAGCTGCATTAGCTGAGCACCAAAGGATTTTCACAAATTGACTTCAAGGGTGATGCCTTTTTCAAACCTACCCACTGAGCTATGACACCAGTGTTCCAGCCCAGCAATTCTTCAAAGACTTCTAGAGCATTGACCACAGCTCCAGTTAATCCTTGGCATTCCACCTGACTCAAGGTTATCCAGAAAAGTCAGATGTCTTTGTCATTTTCTCTCTCCTCCTATGCCCTTTCTTCCCCATGTAATAGGGGTAATGCATTCTAGGTGGTATAGCCTTCCAGCCACAACATTTAGAGCTGGGGGTAGGGGGAAAAGGAGAAGGCAGATAGCTGGTGCAGTGGATAGAGTGCCAGGTCTGGGGTCAAGAGGATTGCTTGTTCTGAGTTCAAATCTGGTCTCAGATGCTTACTAGCTGCATGACCCTGGGCAAGCTGTTTAACCCTGTTTGCCCCAGTTTCCTCATCTATAAAATGAGCTGGAGAAGGAACTGGTAAACCATTCCAATTCTTTTTGCCAAGGAAACCCCAAATGGGGTCATAAAGAGTCTCACATGGCTGAAACAACTGGACAACAAAAAGGAAGAATGAAAGACAGCAAGCATTTTTTTTGAGCACTGCCTTCATGCCAGATACGAAGGAAAGCACTTTATAAATACTTTCCTCATTTAATGCTCACCACTCTGGGAGAGAGGTGTTATTATTTTCCCCTTTTTACAGTTGGAGAAATTAAAGCAGACAGAGCTTATGTGACCTTTCCAGGGCCCCACAGCTAGTAATTGTAAAAGGCTATATTTGAACTAAACCCACATTTGAACTCAGGTCTTCCTGACTCCAGGTCCATGACTCTATCTACTAGACCATCTAGCTGCCCGTAAGGTCTGAAAGGGACCTTATAGATTATATTATCTTTCCCCCCACCCCACCTCCCTCTGTTAATTTTACAAAGGAGAAATATAAGGCCCAGAGAAAATAAGTTTCCCTATGACTCATATACCTGGGTAATTGTTTTAAGACTGTAACAGTATCATCATATCTTTTATTTTTATTGATATCTTTTGTTTGTCTCCTCACTTTCCTTTCCATATATAGCCCTTCCTGCCCCGCCAAGAAAGTCATCGCTGGTTACAAAGAGAAACAATGTGGTGTAACGAAACTGACTCACCCTTGTATCACCCAAGTCTGACAGCTCATGCAATAGGTACAGATACTTACCTCTGCTAACGAGGAAGGGGAGAAATAAGAGAAAAAAGGAAGGAAATATTGAGGGAGGAAAGTGTAGTTTCCCATCTCTTTCTGGAGGCCAAGCTAGGTCATCATAGCTACACAGTATTCGGTTTTGTTTTATATTATTGCTGCATTGTGTATCATCAGTTCATTCTTATAACTAGAATCCATTTTTGAGCAAAGGGCTACACTTTGTACACATCAGGTACACTTGATGTCTTTAACAAACATGTCTTATTCACAGCCACCACCAAACAATGGAAAAAGAATGTTGAAAATTTTATAGAGAGTAAGCTTTGAAAAGCTTCCTCCCTCTACTCTTTTTGCAGAGGTGGGGGAGTCCATGATTGTGTAACATTATAGAAAATGTCAGATTTTTGTGACATATTGATCAGTTGTGCTAAAAATTTTTTTCTTTTTCTTTTTTTTAAAAAAAGGTTCTTTGTTTTAAGGACTGGATCTCTGGGATGTGAAAGACAGGGATACAGGGGAAAATTTAGGTGATGTTAAAAAAAAACCAAGATATCAATTTTTAAAAATCTATTTTTTAAAAGTCTTATTCAGTATCATCCTGGGCACAGTTACTAAGAATACTACCTCTATCCCTTAAACTAACTCATATTAATCTTTCTTTGTCATCACCTCCCAGCAACCTTTCATTTCAGGACTGCAGAGATGATTTCTCACAGGGAAGCCAACTGACAATTTTCCACTAAAAAGAAGAGAGATTGGCTGGGGGAAAGAAGGGAATAAAAGCAACATTTCAGGAGGTTGATGCTTGTGTTATCCTTGGCCAAGAAGTCTGACTTGCTTTAGAATGATCTGGTAGTCTCAAAGTCCAACAGACTCAGGGATAGACTAGAAGACCTTGAGATTGGGTGGTTTTAATACTGTTGTTTAAAAAAAGTCAACTTGTTGTTTTAAATGAGACTCTTTTATCTAATCATAAGAACTATCCCTCCATGAAAAGTATTTGTGCAAATGAATTATTACTTGGATTGTCGTTTTTATCCCTTTCAATTTGCTACCTAGAAAATAAGCTTTCTGTTCAGTATGAAAAGAATCAAGTTTGTTGTCTGAGAATTTGACCTTTTGTCCCTAAGATTTCTGTATTTCAACATTTATCACTAAAATTCGTACTGATTACCTTCTGTCTGCTCTACGTAGGTCTTGCATTTGTTTACATGTTGTCTCTGCCATTGGAATATGAGCTTCTTGAAGGCAGGAACCATGCTACTGCCCTTCTTTAATATCCCTGGCACTCTGCACTGTGTCTGCTATGTAGTAAGTGCTTGAATAAATGCCTGTTGACTGTCTGACTGACTGTTTTTCACTTCTCTAGAGATAGTAGGGCTCGAATCAGCAGATTTAGAGCTGGAAAGGACGTTGGAGTTCATTTATTCCAACCCCTTTATTTTACAGATAAGGACACTATGCATGTAGGTGGTACAGTGGACACCTGATACATAGGACCTGAAGTCAGGAAGACCTGAGTCTGCAATTCCCCCCTCAAATGCTTACAAGCTGTGTGATTCTGATGCTTCATACAAAAGAGAGACCAATACAACCCACAAAAATCTCTTACCTTCCAGAATACATTTAAAAAAAAAAGATATACTAGATACTAGAAAAAAAACTAATATCTAGAACTTTAGATGGGGTGATCAAGGAAGGAGGGGTAAAAGAGGATGATAGAGAAATGAAAAAAAAATCATAGACTATTAAGACTGTAAGCAATCTCAGAAACTACTTAGTCCAATCCATTCATTTTATGGATGAGGAAACTGAGGCTCAAAGAAGAGATATGACTTGCTCAAGGTCACTCTGTTAGAGGTAGAGAAGACAAGACCAGGAGTCAAGTCTCTCACTCTTTACATGATTCCATAATGTCTCAACTCTTTGGTATTGCATATTCCTGTTGGCTCATTTCAAACTCTCTATACATAATTTTCCTTTGAGTTCTCATTTGAATGTATAAAATAAACAAGTTCTAAAATTTAAAAAAAAATTCAAACTGTGTCATCCTGGATAAATCACTTTGCACTTTTGTTTCTGGGATTGAGCTGCCTCCCCATACCTTCTGCCCCTTGGTCCTAGTTCAGTCCTCTGAAGCTACACAGAACAAATCTAAATTTGTTCCACATTATAGGCCTTCAAATATTTGAAAAGAATATTCTCCTGCCTCACCTAACCAGAACCATAACTAGGAATTATGGTGCTCAGGTCAAATTTAAGAAATGGGCTGCTACTTAATGAGCTCACCACCTCTCTAGCTGTGACTCAGATGCTAATAAACTGAGGGAACCCTGGGGAAATCACTCTCTGATCCTCAGTTTCCTCATCTGTCAGATGAGGATAATAATAGCACCCTATGTCCTGGGGTTGATGTGAGGACCAGAACAGATAATGTTTTGTTTTTTAATTAATTTTTAAATTGTTTATGAATAATATTTTTTCCAATGACTTGTAAAATCAATTTTAAACATTCATATATCTAAAATTTTGAATTCCACATTCTCTCCCCTCCTCCCTCTCCTCTTCCCTTCCTGAGATGTAAGCAATTTGATATAGTTTATACATGTACAATCATGTAAAATATATTTCTATATTGGTCATGTTGTGAAAGAAAACAAACCAAAAATAAATAAATAAAAAATAAAGTGAAATAGAATAACCTTCAATCTTTATTCAGTATCCATTAGTTCTTTTTCTGGAGATGGATAGCATTTTTCATCATGAGCCCTTTGGAATTGTCATATACATGAGATAATTATACACCTTAAAATATTACATAAATACTAACAATTATTATCAAATGGAGGGCCCAAGACTTCAAGCGACTTGCCTTAGGTCATACAGGATATAAGTGGAAGAGCAGGAATTTGAACCCAGAAGTCCTGATGCCAAGTCCAACACTTGTCTCACTTTGGCCTACTATAGAAGAGGAATAGGAAGGGCTTTCAGTGCTCTACATTCTCCCATAATTGTTATGCCTCTGGACACTAGCTCCAAATATTACTGGTTAACAGCAGTAATTAAAGAGGGCCATTAGATGTATGAATAGGATAGCTAAGGTTGCTCGGGAAGCTATACCCACAACAAGCAATGGAATATGGGGGTTTTGCTTTTCCTGGGTGTAGGCCCTCTCTAAGCTTTTCACAGTAAAGATCCCCTTAAATCTAACACTGCAAGATCCATTACTACTGCATGCATGGATGACACCAAATATTGCTCCAGTTGTCCTCTAGCCAACTGTTATGCCCCATTGAATTTATCACTTTGCTCCCTACCCACTCAGGAATGTCTCCAGCCCACTAGATCCTTTCCTACCATTTTTACCCATATCAGAAACAGCCTTTCCTTCCCTCACTTCCCTCTCCCCAATAAAAGTATAAAACCTTATCCCTAGTTCTTGCAAAGAAAGACCAGAGGGACAAATTTAGTAGCACAGAATATGTACTGCAGAAAATGGGGCGGTGGAGGGGGGGCGGGGTGTGGGGGGGTGCAACAGTCAGAGGAGGGCATGTCCCCTGTTTCCAAAGATTAAAATTCTCTATGCAAAGGTTGTTCTAAAGATTTAACTAAAATGGGTACCTGGGGCTTTGTCCCTGGGTGCTGACAGCTAAGGAGAGTACTTCTCACCCAGGGAGTTCTTCCAGTTTACATCCTGGCACTTCATGCTTCTCTAGCCCTGTGCCACAAAGTGCCAGTTCCTCTCCTGTTCCATTGTTATGCCCCTCCTCACCTGCCACCTCAAAGACACCACTGGGCGCCAGAATTTCCAGTTATGGTTCTGCTCAGGTAAGGCAAGAGATTGCAAATATTTAGAAGGCCATAACGTGGAAAAGGCATTAAACTTGTTCAGTGTGGCTCCAGAGGGTTGAACCAGTGGGGAGAAGCTATAGCAAGGCAGCTCAATACCAGGAAGAAATGAAAAAAAAAATGTTGCCTTGCTAAGTAATGAGTTCACCACCCTCAGAGTTATTCAAGCAGTCAAACTGAATACTTCTTGGGGGTGTCATAGGGGCATTTATGTGTCAAATGGAATCTGTCTTTAAAATCCTTTTCAAACTCTAAATTCTCTAATTCTATAACTCTAAGTACCTGTCTGGAAAAGTCTGTGGCCTGAGGTTATGGAACTATTAGCTTTGTGAGACACTGCACTGGGAAGATGCTATCTCACCACCACATCTCTCTTTTTGTAAAATGGTGTCAAGAAACCCATTAAAGGGATGTGAAGAGGTCTGGGAGAAAATTGGTCTTTTACCTCGAGGCCCAGGCTGGTACTCTGACATCTGACCACCTGGGAAGTGATCAGCCAAAGACCATCCCTAGATTCTTGATTCATTAATTCATGACGTCTGGCTATACAAAGTCTGGCTCTTCACATCAGGTGATTGCTCTGCAGCGTTTTTGTAACAAGGAGGTGTTTTGATTTTGTTTGGGTGGTGCAAAAACAAAGGAAAGGAACTGGACCTGTGATTTCATTGATATCCAGATGAGGAAACTCTCTCGGCACCTTCTCTGCCACTCGTGGTCTTTGACTTTTCTAGAGCACTGAGAGGTTATGTGACTTATGCAGACTCATATGTTTAGTAAACAACATTTATTAGGTGCCTACTATGTGGAGGGCATTGTGTTAAGCACTAGGGGTGCAAAAAAAAGGGAAAAGACAGTCCCTGTTCTCGAGTTTCTCCCACACAGTCCGATATGGGGCAGAGAGAAGATAAGATGAACACAACTAGGGGCAATCAGGCTATATGCAGGACAAACTGAAAATCAACAAAGTGGGGAGCATTCCAGGCACGGCCACAATCAGGAGAAGAATGCTGGGAGTCAGGAGATGGAATGTTTTGTTTAAGAAACAGCACAGATGGCAATGTCACCAGATCACAGAATACTTGGGGGTTGGGAAGATGTAAGAAGACTGGAAAGGTTGGAGGACAGGTTATGAATGACTTTGGATGCCAGAGGACTTTGTATTGGATCCTGGAGGTGATAGGGAGTGAATGGAATTTATAGAGTACCAGAGTGACACAGTCAGACTTGTTCTTTAGGAAGATCACTTTGGCAGTTGAGCAGAGATGGAGTGAAGTGGGGAGAAACTTATGGCAAGGAGACCAACCAGCAGGATGTTGCAATAATCAAGACCAGAGGTAACTCTTGAACCCAGGTTGCTTCTTTGTTTTCTTTTTACATTAACAAAGATTCTCATTAAATTTTATTTCAATTTCAAGGGTACAAAAAAGAAGCAAGTTTCACAATTATATACATAGTGTGTGGGATTGCTCAGATCCCTACTTAGTTAATTATTCAGAGGCCTCTCAAAGTGATGACAGAAAGTTTATTTATTTGATTCTCGAGAAGCGGGGCAGTTCCTGTACCAGTTCACCTGGAGCAGGAAAAGCCGAAGACAAAGGAGAAGCAATGATATATATATAGACTCTAACACAAGTCCCTCCCTCCCCACTGACCATTATCCTCATTAGCTGAGAATATGATCTTACATTCTATATGCAAAATCTAGCCAATCCCTTTTGAAATGAAGACATCGAAGAATTATGTAAGTTTCATCCAATCACTGAGACCCCAATGTACTACACAGTTTTATATCCTTATATGGAATATTCCACTCTAAAAATATTGTAACCTTGAGCCTCTTGGTCTTACCTCACCCCTGGGAGAAGAATTACCATCTGAGAAGTCTTCACTAAACCTATTCCACTCAATAGTAATAGGCATCAGTACAGTTACTGGGTTGGATGACTGTTGCGGATATGTTCCAGAGTACCAAGAGCTAGCAAGTTTGCCAGTCTTCTCCATTCATCATTTTAATGTTGCCTCTCTTATATTCCTCCTACCAAGTTGTTTCTTGAAAATGTAGTCTGCAATTAGTGAAGCAAGTGGATGACATTGGGGATAGAACTTTGGAGCTGAAGGTAGGAGGAACTAAGTTTTAATCTCACCTCAGGCACTTACTAGTTTGGTGAACCTGAGAAAGTCACTTTCTCTCTTAAAGTATCACTTTCCTTCTCTATAAAAGTAAGGGCAATAACAGTACCCACCTCACAGACCTATTGCAAGGATCAAATGAGAGGACATATGTAAAGTGATTTGTAAACCTTAAAAAAATATAAACGCAAGTAAAGCCAACATGGAAAGGCAACGAACCTCGGATCAAATACATCAGTTAATGCAAGCAATATAGAATTCAGAAGCTGAGGGGTGCATTGCCTCTTTCTATTAAAAAAATGATAGACTTTTTCAGGGATTTTATATTTATATGGCTATTGATTTGGGTGTGTGTGTTGGAAAACGTTACTGTGTCAAACCACCAATAATTCTAACAAATGAAAAGAAACCTATGAATGTAGTAGACTCCTTTGACTTCTCCATCATGTGTTGGGTAACTACCATCCCTGCCCATTTGTCCCACGCCCTCTTTACCTGCTTTGCAGGTTCCTGTTTGGTGTTGTTTTTCCCCATTACATTGTAAATTTCTCGAGGGGAGGGATAGTCTTTCTCCTTTATATGTGTATCTCTAGCTCTTAACACAGTTTCTGGCACATAGTAGGCATTTAATTTATTGATTGATTGATTCTTTGGATCAGATTTCTTCTGGTTCAGAGGATTTCTTCTGGGAAGTTTGGGATGGAATTTTGTCAAACCTGGAAAAGGATAGGACTAGGCTGAAGCTATTGGCTAAGCTACCCCAATGGACACCAAGAGGAAAAGTTTCCTGTCTTATGAAAACCATTTGATTCCCCTTTCCTCCTTCCCATTTTGCTCAGGAGCCCAGATGACCAAGGAGATTTGCAGTTTTTTCATTTCAGGAACCTAGCAGAAGGAAGTCATGAGGTTCTACTGGTTGGGTCCACTATAAATTCATGTTATCTAATATCAAGGAGGTCCTCATTGCTAATCAGCAATTTTATTTTTCCCTTATTAACTCTATAGCCTGCTTTCCTCGGTTATAAATTCCAAAATTTCTTTAGTTACACTCTCCCCTCCCCTCTAGCAAATGATTGACTTCCTACTCTTCTGAGAAAATCACCATGAGTTCACCACCTTTTCTAAAACACACCTCAGAAATCCTCTATATCTTCATTAATTCCCTTCTCCTTGATTCCAGCCTCTGAAGTAGAGGTGACCTTTCTCTGTACCAAGGTCAAACCCATCTCCCTACTGATCCTTATAATCACATTCCCTCCTATTTCTTCCAGGAATTTGCCCCATCAGTTATTCCCATTTTGTTCCAAGCTCATTATTTCCTTATCTACCGGCTCCTACCTCAAGGCCTAAGGCAGCTAGGTGGTGTAATGGATAGAATACTAGGCTTAGAATGAGGAAAACTCATCTTCCTGAGTTCAAATTTGGCCTCAGACACTTAGTAACTAACTAGCTTGGGACCCTGAGCAAATCATTTCACCCTGTATGCCTCAGTTTCCTCATATGAAAAATGAGCTGGAGAAGGAAATGGCAAACCACTCCAGTATCTTTGCCAAGAAAACCCCAAATGAGGTCATGAAGAATGAGACATGCCTGAACAACAACTAAAATGTCATAGACTAGAAACTTCCTCAAGTATACCCATCCTTAAAAAATCTTCCCCTGGAAGAGTTTTTGACTAAACAAGAGATGGCATTATGAAATGCAAAATGGATAATTTTGATTACATTAAATTGAAAAGGTTTTGCACAAACAACCCAATGCAACTAAGATTAGGAGGAAAGCAGAAAACTGGGAAAGAATTTTTGCAACTAGTGTCTGTGATAAAGGCCTCATTTCTAAAATATATAGAGAACTGAGTCAAATGTACAATAATACAAGTCGTTCCCCAATTGATAAATGGTCAAAGGATTTGAACAGGCAGTTTTCAGAGTAAGAAATTAGATATCTATAGTAATATGAAAAAATGCTCTAAATCACTACTGATTAGAGAGACGCAAATCAAAACAACTCTGAAGTACCACATCACATCTATCAGATTGCCTAACATGACAGAACAGGAAGATGATAAATGTTGGAGAAGATGTGGGAGAGTTGAAACACTAATTCCAACTTATCTGGACTCTTCTCTATCCTCACTTCCCATGCCCAGTTGACAAGTTTTGCCAATTCTTCTCCCACAACATCTCTCATTTCTGTATTCTTTCTTCTATGTCCATGACTATCATCCTAGTTTATGCCTTCATTACCTCTTACCTAATTATTATAACAACCTTCTAATTGGTCTCCCTATTTCTTCCGATCTATCCCATTGCCAGTCTATCCTCTACAACTTCCAAAATAATGCCTGATTATCTCCCTATTCTGGTTAAAAATAAAAACCCACCACACATTTGATGGCCCCGTATTACCTCTATCCCCATATTTAAGACCCTAAATAATTGGGCTTGGTATCAGGAAGCACCCCAACATACACAAGGGGGCCTGCTATCACAGGTTCTTTGATCTGATTTTCTAAAAGGAAAGACAACTTCTGAGGGGTCAATAATCACTTTAATCAAGCACATGTATCATTCACTTAGTTCAGGGGGAAAAAATTCAGCACCCTGAACTTTGTATTTTGAAAAGACAGAGAAATCAAAATCAACAGACAGGGCTTCCAAACTGTCTGACCTAAGCAATACATAGATCACAAATCAACAGACAGATCCAACTGTCTGACCATTGCATAGATACATAGTTACTGGAGTTACCAGAGTTACCAATATCTGGGTTTTCAAAGGGGGAAGGGAGAGAAAGAGAGAGGGGAAAGGGGGGATACATTGCTTCTTCCAAAAACTAAGCTCCCAAGTAAAACCTCATCCTCAGAGTATTTATACATTTTTTTTAGAACAAGAGGGCATCACAACCCTTGAGAATCAGTGCCTCATTAGAAACTTAACAAAAGGTGTGGGTCTTCCTACAAATCTTACCTAATCAAACTCCCCTTAACGGGCAGGTCCATTCATGGGTAGGGAAGATCTTTAATTACATTAAAATAATTAACAGTACAAATACATATACTGTTTCTAGTTAAAGAAACTCTTGTTTCTGTACTTTACTCCTAGTAAAGACTCTTGGTTGATAAAGGCAAGATTCAATCAGAGGCATTTGATTATACTAAAATGAAAACAGCAAAAGATCCTACTTTGCTTGCCATCACAGGCTCTAATCTACCTTCTAGTTTCATTTTATTTTATTATTGCTGTTCAGTTGTTTTTCAGCCATATCTAACCCTTTGTGACCCCATTTAGGGTTTTCTTGACAGAGATACTGAAGATGTTTGTCATTTCTTTCCCCAGCTCATTTTACAGATGAGGAAACTGAGGCAAACAGGGTTAAGTGACTTGCCCAGGGTCACACAGCTAAAAGGTATCTAAGACCAAGCAATACCACTACTAGGTCTGTATCCCAAAGAGATCAAAGAAAAAGGAAAAGGACCTATATATACAAAAATATGTATAGCAGCTCTTTTTGTAGTGGCAAATAATTGGAAATTTGGGGGGGTTGCCCATCATTTGGGAAATTGCTAACCAAGCCATGGTACATGACTCTAATGGAATACTACTGTGCTATAAGAAATGATAAACAGGCTGTTTTCAGAAAAACCTATAAAGATTTATCTGAACCGACACAGCATGAAGAGAACAGTAGAACACTGCACACAGTAAGAACAATATTATAAGATGACTTACCATGAATAACTTAGCTATTCTGTTCAATACGATGATCTAAGAAAATTCCAAAGGATTTATAATGAAAAAAATGTTATCCACCTCCAGGGAAAGAACTGATGGAATCTGAATATAGATTGAAGGATTTTTAAACTTTCTTTTTATTGCTTTTTTTTTTTGCAACAAGACTAATATGGAAATGTTTGGCATGATTTCATATGTATAATTGATATCACATTTCTTCACCTTCTCAATGGGTGGGGAAGGGGAAAGAAGGAAAGGGAATTTGGAACTCAAAAAAATGTTTAAATGAATGTTATAAATAAATTATAAATTGTAATAGACACTCTAAAATGTATTAAGAATTTTAAGGTCATAAACAACAACAGCTAGAATGCTTTAGAGTTTGCAAAGAACTTGGCAAGGTTATCTGATTTGATCCTTTCAATAACCCTGTGAGTTACATGTTATTATTCCCATTTTACAGATAGCCACATAGGCCTATAAATGAACAGGGAAGATCTTATATTCCCTTAACTCTGCAGGAGAGTAGAAGAATTAAAGGAGCATTTTAAAAAAATCAGTCAATTAGCAAGCATTCATTAACTACTTACTACATGCCATGCTATATATTTAGCAGGAGATATAAAAAAAGACAAAAATATAGTCCTTGTCCTCAAGGAGTTAATGAGGAAAACAACATTCAAATAACTATGTACATATACAATATAGAGAGATAGATATAGATATAAAATTTGTATGTAGGTACAAATACATATAATTTATATAATACATAGATTATATAATACACAATTATATAAAGTAATACATGGTATACATGTATAATTTATATATAAATACAAGTAATATACAATCCAATATGTTTATAGAGATATAAATAGACACAGAGATAGTGATAGATATAGTATAAATTTCTGTGGGTCTCAATTTCTACATGTGGGAAGGAGAAGAAACGGAGGTAAGGAGGAAAACTTTTATTCTAGGAGTTTTTGAAAGGGAGAAGAGATATAGTACTACAGCTTGAGGAGAGTAGAAAAGAGGAACATACTATACTTTTCTTCTAGAATTAAAAAGAACATTAATAATGATAACAAATAACTCACTGCTGTTACACATCTTGACTGGCTGACAGATTGGTCGATTAAGTAAAAGTCACCCTTACTTCTAGGATGCCCACCCAAATACAATCTCATCCAAACCAACATTCTTTGAAAGACCTGTTTGAACCTGATTGTTAAATTTTCATTGTGACTATTTATACCCCAGAAAATCAGCCAGTCTTACAATTCAGAGCTTGATGTATTGTTTTATTGATTGTCTAGGTTTAAGAAAGTGCTAGAGAGAATGCTAAAAATGCTGATCAAACTTAAAAGTGTGTGACTACATCTTTTTTTTTTTTCTGGTTGTTAAACATTTACCAGCACACTTCTACATGTAAGGCACTGTTGTAATCACTTGGGACACAGGTCATGAAATATGGGACTTATCCATCTGAAAAATAAAGCTAACTGAACCTGCCCAAATCAGAGAAACACTGGGGGCTTTTAAGCGCTATTAGGATTTTGGCTGTGCTTTCAGGTAACAAGGATAAACCAAGGCCTATGTCAGTATGAACTGGTTCTGTTATTATTGGTGGGAATGTTCTTTCTTTCTTTCTTTCTTTCTTTCTTTCTTTCTTTCTTTCTTTCTTTCTTTCTTTCTTTCTTTCTTTCTTTCTTTCTTTCTTTCTTTTCTTTCTTTCTTTCTTTCTTTCTTTCCTTTCTTTCTTTCTTTCTCTTTCTTTCTTCCTTCTTTCTTTCTTTCTTTCTTTCTTTCTTTCTTTCTTTCTTTCTTTCTTTCTTTCTTTCTTTCCTTTCTTCCTTTCCTTCTTTCTTCCTTCCTTTCTTCCTTTCCTTCTTTCCTTCCTTCCTTCCTTCCTTCCTTCCTTCCTTCCTTCCTTCCTTCCTTCCTTCCTTCTTTCTTTCTTTCTTTCTTTCTTTCTTTCTTTCTTTCCCTTTTCAATACATGAGAACTAGTTTCTCAAATTCTCCACAAGTGCTTTTTAAAATATTTTGGTGTTTTATTTACTCTCCTTAAAGAGGATAGCTAACTATCATACTTTCATCACTAATAGGCTTCTTTCAGAGGATATTGGTATTTCAATTAGTTTTGAAAAGCCTTTAAGACTTTTTTCTATTTGCTCAGGACTGATGGCTACTTGCATAATGAGCTAATTTTATATGCACTTTCAGAGTTATTAAATCAGGCTTTCTCAGAACCTCTACTGGGTATGACTTGGGTAGTGTAGTCCATCATTGGATGAACTTGAAAATAATAAAAGTTTTTTTAATTCTATAATCCAGATATTTTACTTGTCTTTCCTCAGGCTAAGTTAACTAAATTGAGGAGATTGTGGCCATGTTCCTTTTTCTCCTCTCTACTAAATGTGACTAAATACGAATATGTCTTGTGTACATGTTAAATGATACTCTTCCTCTGACAGGGCATGTATTGTAGGAGTATCTCATTAAAAGCCTTTGCTTTGAAGTAATAGTATAGAGAAATCACATCAGTTGATGTTGAGTGAATGTGACCCAGTAAGGTACAACCTGGGATAATTATTGTATGAAATTAGTGTGACCCAGGTGCTACACTAACCATTATTGAGTAAATAAGAGACATTGCTTCCTAATGGTTTGGGATTTCAACCACTTTAGGAACTTTGGTACACCCATGATTTTGGACTGGTATTCCCTCCACCAATAAAAATCACAATTTTCTCTAACACTTCTCATCCTGTGTAATTCTTGCCTGTGTTTTCCCATAAATCCTCCAACTGCCTGACTCATGGGAAGCCTTCTTTGAGTTCTGTCTCCAGAAAGTTATCATTGTGAATGGAAAATAGGCTTTTGCAAAGAGTTGGATTTGGAATTAGAAGATTTGGATTTAAATTCTAGCTCTGTCACCACCTATTGACCTTGGACAAGTCACTTTGAATCTGTGTTCCTTAGTTTCCTTATGTGAAAAAAGAAAAAATTGTCCTAGCTTACCTCTGAATGACCTTCTAACTCTTCAACTATGATCCAAAGAACATGCTGCTCAGACCATCTATTGTCTCTGCGTTATTACACAACTGACCCATCTTCTTTTATGGTACCACATGTCCTTTGATAATATTCTTTGGACCACCACTAGGGCATGAATTCAGAGTGCCTTGGTTCTTTCCAGTTGCCACTGTAGCAGACTGTAATTCTAAGTTGGACAAAGAGTAGCCATTATAATTATAAATGAAAAGTGATCTTGCTAAAGATGTTCCATTTTCTCCAGAGTTGCAGAACCACTTATGGTGGGCTTTTTAAAAAGCAAACTTTCCATGATATTTTCTCTTTTTACATTGCTTACATTTCTCCCTTTTACTCCCTTTCTCCCCTCCCAGAGACATCCCTTATACAAAAGATTTTTTTTAAAAAGAGAAAGAGGAAAAAAATGGCAAACTAATCAGTACATGGAAAAAATCTGAAAATAACTGTAATGTTTCATGCCTGTGGGGACCCTCCCCCTACTTCTGCAAAGGAGCAGAACAAGATGTCTTCTCCTATCTCTTCTTTGAGGCCAAGCTTGTTCTTGGTAATTTAGCAAAATTCATTTTGGGTTGTTTTGTGGTGGTTATTCTTTCCATTTACATTGTTGGAATCATACATATTGTATTCTTGGCTCTGCTTCTTTCACCTTGCATTGGCTTATATAAGTCTTCTTATGCTTCTTTAGCTTCATCATAGTCATAGTTTCTCAGTAGTGTCCTGCACGCAACAATTGGTTTAGCTGTTCCTCAGTCAATAGATACTTTGTGTTTCCAATTCTTTGCTATCACAAAAAGTACTACTATAAATATTTTAATGTGTATAGGGCTTTTCTTTTTATCAGTGATCTCTTCGGCATATAAGTCTAGCCATAGAATCTTTGTTGCAAAAGCTGTGGACATTTTAGTCTATGGTGACTTTTCAAAGATGAGAGAGCCAACCATTCAGAAGCAGCTAGTCACTTCTACCTATTGATTTCATTCGAGCTAAAGGTTGTTTTAAGTAAGCCCTTAACAATGCTTCAAGTACTCAAGTTTCATTAGTGTATTGGTGTGGGTGTGAGCTTTACTGAGGCAGATTACAACACCTACACAACTTAGTAGATGGATTCATGAGTTACTGGGGATGACAAGAAGGAAGGAAAGAAGGAAGGGGGAAAGGAAGGAAGGGGGAAAGGAAGGAAGGGGGAAAGGAAGGAAGGGGGAAAGGAAGGAAGGAAGGGGGAAAGGAAGGAAGGGGGAAAGGAAGGAAGGAAGGGGGAAAGGAAGGAAGGGGGAAAGGAAGGAAGGAAGGGGAAAGGAAGGAAGAAAAGGAAGAAAGAAAAGGAAGAAAGAAGGAAAGAGAAGGAAAGAAAGAAGGAAAGAAAGAAGGAAAGAAAGAAGGAAAGAAAGAAGGAAAGAAAGAAGGAAAGAAAGAAGGAAAGAAAGGAAAGAAGGAAAGAAAGAAGGAAAGAAAGAAGGAAAGAAAGAAGGAAAGAAAGAAGGAAAGAAAGAAGGAAAGAAAGAAGGAAAGAAAGAAGGAAAGAAAGAAGGAAAGAAAGAAGGAAAGAAAGAAGGAAAGAAAGAAGGAAAGAAAGAAGGAAAGAAAGAAGGAAAGAGAAAACCACTTGGTGGCCAGCCCTCTGAGATGTACCTCTCTGAACTTAACCCAGCTGGTCCTTGGACTACAGATACATCCAGTCCATAGTAGGCCTTTATTATTGGATAGGACTTTGTGATCTGAAAACAATGCTTTTAATATTTCTGCTTTTCTGTTTTAACTATAAAATTTTTATGTCCTATTATATAGTCAATCTTTTTAAAGGTTACCATGAACCACTGATAAAAAGGTGTATTCCTTTCTATTTTAATTCATTTCTCTCCAGATATCTCTCCTATCTAGCTTGCCTAAAATTCTATTCATTACATATAAAAGTCATAAAATTCTACTCACATCCAAAGATGATTAGGGAAAAAGGAAAAGAACCTGTATGTTCTAAAATATTTATAGTGACTCTCTTTGTGGTGGCAAAGAACTTGAAATTGCAGGGATGCCTATCAGTTGGGGAATGACTGAACAAGTTGTGGTATATGAATAAGAAATGATGAGTTTGTTGATTAAAAAAAAACACAAATGGACTTGTATGAAATAATGAATGAAATGAGCAGACCATTGCATACAGTAACAGCAATATTGTTTAAGAACAACTTTGAATAGCTAAGTCATTTTGACTGTTAAAAATATTCAAATTAACTATAAAGGACATAGGAAGGAAGATGCTATCTGCATCCAGAGAAAGAATTGATAAACAGAAGTATGTATAGAATGATTTTACATATATATATATATATATATATATAACATATATACACATATTTGTATCTAATACTAGCCATCTTTAGGGGGAGGGAAGAAAAAAGGTAGAACAAAGAATTTTACACCATGACTTTATTATTTATTTAAAGGGAATAACAAGTTGCACTTAACAGTTTCATGTGCAGTTACCTTTTTTTATCCTGCTATGCTATGGAAATGCTTGTTTTATTTCACAAATTAAAAGTAAAATATATAAAAATAAATATTTATATAAATAATATAAATTTCTAATATATAAGTAAACATATAAATATACGAATTTCCAATATATAACATGAATTTATAATATAATTATAAATTCATATAAATGTAAATACTTATATAAACAATATAAATGTAAAGACTTAAAGTATAATATAATATACTTACATAATATAATATTATAGTATATATTATAATACTTATATAAACAAATATAAAAATAAATATTAAATATTATATTATATAGCTATATAAATTTATATTAAATAAATGAAACTTTAAAATATATAAATAAAACATATTTTTAAAAATTTAGGAGTTTTCAGAACTTGTGAACTGCTGGCAAAGCCTGAGGTCACCTCTAGACCAAGATAAGGCTCTAAGAAAGGACTTGATAGGAAGCATCAAGATATAGTAGATTCAATGTTGTTCCCAGAGTCTGGGAGATTTGATTTCAAATTCTGCCTCAGATACCTACATGCTCTGGGATCATCTGTTCTGCTTCTGGCATTTCTCCTGGAGTTGTAGAGCAGCAAGCACCATATTAATCCTTTATCAGCCCTTTCTGAAGGCACAGTGACTCTCAGGTAGGTGACTTCCAGATGAAGGCTCAGCCTATGGAGGAAGACTCTGGCAAGAATCTTGCTAGAGATGACTAAGAGAGGGCACCTCCACCCTGTGATTGTCACAGGACAATCTATTTCCTTTTACCTTTATAGAGATTGACAATGGAGATGTCATCAAATTCCTAGGGGATAACCTCCTCTTTCCATATCACCTGGAAAATTTCAGTCAGCTTTTGTACAAGCAATGGACCCCCTATTTTATAAATCTCAGCTGGAATGGAATTACCACCAGATGTTTTGCCTAATGGCATTTAAAACCTCTTTAGTTGGAACTGCAGGTGGAGAGGGATTGACTTTAACCCGAGGCAGTCAAGGGCCTCAACACTGATCGAGGGTCTCTTGAGAACTCTATGGAAGTGTTTACCCATCTTTCTGGGATCGTATACTTATCACTAATCAATGTGACTCCATCATCACTAAGTAGTTGAGACACACCATAGGTCTTTAATCCATAAATAGCCTCCAGGGCATCATAAAAGTGCTTTGGATTGTTACTAGCAGCACAAAACAATTTCACCTGCCTTCTTATTGAGTCAAGAATCCTGCATCTCTCTAAGCTTTGCTTATACTTTAATTCTAATGGAAGTAAATACTGCCTTCTTAGAGATGATGAACTATCCTGCTGTCAAACCCTGTGAAGTTTTCATTTTTCATTTAGCAGCTTCTGAATTTCCCCATCATTTTCATCAAACCAATTTTGGTGTTTGACCCAGATGAGCAAATGCAGTGCTATACATCAAATCTCTGAAAGCTGCCCACTGCTTTTTTATTCCACTGTTGCCAGTTATGTATTGGCCCAACTTTCCTTCTAAGTTAGCAACAAACTCTTCTGGTCCAGAGAAGGGCTCTAATCTGTTGACATTAATTTTTCTGGTAGTTACTTTGCCTTTGGGACACTGCTTTTGTTGAATGCACCTTGGTAGTGTACTTTCCAGGGATGTATACATGATAATGAGGTTGACACATGCATTGCCAGAGCTAGCTTAATGTTTGGGAGACTCCAAAGGAAAGTATGGGAGGGAAAAGTTATTAGACTGACTACCAAACTGAAAGTCTACAGAGCCATTGTGCTGACCTCATTGTTGTATGCCTGTGAAACCTGGACAGTATACCAGTGCCATGCCAGGAAACTGAATCACTTCCTTTTGAATTGTCTTAGAAAGAGTCTAAAGATCACCTGGCAGGATAAGATATCACACACTGAGGTCCTTTCTCAAGCTAAACTGCCAGGCATTCAAACTCTACCTCAAAGAGTGCAACTCTGATGGGATGGCTATGTTGTTTGAATGCAAAATGTACTCTTGCCAAAAAGATTATTTTATGGAGAGCTCACACAGGGCAAGCATTCCCATGGTGGTCAGAAGAAGTGATACAAGGACACTCTCAAGGTCTCTCTTAACTTTGGAATTGAGCATATGACATGGGAGACACTGGTACAAGACTGCTCAGCATAGTGTGCCCACATCAGAGAAGGGGCTATACTCCATGAGCAAAGCAGAATTGAAACAGCTCAAAGGAAATGCAGGGCACGCAAATTTGGAGAATCCACCCCAAATATTCACACGGATTATTTATGCCCAACCTGTGGTAGAGTATTCCAAGCTCATATTGATCTGATCAGCCACAGTTGGACACACTGACACTTGACACTAGCACACTGATGCCATTTTGGTCCTCTTCAAGAATGAAGGACAACAGCCACCAACCACCTGGGATCATGGGCAAGTCATGTAAAACCTCTTTTACCTTCAATTTTCTCATCTGTAAAGTTAGGGGCTTGGACTCAATGACCTCTAAGGCCTCTTTCAGCTCTAAATCTGCATTCCTATGGCTTCAGAGGAAGGAAACAGCTCTTTACAAAAAAAAAGATTATTTTCTAGACTCTGGTGCTTTTTTTCCTAAAGAAATATAGAGGATGAGGTTATTGTGGAAGTATCAGAAGTCAACTTCCTTTGTAGACTAGATGAAGTCTGGCTAAGTAGTTTGGAGGAGGAGGGGAGGTTGAGAAATAAGGTCCTGACCTCTACTTAAAGAATGCTGAGGTACCTGCTGACTATCTCTTTCAGGGATGGCTTTTGGTCCCAGGGAAGTTCTAGGATTGTAGTTGTAGAACTTCAGGTGAAAGTTTAACTCAGCCAACCTTCATTAAGGACCTGTTAAATGCAAGACACTGTGCTAGTTACCAAGAATGTAAAGAAGAAAGGAAAAATCATTCCCTGCCCTCATAGAACTTATCAACTGGCACATTTCTAGTTATTGGGTAAGACTTTCTTTAATCTCTCACAAAACTTGCCGACTATGTCTCATTGGGAGGTGTGTTCTCTCCCTCAGTTTAGACCTTTGTCATTTGTTTTTTCAAGGTAGCTCTCAGAAAGTCTATGTTTAGATAAAAGTCTTATTCATAAAAGAAGTGAATCTCATTCTTTCAGCAATACTGGGTAGTACTGTAGTAAAGTGATGTTTATTTTTTAAAGGGAATTTCTTGTAATGCAACTTAAGGAGTTAAAATCTTAGGCTTAAAGAGAGATGAGGGGATGGGAGCATTTACTAAATGCCTACTATGTACCCCAAAACTAGGGTAGGCTCAGGAGGCCATAAAGACAAAAATTAAACCCTGTCCTGGGGGCAGTTCATATTCTATCTGATGAATGTAGGTGGAAGGGAAAAAAAAGGAATCAGTTCAATTTTCTTTATGCTTGTAAATATGAGTGCCTTTTATAGTGACAAAAGGCTTGTTGAATGTGTATAGCAGTAATGATGCAGGAGGAGAGGTTCTAATACTTAACCAGCGTAATCCAGAGGTCCCTCACTAGTGGTGCTGTTTGTCCTTTGTTCTCAAAGAGGAGCATGACTTGAAAGTGAATTGGATGTAAGTGAGGCAGGGATGTGCAAAGTCAGAGACCTCAGTTTCTTCTCCAGAACCACCTGGATCCAGTGGCAAGATAGAGATCAGGATGACTGGAGATGGCCTCGACTCACTGGTGTGTATGAGTGGGAGCCCAGTCAGCCACTTGTTCTTTCTTTAAAAGTGGCCAGGAACGTACTTTGGTTTTCCTCAGTTTGGAATTTCTTCAGTGAATTAAGGTAATGTTTCAAAATATTGACATAACTACTGATGAAGGTAGAAGGAATTGTAGATTGTGGTCTCATCCCAAGATGCTGAAAAACATTCTTTCTTGGCTTTCAGGGGCTGTTCCATCCAAGGTGCTTCCTTCTTTCAGTTGCTTAAGTGACAGTATATTAGTAGCTCCTTATTTCTCTATGTGATTAGAGATCCTGAAGTGCCATGAAACATTGGGTAAGAAAGGCTTAAAGTAAAATCAAAATCTAGGGCTATTTTAAGGTCAAGTATATTATGCAATTCTCTAAATCAAAGGCATTTTTTCATTCTCAATCTTTTTTTTTTGATTATTTCAGCATATACATAACCTGTATTTGTTTAAGTATTTGCCTGTAACTTAGCCTAAGCCTTTCTCAATCTCTTATTAATTTAATTGCATAGTGTTTGGGTGAGAGGGGGGTATGTGTTAAGTGGTGCAGGGGGAAATGGACTTGAGAGGGCAAAATAGTGAATTATTTTATGAAGCTTGCTCGAGCCTGGTCAAAGGAATGTATTTTGTGATTTTTTTTCTGGGTAGAGATAATAGAAAAGTTCTTTGGATCCTTTAAAAAATGGTATTTGGGGATAGCTAGGTGGTGAAGTGGATAGAGCACCAGCCCTGGAGTCAGGATGGACCTGAGTTCAAATTCAACCTCAGACACTTATCAGCTATGTGACCCTGGGCAAGATAATAATTTTTGATAGTGGCTTCATTTCTGGAAGATATCACAGGTTCCCCCTGCTCCCACTAGACACATAGGCACACACACATGCACGCACACACACGCACGTGCACACACAACATACACACACACACACCTATGGGAACATTTGATTTTTATCATACTTTGACAGATCTGGGGTCTCATAACTCATAGCTCTCATAACTCATCACACCTCTTCCTATGTGACTTGCCCACTGTTGTCCATAAACGATAATCAGTTTACCTTTATAGGGTGCTCAAAGACTTACAAAGAGTTTTCTTCATGACACTAACATGAGAGAGTTCAAATATTCGTATCCCTGTTTGGAAGATGGGGAAAATGAGACTCAGGGGCAAAAATGACTTGTCGAGGCTTATACAACTTGGTAATGCACACAGTAGGGTTTCTAACACAGATTTTCTGATTCTGAATCTGGAGTTCTTTTTGCCACACCATTCCAAGGAATTGATTGTAGGAAAGGGAATTTTCTTTATGGTGAACTTTGATAGAACATGTCAATTCCATAAAGGGAGAGATAACTAATAGAAATCTCTTCCTATTAATACCCAAATTAAAAGATTCTGGGTGGTTCTGTCAGAAACGTGTGGGAAGTGAAGGGAGCTCCTTGGCAGCCTCCCTTCTCTAGGGTGGCATCCACACCAGGAGCCCTAGAACTGAAAAACTTTCTCCTTTCTCAGGGAGACAGAATTTAGCTCCATTTTTATCCTCTAGAATAGTCTAACAACTTTATTTCATAGTTTAATGCAAATTCATCCATGGTGTCACAAACAGAGCTCAGGGCTGAGAACTAAAAGATCTAGATTAGCCTCAGTTTTGCCATTTCCTTGCCTGAGACCTTGGGCAAGTCACTTAACTTCTCTGTCTCATTTCTTCATCTGTAAAATAGGAATGGTGGTACTCATTCTACCTACTTATAAAGGTAGTTGTGAGAATCACATGACTATAAAAGTGTTTCATAGCAATAACGCATTGCAGAAATACGAATTGCTATATTATGAATTGCACTGGGTTGGATTTGCTATAGTATTTAAATACCTGATATGTGGCTACTAATCAAAAGGTGTATCTTTGATCAATTCTCAAAAATTACCCTCTTGTTCTAGTCACTTAAAGTGTAAAAATATATTCCCATTTCCCTTCAAGTTTGTATTTACAACCATTTTAAAGGACCACATCTTATCTAATTTAGACCCTGCTATTTGCTATTGACTTGATTTGTTTCTAGCCTCCAAAATAGCCTACAACATAATTACTGTACTTAAGACCATGGAGAATCCTTCTGGATAATACTCAATTTTCCCCCTTTTTTTCAAAGCTCTTAATGAGAGGTTTCCACTGACATTGAGAGAACAAAATTCAGCTGGAATGTGTGTGATTATTCCACCAACACTGAAGAATCTACAACTTGGGTAGCCCAAAATTTATTATTAAAGACTTGCAGCAAGAATCTGGGGAGGAATCCTTCTTGCTTTCACAAATATAGAATAGTTTATAACAGAGTTTGGCAAATTGAACAAACCAATGATTTTTTTCCCTTCTAGCTTTCAAAGAAATGAAAGGGGAATTGGGTTGGGGTAAGTGTAGGGTGGAATGGAAATGGTTGCTTTATATTGTTGTATAGTATTCAATCAGTCACATTCTGAGACCCCCAACTAGAGTCATCAGGGGTCTTCTGGAAGGGTGAAGGGGGAGTGAAGCACATATGTCTGGGAAAATTACTGGGGCTATACACCATAAGCTCTGACAGCATGGTTCTTCTTCCCCTAATCCCAGACCAAATGGTCAGCTATCAATGATTTTATGCATAGCAAAGGCTAAAAACACCTATGGCAAAGAAAATCCAGCTGAGGAGAGGGGAGGCATGACCACAAAAAGAGAGACCTTACACCTGTGGATGCCACTTAGCCTCTCAATGAGATATGAGGATGCACAAAGAGGAAGGAAGAACAGGACAGGGCCAGAAAGGAGATTACCTGGTGCTAACTAGGGGTGCTAAGCTATTATTTGCTCATTGAAGAAATAAACATTGTCACCTTGATCTAAATCCCTGTACCCAGGAGCAAAGCCCTGGTCACAATGTCCTAGTTATGGCTCTCTCCCAGCTGCTCCTTCCTTCTCTGCTACTTTTACATTAATCAGATTAAGTCAACTAGCATTTATTAAGCATAGTCTATGTGCAGGCACTGTGCTGCTGACTGAGGATAGGAAGAATGTGATCAATTTCTAAAGGGGGAGACAACAGGCAAATGCCTCTGTACAAACAAGATAATAGACATTATAAAAATGGAGGTAATCTCAGAGCAAGGGTGTCTAGGTGGCACAATGGATGGAGTGCCAGGCTTGGAGTCAGAAAACTTCTTCTTACTGAATTCCAATCTGGCCGCAGATACAACTTACTAGTTGTATGATCCTGGGCAAGTCACTTAATCCTGTTTGCCTCAGTTTCCTCATCTGTATAATGAGCTGGAGAAGAAATGGAAAACCATTCCATTATTTCTGCCAAGGAAACTCCCAAATGGGGTCACAAAGAGTCAATCACAACTGAAAACAACTGAACAACAACAAATTTCAGAGAGAAGGTCCTAATATTAAAGAGGATGGGAAAAGACTTCTTTGCAAAAGGTGGGAGTTCAGTGGAGTCTTAAAGGAAACCAGCAAGGCCAATTTTACAATGTTCAAGCAGTGGAGTACAGTAGAAAGAATTCTGGATTTAGTGTCAATTGATTTAGCTTCAAAATCTGGCTTTGTTACTTATGGGATTTGTTGCTAATGTTACTTAGGAGACTGTGGGCAAGTTCTTTTATTTCCTTTAGACCTCAGTGCCTTACGTATAAAATTAAAGAGTTGGCCTAAATGACTCCTGAGACCTCTTCCAGGTCTAAGTCTATGGTCCTATAATCATTTCCTCTCCCCTTTTATTTTGTCCAAAAATAAAATTCTAGATCTCAAAGATTCTGGCATTACCCTTTGATTTGGAGTGTAGGTGTATTTTCACATTTCACAGCTTCATCTTATAAAACAAATTTGAAGTTTTCTCTTGGAAATCTTGGGTTTGAATCCAGGTCCTTGCCACCTGTGAAACCTGGGGCAAATCATTTCACTTTTTCAGTTTCCTCATCTATAAATGATGGGATTAGATCAAGTGTTATGGTGATTACCTGTAGTCTCTGCTGTTAGGGAAGACTGAAGCTGATATATCTCTTGAGTTCTCAGGTTCTGAGTAGCAGTAGGTGTGAAAGTTAATCAAGTGTCCACATCAGCACTATTAAGGCACCTTCCTTTAGGCAGCTGCCTAAGGAGAAGTAAGGTAAAGATTATGTATGTATCAGTATTAAGGTCAGGTCTGGAAGTGACCATTCTATTTCCATCTTGGGTGAGGTAGGAAGACCTGTTTCAAAAAGCAAACAAACAAAAAATGAAAAAGTTGGCCTAGAACAGGGCTTCCTAAACTTTTTCCAGTCATGACCCCTTTTTGCATTTCGGCAGCTTTTGTTGGCATTGTAGAGTAGGATGGCTTGCACAGTGCAAAGTGCGCATGCTTTGTGTTTGGAACCAAGGCTGCAGTCAAGTTTCCCCATGCAACATGGGAAAGTACTGACAGAAATACCTCAGATTCATTATGTATTTGATTTTTAATTAATTTTTGGTAGTTGCCCATTCAGAAACTTCTTACTGCTGCCAAATTTTTCACAACCCTATATGGGGTCCAGACCCACAGTTTAAGAAGAGCTAGTCTTGAAGATTTCCAGGATCCCTGCTGGCCCTAAATCTATGATCTTTTAAGCTAGTAAATGATGTCTTCATCTCATGGCTTGGAGTCATTAGCTCCTGAGATGGTACTGTAAACATAACCTTTTTCACCAACCATTCATTTCCCTACATTATTTAAGCTTTGACACACTCCTGGGAGTAAGGCTAACTGCAATGCTGGAGTTTTTCCTGAGTTTTTATGAAGCCTCAGTGTTTCTTTAAATAGGACAGCTGATTGTGATGTACTATTAACAATACTAAATGAAAATACCAAGTTAAAGACTGGAAGTCATTCAGAATTCTATTCACCTTCCCATCTGGGGCTGAAAAGGATGACTAATACAACTTTGGTAACTATGTGATTATGAAAACCTTATTAACGTTAACTATTGTGGCATCTTCCATGATGTTTACCTTGTAAACTAGCATGTAAACTAGAGGGGTGCTCTAAGCTAAACTCTTAATCAAATAACAGAGTTTATCAAGACATAGCCCAGAATTACTGCATGGGCTATTTGGCAACCTCTCAGCAAAGGGAGGAACCCCATTCCAGAGCACCAGTCCCTTGCCTCTAAGGAGAGAAAACTCCTTTCCTTCAAATCTCCTGCCAGGCTGCTGATGCTGATGAGGTCAAACCCCTATGGACGTAAAAAACCAATCTGAACTCATTCTTCAATGATTAACAAATGCCCCACCCCAAACCCCAAGCACACACACACTCAAGTCCCATCATTTCCTCCTGATCTAGTGATTCTGAACTCCTGGCTGTTATCATTCGAAGTTGGTTCTCAGTTTCCTACTGCCAGATCCCTTATTCCTATTCCCCTCTTCTTTAACCCCATCAACGTCCCACCCTAAAGCTACCTTACTCCTGCTGTGCTTTCTAGAATGCCTCTCCATAGGTAATACATTTGCTTTTATCTTTTCTTTTCCCAATCCTTCCATCCTGCAGCTCTCAGTGAGACCTGGTTCCTTCCTGATACCACAACCTCCCTGGTCTCCCTTTCCAACTCTGGCCGCACTTTTTACTCATTTTCCCGACTCACTGGTTGTTGTGGTTATTTATCCTTCTTTCTCAAAGAGGACCATGACATCAGGAAGGTGATATAGCATGATTTGCAAGTGAATCAGATTTAAGTGAGGCAGGGATTTGCAAAGTCACCAATCTCAGTTTCTGCTCCAGAACCATCTGGGCCCAGTGGCAAGATACAGATCAGAATGACTTGGAGATGGATCCCTACTAACTGGCAGAGATGGAAGAATTGGCATATTTAATCTCTAACACTACTTCTAGGCTCTCCCTCTACCATCATCCCTCAGGAAACGCTCTCATTTGACTTTCACTCAAATCCTATCTCACACCATGGGTATGTTGGTAGATGTTTAACAACTAGCTCTAATGAGATAATACATACTTTTAGGTTTAATCTGCATCATTAACATTTTTCTCTTTCTTAAGTCTAAAACAAGTGAGACTTTTATGAGCTGACTCCAAAACTTCCTTGTTACCTCTCAAGCAATACTCTGGGAGATGTTATCTACTGACCTCCAGGACACTCCTACTTCTTTCAGTGGATTTAGTGTGTTTTTCTCTTTCTCCTTCTCTGTCTTCTCATTTTTAGCCCTCTATGCTATTTCACTTGTTCACTTGTTGATGTCATCAGCTCCCATGAATTCAATTATTATCCCTATACTGATGATTCTCAAATCCACTTATCAGATCTAACCTCTCTGCTGACTTCCAGAATTGCATTTCCAACTTCCTATTAGACATCTCAAACTGGATGTTCATTAGACATCTTGAATTCAACCTGTCAAGAGATGAACTAATTACCTTCAATCTCTCCCCACCACCCCAAGTCTTCTTCTCTTCCTTAGTTCCCTATTACTGTTGAGAGGGATGTGGTAGCATTCAGGGAGGACTAGCACCTCTGGTGTGAGGGCTTGCTGAGCTCTTTTTTTATCCATCCACCTTTGGTGTTCACCTTCATTCAACTCTCACCTGTGGCTCCAAGAAGCTGTGGCATGGCCACTCCTAGATAAAACCATCTTGGTAGATGAGCTAAACAAGACTGTGGGTAACTGACAGACCCGAAATCTTTCAATGAGTTATGGCGGTGTCTAACTCAAGCATGTGAAGACTTCCATTGAAGAATGGGTAGATGAAAACTCATTACTCCAATAGCCCAGAAGGTGACTGAAACAGGCACTGTGGAGTACTTAGAGCTTGGTCAGACATTGAAACTCCAAGGCCATCCACTGCATCCTAGTGCATCACCAATTATCCTGACTTTTGTCTTGATGGACTTCAATGATTCAGGAAGAGTGAGGCTGAAGACTTTGGGCAACTCTTCCTCACTTAAATCCAAATTGTCCTGTGATATAATTGTCCTCTTTGAAAAAGGAAGAATGAACATTACTGTTGAGAGCACACCATCTTTCTAGTCACCCAGGATCCCAGTCTAGGTAATGTCCAAAGTCAGCTACTGAGACAGAGTCAAGTGACCCCCATGTTGTAATCTTGCTCAAACTTTGAGTACCTGAGCTCAATCAGCCTTCAGGAGAGGATCACTTTGAGACTAATCCCATCTCCTTCAGACTACACCCATAACCTGAGGATTAGTCCCATCTCCTAATGATCCTATAATAAAAAGGAGCTGAGACACTTGGGGGCAGCTAGGAAGCTCAGTGGATAGAGTGCCAGACCTGGAGTCAAGAAGACCTGAGTTCAAATGTGGTCTTAGACTCTTGCTAGCTGTGATACCCTAAGCAAACCACTTAATACTGTTTGCCTCAGTGGAATTGGAGAAGGAAATGGCAAACCAGTATCTTTGCCAAGAAAGCAGCAAATGGTGTGGTGAAGAGTCAGACAGAAGAGTCAGTCATGACTAAAAAGACAGAACAACAAGAAGACATTAATCTCACCTCTTCACTGAAAGGTCTATCAATAAGAATTATCTTATCTTCATTATGTAAATTGTTTTTACTCCAGGTTGTGGTTGTGTTTGTCCTTTGTTCTCAGAAAGGACCATGACATCAAGATGATGACATGACTTGCAGTTGACTTTGATTTGAGTGAGGGAGGGCTGTGCACGGTCACAACCTCACTTTCTTCTCCTGAGCCATCTGGGTCCAGTGGCCTGATATTCATGAGGATGACTGCAGATGACCCAGGATGCAATGTGAGACCCTGCCCATTTTAGGTTAAGGCCTTATCAGATTATCACTTTGAGTGTGATATACCCATTCAATGAATAGGCACCTTTAATAAAAAAAAAAATCAAACTAGGAGGTGAAGACTCTCAGGGTTTCTGGGTAAGAGAGAAACAGTTACTATTTAGTATTTACTTTCACTCAGTGCTAGGTGGGTGGACAACTGTTGTCCAGTCTATGAACTCCAGAGTGAGTTGGGCTTAAGTCTTGGTCTTTGAACAAGAAACGTAGCCAGCAAAAAAAAGGAAGCTTTGGGTCATCGAAGTGTACCTTCTTCTGGGTAGAGAATCCCAGGCAAGGATGGGCAAGGGAGGGGAAGAAAAGGGAGGTCAAGAAAATTATTTTACTCTAATTTAATAAAGGTAGCTGTGGGGGGAAGGGCACTCCCACTGCCTTGGGGGCAGGATTTTCTTTTAACAGGGTCATGCTGGACTCCTCACTCTCTCACATTCCCCATATACAATCTACTGCCAGATCCTGTCACTTTTATCTTTGTAACTTCTCTTGCATGTGCCCCTTTCTCTCCCCTGATGCTGGTTAAGGCCCACATCACCTCATGCCTTGACTATTGAAACAGCCTGCTGGTTGGTCTCCCTGCCACAATCTCTTCTCATTCCAGTCTATCCCCCATTCAACTATCAAATGACCTTCCTAAAGCCCAATTCTGACCATGTCATCCCATCCTATACACACTCAACAGACTCCAGTCTATTGACTGGATCAAATAATCACCTCCAGGATCAAATATAAAATCTTCCATTTGGCATTCAAAGTCTTTCATAATCTGTCCACCACGCCCACTCATACACACACCTTTCTAGTCTTCTTATTGTCCTCATGAGCTCTGTGATCCAGAGACACCAGAGTCCTGGTTCCTCAAACAAGACACTCCATCTCTGGACTCTAGACATCTTCCCCCGACTGTTCCCAAGCTCTCCTTTCTCATCTCCTCCTCCTAGTCTTCCTGGCTTCCTCAAGTCCCAAATTTTCACCTTCCACAAAAAACCTTTCATTACTCCTCTTAATCCTAGTGCTTTCTCTCTGTTGATTATCCTCAATTTATCTTACATATATCAGTTGTTTGCATGTTCTCTCACTCATTAGACTGAGCTCCTTAAGAGCTGGGGCTCCTTTTTTGCCTTTCTCTGTATCCCAAGGACTGATTCTAGTGCCTCTCTCATAGTATATTATATAAAAGTGCATATAATAATCTTTTATTATTCCATCTATCTTTCAGCGTTACAACCCCCTAATCCTGTTCTTTATCTTTATCATGGCTTCCAACCCCTTATCTCTCAATTCTTTCCTCATCACCCCTTCCCACCCCACTGACTCTTCCCTTCTCCTTTCTGATCCTCTGATAGACTAGTTCCACTCTACATGGTCCTTTTCTCTGAGTCACTTGCCCCCTTATCCTATCACTGATCACGCCTTTCCAACCTCAAACCTTGAATTATTTCTACCATCTGCTGCCTTTGTTTTTGTTCACTTGCTGCTGAGATGAACTTGGAAAAAAAATTAAAATTAAAAATTGGACTGAGTCCACTACAAATTTATTTTATGGAAAGCAATCCTCTTATACAGTTCTGATTCATTATCCCATTCAACCACAACAGCTATTTTAAAGCTTTTCATTCCTCTTCAGTTCTCCCATGGCTCTCCCTACTCTTACCTTAAAAAGTTTGCTTCATAATTTACTGAAAAATTGAGTCCATTTGCTGAGAGTTCCCTCTTTTCCCCTCCTCATTTCACGTCACTCAGATGTCTTCTTCTTGCTCCTTCTCTGTCTCACATGAAGAGATGATCCTTCTTGCCAAGGCAAACACTTGAAGTGTTCAAATGAACACATCCTGTCTTCTTCAACAGATTGCTCCATCATCCTCACTGTCTCATTAATCTTCCATTTCTCCTTGTCTATGGGCTGCTTCCTTACTGCTTAGAAATATATCAATGTCTCTCCCAGTTTTAAAAAAGAAAAAAAATCAATTCACTTGATCCATTTATCTCCATCCTATATCTCTCCTCTCTTCCATAACCTAGCACTGCCTACCTTTCCAGTCTTCTTACACCGTATATGACACTTATATGACATACTCTGAGAACAGGAACACTGGTCTCTTTGCTATACCACAAACAAAACACCCTATTCTTGGCTCTGGATATTTTCTCTGGCTGCCCTCCAAGCTCGGAATGCTCTCTCTCCTATTTCCCTGCTCTTTCAAGTCCCAGCTAAAATTCTACCTTCTGCAAAAAACTTTTCCCAGTCCCTCTCAATACTAGTGTCTTTCCTTAGGATTACCTCTAATTTTTCCTGTGTATATCTTGTACATAGTTGTTTGCATGTTGTCACCCTTGATTAGAATGTAAGCTCCTTGTGGGCAGGGATTGTTTTTGTGTTTTTTTAACACAGTGCTAGGAATGTAGCAAGCACTTAATAGATGCTTCTTGACTTGACAATCTGTGAGTATATGAATGTGGAGGGAGTGGGAGTAGAATGTACACTTCTAGCCTCTTCTCTAGTATTATTATATATTAATATATATTATTATATTAACTACCCAACCAATTAAATAAATATATTTTATTAAATATTTATTAAATAAATAAAATTATATTAATATAATAAAGCAATAATAATATACTAAAAGTATTCCAATATATTCTATTATGCACACACACACACACACACACACACACACACACACACACACGTGTGTTTAGGAAGACTTTCATTCCTACCAGGAGGGGAACAGGAGATTGGTGCCAAAAATCACCACTGTGCTTTCTTCAGAGAGAGAGAGAGAGAGTACTGGGCTAGAGGTATATTTAACTGCTCCCTTACATATTATTCATTTGGGGGGTATGATCAGGTTCCATCTAACTTTGTTAAATACAATATTTTGTTTTTCCCTCAATTACATGTTAAAGCAATTTCTAAACATTTTTTAAAAAGTTTTGAGTTCCAAATTCTATCCCTCCTTCTTTCTGTCCCCTCCCCACTCCCAGAGATGGTAAGCAATCTGATGTAGTTTATACACATGTAAAACATTTCTGTATTAGTCATTTTGAACAAGAAGACTCAAATAAAAAAAGAATGAAAAAAGAAGAAAGTAAAAAATAGCATGTTTCAATCTGTATTCAATCAACATCAGCTCTTTCTCTGGAGGTGAACAGTGTGCTTCATCATTAGTCCTTTGAGATTATCTTGGATCATTATATTGCTGAGAATAGACAAGTCATTCACAGTTCTTCATTGCGCAATATTGCTGTTACTGAGTACAGCATTCTCTTGGTTTTGCTCATTTCACTTTGCATCAGTTCATGTACATCTTTCCAGGTTCCTCTGAAATCATCATGCTTCTCATTTCTCATGGTGCAACAATATTTCACCACAATCATATATCACAGCTTGTTCAACGATTCCCCAATTGATGGACCTTTTTTTGATGTCCAATTCTTAGTCACCACAAAAAGAGCTGCTATAAATATTTTTATACAAATAGGTACTTTTCCCTTTACTTTTTATGCCTTTGGGACATAGACCTAGCAATGGTCTTGTTGGATCAAAAGGTGTACACAGTTTTATACCCTTTGGGCATAGTTCCAAATTACTCTCTAGAATGATTGGATCAGTTCACAGTTCCACCAATAGTGTGTAGTGTCCCAGTTTTCCCACAACCCCTCCAACATTTATTATTTTCCTTCTTTGTCATATTGGCCATGCTGATAGATGTGACATGTTCCTCAGAGTTGTTTTAATTTGAATTTCTCTAATCATTTATGATTTAGAGCATTTTTTCATATGATTACCAATAGCTTTGATTTCTTTGTCTGAAAACTTCCTGTTCACACCCTTAAACCATTTATCAATTGGGAAATGATTTGTATCTTTATAAATTTGACTCCATTCTCTCTATATTTGAGAAATAAGGCCTTTATCAGGGATACTTGTTGTAAATCCTGCTCCTCCACCCCCGACAGTCTTCTGCTTTCCTTTTAATTTTGGTTCCATTGGTTTTGTTTATGAAAAATCATTTTTATGGTTTTAAATTATCCATTTTACATTTTGTAATGCTCTCCATATTTTCTTTGACCCTAAATTCTTCCCTTATCTATTGATCTGACAAATAAACTATCTCATGCTCTCCTAATTTGCTTATGATAACATTTTATGTGTAAATATGTGCCCATTTAACCTTACATTGCTATATGGTGTGAGATGTTGGTCTATGCCTAGTTTCTGCCATAGTCTTCTAGTTGTGCCAGAAGTTTTTGTCCAATAGTGAGTTTTTGTTCCAAAAGTTTTGCTCTGGGTTTTATCATATAATAAATTACTAGTTACTAGATGGTCTTTTACTATAATGTAATGTGTATCTAATGTATTCCACTTATCTACCACTCTATTTCATAGCCAATATTAGATTGTTTTGATAATTACTTCTTATAATACAGTTTAAAATCTAGTATGTAAAGATCATTGTCCTTTAAATTTTTTCATCAATTCCCCTGATACCTTTGTGCTTTTGTTCTTCCAGATGAATTTTGTTATTATTTGTCCTAGTTCTATAAAATAATTTTCAGTAGTCTGATTGGTATGGCACTGAGTAAATAGATTAATTTAGATAGAATTGTCATTTTTATTATATTTATTGACTTTGCCTACCCATGAGCAACTAATATTTTTCCAGTTGTTTAGATCTGACTTTATTTTGTGAAAAATGTTTAGTAATAGTGTTCATATGGTTCCTGGGTTTGTCTTGGCAGGTAGACTCCCAAGTATTTTATATTATCTAGAGTGATTTTAAATGAATTTTTCTTTCTATCTCCTGTTGCTGAACTTTGTTGGCAATATATACAAATACTGATGATTTATGTGGGTTTATTTTATATCCTGTAACTTCACTAAAGTTGTTAATTATTTCAAGTAGTTTTGTATATCATCATATCACCTGCAAAAAGTGATAGTTTGGTTTCCTCATTGCCCATTTAATTCCTTCAATTTCTTTTTCTTAATGCTAGTATTAAATTTTCTAGTACAATATTGAATAATACAGGTGATAATGGGCATCCTTGCTTCATCCTTGATCTTATTTGGGAAGGCTTCTAGCTTACTCTCATTATAGATAATGCTTGCTGATGGTTTTAGATAATATTACTTATCATTTTAAGGAAAACTTCCATTATTCCTGTGTTCTCTACTGTTTTTAATAGGAATGGGTATCATATTTTGTCAAAGGTTTTTCTGTATCCTTTAAGATAGTTGCATAATTTCTGTTGATTTTGTTATTGATAGGATCAATTATGCTGATAGTTTTCCTAATATTGAACCAGTCCTGCATTTTTGGTTTAAATCCCACCTGGTCATAGTGTGTGATATATTGCTGTAATCTTCTTGCTAGTATTTTATATAATATTTTTACATCAATATTCATTAGGGAAATTGGTCTATAATTCTCTTCCTCTGTTTTGGTTCTTCTTGGTTTAGTTATCTCACCATTATTTGTGTCATAAAAGGGAGGACTTTTTCTTTGACTATTGTCCCCAAAAGTTTATATAATATTGAAATCAATTGTTCTTTAAATATTTGGTAGAATTCATTTGTGAATCTATCTGACCTTGGGAATTTTTTCTTGAGAATTTAATTTCTAAGATAGGATTATTTAAGTATTCTATTTTTTCTTCTGTTAATCTGGGTAATCTATATTTATGTAAATATTCTTCCATTTCATTTAAATTGTCAAATTTATTAGCATATAATTGGACAAAATAGATCCTAACAATTGTTTTAGTTGTTGGTGGTGAATTCACTCCTTTCATTTTTGATATTGGTAATTTGGTTTTCTTCTTTCCTTTTTTTAAAAATCAAATTAACCTTTAATTTAATGATTTTATTGTTTTTTCCTATAAAACCACCTTCTAATTTTATTAGTTCAATGGTTTTCTAGCTTTCAATTTTATTAATCACTTCTTTGATTTTCAGGATTTTCAATTTCATGTTTAATTAGTGATTTTTAATTTATTTTATTTTTTAGTTGAATGCCCAATTCATTTACCTGTTCTTTCTCTATCTTGTTGATGTAAGCATTTAGAGATATACATTTCCCCTAAATACCACTTTAGCTGCATATCATAAATTTTGGTATGTTTTCTTATTGTTGTCATTTAATTTAATAAAATTATTGATTGTTTCTATGATTTGTTCTTTGATGCACATATTTTTTAGGATTAGATTACTTAGTTTCCATTTCATTTCAATCTATCTTTCCATTGCCCATTACTGAATGTGATTTTTATTGAATTATGATCTGAAAAGGATGTATTTACTCTTTCTGCTTTTTTGCATTTGATATTGAGGCTTTTATGTGCTAATACATGATCATTTTTGTGTAGGCACCATGTACTGTAGAGAAAAAGATATATTCCTTTCTATTCCCATTCAATTTTCTCTGGAGATCTATTATATCTAGCTTTTTCGGTATTTTACTCACCTCCTGAACTTCTTTCTTGTTTATTTTTTGCTTAGATTTATCTAGTGCTGAGGTGGTAAAGTTGAGGTTCCCTCCTCCCAAGAGTTTTATTATCTATTACCTCCTGTAACTCATTTAGTTTCTTCAAAAATTTAGATGCTATGCTATTTGGTACATATATATTTAATTATTGACATTACTTCATTGTCTATGGTAACTTTCAACAAGATATAGTTTCCTTCTTTGCTTCTTCCAATTAGATTTATTTTCTCTGGTGCTTTGTCTGATATCATAATTGCTACTCCTGCTTTTTTTTTTCCTTAGCTGAAGTATAATATATCCTACTCCAGACTCTTATCTTTACTCTGTGTGTGTCTTTGTACTTCAAGTGTATTTCTTGTAAACAACATATTGTAGGATTCTGGTTTTTAATCCAGTCTGCTATCCACTTCCATTTTATGGGTAAGTTCATCCCACTCACATTTATAGTTGTAATAATTATGTATTTCCATCCATGCTTTTTTCCCCCCTTTCTTTATCCTTTTCTCACTCTCCACGC
This sequence comes from Bettongia penicillata ogilbyi, assembly GCA_023548195.1. Classification (NCBI taxonomy): domain Eukaryota; kingdom Metazoa; phylum Chordata; class Mammalia; order Diprotodontia; family Potoroidae; genus Bettongia; species Bettongia penicillata. The sequence goes on along the minus strand of JAJHZJ010000055.1, from coordinate 3,175,064 downwards.
TATTCCTTCTTACAAGTCTTTTATTTCTAACCACTCTCTCCCCCAATCTGCATTCCCTTCTAGCAGTCTTCTTTTATTCCCATCCCTTTTTTGACTTCCTTATAGGGTAAGGAATGTGTACATTATTCCCTATTTGAGCTAATGACAGTAAGGTTTAAGCTTGCCCACCACCCCCTCTGTCTTCCCCTCCATTAAAATAGCTTTCTAATGACTCTTTTATGTGGATCATTTACCCCATTCCATCTCCACAGAAATTGGAGTAAGGGGGGAGGAGGGAAGCTAAATTAAAATGTTTGCTGCTGTCATCATGAGCAGTAATCGTGGGTCATAATTATTTCTGTGGTCCTCTGATCTGGACATAACATTATGATGGTGGTTACTATAACATATAGCCTGGGGTGTTAAGTCTGCTTGTCCAACTCAGGACCTTCCCACTGCCTCCTCTGAGATTCTATCTGGTCATCTTTCCTATTTCCAATCACAAATTTAGGATTGTTCTTCAAATGAGTTTGAACAACTTCTGCTTAGGAACTATTTGACTCCAAGTAATAAGTTCTTCTGAGTATTGAAGTGAATGCATGTGTATTTATATATTATTTTATAATTATTTATATTTATGTCATTATTTTATTAATATATTATATTATTTATTATTAGTTGTACTTCTATTTGTCATGTTGTTTATTATCTAATAAATATATTACTAGAACGTACATTATTATATTATTTATTATAATTATTTGTATTTATATTTGTCATGCTATTTATTATTTTTGTTAATATATTTATATTATACATTGCTTTTATTATTTATTATAATTATTTGTAGTTATATTTAACATGTTATTTAATTCTAGAAATATACTCTTTTTCAAATACTTTTTATGCTGAGAAAATTCAGGGGATTTTCCCCCTTTGTTTTGGGAAAAAGAGATTAGAAACTTCACTGCTGATATTGGAGTTTAGCAGATCTGAATTAGGGTCATGACTGTGTGACCTTGGTCAAGTCTTTTAATCTCTATGAGTAAGTTTCCTCATCTGTAAAATAAGGACATTTATGCCTAGCTTTATTGTGAAGAAAGCTGTTTATAAGCCTATGAGGCCTAAGTAAATTACTCTCATGGAAATTACACATTTCAGTAAATTAGATAAACCTGACTTTTTTTAACTTTGCAAATCATAAGGGTGACATGAAGTTCACTCTTGTGGATTTTATTTATAATTAACTGATGAGACAAAGAAAACAGCCATCAGTGTGGAACTTCAGAAGGCAAAGAAAGAGGAACAGATCTTTTAAAAAAGGAATATGTTTAATACCCTTCAATCACTCCTTTATGAGAAACAGGCTGATCAGGTGAGTTGGAAGACGTGAAATGGACCTGTGGCAAGGATAAATTTAACCATCTCTGGTCCTGAGATCAGAAAATTTAGATGAAAGCCCTGACTCTTGTGCTAATAATGATGATGATGACGATGATGATAATTCATGTTCATATAGTGCTTTAAAGTTTGCAAAGTACTTTATATGCACTGCCCATTTTAAGCCCTTCACTAGCCCTGTGAAGCACGTCATTATTTTCACCTTCATTTTACTGATAAAGGAACCAAAGTTCATACAGGTGAAGAGACTTGCTACTAAATGTCTGAAGCAGGATTCAAACCCAAATTATCCTAATACCAATTCCATTTCTTGACTCACTATGCCATACTGTCCTTATTTTCAGTTTAAAATATAGGGAGAGTCATACATATATTTAGCCGTTTGACCTTGGGCATGTCTTTAAGCCTCAATTTTGTCATTTGTAAAATGGAAATTATACTTGTAATACCTACTTCACTGAGTTTTTTTTAAAGTACTTTGTAAACCTAAAGATGCTGTAATTAATATATGTATATGAATTATATATCCTGTAATATTCTATGTATAGATTGTAACACTATCTCATTCTCAGCATTTTAAAGGAATGTCTATGTGTGAAATGAACCTAAAAATGAGAGGGAGGTTGAGGGGAAAAGAAAGGTCATGGTACTTATTATCCTCACACAATGAAAATGGAAATTTGTCAAACAAACAGTACCACATCTATGGCAGAGCTTACATAGAATTCCATAAAGTTAATGTTTGTATCAGAGCCCCTCCTCCCAAAAGTGATTCTATGGCTTTGGGGCCTAGGGAGAGGAGTTGCCTTTTGTTTGGGAGGTAACTTTTTGTCCTTGTGAGCCAGACAACAGGAAGCAGAAAACCTTTGCTTTGTGCTTGCTCAAGGCAGGAAAGTAAAAAAAGATCTTCTTTCTTGGTTGTTCAGTCAAGTTCATTAGGATAGAAAAAGAAACTGAAAGTGAAAGTAAGTATTGCTAGACAGAGCAAAGGTTGTATTTGTTGGGTATATCCTTGGGTATTATATTTTTTCTTTTTAACTTTGCATTGTCACTCTTTTTTCTTTTTTTTTCTTTGCAGTGTTAATTAATTTATTTTTAGTTTTCAACATTCACTTACACAAGATTTTGAGTTCCAAATTTTCTTCTCCTCTCTTCCCTCCCCCAACCCCAATACATCGTGCATTCTGATTACCCCTTCCCCCAATCTGCCCTCCCTTCTATCAACACCCCTTTCTCTTATCCCCTTCTCTTTCTATTTTCCTATAGGGCAAGATAGATTTCTACACCCCATTTTCGTGTTGCACTTTTAAGGAACTTGAGTAGGGTAGACCAGGTGCAGAAAAAAGTTAGAAACCTCAGCACATGCTTTATCTGTCCTGGGCCTTCTTTTTTTCTTTGTCTCTATTCTCTTCCTAGGCAAGCTCACCCACTGGCATGGATTCAATTATCTTTATACTAATGACTCCCCAAAATTCAACTTTAATCTCTCTTCTTTTGGAGACAGGACATCAGCATCTCAAACTCAACATGTCCACAGTGGAATTCTATCTGCTACCATGCTGCCAAGCTTCCCATTTAATTGGGATCCTCCCAGGCATCCAGATCTATGAGCTCTGAGTCATGCTGGACTCTCCTATCATTCATCCATCTTTTCCAATCAGTTGCTTTTTGATGCAACTTCCAACATCTCTTCATGAATGTCCCCTTCTCTCCATTCACATGGCTGCCACCTTAGTTTATTCAATCCCTCATCCTTTCTGGACTGTTGTCATAATTTTCTAATTGTTCCTCTGTGTTAGTCTTGGAAATCTTTTGCCCATGGTGTCTTGCATATAGTAGATGCTTATTAATTGGCTGGTTGAATAAACAAAGATATTGGAGTTTATCTAGACCTATATTAGAATATATCCCATTGAGGTAGATGACATCATAGAAACTTAATATCTAAGATCTGTCTTCTAGGTTGCCCACTATTATTTTCACTAGGCTGTCCTAGTGTCTCTCTTTATAAAGGAAAGATGACTAAGGAAGTCAGTTATAGTGCAAATTAATAATACATCCTCAGAATAAAGGTTTGATACCCTATTCTTTATTACAATGTTATATTTATTATAAAATTCTTTATTGTAAAAGTTTGACACATTTATCAAGGCTGCCCACCTCTGACACATACTGACTCTGTGACCCTGGACACAGTCACTTCCCACTTAATGCCCTTTCAAACAGTTTCCTAAGTATATAAGTTTCAGACAAATTGCTAGTCCACACTGCAGTTTCCTCGTCAGTGAAATCACAGGTTCAAATGAAAATATACACCCTAGAAGGATACAGTGATTGAGGGAAGGGGAAAGGAAATAAGATGTCACTAGTATCATCTACTCTTTCTGAGCCAAATACCCATAGCCCACAGTAAAAGAACTGGCAATGTGGCATTCCGTATTGGGGATAAATCACCTTGTTATAATCTAAGCACAGTATTTTGTTGCAGGTTAATTTTATAATGGAGGAAATAGTCAAGGCTGTGAATGGAAATGACCCAGAACTCTGTTTCAAGGCCACCCAGGCAGTCAGGTATACCTACATCAGTCTTCTGCCTCTGTCTTGTTGCATAACCCAACACTGAGCTCTTAGAATGAGTAACTTGTTTCACTTCTCATCCCTGGCTCCATGCCCACAAACCAGCAGTCTAGTCAAAAGAGATACTTGATTGCTACCCTGGGCTCTCCTTGATCACAACTTCAAGGGTATGTGTGATGTTTGAGAAGGAATTGCTTCATCTTAACTGGCCTCTACAAGAATTTTAAGTCATAGAAAATACCTGTGGGGAAAAATAAACATATTGATTCATCAACACAAGATACTACAGGCTGAACCAGTGGATGACCCAGAACGATGTATGCTATATACAATGCCAAGCACATCCCTACAAGAAAGCATCTTTTTTTCCTGCCTTTCCTCACCCTAAATCTTGTCTTTGATTCGACAGGAAGATGTTATCTAGAAAAAGAAACCCACCCCTAAAAGTGTCTGTTGAAAAGGGATTCATTCCCAAGCTGGTGACATTTCTGAGTTTGTCTTATAGTCCTGACTTACAATTTGAGGCACCCTGACAAACATTGCTTCAGGAACATCTGAACAGACCAAGGCAATTGTGGATGCCAGAGATGTCCCTCTACTAACTGAACTCCTCCTTTCTTCTCCATACTTACATACCAATGAGTAATCTGTGTGGGCACATAACTGTGGGAACATAGCAGGTGAGACTTCAGCTTTGCCTTTCTGGCTGACTGAGGACAGTACAACAAATACTTTTTATAAATAGTTGTTCTGAAGGGTCTGTCTGTCCTGTGTTATCCAGGAGATTGTTACTTCAGGGAGACATAAGGAATATTAGGCAGACAAATCTCTTGGCAAAAACAAAGTCTTAAGTTGGCTGAGGAATGTAGGCCTCCAGTATAAAAGCTGGCAAAGTCTTGCTGGAATTTCATGGAGATCTGATAATGAACACCTACCTAGTTTCTTGTGTGATTGTTAAAAAGCAAAACACTAACAGCTTGTCACCTCTCTTCCTCACTCCAGAATCCCCTAGGAGTAGCCTGAAATAACTTTTGTGTCTTGTTTTGCTTTTTAAGAAGCTAATCAGAAAGAAGCAACATGGTAACATGGATATAGACCTGTCTTTAGAGTCAGTGAGACCAGGGTGTGTATCTCACCTCCAATATATGCTGGTTGTATGACCCTGAACAGGTTACTTAACGTCTCACTACTCCGGGCAACTTTCTGCTCTATTTTGCAGAATAATTGCTGCTATACATTGGTAGAAGGATTTTCCTCATTTAACGTTGCTTAATAATGAGTCTAGCCTCCTCTCAACGTCAACTCCCCCCAAAAAGGGAAGGAGAATACTAAATGGAAGCAAACTATTTGGAAATAAACCTGGAAATCACTTGGTTTCTCTCAATTTCTCCATCTTTAAACCCCTCAGGAGACAGTTGTAGTGGGGGGAAAGTGCTTTGCAAACCTTAAAACACTAGAGAAGTATGAATTCTGGTTCATTAATGAGGGCATATTGATGAGGGACTGAAAGGATTAGATTATTCAGTCAAGTAAAGCATTCTATTTTAGCCCTATCTATGAGAATATCTAGGCAGCTAAATGGCACAGTGGATAAAGCCCTGGACTTGGAATCAGGAAGACTCATTTTCCTGAGTTAAAAATCTAACCTCAGACCCTGGGTAAGTCACTTAACCCTATCTGCCTCAATTCCTCATCTACAAAATGAGCTGGAGAAGGAAACCACTCCAGTATCTTGGCCAACAAAACTCCAAATGGAGTCACAAAGAGTCAGACCTGACTGAAATGATCCAACAAAAATGAAAATATCTAACCCACATTGGTGTTTATGGATTTTTCCATTGTTTTCTTCTGAAATTTTAAATTTTGATTGGTCTTGTTTTTATATCAACTTCATTTCCAAAAGTATCCTTTCTTCCTCCACCCAGAAAGCCAGTCTTCTTTCAACTATTTCATCACCCCCATTATCCCTACTATCAAATTAAGATTATACATATGCAAGTAAGAGGACTAATGAACAAAAAAATAAAGACAGGAAAACCAACCTGATTATTTATGGGAAGCTTATTACTTTGAAGTCATGAGAACTGGGTTCTAATCTTGCCTCAGATACTTACTAGCCTATGAGCAAATCAGGTAACTTTTTTGATCCTCAGTGTCTTTACCTATAAAGTAGAGACTCTAATATTTACACTACATGCCTCATATTGTGAGATAAGCGTTTGGTGACCCTAAAGTGCTATGCAAACATGAGGCAGTCATAGAGAAAGGGAAAGGAAGAGGAATAAGCATTTATGGTTGTTGTTCTTCAGTCACTGCAGCCATGTCTGACTCTTTGTGACTCCACTTTCCTGGCAAAGATACTAGAGTGGTTTGACATTTCCTCCCCCAGCTCTTTTTATAGATGAGGAGGCGAACAGGGTTAAGTGACTTGCCCAGGGTCACACAGCTAGTAAGTGTCTGAAGCCAGACTGAACTCAGGAAAATGAGTCTTCCTGACTCCAGGCCCAGCATTCTATCCACTGTTCATCTTGCTGCCCCTAAGGATTTATAGTAGTGATGGTTAGATTTATCTTGTTAATCCTTCCACCATTCAGGAGTCATATAAATCATTCCCTTCAAGGACATGTTGGTGAAGCTGGAAAGAATCCTTCCTGTTGCTAGTCAATATTGTTACTTAAAGGAGGGAGCCTGGGACATATGACAAAGAACAGAATTTTTCTCCCTTGTCTGTTAAATGTATTCCTTCCTTTCAGTATTAAATTTGAAGAAGTCTTCTGTCAACCTCTTTGTAGATTATATTGCTGTGGAATGTGACATGGACCTTGTCCAACCTCTGCTAGAATAGGAACCTATACCCTTGTGCAAAGACAGTGAGGCAGATCCTGCCAGTTCTTCTCAGCTCTGTAACACCAAGAGCATGGGATTCTGTCAGAAGCCTACTGGGCTCTGTCATTTCTTACTGATGGGTCTCCATCAGAGGATTAACCAAGTGGTGCAGCCTGGGGTCCTTCCAAGGCTAATCTACCTCATAATCAGCCCATACCCGACTATTATGGTACACCCACCTTGGTGCTCAAGTTTTCCACTGAGAAACCTTATTAGGAAACGTTTTTAAAAATCTCCCTGTCCTCTAAAGTCATGGTAGGTGTGAGAGGTTAGGTTCTAATTCATTGGGATAAGTCAGTGTTCTAGACTGTTTAGTCTGCCACTGACTCATTCAGCAAACACTTACATCTTCTGATGTGAAAGGCACTGTGGTAGATTCATCTACCCCACAGAGTTGTGAGATTCAGATGAGAGAATGTACGTAAAATGCTATATAAATGACATTTAAATGACTTGCAAGATCCAGGCCTTCACATGATTGGTTCAAGCTTTTTTGGTAACTGCTAAACCATCTGTTGCCCTGTTCTTATCCTTCCCTAACATAAGTCCCTTTCCTCCCTTGGGAAAACCAAAAGTCCTTGTTTTTATTTTTTAAAATATAGACTACTAAGTATACTTGCTGTGTAAAATTGTGGCAGAAATAGCACTTGGTTCCATGACTCTTTTGGGGAATACTAGTTGTTCTATAAATTTATATTATATAGTTTTCATCTTACCCAAATAGATGCTTGTGAGACAGATGCCTAGGTTAGAAGAGTGGGATACTCATGCCTCTCACCCAGAGATAGTCTGAGCCTGAGTTTAGCAGGTGCCCATGCCAAACCAGGAAGCCCTGGGGTCTACCTCAGTATTTATGCTGTTTACCCTGGAAGGCTCCCTGTTTTTCACCTGATACAGAAGGCCTTAGCACTCACAGTGTTCCGGTATGTGCTGCTCTGATTAGTAAGTACTTGGGGGGAGGGTCTCTGTTTCTGGATATTTCCACTTATAGCATAGGTTCTTAATTTTTTTTTGTGTGCGCTTTAGACCCCTTTGGCATTCTGGTGAAAACTGTAGAGCCCTTCTTGGAATGTTTAAAAAAAAACCTTTGTTTAATTGATGGAAATGCTAAATTTCTGTTAAAGGTATCAAGATAATAATTTTTTTTCCCATCCAAGTTTACAGATCTTCTGAGATCTACCCACAGATGTTCAGGTTAGGACCCCTTGGCTTAGCAGTTTAAAGAGCAACAAAGTCCAAGAGGTGAACCCCCAAGTGTTCCCCAGTGGCTCATCTCTGATGACTAGTCTATTTTCTAGAACAGCTAATAAACAAATATAAAAATTGCCACACATGCTGGTGAGCAACTTGAAACTATACGACTCAGTAGGAAAGTGAGGATCCCCTGATCAGAAGAGGGGGAGAAGAATGGGCTCTCATGTACTTATTTATTTAATAAGTATCTCCTAGAAACATTTAAAGAAATCATCATAGGTTAACCTCCAGTCTCCGTTGTTCCAGATCTCCTCCCTCTGTGCAGTTGGTAACTTGTGACTGGGACAGATCAACAAACCTAGGGTGACCATAGATATAGGTCTTGACAGTGCTACCCTGTCTCCTGAATCACCAGAGGCTCTCAGTCCAGAAGGAGGCTATCAGGACAGATCCAGTGAACATATTCAGCAGTTTATTACTGCTGCTATCCTTGGTGACCCTGCTAAGAAATGTAAGCAGGATGTTCAGGTACCTTTGACAAGAAGATGGGGATGGGGGAGGAGAGAGGGTGGGAACTCCTTTTCATGATCCAAACTATGGCAGTTCCTTTAAGAATAAGTGAATAGTGTGTTGTACTTTGGCAGCTAATAAATATTTTCTTAAATTGAGCACTGATCTATATCCTATCTTCTATCCTATTAGCTACAGCAGAAGGATCTGATTGTAATGACTGGTCTTCCTCTGGATGGCTAGGGACTATTTTATTTAAACAAAATTTAACCTAGCAATTCAAAGTAAAGAATGGTGTTCCTTTTGTTTTCAACAAAATCTTCATTTCCAAATACAGTCTTTTCCCCTCACCTCTCCAGTAAGCCATCCCTTGAAGCAGAAGAGGCAAAGCAGTTCAGCAAAGTCAACACATCAACTATATGAAATATCCTACTCCAGCAGACCTTCTCAACTCTTTAACTAGCACTACTTAAAAACAAAAAACAAAAAAAAACCATTAAATTTTGAGGTTGGTAAAATCTGACTTCAGTAAATAAATGACTCACTTGCCACTTTCTGATTATAAATGTGACTTAGTTTAACAGTATCCCCATTTGCTGAATGTTTTAAAAAGTGAAATCCCCTTTCTCTTGATTGTTTAGGATGTGGTGACAAAGAGTAAATTTTTGTTTTTATGCAAAACTAACCTGAGAGAAATGACACATTTTGAGCAATAGCAGATTAAAAAAAAATCACACAGACAGATAACTATTCAGTTATATTAAAACCATGCAAAAGAGATCCATTGGAAATGGACAAGGTGCCTTCCAACTTGTCATAATAATGTGATGACAAATGCCTAAATGCCATTTTTTTTTCTACCATAGAGCTACTTTTATCTCTGAATAGTTCTGATTAGAAATCAAGGAACTAAATTCCACTTTAGGTTATGCCTGAACACTTTAGTGTCTTAGATGCAGTGAAGTTACTTCACCTAAAATTTAATTCCTTAGCTGTGAAATGGGACGAATGCCTTCCCCTTCCGACCAACTTCCTGGGATCACTGAGATAAAGGAGAATTCTATGATGAAAACATTTTAAGACCCTCTGGGGAATGTGCTCTATAAATACAAAATACTTATTAACTTAATACTTTAGTAGTCCTACGTTCCCTCTCTGTTTTTTTTTTTTTTAGTTACCCAATACATGTTAAAAGAGGCTCTCGTTTATGTGGCAGCTAATTAGCTTGCCCAGGGTCCTCAGATAGCAAGGAAAGAACTAGAAATTTAGATAATCAAATATCGTAAGTTTCTAAATGCTAAGGATGATTCTTACTCAAAGAAATTCGTGGATTACCCAGATAGCTTCACACTCTGCTACTTTACATAGTTCCTAAAGAGGAAATCAAGGTCAACTTGAATGTACCTCTAAAGCCCATCCAATGTTGTCAGTCCTGTTTCTCTTTCCTTCATCTTAGGCAGATGCCATTAACTCCACTCACAAATAATGGAAGCAGTCCATTTCCACCAAGGTGTTCATGCAAATTCCATGTATAATCTCATTAAGCCCCCCTGGAAATAGAATGAGAAAGGCATGACTCTTCTGTCCCTTTCTGGCTCTGTGGAGAATGTCAAGAATGTTATCTATTTCTTTTGCAGGGAGAAGTCAAAGTCAAGAAAAAGGTTATTTGGACAGTGGCTAACATTGCACCAGATGCTTGAACTTATCAAGGCTGGAATCCTGAAAGCTCTGCTCCATTTGCTCACTGTCAACGACAGCAAAACTCTCCTCCTCATCCCTGACATTATTACTCATTTCTTCCAGGTTATAGGTTCAAAACTAGTTACTCCAACAACAAGGTGCTGAGAGATGAGCTCAAGCTTGATTATGCAAAACCCACCATCAGGCTGTGCTGTAAGTTGTCCTGTCATGTTCAAAACTCATACTGACAACAACGGAAACAAGAAGTAGAAACCCAAAAATCTATTTTTGTTTTTTAGCGCCTTCCTTACAAAGTTGTTGGGAGGACTAAATGAGATAATAAATGTAAAATTCTTTGCAAACCTTAGAAGCTACATAAATGCTAGCTATTGTTATTGTTAATAACAACCATGTAAGGGAGATACTTAAAAAATAGATTTCTAGGTCTAGTTATTATTATTGTTGGGTAGGCAAGGTGGCAAAATGGATAGAGAACCAGGTCTGAAGTCAGGGAAGTCAGGAGAACTGATCTTCCTGAGTTTAAATCCAGCCTCAGACACTTACTAGCTATGTGACCAAACCAGTCACTTAACCTTGTTTGCTTCAGTTACTCATCTGTAAAATGAGCGAGAGAAGGACAGCAAACCACTCTAGTATCTTTGCCAAAAAATGTACCACCAACCCCTAAAAAATGGGGTAATTTCAGATGGGGGTATATTCAGATACAACTGAAGCACAATATTATAGAATAATGTTTCTTAAAAGGACATGGAACTATGTAGTACAAGCTAGAAGGATCTAGGGGTGGGAGGAAAGAGGAATGTGTTTTACTTAGAATTGGACTTGGAGTCTATCCTGGTAACTTGAATATCTTGATAGTAATGTGTTTGCTTAACCTGCATTTTGCAAACAGTACCTACTTCAAGATTTGGGGATAAAGCATAGGAGACATATTACATGTTAACTTCTAAAATGTAACTCCAAAACCATCTTTTCATCTGGGCTTTTCTATTTTCTTTACTCATTCCCTCTTTAATCAGCATTTGGGGATCCTGGAGGAAAGACTTAACCTTAGTTCTTTTCTGTCCTCCCCAAAACATACAGTTGCCAAGTCTTTTTGATTATTCCTTTGTAACGTTCCTCACTTGTTCCTTACTATTCCCTTACGTTAGTTTTAAAACCCTTTCTCCACACTTGCTAGGGCTTATTAGTTAGCCTTAGAGATAACAAGTCCATTCAGGGTCTTAGCTTGCAAGCTACAACAAATCCCCACACTTGTCTTTTTGTAGTTAATTTCTGGCTAGTAGGATCACATGACTTTAAATAACAGATCTGGCAAAGATAAGCATTGATTATGCCTATATCCTAGTCTAGGACTCTTGGTCTAATTCACAGAATCATAGAGTTAGAGGTAAAAGGGATTTTAGAGCCCACAAATTCCAGTTACTTCAGATGAGGAAACTGAGCCTGATAGGGCTTAACTGACTTGCCCAAGGTCACACACCTAACTGAGCCAGGTCTTCCCAAGTCCAGCAATCCATCTACTATGGCATCTAGCTGCCTCAAATTATGCTAGCACTAAAGAGAATTGTAGCTGTCTTTTGTTTTTGTTTTTATTTTAAGATTTAACTAGAATTTCCCTAATTGAATTCTCCCTCATCAGATAATCTGGTATTTCTGTTGAAATACCAATAGAGGATGATTTTCCTTCTCAACAAGATAACTTATTCATGTTCTGTCTTGTCCATAGGCTGTGGAAACTGGGGGAGAGGGGATAAGGAAAAGCTTTGCTTTCTAATACAGGAGCTTTACATTACAATTTTAGGATAACAGTTTGATTTTTCAAGCTTCCTTGGACCTCTTTGAGAATTATTTTTCTAACATATGTATTTTAGAATTTGAGTACATAAACCCACCTCTCATATTAGGTAGCCGTAGTAGGGAGCAGGAGGTGGGAAGTGGTAAGAGGCCTTACTTAAATATTTAAATATATTACGCATTTGACTTTGTAAAGTCACTTGGCTTAAGGTTATTTTTCCCCCTCTTTCATAAAATGAAGGTAGTACTATCTTAGATGGTATCCAAGGGTCCTTCCAGCTATAAATTCTACAAGCCCAGGTCCTCATTAGAAAATTGAGTAAATCTGTTGATTGCTTAGTTCAATTAATACAATAGCTTGGTTGCCATGTGGGCTATCTGATGAAGAGCATGATGACCATACTCACCAATTTGTCCAGTTTTAACTATGTCTTAATAAGGCATAATCCTTCTTTTTGTGAAATTAGTCCTTTATTTGTATCCTTAATGTTTAGCACAATGGCTGACACAGAGTTGGTTGGTTAGTTGTTGTCCCTTGCGTTTATAGAGGACCAAAATGGTGTCATTATGTTGGTATCAGTGTGTTCAGCTGTGGTTGATGAGACCAATACAAGCCTCTACCGCAGGCCAGGTACAAACAGTCCATGTAAACATTTGGGGTGGAGTCTATAAATTTTCACATCTCATGTTTCTTATGAACTACTGCAATTTTGCTTTGCTCATAGAGCATGGAGCCTTCTTTGATGCAGGCATGTCTTGCTGGGCAGCCCTGCGTCTCCCATGTCTCACATCAATTTTAAATTGTCAGAGAGACCTTGAAAGTATCTTTGTATTGCTTCTTCTGACCTCCACCTGAGCCTTGTGTGAATTCTGCATAAAAAATCTTTTAGGCAAATGTACTTTTGGCATTTGGGAGGGCCATCTCCAGTTGGCCTTGCCACTGGACTTAGATGGCTCTGGAGGAGAAAGTGAGGCTGGTAACAGCCTGGCCCTCCCTCACTCAAATCCAATTCACTTGCAAATCATGGCATCACCTTTCTGATGTCATGGTACTCTTGGAGAAAGAAGGATAAGTAAGAACAACAATTTTTGGCATTTGAACAACATGGCCACCCCATTGCAGTAGAGTTTGAACGATGGCAGTTCAGCTCAAGAAAAGACCTCAGTGTCCAGACCGTATCTTTCCAGGTGATCTTCAGAGTCTTCCTCTACAATTCAAATGGAAGGGATTCAGTTTCCTGGCATGGTGCTGGTAGATCATCCATGTTGTGCAGGTATACAATGATGAGGTCAGCACAATGGTTCTGTAGACCTTCCGTTTGGTAGTCAGTATAATACCTCTTCTCTCCATACTTTCCTTCGAACTCTCCCAAATATCCATCTGGCACAGAGCAGGTGCTTAATAAAGGTTGATTGGTTGACTGATCAGTTGCTATTTACTACTTTGAGACCCTGGACAAATCAGAATGTCTTTGCTTCTCACCTATAACATGAAAGGCTTAAACTAGAAGATCCTTGTGGTCCCTTCCAACTCTAGGCCTAGGATCTTTTGAATAATAGGCACACAGATATTTTCATTAGTGCATTATAAAGGTGAGAGGTTCTTACCAACTGGAGGGATCAGGGAAGATCATCTCATGAAGTAGGTGGTAACATTTGACCTGAACCTTAAAGGATTAGCAAGAATTTAACAAAGAGCAGGAAAAAGTCAAGGAAGGAAGCCTAGCTCAAGATTATTGCAAAATTCAAACAACTGGTAGAGGATCTTTACTAGGGTGGTAGTGGCAGAAATGGAAAAAATATTGCAGACAAAATTGTTAGAACTTGATAATTATCTTTTTATGCCCCCCCCCCAACGAGTTTACATTCTTAAGGAGGGGAAAATAGGTATATACAAAATATATTCAGAGTAGATATAAGGTTACAGGGCAAGTCTCTAACATTTAGGGGGCAGGGGTGAGAGACTAGGAAAGGATGACTTAAGCTGAGATTTTAAGGAAGCCAAGGATTCTAAGAAGCACAAGTGAGAAGGTAAAGAACTCCAGGCCTGGGGAACAGTCAATTTAAATTCAAGGAGACAGAGAATGTCAGCTTGTAAGGAAAAGCAATATAACTGGATTGAATGGAGGGGAGTAGATTGAGGGAAAATTGGAAAAGTAGGTGAATGAGCAACCCTGAAAAGGGCTCAGCAAGCCCTCATGGCAGAGATGCTAGTGCTCCTGAACATCCCATACACCCAAGAAGTTCTAGCATGAGCAGCAGACACACTCCAGTAAAACCATCTTGACAGATGGGCTAAAGCATGCTGAGAGTAACTGACGGTCCTGAAACATGTTGGTGCATTAGAGGGATGTCTACCCCAAGCATGTGAAGACTTCCCCCAGTGGAATGGGTGGATGAGAACAATTTGTTTCAAAGACCATGAGGACAGTTAAGGAAGTTGCTGTAGAACACTTAGAGCTTGGTCAGACATTGAAGACACTCAGGTCATCCACTGTATCTTGGGCCATCACCAGTCATCTTGACTTTTGTCTTGTCATTGGATTTCAATGACTCTGAAAGACAGAGTAAAGCAGATGACTTTGTGCAGCTCTGCCTCACTTAAATCCAATTCACTCACAAGTCAAGACATCAACCATGATGTTCGTTGGTCTTCTAAAAATGAAGGATAGGAACAACAATAAGGTGCCAGGTTGTGAAGAGCTTTAAATACCATACAAAGAACTTTATATTCGAGCCTGGAAGTAATAGAGAGCCAATGAAATTCATTTAGTAGGTAACATGGCTAGACCTATACTTTAGGAAAATTACTTTCAAGATAACTCCAAGCCCTTGAGCATTGAGACTGAGTTGAATGACGTTCAGTCCTTTCAGTCATATCTGACACCTCAAAATCCTATTTGAAATTTTTGTGGAAAATATTCTGAAGTGGTTTGCCATTTCCTTCTCCAATTCATTTTATAAATGAGGAAACTGAAGCAAATGGGGTTAAGTGACTTACCCAGGGTCGCACAGACTTGCACTCAGGAAGATGAATCTTCTTTCTTCAGTCTAGTGCTCTATCTACTTCAGCACCGAGTTGCCACCAAGTTGAATGGTAATGATGCCATTGAATAATAAAAGAGGATCATAGATTCAGAACTGGAAAGAACCTCAGGGGCCATCTAGTCCAACCCTCATTTTTTTAACAGATGAGGAGAATGAGGCCCAGGGACTTGCTCAAGGTCACATATACAATAGGCATCAAAGATTGGATTTAAGTCCAGGTTCTCTGAATCCATAGCCAAATAAGTTTTTCAGCTGTACCATAGACACAGAGACATTAAGGTTGGCTTTTGGGCATGCTGAGTTTGAGATGCCAGTAGAATGCCAGGCAATGTGGCATTGTGGAAAGATGATTGACTCTAAAATCAAAGGACTTTGGTTCTCATCCCATCTAAAACTTCTGTGTGACCTTGGACAAATCACTTCACTTCTCTGGGACTTAGGTTCCCCCTCTGTAAAATGACAAGTTAGACTAGGTGATCTCTAAAGTTGCTTTTAAGTCTAAATCTTGTGAATCAGGCTGAAGACCAGGAGCCAGAAGGAGGAAAACAAGGAAAATGCAGATTCAGTGGAGGAAGAAGAAAGTATCCAGGAAGAAGAGAAATTGGTCAATTATGTCCTGATTCAGTAAGGTCAAGGAGGATGAAAGCTGAATGAAGGTCTTTGGATTTGGCAACTGGGTCATTGGTTACTTTTAAGGAAGTTCTAGTATGGGAGTGTATTATCGACTAGATTTTGTTTTTATGGAGTGGGGCAATCGGGTAGACCTAAGCAATCCATAAGCATTTATTAAGTGCCCATTATGCGCTAGATGCTGGGGATAAAAAGACAAAAAAACCCAAAAACAACAACAAAACAGTCACTGTCCTCAAGGAGTTTATGTTGATGTGGGAGGGAGAGAGAGGAAATATACACAAATAAGTATATAGAAAATAAACACAAATTACTTTTGGTGGGGAGACAGTAGAAGGTACTAGCTGTGAAAGGGAATCAAGAAAGAAATCTCATAGAAGATACTTTTGCAACTGAGCTTTGAAGGAAATGAGGATTCAAAAGACAGGTGAAAGAGGATCACATTCCTAGAACAGGGAATAGCATGTATAGTGGCATAAAGAAGGAACATAGAATGCTGAACTCAGGTCATACATTTCAAACCATAAAGTCTGTAAAAGGAAATAATGTATGATAAGGCTTAGGGAGGAGCCATCTTGAAAAAGTGTGCGTGAGAATTGGAAATACCTTGGAAGTCAGCCAATGCTATAATTCAGGGCTTGATTCACTGTTCTGTTGATTATCTGGACTTAGGAAAGTGATAGAGAACATGTTAACAATGCAGGTTGAACCTATAAGTTTATTGTGGGTACATATTTTGAGAGCTGATTATTAATTATTTACCAGCACACCCTTGATAAGGCTAGAAAGATAAGTTGGAGCCAGGTTTTAAGGCCTTTAAATGGCAAACAAGATTTTGTATTTATCTCCAGATATAATAGGGTGTCACTTGACCAGGTATGTTGGTTGATGGAGGAACTAGAAGGAAGAAATAGATGATGCATAAGAAAGGAGTGCTTATAGGAACAAGTGTGTCGAAGTGTCAAGAAAGGCAGATAAAATCAATTATAAAGGTAGGAGGGTTAGTTTTAGTAAGGAGTAGTGTGCGTGTGTGCGCGCGTGCGTGCGTGTATGTGTGTGTGCATGGAGGGGGTACTTAAACGTATTCTAAGACAGAAGAAAATGAATGAGTTTTTAGAATGAAACTGTTGTTGAATGTCTCCATTCTTAATCTCTCACTCCATTAACTCATTTGCTGTGTCAGGATGAGTGGTGGTGGTGGTAGTGGTGGCAGTAAAGGTAATGTGGAGGGTCTGAGGTGGGGGGAAGGAAAGGTGTTGGAACAGTTTCTGGGGAGAATAAAGAGTAGAGAGGAAGGGGTCCCATGCACCAGTGAGGAAGCAGTCAAAGTTATCAGTCATCAATTTAGAATGAATAAATGACATGACATTTTCTAATGATATTCAATAGTCAAGTGGAAGAATTGGAAGGATAGAAGGTACTTGGAATTGAGGATTTGTCTTTCCTGACCTGCCAAAGACCAGGAGATCAGGGATTCTAGGCAGAGACTAATGAATTATTGAAGTTTTTGGTCCTAAGTTCAAGATTTGGTATAAAGACAAGTGAAGCAAATCTAAATTATGAAATCCAAGTTTACAATTAAGGCAAAGGACAAGTTTAGTGGGAGAGGTGGCCAAAGAAGATAATTTTGAAACTTAGGAGGTTAGAAATGATACAGTTCTATAAAATGGTAATATCTAAGATTTAACCATGCCAGTGCATAGCTGAAGTGGAGTGGAGATGGTTGTTGCAATTGAGGTATTCCATTTTTGAATTATGGAGATGAGAGGTTGAGGGAGTGAACATAATAATCACTGAGGTCTTCAAAGGGAGAAGTAGGGGATGGGATGATGAAGACCATTAAACTAAACATTAACATCACTGAGGAAATCTGGACAGCAGTCAAGATAACAAGAAAAATCGACCAAGTGGCAAAAACAGATTGCAAGATATCAATTTTTATGGTGGTGACTATAATATTCTGCATGGTTCTTCATGGTTCCACAAAAAGGAAATGAAGTTTCCATGAGAATTTAATACTAGTAATGTTTCCCCAAGAAGCATTTTACTTTCACAGTTCTTACTTATTGTTATACCGCTTCAACATGAAAACAGGCTAAACTATTCTGTACTCCTCTCCACTCCTTTCTCTTTTATCCTGGGAATATTCAAGGCTCCCTTGTTCAGCCCTTATGGCTTCTTTCCAGGTATATTTCAAACTACAAAAAATATTTTTGTGGTCAAATTAACTTGGGAAAGTACTGTTCAGCTACACTGTTTGGACACTGGTTACCATAGAAATCTTTCCTTTATAGTATGACATTTATAGATGTCAACTAGAATTCTTTTAATAATAGGTCTCTACAACATGTGAAATTGGGGGCTGGAAATATGTGGTTTTCATGAAGGGGTTTTGTCTCTTCTTCTGACCTACAATATCAAACTCCTTGTGGGCAGCATAATGCCAGAGGAACCTTTTGGGGGTGGGGGTGGATAAACATTCTCTAGAGTGACTACTTGAAGTTAGGCATCTCCAAATTATTTTCCAATTTTACCTGCTAAATTTTTAAAATACCTTTGGATGACCTTTATAGAATATTATTTAAAGGCATACATAATACAGACATATACACACATACAGAAATTTTGAGTTTCAAATTCTTTCCCTCCTTCTTGCCCCTCCTCCTCCCTGAGACAGAAAGCAATTTAATATAGGTTATATATGTGCAATTATAAAAACCATATTAGTCACAATGTGAAAAAATACACAAACCAAAAAAAAAGTTTTAAAAAACTTTAAAAAGTTTTTAAAAACTTCAATCTGCATTCAGACTCCATCAGTTCCTTCTCTGGAGATGGATAGCATTTTTCATCATAAGTCCTTTGGAATTGTCTTGGATCATCGTATTGAGTTTGTCACTGCACTTGTCATTGCAGGTGGTTACCAAAGTGCCAATGGTTAGGAGTTACAATTACTAAAGGCACCTCATGTTGGGAAAATAGGTGTGGGAAGAGATTATCCCAGGCAGTCACCAATGCCTGGGAGGGGAGTTATTGTGCTTGGGTTACCAATAGGCACCATTTAAACAAATCCTAAGGAAACAAACTGGTGGGTTTCAGTAGACAAGCAATGAATACTTATCTCCTGAAACATTTTGGTCTAATTTTGACCATTTTTAAAGATTGGCAAATCTTCAACTTTCAAACATAGCCTTGATAGCATCAGCATTCAAATTCTTAATTTAATCTTGATTTAAAGGAGTTACAAATTTCTCTAAATGTTAAATTTCTCTAAATGTAAAACTTCTCTTATCTGTGGCATAAAAGCAAAAATGCAGAGGAAATTGGCATAGCTGCACAATAAAACTTCATGAGGTGTAATTTAGCTCAGAAAGCTTCTCTGAACTGCTCTAAACTTGTGGCTGCCAGAGAAGAGAGGAAGGCATTAAAAGAAAAAATATCAAAGCAGTAGCAAAATTTGCCTACTATATATGAAGGACAATTTATCCTACACATTTTTTTGGCTTTCATCCTTCCAACTCACAGTCCAGGACTGTGGTCTTATGCAGAAGGTATGGGAGATTGGGGTATAGGGAAAAAGGAAAGACTCTCTTTATTCTTAACTTCCTCTCAAAGGAGAAGAGAGAGGAAGGGGAGGGAGAACGAAGGAATTCTGTGGGGTATAAATGAGATGGAGGGCAGTTTTAACCAAGGCAAAAGTGTAACTAAATTAGAACCCTCTAATAATAATGGATATGTTGTTTATTTACTTTTTCACAAAACCCCATGAAAGAAATAGTTAAGATTCAGAAATGATAAGAACCTTGGGATAAAACGACCATGTAGTTTTTATTTCATGAAAGATGATGTCTAGGCTCTTTTTTTGATCATGGCTTTCAGGTAGTCCCATAATTTTTAAATTGTCTCTCCTGGATCTATTTTCCAGGTCAGTTGTTTTTCCAATGAGATATTTCACATTCTCTTCCATTTTTTCATTCTTTTGGTTTTGTTTGGTGATTTCTTGGTTTCTCAGAAAGTCATTAGCCTCCATCTGTTCCATTCTAATTTTGAGAGAACTATTTTCTTCAGCGAGCTTTTGAACCTCTTTTTCCATTTGGCTAATTCTGCTTTTGAAAGCATTCTTCTCCTCATTGGCTTTTTGAACCTCTTTGCCAATGGAGTTAGCCTATTTTTCAAGGTGTTATTTTCTTCAGCATTTTTTTGGGTCTCCTTTAGCAAGGTATGGACCCATTTTTCATGCTTTTCTTGCATCTCTCTCATTTCTCTTCCCAGTTTTTCCTCCACCTGTCTAACTTGATTTTCAAAATCCTTTTTGAGCTCTTCCATGGCCTGAGCCCATTGGATATCTATTTCGGATGTTTGGGATACAGAGGCCTTGGCTTCTATGTCTTTCCCTGATGGTAAGCATTGTTCTTCCTCAACAGAAAGGAAAGGAGAAAACATCTCTTCCCCAAGAAAGTAGCTCTCTATGGTCTTATTTTTCTTCCCTTTTCTGGGCATTTTCCCAGTCAGTTACTTGACTTCTGAGATTCCTCTTCATCCCCCCGCCTAGATCCACCCAGCTAGTGCTTGGGGTCTGAGATTCAAATGCTGCTCCCCAGCCTCAGGGCTTTCAGCAGGGGGCGTGGCTGCTATTCAATGTGAGGTTAAGTTCTGGTGCTCAGGTGGGGGCAGGGCCACCTCCCAGGCTCAGTTCCCTCAGGGGGTTTATGCAGAGACCTTGGATAATGGACCCGAGCATCTGCCTGCTTCGAGAGCTCCTGGCCACTGCTTCCCCTGCTGCTGCCTCCCGAGGGGGCCTGAGTTATGGAGACACTCCACTCCCCTCTCGGCTGTCCAGATAGGGTCTCTCACTGACCTGTGCGTCTGTGTGTTGAGGGACCTTCGAGGCTGCTGGAGATTCCGTCCCTGAAGCCTGCTCTGATCTGCTCCTCTTGGGGTCGTGCTGCCCAGGCAGGGCTGGGCTCTGCTCCAGGTCAGTGCATGATGGACCTTTGGTGCTGGTTCTTCAGGGCTCTCTGGAACGGAAATCTCCTCTACTGCGCTGCTGTGAGGCTTCCACTGCTCCAGAATTTGTGGGGAGTTCTTTTTACAGGAAATTTATGAGTTGTGGGTTCCGGAACTAGCATATATGAGTCTTTCTACTCCGCCATCTTGGCTCCTCCCCCGACCATGTAGTTTTTACAATTTTGCAATAGCAAAGGAAGAGAATCCTAAGTCTAGAAATAAACAGTCAGAGTTTAGGAAGAAAAGATAGTCAAGATGCCCTGACCACAGATACTAAAAAAAGAACATAGTTCAAGAGGGATAGGAGGCTCTAAAATCAGAAATTCTAACAAATGATGAATAAAAGGGGGTGAGAGGTATAAAGAAACTAATGCAGAATTCTGATTAGCTCAGATTTTAAAAGAAAATTTAGAAAAGTATAGAATCCTGGACTTGGAACCAGAAAGACCTTGTAAACCCTGATTCTGACACCAGCAATGTGAATATGACCAAGTTACTCAATCTCTGAAGTAGCATCCTAATGCTGGCTATATCACAGGCTGTTGTGATTTGGGAGAGTATTCCCACACCGTTGAAGCCATGGGTCCTTGAAGTATTACATATGGAAAGATGAAAGGAAGATTATTATTATTAGTACTAACAGAAGAATGCTACAAATCCAAAAGAATATTTTCGAAAGGTTAAAATACAGAATGGGCTATGGCTTATAAAACATGCAAACAGCAACAAAAAGGACTTTTAAAAAAATCTATTTACAATGTTGGTTAGTTTTGTCAAACTGCCTTTTTTTCCCTCTTTAAAGCAATTAGTTCTACAAGAGGGCTCTGTGGGAGGGGTGGGGCCATCCATTGGGAAATGAAGGTGATGTAAAAGGATAGAGTATCAATAATGATTTTAAAAGTCTATGTTCAGTCAAAGGAAGAAGGAAGATATCTACTGCTTGAGGCAGATGGCACGATGCTAACATTCGACAAGGAAAGCCGAACTACTGAATAGTACCTAGTTTGCTTCTATCTTCCCCACTGTGGATCATGGGGATGGGGAGCGTCAAATAAAAGTGGTTAAAAGGGAACTGAACCAAACACAGGTGAGAAGGGGAATAAAAGAGCCTCTTTTAAATAACTTTGCTACTTTAAATAACTAATTACTACTTTAAATAACAGGATGCCCCCAAAAGTTTTAGTGCAGTTTTAAGCTTTAATAGCCTATTTAGTCATTAATTTAATTTAATTTCTAAAATAGCTATTAAAGCTTTAAACTGTACTATGACTTTTTGGATACCCTATGTATCCAGGTTTCCAAATCCAGATAAATTTAACTGTTTGGAAACTTTTGAGAAATTAGGATTATAGAATCACAGATTTAGTGTTGGAAGGGAGCTTAGAGTTCACTGACTCCAACCCCTTCATTTTACAGAAAAGGAAACAAGTTTCAGAAAGGTTAAGTGACTTTCTTGTAATCACCCAGGCTAGAAGTCTGTGAAACAAGATTTGAACCCAGGTCTTCCTAATTCTAGGTTTAGTTCTCTATGAATTACATGTGATGCTTCTTGATTACAAAGACTGAGGAGAGGTGTCAAAAGGCTGGAGACTGGCAAATGCCCTGCCTTTAAGAAAGCAGTAAATGGCCTTAGCACAAGGAAGAAGTTTGTGTTGAGCAGGGCTACATAAAAAGAAAATGGCCACTATCAGTCACATACTCCCAAGAAGGTCAAAGACAAAAGGAAAAATCCCATTGATAACAAAAAAGTCATACTAGTACTTTCTGTGGTGGCAAAGAACTGGAAACAATGTGGGTGTCCACAGATTGAGGAATGGCTAAACAGATTGCAGTACATAAATATAATGGAATATTATCACACTGTGAAAAACTATAAATATGAGGAATGCAGAGAAACATGGGAAGACATGCACTGAAGCAGTGAAGTATGGAGAACCAGGAAAACTATTACAATTATTACAGCAACATAAATAGAAAAAAAATTAATAAAATAAAAGCTATGTGGGTATGATGACTAAGTTTGACCCTGAGAAAATACAGGAAAATGCACCTCCATGGTCATCACTTTTTTGAAAAAAGTGGGCAACTGACTCTCAGCTCTTCTCCCAAGTTCAGTGCCAGGATCTGTTGCTTTAGTTGCATGCCTGAGACAAGGTGGTAACAATCAGTCAAGGGATTTGGCTATATTTGGCCGCTGGTGACTAGGGCTGCATTGTCTCAGGCAGAGTGGATGTTGCAGCCTTCAGCAATCCCTTTGTTGACCTCACCTCCAAGTTTTCTATGATCTTACATGATTCTACCCGTGGCAAGTTGAAGAGCATCGTCAAGGCTGAGAATGGAAAGCTGTTGATCAATGGAAAAGCCTTTACTATCTTCCAAAAGTATGATCCTACCAGTATTAAATGGGGGAATGCTTGAGTGGAAGAGTCCACTGATATCTTTACCACCATGAAAAAGACTGGGGTTCACATGAAGCCAAGCATGTTATCTCTACTCCTTCTTCTGATGCCTCTTTGTTCATGGAGTGAGCCATGAAAAATATAATTCCTTTAAGATTATCATTAATCATGATCATACATGTATAACCTATATCAGATTGCTTGCCATCTGAGAAAAGGGAGAGGGGAAGGAGGGAGAAAAATTTGGAACTCAAAATCTTATAAAGAAAGTGAATGTTGAAAATTATCTTTACATGTAATTGGAAAAAATAAATTTAAAAAAAAGGATTATTGTTAATGGCCCCTATAATATGAACTCCTTGGCCCCCTGGCTAAGGTCATCATTACAATTCTTGCATTGTAGAAGGACTCATGCCACAGTCCATGCCTTTGCTGTTACCCAGGAAAAAGCAGATCCTCTACGGCAAGTTATGATATGATGAGCATGGTGCCACCCAAAACAACATCCCTGCTTCCCCTAGTGCAATTAGGCTTGAAAAGGCAAGGATCCCCATTGCATCCAGGGCCATTTCCATTTGTCCTGATCTATATCTGGCCATTGGACCGAGATGACTCTGGAAGTAAAAGTGAGACTGGTGACTGCACAGATCTCCCTCACTTAGATCCAATTCACTTGCATGGCATGGCATCACCTTCCTGATGTCACGGTTCTCTTCTAGAACAAAAGACAAACAGCAGCAAGTGCAATTAGGGCTGTGAGTAAGGTCATCCCTAACTTGAATGGGAAACTCAAAGACAGGGCCTTCTGTGTTACCTTACAATATGATGATATCAAGAGGGTGATGAAAAAATCCCATCAGAGGGATCCTTGAAGGCCATCTTGGTCTAAACAGAGGACCAGATTGTATGCTGTGATTTTAACAGTGATTATCCACTCTTCTACTTTTGATATTGGCACTGGTGGTGTCCTCAATGACAATTTTGTCAAGCTTATTTCTTGGTATGACAACGAATATGGTTATGGCAACCATGCAGCAGACCTTAGTTTCCACATGTTCTCCAAGAAATAAAGTGGAAAGACTTGGATCTTCATCTCCAGCCAAATAAGGAGTTCCCACATCCTTAATTTAATATAGATCCCTATACTAAGGATCTCATGCCTCATTCATAGTCCTTGCCTTGAAGCACTCTTGTAGTAGGAGGAGAGGCACTGCATCCTACACTATGTACTGTTAATAAAGTCACATTTTCAGTGAAAAAAAAAGTGAAGAACTGTGGGTTCAGAATGTGCTATTAAATATGATGAATATTCAGGATATTCTGTAAAACCTGGTTTCTGTATTGATTGATTTTTACTGGGCTATTTAATTTTTATTTTTGCTAGAAGGGATAGCTCATGGGATGGGGCATATTTGAAAATGATTATGATGTTAAAGCTAAATTTTACAATAAAATATCCTAGTAAAAAGGGAAGAGTAATGGGTTGTATTTTGGGACAATGAACTCCCTTTCAATAGAAATGTTAAAGCAGACACTGGATTACCATCTGTCAGGGGTGTCAAAGAAGAGACTTCTGTGCTGAGTGGGAGTTTGGATTAGATGACCTCTAAAATTCCTTCCAACTCTATGATTTTATTATTTAAAGTTATCAAAACCACAACTTTTTCAAGTTTCTAGCCTAGCAGTAACTTTGTTTTCATTACTGTTAGCAACTGTAAAGAGGAAAAACATCTTTTTTCTTTTAATGGGTATGGATGTATACATCTATAGAACATACAGAATAAAGTTTTTGCTTTCACAGCAAAAAATCTAGAATATTATTCCTGGTATTTTGGAGGTCTCAATATACCAAATTCCATCCTACTGAAAATTTAACCACTTTAAAAAATGGAGAAAAGATTTTTTAATTGAAAGAAAAAGCTTCTTGGACTGAAAATATGACAAAGTTTAAATACTCAGATGTCAGCTCAAATTGTTTTAACTCCTCTTTCTATACACTGTCATAGCCTTTTCTCTCCATATTTTCTCTCCCACCATTCCTGATAAAATTATATAATGTAATGTATAGTTTATGTATAGCATATGTAGTTTGAGGATACTTATTACCCCCCTCCCCAATTTTTTTCAAATCCCCAATAGAGTCTTGGCTGTGTTTAAGGATTTATGGGTTTATGTGTTTATGGGTCATTTTCCTGCAGCTCAGGTGCCTATGAGGCTGAAGTTAGCATCAGCACTGCAATAGAGAATAGTGGTAAGAGTATCCAAAATCTCCTTCTGTGTCTGGAGTATAGATTACAAGGGGAAAGTTTGCATAATTCTGACTTATAACTTCAAGCCCTATCTCAAGAATTGCTAACAGCTATCAGAACATGTAGCGACCTTCTTGGTCTTTCACGGTGTGGTCGTCTAATTATTCCTCATTGGTGTGTGGAGGGGATGCATGCACACACACACATACACACACACATCAAAAAAGTCATACACTTTTTGAGGTAGCAGAGAATTTCTTTTGTATCCCTCCTCTCAGAGAATCATCCCGTATAACAAGAGACATTTTTAGAGCTCTTTTTCTTAGAGGAAGATGAGAAATGCAATGAGCAAAACCAATCAATACCATAAAAAAGATCTGGAAATAAATGTAATGTTCCCTTTCTACCTCTGCAAAGTAGGGGAAAGTGTATTCTTATATCTCATCTTTGGAAACATGCTTATTCTTTATAATTCTACAATATTCATTTTGGGTTGTTTTGTGGCTATTTTCTTGGCCTTCCTTACTTAATTTTGCATCAGTTCATGTAAGTCTGTGGTTCTCTGTACTCATCATATTTGTTGTTTCTTTTTGCTTTATGTTTTACCTCACAGCATTGTAAGAAAATCTTCTTGAACCTTCCTTGTAAACTTCCAGTTGTTATAGTATCACTGCCTACTCTTTTGATAGGTGAAAACATGTTTTTGTAATGATAAAGCAACAGATAAACATAAGTTGGTACTATTATTGACATGGGGAACTCCCCATATGATAATAGTTTGTGACTTAGTAAATGAGTTGTAGAGAGTTACAATGGATAGGCACATAGTGGTCAAGTAACTTGTTCAGAGTTACAAAGTGTCCAAGTTAGGATTTGAACCTAGGTTTTTTGGTTTTCAAGTCCAGCATTATATCCAAGGTAACAGGGCTGTCTGAAAAAAAAAGACATCACCTATGTTTCTTTTTGTACAATAATGGTCCATTATATTCATGTATCATTCGCCACTGCCCAAATGCAAAGACTTCTAGTATGGACCCAGTGACTAGAATATGTCTGTTGTTTGAGAAGCAGCCTAGATATGTTTAGAGAGACTCCTTGTCAGTGGGTTATGACTTTTTTCAGGTACAGCAACTGATGAAAATGATACAAAGGTATTGGGAGGTAACTATCTGTATTGATAGAGGGAAGACTCACAACTGCGAAGTCATAGCATTAAAAAATTATGTAAAGTGTGTAATTTATAGAATTCTCTAACTTATGAACTTGTGTAAAAGTTATGAAGTTACTAGTCCTCATTGCGTTTATCTGTTGATAATATGACTAGAACTTACAAATTCAAGTGATGGGGAGTTATTGCATTGAGCTTTATCTTTTCTTTTTCTAAGTCTCATATTTTTACATCTCTATGGATTTCATGGAAAGAGAGCTTTATCATATTTACTGGATTGGTGGTAAATAGTTGCTGGTATGGTGCTAATTTTAAGAAAAGGAAAGGGAAAGAAAATCCTGTTTGTGTGAACAAAAAAGTCAGGGCATTATCCATGACCAAATTTTATGGGAGTTCTTTCACAGAGTTAAATAAGAAGTAAATCTGACCCTGTAATTTCACTCTCCTGTCCTTAAATAAGATCATTCCTCTTCACTTTCCCTATGGCATGACTGTAGGCAGCAGGACACCTACAGGCATAAATCTGCTGGCTTAATTAGCGTTACAGTGCTGCTCTTTATCAACAGCCTTAGAGTTCTCCAACCTGAGGCACCTGTCAAGTGGTAACTTTTCTCTTTCTTCTATTGAACCAATTTTTTCTAGAGAAAATAGCACTTCCCCCCAACCATGCCTGAGTTCCTTCCTGCAAATACTAAAAGGAGTTCAATCAGGATCTTGTATAACTTGAATCCTTTGATACTCAACCCCGCTCTTCTCTCTGAACAACCTTGCTCCTGACATCTAAACATGGCTTAGTACCACAGAGAATTAGTTAGGTTAGGGGAATGGAGGCTCCTTTAAGGGACCCATTATCCTGAAAGATTCCATAGAACCTGGCTTGTACATACTGAGGAAGCCCTACTCTTTCCACAATGTAAGCACTTTCCTTTGACCAGCCCATTATGACTAAAATATTCCAGTCAGTAGCATGAATTATTTAGGGTATAAGGCCCTTATTCCTTGACCTTCAAATCTTTAATAGCACACCTGCTCTTATTAATTGTTTCAATTGACCTGTAGAATTCATTTCTTAATTGTCTTTTCTCAGTTTTAGTGAAAGAGTAAAGAATCTAACTCCTCAATGTAAAAGGTAATATATTTTTTAAAAATGTCTTTTCTCTCTGTAGTCAAAGTCTTTCCCTAGTGACAATAAAACTGTTTTCCCATTTAGTCCAATAGAATCCCATATACTCTAGAGAGCCACTGAAGCGTTGGCACTGTGCTTAGTTAAGACATCACAGACCTTTCTCTGTGAACAGATTGCAATGTCTAGAATGATTATACCTCCAAGTGACAACCTGGAGATGAAAATGAACAGTAGAAAAATATACAGCCTGTGGAGAAAGAAGAATGGTACAAGCCTTTTGAAAATCAAAGGTGGGTGAAAGCTTTACTAAAAATAAATGCCTCTATCCAAAAATTAGTCTCAAGTTCAGTTAAATTAGTGTACATATCAAAACTTTATCATTTCTATTATCATTTATCAATAATTTCTTTAGATATTTGCTACCAAAAAGCTCTAAATGCTTTGTCAATATTCCTAATAGAATGAAGTGGGAAATACTCCATAACAATATAGCACAAGAAGGTGTGTGAATTGATATTATAGATATCAATTGGTCAATAAGCGTTTATGAAGCACCTACTGTGTGACAGGCATTATATTAAATGTCAGAGATACAAAATCAGAAAGAAAATCGCCCTTTGCCCTTCAGGAGATTATTTTTGAATGAGGACAAAATAGGTACAAAGTGATTTTGGTGGGAAGGGCACTAGCACGTGGGGACATTAGGAAAGATGCCATGTGGAATGTGGCACTTGAGTCAAGTTCTCAAGGACACTTGGGAAAGTTACATCTTCACTTAAATACATATAATGAATAGCACGGTGTTTTTTAAAAAAAGTATAGTGTCTGGGAGGAATATGATAGGAAGGTGTGGTTATTCTTCTAAACTGGAGTGACTGAACCAGAGTACAAATGACTACATGGAAGGATACGGTGAATGTAATAGGCAATCTACTTGTGCTGGAAGATGCATGTAATAAAATCATGTGCATGTATTTGAAATATCAGTCCTTAGAAGTATTTTTTCAAGAAAGCTGATGATACGGAACACAGAAGTAGTAACTATTAATTATATATCATCTTCACCCCACACAAACCAGCTGCTATTAGACCCTGAATTAACTTAATTTGTTTACATTAGTGATTTTAAATAATGAGATTCAGCTATCATCCTTTTCCTTGTATTTGGGAAATCTCTGGCACATTTATCTGCCCTTGTTTCTATTTCTGTATAACCAGAGCAAGATTAAAAAACGTGCATACAAGACAGCCATGCTGGTTCTCATCAGAAAAAAGCAGATGATTTCAATTTAAATACAGCGTGCATAAAGCAGTGTTTCCAGTTCAATACAACAGCCAGGCTGGGGAATTAGGTCAGCTCCTTGTTGCAGAAAATATATTCTACATGTGAGTATTTTCTCTAGTCTATTTTTGATTATCCGTGCATAGATTACCTGCTTTGTAAATTAATGGTCTAGTTTATTCTTGTTTATCAACTAGCTTCTTCAATTGTATTACTGGACTGCTGGGCTCTGGCACAGAGGCTGTGAACAAACCCAATTTAATTCAACAAACATTAATTTAGCACCTATTCTGGATAACACCATAAGAACAAAAACTAATTAAAGTATCAGTCAAACAAAGCAAGTAACAGAAATTCTAAACCTACCGTAAAAGTAATAACAAATAACCATTGCCTCAGATTCCTCTTGACCATAATGCCTAGGATACACTTCAGGAGCCTCTCAGTTTCAGTAACTGGAGCTGCTAGCCCCATTATGATGCAGTAAAAGGCACACAAAGATTCACTTCCAGACCCACAGAATTTCAAGATACTCTAGAGAAATTTCTTCCCTTCCAGGGAACCAGTAACATAAAAGTACAATCCTGGGTCGAGAAAGACCCAGCAAGGGGCTCTTTCAATGACAACTACACTGCAGTCAGTATTCTACTGTGCTGCTGTCTCTGTCCTCCACTCCCAGTACGCTTTATGTATGGGTCCTTCTGATTACTGTTGGCTATCCTCAGTTCTGCTTTTCTAGTCTTTCCTGTTTGGCTCACCTCCAATAAATGGTGTGGTTTTCAAGTACATAGAGAGACCTTGGAACTATTCCTCAGCTAACAGTGTCACAGCTCTTTCTTGACACAATTCCAGATTACATGAAAATAAAAATTCTGGTCTTCTACTTGTATGAACTGATACAGAGTGAAGTGAGCAAAAACCAGAACAATTTATAAAACAGCAACATTGTAAAAAACAAAACAAAACAAACAAACAAAAAAACCCAGCAACTTTGAAAGACTTGCAACTTTGATCAGTGTAATGTTCCTAAGGACCAAAAATGAAGCATGCTACCCATTAGACAATGGATTCAATATACAGAATGAAACATAATTTCAAAAGTATTAGTGCAGTTTTTAGTTTTAATAACTGTAACCCTTGGCTCACAGAATCATTTGCATGGAACTATCCTCATTAGTGGTGGCTGATTGCTTGGTGCTCCAGCTTGAGATTGGTAAAAACTTGAGAGAGATCTTTGTCTTTTAGCTTCTAGCTTCAAGAGAAATGATACATATTTCCAGACCCTCTTCTGGTTCCTGAAAGGAGAGAAAAACTCTGGAAAGAAGCCGACATGTAGAGAATCCAGGACTTCAATCACTTTGGCTTCCTTGAATCTTTTCCTTCAGGGATCTGAAGAGAGTCTCTTTGAAATGATAAATTTAGAAGAATAAAACCAGTTGCTTGCTCTCCTATGTAGAGACTGGATATTCACTTTGAAGTCACTTAATCTGACCAAAAAGAGAAGAGTTTCTCTTTCAGTAGAATCATTCGTTTTTGTTTATTTCACAATAATCTGTCAGGCATACTCATGATTATGATTAAATTTAGTACAATATTAGAGTGTTAACTTGAACTTTATCACTGTATCATATAGTTATGTATCAATATAACTATAAAAGTTCTGCATGCATATATTAAATCTGTTCCACCTCAGGCACTTAAATAGCTGCTAACACTGAGACAGTCATTAAACTTCTTCAGACGATCAGTGCCCTCATATATAAAATGAGGACAGTTGGATTCAATGACCTCTTAGGTTCCTTCCAACTTATCATATACTAACCTACATTAATGGGTTAATAAGTAAAAGGAGTCTATGGTATCTCTCTCCCACAGGAGAGACAGAATTACTCTGGGTTTGGGAGAACAATAAATAAAGTCAAGTATCCATGTAGGTAAGAGAATGTTGGAAGAAAAATGCTAGGAATCAAGAAATATGCTACTCAGATAACTAGGAGAGAGGAGTTTAGCTTACACTACAAGTAACAGCTCATTGAAATTCAAAAGACAGTTATCTTGGACAGTAAAGGAGAGTGATGCCTACACCAAAAGAGAAAAAAATCTGACTTCTTGAATTCAAACAATAGAGATTCTTGATCTGGAGTCAGTGCTCCAAAGTATACAGACTTAAGACAGTGAAAACTCCTAAAGTTCACACCCAACGAATGTACTCATTAGAATCAGAATTTTTAGAGTTGGAAAGGACTATAGAGATCATATTGTCCAGAGGTGTCAAACACACTAGGGTATTCAGGTTACAACATTCATGAGTACAGCCGAACCAAATTAAAATGTAGTGGTTAAATATTTAACAAAATAAATGAAAGTACAAGAGAACATAGATAATGTTAATCTGCGGTTTTCTGATGTACCAATTAGTAGGTCCAGTTTCTATTTGAGTTTGGTATTATTGATGTATTCCAATCTCCTTACATTATAGATGAGGAAATTGAAGTCAAAATGCTTGTTAAAGACAAATCACTAAGAGGCAACAGCATCGTAATCAATGCATTCTAGAAAGGAGTATGTTGTAGTAGAAAATGAAATGAATTTACCTAGTTTAGGGTACCTAGTTTAGAATCTTGGTATTGCACTTTCTTACCTGAGCAATCTTTATTTAATGTCTCTAGACCTTTGTTGCCTTGTGTCAAAAAGATGGGACTCCATCAGATGATCTCAAGATCTCAATCCTACTTCTGTCTATCAGTCAGTCAATCAATCAAGAAACATTTATTAGGCACCTACTTGGTCTATAATAACAAAACTGAAACAGTCTCTACTCTCATGGAGCCTACATTCCATAGAGGAAGAGAAAATATACATAAGGGGATTTGGGGTAGGATTAGGAAAGGTGGATATGGAAGGATAAAGTATATGGAAGATGGCACCTGAACTAAATTTTAAAGGAAACTAGAGATTTTAAGAGGTGAAGGATGGGGTTGGGGAGAGGAATGCATTCAGGCCATCAAAAAGTCACAGAGACAGGAAATTAGTGTTATGAAAGAGGAACGATAAGAACAGTAGTTTGCCTGAACCACCAAGTTTATGAAGGAGAATGTTTATTAAGTCTGGACAGGTAAGTTGGGATCAGATTTTGAAGAGCTTTAAAAACTTGCCATGTTAATAATTTGTCCTGGAGGCAATGGGCAGCCACTGGAGATGAGTAGGGGAGTCACATGATCGATCTATGTTTAAGGAAAATTACCTGGGTAGCAATATATAGGATGGACTAGAGTAGGGAAACACTTCAATTAGAGAGACTAATTTAGAGATACTTGCAATAATCTAGGACCTGAACTAAATTGGTGAGACTTTAAGTAGACAGAAGGTGTGTAAATGTGATGGATTTAGACATTTATAGTTTGAAAAGTCTCTGGGTCATCCAGTTTGAAATATACAATAGTCTGCTGGTGAAGTAGGGTTGAACTCTGGGAAGAGCCTGGGGCTGGATGTATAAATTTGTGAGTCATCAGCACAGATAACATAGACCTTGCCAGACCAACACCAATTGCCAACCAAATGCCACTATAAAGCAACCCTGGGTGTGGCACCACTGCCCTTCCCCACACCATCAGTCCTGTTTCCTGCCCAGGTCCCAGAAGACATTATTCCAGGAAGTCATCTTAGTGGATATGTGACCTAGCAATTGCTTCTATAGGTTCTGGAGCCCCCTGCCTCTTCCATATCCAGAGCTACCAGAGACCCATAAAATAAAATCCTCAACACCAAAGTCCTTGGCATTGTCAACATCAGAAATGGATAGGATCACCAGTAGAAATGGCATGAAAGAATATATATTATCATCTGCTTCACATAAGGACCATAGGACCTTTCCATCTGAGTTGTAGTTGAAACCTCCAAAAGGTATTTCTCATATATTAGAAGCTGAACTCAAGAGTAGGGACTGCTTTGCTTTTCTATTTGAATCCACAGCAATCATCACAGTGCTTTGCACATATTAAGTACTTAATTAATGCATCTTCATTCATTTATTTATTCATACAGTTTATAAAGTCACAGAGAATAAGTTCATCAAAGGAGAGAGGGTAGAGAGAAAATGGACCCTAGAAAAGAGCCATGAGGAACAGGGGGCATGAAATGAATGATGGGTCAGGAAGGGAGAGAGCTATGGTTAGAAGAATAACCAAAGAGTAGTGTTAGAAAGGACCAAAGAAAAGTACAGGAAGAGACCCGAGTTCGTTGTCAGAGGTGACTTGACACAAGGCAGAAGGTCCAGACTTTTTGGCTTCAAGATAGCAGTCCATCAAGCCCTCAAAAGTAGTAAAGATGGTATGAAGTATGCTATGCTGCCCTCATACATCCAGCTCTTCCTATAACTATTTCCATATTTTTCGTGGGAATTTATATGAAAACCTGCTATGGTGCAAGGGAATGTTAGAAATGGGAACAAATGAATAGGATGGTTACAACTATTTCTTCTTGGTGAAAATGTTTCTAGGTCAGAAGATATATTTTAACCTATAAACACATTATATTTACCCTTTCCAAAATTTGACCTCTCCCAGTATTTCCTGGGATTTCAGGATGAAATTTAAGACATTTGATTCCTTTGTGGTTCAATAGATAGTTAAGAATAATCAGTGAGACTGAGCACTTGCTCTACTACTTATTAGCTATGTAATGATGAATAAGTAATCTAACCTCTAAGGGTACCACTGTACTTACTTTAAAATGAGGAGGAAGTTTGATTTAGATCCATCTAGGTCCCATAAGTCTGAGTGGCATTGTGGCTTAATGAAGTGTGTTAGACTTAGAATCCCGAAGACTTGGGTTTGACTCTTATTTCTGTTACTCAGCTTTGCCAACCTAAGCCACTTAACCTGAGTCTGTTTCCTCATCTGTAAAGTGGGGATAATTCCTATAGTATCTTTTTTAAAAAAAATTATTATTTTTAGTTTTCAACATTCACTTCCGTAAGTTTAAAATTTTCTCCCCCTCCCTCCTCAAGACCATATGTAATGTGATATGGCTCCTGTAGTATCTACCTTACAAGACTGCTGTGAGGCTCAAATGAGATAATCTACTACACTTTGCAAAACTTATAGCACTATAAAAGTGATATTTTTAAAAAATGGCCATTACTATGAACTCCAGAATACCTGGAACAAGATGAGAATCTTTAAGAAGTCCCTTTCACAAATAGTTGACATAGTTTCATCAAGAACAGGTCATGCCAGAATAACCTCATTTCTTTTTTTGATAGGGTTACTAGACTGGTAGATCAGGGGAATGTTGTAGATACAGCATTCTTAGATGTTAGCTTCACTTTTTACAGTAGCAAAGAAAAGGAAACAAAGTAGATGCTCATGCATTTAGGAAAAGCTAACTAAACTGTGGTACATGAATGTAACAGAATACTACTTTGCTGTAAGAAGCAATAAATACGAGAGAAGCATGAGAAGACATATGAACTGATGAAAAACTGGAGCAGAACCAGGAGAACAACATGTGACTACAATAATTCAAAATGGAGAGAACAAAAGCAGCAAAACTGAATGCCCAAAGGGATATAAGAATATATCTCCTGTTATTCTTTGCATAGGTAGGGGACTATGCCTGTGAAACATTATATAGTGTCGGATTTTTTCCAAGATGTTGGTTAGTTTTGTTGAATTAATTGCCATCCCTCCCATATTATTCTTAATTATAAGGGATGGCTCTCTGGGAAAAGGAGAGGGGAGCCATGTATTGCGAAATGTTGGTGACAAAGTTATCAATTAAAATTTATTTGAAAACTTGAAAAAAATATGATGAATACATGGAGAAGACAAACTGATGAAGTAGTAAAGGAAGCAGACAAGAATACACAATGATTATAATTTAAAGGGAAAGAATAAAAATAAATGAAACAAAATGCTGTGAAACTACAATGCCGAAACTTGACCTCAGTGAATGAATGAAAAAGCATTTATTACTTGCTGTATACCAAGCACTGGGTGTACAAAGAGAAAAATCAATAAGGTCTCTGCTCTCAGGGAGCTCACACTCTACTTGGGGGGATATCACACATAAAAGAAAGTTCATTCCTAAGGGTGCATCAGGCAGTGGAATGGCAAAGCTCAGAGGTCCTTAGGCTACATCTGTAGGTCAGAAGACAGCACTGGAGGTCTTGGGAGCATACCCAGTGATCCTTCATCGCACCATGAGAAACAGGATCGGTGACTTTCACTGTGTGAGCAGTCAAGTGGCTGGGATGAGATCTGGATGGTCTGGGTCAGAGTACGGAGCCAAAGAGAAATCAAGGGGCAAAACAGAGAAAGTACCAGGCTACCCCCTTTTGAAAATGGAAGTGGAAACCATGAGTGTGGACACCTGTATGTTGGTTGAACCTGTATGTTGGTTAGTTTTGTGGAAATGCTTTTTTTCTTAAAAAAAAGAATTCTTTGTTATAAAGTATAACTCTCCAAGAGGAGGGTGGAGAGTTATAACAGGAATGTAGATAATATAAAAATATCAATAAAAATGTTTTGAAGTATACGGCCATTCAACAAATAGGATTCTATTAAGGATTTTACCACTGATATAAGCGCAGTGATTGGCTTTGTTTTCTCTATGAGTCTTGTTTCCAAAGGAAATTTAAACTTTGAGAAATTCCCTGTCCCGCAAGACTGGCCTATCAGGGCTGTGCCTGTTATTCCGCATAAAAACACTGACTATTCTAACAGTTCACAGAATATTTGCTGAATGCAAATCACAGAGCTGAACACACAGTAGGTGCGCCACAGTGATTTATTTATCTGCCTATTGCTAGTTTCATTTATTTTTAAAACATCCTAGATATGGCAACTTCCTGTCTCTCTGAGGTTCTCAAATGCCAAAGGAAAATCTTTCTCGTTACCTGAGTACAAGATAACACACAATAAGCGGGAAACGCTGGCACAATAGCTTAGCTAGGCACTGGGGAGAGGAAAGATCTATATTAAATACAAAATACAGTCCGTGGCCTCCTGGAGTGTGCGATCTAGTAGAAATAAAGAACCCTCATAACTTCTCATCAGATTAATGGGATTGGAGACGACCTTCAGCAACTAAGTGTCTGGAAGGGGGTCCGGACGGTCTTGGGACAGAGGACAGGGCAGAGAGAACAGGGGAGTGGAGCAAGCAGCCCGCCCCCTAGGTACGAAAACCTGCACACTTCGGTGTGTCGGGGACGGGCACGCGGTGTCAGGAGGGGAGGCTGAAGGGCAGCTTTACGAGAGCTGGCATGGGGGGCATTGATCCGGCGCTTTGAGGTTTGCACAACATTCTCACCACGCAGGGACACAGGCTCTCCTCAGAGGAGCTGAATTTTTGACTCGTTTAGGGTCACACAACTACTAAATGCACGAAGCCGCATTTGAACTCGGGCCTTCCAGGCTCCAAACCCACCTACGGAAACGAGTGCCATGGTGCTGGTCACCGCAGCCTCCCCGCGGGCGTTCTCCCCGACCCCGCCACCAGGCCGCGGCACCGGCCATCGGCGGGGCCTCTTCCCACGTTCTCGGATGCAGCCGCTAAGGCTCAGCACGTGCGACCGTAAAGATGGAGGAAGTCCCTCTCCCGCTTCCAGGGTACGAGGAGACCCGCAACATGGCGCCCAACAAGACGCGTCCCCGCCCCCACCTCGGGGAGGACGTCAGCGGCGTCCTTTGCGTCTCCGCCTCACGTTCGGGGCAAGCACGCTCGCACGCACGGGCTGGGCGGGGCTTAAAAAAAGGCCGCGGGAGCGCGCCGTGGGGAGAGAGAGGAAAGCCGCCGGCGGGGGCGCGCGCGTCGCGAGGAGGAAGGAGAGGAGGGGAGGCGCGGCGGCGGCGGCGGGAGCGCGCGCGGCTCCGGGAGGCGGCGGCGGCGGCGGCGGCGAGGGCGGTGCTCGCTCGCTCGGCGGCCGGTCTCGAGCTCCGAGGAGGCGGAGGCGGAGGAGGAGGCGGTGGCTCTCGACCTGGGGTTGGTCGGGAGGGCGGGTGGGGGGTGGTGGGAGAGCTGCTCCTCTCCGGCTTGATCTCGGGGCCCGCCCCCTTTCCCCCACCCACCCTGCCGCGGTGTTGGGAGTTTGTGGCCGGGAGGCTCGGACCCGGGCATCGGCGGCGAAGCCTCAGCCTTGAGGAGGAAGAGGAAGGCAGGGGCCGGGGCCGAGGCGGGGGGCGGACTCGGGCGGGCTGCGGCGGATTCCTCCCCCCGCACCGCCCCGGTCGCTGGCAGGAGATGTCGAACCCCGGGACTCGGAGAAACGGCTCCAGCATCAAGATCCGGCTGACAGGTACCCGCGCGCGGGGGGTTGCCGGGGAAGGGGCCCGGGGGGCGAGGGCGGGGGGAGCCGGGGAGGGGGCCCGGGGGGCGTCCCTGGCGGCCCCCCACCCCCGGGCCTCGGCGGGTCGTGCGCTGCGTGGGGTCCGATCGCTCGCGTCCCTCCTGCACCCCGGGCTGGCCGCGCCGGGGCTCCCCTTCCTTCCCCGCCCCTCCCCCGCCTCGGTGCTGGCAGCTGCACGAGTCCCGGCTCCTCGATTCACTCGCGTTTCCTCAATGAAATTTCCATGTTTCCCCCGTCAGCTCCGTAGTGATCCCCATAGGGGTGAATGGGGAAGCCCTGGGGTGCGCATGCGCTGTTGCGGGGAGGGGGCGGGGTGGTGCCGGCGTTGGGGGGAGCGGGAGGGGGGGTGTGGTGCGGACGGTGTCTGCCGCTGGCAGGCTCCAGACATCCTGTGTCCAGCGTCCAGCCCCTGCATCCCGGTGCCCCCGCCCCGCCGCCCCCCGCGCTCCCTCTCCGCACGCTGCAGGCCTGGGATTTGCGTGTTGAGATCCGCGCTCGACACGGAGTCATTACTCTGCGGATACATTTCTGCCAGGGGACTTTCCAGGCTAGAAAATTTCCTGCCAGAAGTTCTGTCCGATCCCTATCAGGAGTTTCCCCCTCTTGATTTTTCTTCTGGTCTGTGGCACACGAAAGAAAAGCCCTCAAATCTGTATTTGTGCAATTCCTGTCAAAGGAGTGTGATTTAAACCTCCCCCCCCCCCCCAAAAAAAAAAAAAGAGAGAGGGGCTCGAGTCCGAAGGACAAACGCCCAGCATGGTTAGGGCATTTAAAAGTATTTGTAAAAAACATCTGTAGGTAATTTTTTTTAACCATATGTTCTCTTTGAAAACCCACTGTTGCCTGTTGTAGGATCTGTTTCCTGTTTAAATAAAAGGACTTGTGAGTTCTGTTTACAAAGCTGACAGAATAATGAATTATTAATGATTCAGGCCCAGACTGGGGTTTTGTAAGGCAACAGGTGTATCCTCCAGGATCTTTGTTCTTGGAGGAACCATTATGCTGTTCTCAGGCTAGGAGGTAAAGCACTTCTTAATATTTTTAAGTTGAGTTGTTTTTATGGGTGCATAAAATGTCATGTTTTTGACATTATAATACTTGTAAAGTTTAATTACAAGACAACTTTAATTTGCTTCCCAGTTACAATGCAATCTATTATAGCCATCAGATCAGTTACTCTTTTACTGTTAAGTGCATGTGTATGTTTTGTTAGAAATGTAGTTGGGTTAGAGTTTTTGTTTCTGAAATAAACGTTTTACTTTTTTGCATTTGTTGAGTGTTTTTATGAATTTGTTGTTGATGATCTTTGACTTGTACTTCTCTTTCCCACCCCCAAAGTATAATAGAGAAACAGGGTTGGTCTTTCTGTTCACCCCACCCTCCCACCCCCATATACTGGTCTGTTCAGGATTTTAAATGTGATAGCTGCAGAAATACTTTTAAGAGCTTATGGATGGCATTTGATATTAAAGGATTAAATGATCAGTATTCTTTCCAAAGTGCTTTCCCCCTCCTCCCTCCCTGCCTAAATTGCTGAATACCTAATGGATTTGAGTCAATCTATGAATGTAATTGTTCTTGAAACGGGAATTGAGAGTTTAGTAATAGTTGTGTAACATACATGATGGCAGTTGTCTGTTGAACATTAACCCGTGTGAAAAAGTTGCAACTAAAGAGTGTGAAAATAAAATTGGTTTTAGTCTGTTTTTAAAGTTAAGAAGTTTGAAAGTTTTTTCACTTCTGGTTTATTGTGCATCTTGATACATTAAATGTTTTTGATAAAAAGGTTGCTTGGTTACTGCGATGACATCTGAAAATATAGATTTTAGAGAGGTGTTTTAGTTACTAAATAACATGCAGCATAATTAAATACAGACTATGAAGACATTAGTGTTGGAAAAGATATTTAGGACTTTTGACTGCAGAATTTTGTGGTAAAATGTGTTTTGAACCAGAAGTGAAGGAGATGTTAATTCTAGCCCCAGGCCTAGACCACCTTTGTGACTCCTTTGGACTTCGTTTTCTTCTTCTGTAAAATAAGGAGATTGGACTACACTGGTGGTAACTTTAGCAGTCTGTTGAAAACTATGGGATTCCTTTTCAGAAGAATATTTTTTAAAACTGCATAGTATTACAAAGGAAATAATTATATTGAAACAGTCATCAATATTTTTTAAAGACGTTTATGAAGCATACGTTAAGAACACCTAAATTAGACTGACATTCAAGGTCGTTTTCTGGCCCTATTAGTCACATTGTTACCTATTCTAAATTACTAGTGTATATGCGTTTTTGTTTATTAAATTCCATGCTCTCTAGCTAAGCTTTAAGAGAGAAAACTACACGATAACTTTTGGGACATGCAGAAAACTTTGACTTAAAGTAAGATATCTCAAATTTGACTTATGATAAACATGATTAAGTCTAGTGATAATTTCTAACCATTTTTACCATGATAGTGAAATTTCTCAGTCTTGTATTTTTGAAATTGATTGTATAAATCCATTGTATGATGAATTTGCCTTCAAGGCATAATTTATAAATGTGTCCTGAATATTACTGGATATCTTAATCCTTTATTTTTAGATAAAGATTGAAATAAATGCTGCCATAATATTGTTAGTTTGAAATAGTTTATAGGGGTTTCGGTAGTTCATTGAATATATTTGATGCAAAATACTTAAATAATTGTTTGTTTCAAAGCATTTTGCAAATACCTTTCCCCATTATCTCCTTGTAGTCAGGGATTGTTTTTGACTTTTTTGTATCTCCATGCTTCTCTCTGTGCTTGGCACATAGTATGCATTTAATAAATGCTTGTTGAATTCCTTTCCACAAAAGCAGACAAATATGTTTCAGAAACAATTTGATTTTAAATTTAAGCAGGTTTTGCAAAACCTTTGTTCTTATGTGCCCTGTAATGAATACCAGACGCTTTTATTTTGACCATTTTAGGTAAGAGTGGAATTTGTGTGAGTTCTGAGGGCTAAGAAATCCAGTGCTTTTCTTGAAAGGACAGCTTTTTCTGTTGTGACCAAGTTGGTCAAAATCCTGGATCTATTTTGTTGTCTTTTTAAAGTTCTGATTCTAAACTTTCTATATAAGCGGTATCTAGGGATGGATGGGAAATTCAAGGTAAAGGCAGATGGGTAGTATTCGGATCTGCTCTGACTATATAAAGTGTGGAGAGTTATTATTTTTAAAAATTTTCTCATTTGAAGTTATGGTGATTTAGTTGTTGGTTTCCCATTAATGTGGCTTTTTGGTATATGTAGTTATGCCTGCCTACTGGCAGTTTTTTTGATCAATAGCAAATAACAGTAAACATAGCTTTTTTGGTATTTGCTCAGAAATATTTACTAGTACAAGACATACTGGGTATCTAAGAGGTTCATGATTACATTGCCTCACTTCTGTGGGAAAGGTATATGGATTTTGTTTTTAGCAAACTTAATACATTTAACAATTAAATGTTTTCTCAACCTATTTCTATGTGATATAGCACAACAAAATTTACCACCTTTTTTCTCAATTAGCAGTACACAAATTATGAAATTCAAATTGATCTCCCCGTTTCTAATCATATTCTACCTAACTTTCAAATTCATAATCCCTAAAACACAGATCTGATCATATCACCACCACCTCCACCTTTAGTGGGTGGGTCCCTATTGTCTCTAGGATAAAATACCATTTAAAGTTCTGCATGTTGGGATTCCCACTGATTCCCTTTATTGTATGTATTGTGTTCTAGTAAGACTGACCTGCCACTAGCTATTCCTGATATGTGGCATCCCATCTCTTATCTCCTTGTCTTGGCACTGTCAGGAGTCATAGTGCACGCACCCTTGCCCCCACTATGCTTTTAGGAGGGCCCAGCTTCCCTCAAGGCATATTTTAAGTGCCATCTCTTATCAAAAGTCTTTCTTGGTTTACACTCCCCCTTCCTTCTTGTTACTGTGCTCTCCTTGAAATGATTATATATTTACCTCCTGAGCAGAGGAAGTTCATACTTGATCCTACTCCAGGAGAATGGAAGCTCCTTGAAGACAAGGACTGATTTCTTGTCTTTGCATAAGTGGTGCCTAGAGCATGATGATGTCTTTTACTCTCCGTAGACCTTTAAATGTTTGTTGAATTGAATTGAAATTTCTTAGCCAGATTCCCAAAGGCTGTAGTGCATGTAGATTGATCTTGGGACTGCTGAAAAAACACTGTGCATGTTCTTGATTGTTCTTAGATCCCCACCCCACTGACAAACTTAAATATGGATGGGTACGGAGGTGCAGACGATGGTCTAGTTACCTAGTCTGAATGGAAGTATTTTATTACTGGGTGAGAACAATCATTTCCATGAAGTCACACATCCTTCTAAGGAATTTAGTATCATATCAACAATCCTATCAGTTTTGTTAATTTCTATTTGTTTTCTTAAAGCGACTAAGCCATTTTTTCTATTGAATCTTTGGAATAATCATGGAATGATTTTCAAGTGTTTGTAAATGATTTTGCTCCGAGCTGATTTTTTTAAAAATTCAAACTCTCCGTTTTTTGTACTCTTAATTTAAGCCATTATTCTTCATATTAATTTTGGTTTATATCCTTACAGCTTTTTTCTTCAGGTTTTTCTATTTATATCTCAAACACCACAACTCCTATTCTGAAGCATCTAAATTTTATTTTACTCTTCTATCTTGGGCTTTTTTTCCCTCAAATTTCTGTATTCTGAATACTCTCCCTCTCCTAGTCACATGTTTTGAAACAACCTGGTAGTGAGAAAACAGTAGGTTAGATGGTGATAAATGAGTCTTAGGTATTTGTGAAAGTAACATCTCCTTTTCCAGAAAAAAAAAAAAGTCTGTGCCATAATATTTTAACTCAGCCCATTCCATTTGGATTAAGTATACTTCTTGTTCAATTGTTCAGTTGTATCTAATTCTTCAAGACCCTGTGGACTATATAATATAGCACACTAGGCCCACTATCTTCCACTATCTCTCAAAGTCTGTCCAAGTTCGTGTTTGTTGTTTCCATGATACTGTCTATCCATCTCTACTGTCTTTTTCCTTTTGCCTTCAGTCTTTTCCAACATTAGGGTCCCATTTTGCCAAGCTTGTTTGAATGAAAGGTATTTGTTAAAATGACTGTTTCAAACTCATTTGTGGGAAAGGAAAGTTTTTCCTTAATGTGGAAAAATAACATTTTGATCCCTTTGTGATACCATTTTTACCTATTTTAATTTCTACATGAGAAAAACTTAAAAGAATTTCCGAGTTTTCTGGTTGGATGCAACATTTCTAATACTAAAGCTAGATTAGTTTGAGAAAAATAGTTATTTTAAAATACATGCTGATGAGTAAATCAGTTGTTTCTCACCTTTTAGTGAGTGAAATTTTTTTTCTCCGAAACAAAAGCCTTCAATTTAAATTGACTTACTATCCTGGACTCTGTGGCTAGCTACTGTAGGCAGAAATATTTAGAAAGCCATTCACTTAAAAGTACAGAAGTATTTTATATTGACAGAGCAAGATTTTAAAACAGATGATCAAAAATGTTTAAACATTTCTGCACAGGCAAGAATTTCTTACTGTGTCTACACATGCAGTGTGTGTAACACCACTGATGTGTTTAGACTAAGTGAAATGTTGGTTCCATAATTGTGGATAAGACAGCCCCTTTTATTATTTCAGAATAAGGCTAAAATAATGTACAGTCAGTGAGTCTAGGATGATGCACATCACTCCATCAATTCCAGCTGTGTTCACCTCTCTCGAAGTTGAAAGGAATTCTAATTGGCTAAGGAATGTCTGTACACCATCATGGATCATTGAGCAGGAACCTATTATGCTGGATGCTGTGTGATACACTTCACATGTTTTAAAATCATGAGCCTGAACCTTGTAGTTTGCTTTTAAGAGACTTGGGATATATTATTGTAAACCTGGGTCTTCAGAGTAGTAATTCTCTTCTTTCTTGTGTTCCAAAAACCCACTGAGTAATCTAAAGGAGATAGTGCTTTCTGATGACTTGAGCATTGTATTAAAAGTTTGGAAGTCTGAATTTTATTTCTTATTCTACCAATACTTTAGAGAAAATATCTGATCAAATTAGGACCTTTTTATGCCTCAGTTTCCCCATGTTAATGGCAATAATACTTGCTTCCTACTCAGTCTTAAAGGGATTTCTAAGGGGAATGATTAGAAACTATTTAAGACTTTTTTATTTGTTTTAATCAGACAGGGTCAGCCTTCAGGCCTCACTCCTGCTCCCTCAATTGGAAGTACAAGTAAAACAAAACTCCTTAGAAACGTATCAGTCAAAACAAATTTTCACATTGGGAATGTACAAAAAAATTTTTTGTCTCATTTTATCTCATTCTACATTCTAAGTCCTTTATCTTTCAAAAGGTGGTATAACATGTTTCATTATTAGTCCTCTGGAATACTGGTCATTATGGTGGTAAGAGTTTAGCACAATAGTGTTCCATCACATTTATATACTGTAACTTGTTCTCCATTTCCCAATTTATCGACACTCCCTCTGATTCCCATCTTTTGCCACCTCAAAAAGTGTTATATTTTTGTACATTCTTAGAGTTTGTTTTGTTTAATCTCTTAATCTGACCTCTAATTCCCCCTCTCTGTTTCTCTCATTTCCCTTTTATTTTCTTGTTGAGTAAAATACATTTTTTGCCCAACTCTATGTGTATGTATTCTTCCTTTTGATTATATGAGAGTGAGATTCAAGTGTTAGCCACTCTTTTCTACTCCCTCCTCCCTAGGTGTTTGCTAGGAAACCCTAATTATGTGAGATAATTTTCCATAATCCTAACCAACAACCTGCTCCCCCACCCCCCATTCCTCTTCCCCTCTCAGTTTTTTCTTTTTTTCTTTTGTTTTGTTTTTTTTTAATGTTTTACAATCATTTCCTTAAAGTTAAGATTTTATCCCCCCCACCCTTCCCTCAATACCCCCCTCCCTCCCCATGACAGCGTACAATTCTGTTTAGGTTCTACATATACTTTCCTATTGAGCACATTTTCACTATATTCATGCTACGTAGTCGAACTAAAATAATCAGTTTTTTCTTAAGATCATCAAGAGATGAAACATTTCTAGGCCTTGTCTAATTGGACTTCTATGAACCCTGATGATAAGATTGAGAGGTGATACATGTATCATTTCTCTATATATGAATGTAAGCAGTTTATCCTTGTTTAGT
Source organism: Bettongia penicillata ogilbyi (assembly GCA_023548195.1). Classification (NCBI taxonomy): domain Eukaryota; kingdom Metazoa; phylum Chordata; class Mammalia; order Diprotodontia; family Potoroidae; genus Bettongia; species Bettongia penicillata. The sequence goes on along the minus strand of JAJHZJ010000055.1, from coordinate 3,130,542 downwards.
TCATTAGTTCATTCATATTTACCTTTTTTATGGTTCAATTCATTCCTATACTTGAACTTCAGAGTTTGTTCTCAGCCCTCATCTTTTCATCAGGAATGTTTGGAAATCTTCTATTTATTAAAAGTTAATTTTTTTTTCTCCTGTAGTGTTATACTCATTTTTGTGAGTTATCTTTGGACCTTTGCCTTCCAGAATATCATATTCCAAGCTCTCTGCTCCTTTATAATGGTGGCTACTAAGTTGTATGTGATTCTCTTTACTTGAATTCTTTCTTTGTGGCTGCTTGGAGTATTTTTTTTCTTAGACTTGAAAGCTCTGGATTTTGATTATGATGTTCCTGGAAGTTTCATTTCAGGGTTTCTTTCAGGAGATGACCAATGAATTCTTTGTATTTCTACTTTGCCCTCTGGTTCTAAAGGATTTGGACAATTTTCTTTTAAAATTTATTGAAATATGATATCTGGACTCTTTAAGTTCAGATAGTCCTATGGTTCTTAATTTATTTTTCCTCTATCTCTTTGCTATGAGATCCCTTCCATTTTCTTTTTTTCCTCCAACTTTTAAATTGTGTTTTAATATTTCTTGTTGCCTCATGAAGTAATGAAATCATTTGGTTGTTTTTGGTCCATTCTAATTTTCAGGAAGTTTGATGCTTGGACAAGGTTTTGTACCTCTTGTGCCAAGCTGTTCATTCCTTTTCCAATTCTTTCTTTAGTACCCTATTATCTTTTCCAATTTTTTTCTTCAGGCACTCTTATTCCATTTATAAAAACATTTAAAAACTTTAACTCTTGCTTCATTTTTTCTAGGAATTCTAGTTCAATTAAAACTTGCTGTGTTTATCTCTTGAGGTACTGCTGGTAAATGTTTTGGAGCCATTCTCTTCTGCATTTTGTCTTGAACGTTTTTGCTGCTATAAAAGCTCATTATGGTGGGGACTTCTGTTGTTGTTCATTTTCCCATTCTTTCGGCCTACTTTTGGACTTGGTGTTAGGGCTGTACTGTCATACTTCTGGAGGTAAAGTATGGACTTATTCTGTTGCTGCTTTTTTAGGGAATTGATTGTTGAGACAGACTGGGAACCTGTAACCTTTCAGTGCTCCCAAAGTGGTCTGATTCAGGGCAGAGCCTGGTGATTGCTTCACCTCTTGTCTGAATTCTTCAAGTTCCAGATCTGGGTTTGGGTCTGTGCAAAAATAGACTTCTATTGAACTTAGTCTGTATCAGCCACCTGGAAAGTTTTATTGGTTCAGAGTGGCTGAGTTGTGTACTCTTTTTTGGCCTGGGATACCTTCTTCCTCAACATAACTTGGTTATTTATTCCTCTGCCGGCTGGGCTAGATGCTTTGAGACTTTGCTCCCTACTTGGAATCTTAGGCATACTAATACTGCTTCTTATTTCTGAACTTCCTGCTTTCTCTATATCCCATTCAGGACCTTCTTGCACAGGAACTCCACTTCTCTAAACAGGTCCCCTTCGAAGTTAGCCCTGAATCTATGACAAGGAACTGGTTAGTAGGTGACAAAGCTGCCATTTTGTACCTGTCCTTAGCCCTCCACCTGGAAAACCCAGATGTCCTTGCTTTCCTCTCTGGTAACTATGGTCAGACAATTGGACCTCTCTGTTGATGGTCAGACAGAGGAAGCCATGTCTGTTGATCTTTGATAACTCTGTATTTTCTTTGAAGTTCAGAATGCTGACTTCGCTGAACTAGGTGAATGATATATGTGCTTGGTTAAAGGACTGATACATGTGCTTGATTAAAGTGATTGTTAACCTCTCAAAAGTTGCCTTTCCTTTTAGAAAAGCAGATCAAACAATTTGTGATAGCAGGCCCCTCATGCTGTGTATGGGGGTGGGCGGGCCATTACTGTTAGAACCAAGAAAAGCAATAGACTAAAACAGTGTAAATGGAAAGAACAACAAAAGGATAGAAATGGAAATTACTATGAAATAGTAATGTCCCTTGTGGGAAAGCTGGCTTGTACTATGTGAATAAAGCATTGGATTTGAGGTAAGAAATGCTCCCCTCTGACATATACCAGTTTTGTGACTCTGGGAAAATCATTGAACTGCTCATATCCTCAGTTTCCTTATCTGTTAAATAGGGATGATGATAGCATCTGCCCACCTGGGTTGCTGGGAGGCTCAAATGAGATACCTCTAAAGCATTTTGAAAACTCTAAATATTAGCCATTATTGTTATTATTAACCCAAAGGAAAGATATGAATGTACCCCCTGCTCTTTGCAGACATGAGGAGAATGAATGTGAAACACAGCATTTAATATTAGACTTTTTTATATCTTGGTTAGTTTTACTGAATTGCTTTTTCCATTTTTAGTCTCCATTGAAAGAGATGTTTTTTTAGGAATGGAAGAAGGGAAGGGATGTATTGGAAAATGTAGGACATGTAAAAACAAAAAAAATGGCAAATTAATCAAAACAGTACTTCTTTCCAGTTTCAGAACTTGTCTGCCCTAAATTGAACTCATGTAATAACTAGGCACAGGATTTGAATTAGGAAATTTTTCTTTAAAGTTGTGGTTTGTGTCATTTATTTGGAATTTTACTTTGGGGACAACTTTGTGCAAATTTCCTCATTTCTAGTTAAAATTCTAAGAAAAACTGTTGCATTCTTAAAAGTTATTGAGTATTTCTTACTTATTCAAAGAAATTGTTTTGTCTGACAATATGGTTTTAAGCCTGGTAAATTTTAGTGATATATTGTGTTTTTTTGATACTGCAGCTTTCTGAAGACAGTAACTCAAAATTAGAAGTGCTTTTATATATTTTGCATTACATTTTTTCATTTCATTTTCAATTTTGGAATCTAATTCCAAAGTCTTGCTTGGTTATATGTCCAAACACCATACCAAGAGATTCCAAAATCTAATGTATGTGTGGTTTTAGCTGTGCTTGATTATCATCTTTGGTCTCCTCTTCAACCAAAATCAACATTTCACAGAAAGACTTCTCATCTATTTTTAGACCTGTTGATCTATTTTATTCTTAACACAAAGCACCAAAAATTGGTGATTAGTCTTTTGAGAGCTTGTTGTTTTGTCCTTTGTTCTGGAAGAGGACATCAGCAAGGTGATACTGTGACTAGCGAATTGGATTTAAGTGAGAGAGGGCTGTACAAGGTCGCCAGTCTCACTTTCTCTTCCAAAAATCTTCCAGGTCCAGTGCCAAGACATAGAACAGGACTATGGGAGATGGCCTCAAGTCTTTTAGGAGGGGGGAGGGACTGAAAAAGAGGGGCTCATAGCTATTGGTCTAAATGAATTTAAGTTTCCTATGCATAATCAAAAAAGCATTGAGATACTTAATTCAGTTATAATACTTTTCTACCAAGGATTTTAGTCCTTAGAGGGACCTTAGGATCTCTAATCTAACTCTCATTTTACACATAAAGAAAATGAATCGGGAGGAGCCAAGATGGTGGAGTAGAAAGACTCACGTATGCTAGGTCCAAACCCACAGCCCATATATTTTCTGTAAAAAGAACTCCCCACAAATTCTGGAGCAGTACAAGCCGCACAGAAACACAGTGGAAGAGATTTTTGTTCCAGAGAGCCCTGGAAAGCTGTCCCCAGGAGTCCATTGCACACCAGACAGCGGAGCCCACCCCTGCGCTGCCCTGGCCCGCAGCCCCAGAGGAGCAGATTCGAGCAGGCTTCAGGGACAGAATCTCCAGCGACTGCGAAGATCCCTCCACCCACAGGTGCTCCAGGTCAGTGAGAGAGACTTCTGGGCTGGCCGAGAGGGGAGCGGGGTGTCTCTGTGACTCAGGCCCCCTCGAGAGGCAGTGGCAGAGGCAGTGGCGGCTTGGAACTCCTGGAGCAGGCAGGAGCTCAGGGCCATTACCAAAGGTCTCCCGCATAAACTCCCTGAGGGAACTGAGCCTGGGAGGCAGCCCTGCCCCCACCTGAGCACCAGAACTCAAGCTTACATTGAATAGCAGCCCCGCCCACCTGCCGTGGAAAGCCCTGAGGCTGGGGAGCAGCATTTGAATCTCAGACTCCAAGCACTAGCTGGGCAGATCTAGGCAGGGGTGGAGAGGAATCTCAGAAGTCAAGTAACTGGCTGGGAAAATGCCCAGAAAAGGGAAGAAAAATAAGACCATAGAAAGCTACTTTCTTGGGGGACAGATGTTTCCGCCTTTCATTTCTGATGACGATGAATAATTCTTACCATCAGGGAAAGACATGGAGGTCGGGGCCTCTGTATCCCAGACATCCCAGGTGGATGTCCAGTGGGCTCAGGCAATGGAAGAGCTCAAAAAGGATTTTGAAAGTTGAGTTAGACAGGTGGAGGAAAAACTGGGAAGGAAAATGAGAGAGATGCAAGAAAAGCATGAAAAACGGGTCAATACTTTGCTAAAGGAGACACCAAAAAAATGCTGAAGAAAATAACACATTGAAAAATAGGCTCACTCAATTGGCAAAAGAGGTTCAAAAAGCCAATGAGGAGAAGAATGCTTTCAAAAGCAGAATTAGCCAAATGGAAAAAGAGGTTCAAAAGCTCACTGAAGAAAATAGGTCTCTCAAAATTGGAATGGAACAGATGGAGGCTAATGACTTTCTGAGAAACCAAGAAATCACAAAACAAAACCAAAAGAATGAAAAAATGGAAGAGAATGTGAAATATCTCATGGGAAAAACAACTGACCTGGAAAATAGATCCAGGAGAGACAATTTAAAAATTATGGGACTACCTGAAAGCTATGATCAAAAAAAGAGCCTAGACATCATCTTTCATGAAATTATCAAGGAAAACTGCCCTGATATTCTAGAACCAGAGGGCAAAATAAGTATTGAAGGAATCCATCAATCACCGCCTGAAAGAGATCCAAAACGAGAAACTCCTAGGAACATTGTGGCCAAATTCCAGAATTCCTGGGTCAAGGAGAAAATCTCGCAAGCAGCTAGAAAGAAACAATTCCAGGATTGTGGAAATACAATCATGATAACACAAGATCTAGCAGCTTCTACATTAAGGGATCGAAGGGCGTGGAATAGGATATTCCAGAAGTCAAAGGAACTAGGACTCAAACCAAGAATCACCTACCCAGCAAAACTGAGTATAATACTTCAGGGGAAAATATGGTCTTTCAATGAAACAGAGGACTTTCAAGCATTCTTTATGAAAAGACCAGAGCTGAAAAGAAAATTTGACTTTCAAACACAAGAATGAGAAGAAGCATGAAAAAGGAAACAGCAAAGAGAAGTCATAAGGGACTTACCAAAGGTGAACTGTTTACATTCCTACATGGAAAGACAATATTTGTAACTCTTAAAACTTTTCAGTATCTAGGTAGTTGGTGGGACCACACACAGACGTACACACGCACACACACATGTACATGCGTGCATGCACACACACATACACACATGCACACGCACACACAGAGGCAGAGAGCACAGAGCAAATTGAATAGGATGGGACCATATCTTAAAAGAAATTAAGGTAAATGGTGAGAGAGAAATGTAGTGGGAGGAGAGAGGGTGAAATGGAATGGGGTTAATTATATCTCATTCAAGAGGCAAGCAGGAAACTTTTTAGTGGAGGGAAAAAGGAGAGCTGAGAAAAAAACATGATGTTTACCCTCATCACTTTCGACTAAAAGAAGGAATAAAATGCACACTCATTTTGGTATGAAAACCTATCTTATAATACAGGAAAGTGGGGGAGAAGGAGATAAGCATGGTGGGGGGGATGATGGAAGGGAGGGCAATGGGAGGAGGGAGCAATTTGAAGTCAACACTCTTGGGGGAGGGACAGGATCAAAAAGACAGAATAGAACAATGGGGGGCAGGATAGGATGGAGGGAATTATACACAACACGACTATTATCGAAGTCATTTGCAAAACTACACAGATATGGCCCATATTGAATTGCCTGCCTTCCCAAAGAGAATGGGTGGGGAGGGAGGGATGGGGAGAAGTTGGAACTCAAAGTTTTAGGAACAACTGTTGAGTATTGTTCTTGCTACTAGGAAATAAGAAATACAGTTAATGGGGAATAGAAAGTCATCTGGCCCTACAGGGCAAAAGAGAAGATGGGGACAAGGGAAGGGAGGGATGATAGAAGAGAGGGCAGATTGGTGATAGGGAAAAATTAGAATGCTTGGTGTATTGGGGTGGGGGGAGGGGATAAATGGGGAGAAAATTTGGAACCCAAAATTTTGTGAAAATGAATGTAAAAAGTTAAATAAATAAATTTATATTTAAATCTGAAAAAAAAAAAAGAAAATGAATCTTGGGAGGATAAGTGACTTATCCAAGGTCATAAAGCTAGTAACTAGCAGAGGAAGGATTTGAATGCAGGTTCTCTGACCCCAAACAGGTTCAGTGCAGCTTCCAGTTATTTGAAAGAAGCTCTGATTTCATTAATATGTGGGCATCCTTAACTGAAGTAGGTTTCAATCTCATCTCACCCTACTTGTTAATTTTATGAATTGCTGTGACTGAAAAAAATCATTACCTAATTGCCAGACTCATATGATGCTGTGTCTCTGCAAAGTGAACCAGGCTCTCTGTTGGATAACAACCTGTGGCCATGCCCATATTCAAAACCTTTTCAGTTTGATGGGTTCTGCCAGAGTTTTGAAGATTTGAGGTCAAAGACACTTGATTACTATTAAGCATCAGAGCAGGATTTTGGTGGAGAAATAAATATGGTTAGAATAAATATTCTTAAGTGACTAAAGTTGCTCATAGTACATTTATTTTATTGTTGTCAGTTTGTAAAGAATTTTCTTCAGTTCCCAAATTAGAAAAATAGCTCTTTTTTTCATTATAGGGTGTATTTTGCCATGATTTTTAGTATTACTTTAATCTTTTATTTCAACAGAAGTTTGATAAATACCTGTTCTGCGCAGTACAAGTTTGGAGACCTGAAGTTCTTTTTTCATCCTCCTTTTATTCAATTAAACTGTTATCAAGAGTCTGCTATATTCCAGTCCATTGTGCTGGACTCTGTGTTCACAGTGATAAAAAAAAAAAAAAAACAAAACAGGTACCTTGTCCTGAAAGAGCTTACAGTAGAATAGAGGATAGAAAACATACACAAAAAATATGATTCAAGGCATAATTTTGTAAGAGAAAAGGTGCAAGTTACACAAAATTCTATAAGAAAATTTGAGGAGGGGCCACTTTTAATTGGTGAGATGAGACAAGAGCTTCATTCCAAAGGTTGCACCTGAACTAAACCTTGAAAGGGGAGAGGATTTCAATTGATAGAAGTGGAAGAAAGGTGTAGATGGAACGTGTCCCAGGTTTGCCAGATGCTCTCTACAGAGATAGGGAAGAAGGTAAGAGAAAACAAGGAACAGCTTAACTAGTAGTCCAGTTTACTTGGACCCTGGAGTGTGTGAAGGGGAGCAGGATGAAATGAAGTTAGAAACGTAATTTGGAAACAGATTAGAGAGGGCCGCAAGTGTGGGGCTGAGAAGTTTGTATTTCCTCTTTGTGAATGAATGCTCTTTACCACAGGAGTAATATGGTCAGAACTGTGCATTCAGAAGACTATTTTGGTAGCTGAGTGCAGAATAGATTGTGAGGAGACTATGTTAGGAGTCATCTAAGGCAAGAGCAGTTGAGGGCCTGAACTGAGATATGGTGTCAGTGTGAGTGAGGATGGGAGGTAAGTGAAGAGATGTGGAGGTTCTGCCATCAACAGGAATAATAAGGAAGTTCTGAAGAGGCTTAGATTTGGAGTTGGGGGAAGGTATTGCTTTTTTTGATGGCTACTTGGGATATGGTTTTCCATGTCCATTTGTTACTTTCATTACTGTCTGTACATGAGGCACTACCTTTGGCAAGGGTACCCAGGACTTGAAGCCATAATGTCTCTATCTGTCCAAGACCCTTAATCATAGTGGTTTTGCACTCACAGTAGTGGGGTATATGGAGCTAGAATGAAAAAAATAATTAATTTCTTTACTATGTCTAAGATGTTTTGTGTTGTTAGGGTAGAAAAAAGCTGACATTTTTATCTTTAAAAATTGCAATATAAGCTTTGAGTTTGAACACTCTCACTCTGGATATAAAATAATGGTACTTTATAATAAAATACTGTTGAAAAACATGTCTGGAATAGTTATTTGATGTATAGTCTTCCTTTCAGTGATCTAAAGCCAAAAATATGCTTTTTAAAAGAGGTTATGAATTTGAGGGCAGCAGTAGGAATATTTAACACTGTGTGGAATCTTTTTGATGTTTCATAGTTGACTTGTGTTGTAGAATGTTTCTGATTTTTTGTATGGTACTGTAACAAAATAGTGACATTTTTAATGTAATGTACCTCACATAGAGGATGTGTTGTCTAGTTTGTTTTTTTTTAAAGGGAAAATATTGTCTAATCTATACTGTAGCAACAGAATACCATGGATTAATATCTACAGCATAGTTGGAATGTCATCTCTCTAACCTTTACCTAGCAAATTCTACAGAGAATTCAGTTAGTCAAACTGGCATTTGAACCTGTGCTTTTTAGGAATAGTGAGGTATCCAGAAGCCCTAAACTATTCCTTTCTTGCCGCCCCCTGGATTGAAAGTCACAGAAATTGTTTCAGGCCCCCAAACTAATGCCATCTGTCTTTAGTTTCACTATAGCATACTACTCTGTCTGAAGTTCTGTTTCATGCTTGTATTTTGCTTAAATTTACTGGTCTTGTTCTTTTGTACTATAAGACTGACCTGGATGCCACTTTGTTTTAATAACAGATTTTTGGAGGGTTAGGATGGACCTGCCAGTTCTCCCTCATTTGTTGTCAGTGATTTTGAACATTTGGGAACTTTCTCCAAATCATTAGTAGCTATCAAATGGAACTATTTTGGAGAAAAGACCTTGTTTTGCCAGGAAAATAAGACCTATGGAAGAAGACAGTTGCAAAAATGGTGCCACTGTAATAGCACATTCAGTTTGGAAAGCATATTCTTAGAAGAAATTCTTGCTGGTTAGTTTTCCACTAAAATTCAAATGTATGGAGTACATTGTAGTAGCATCGTAGTGCTTGAGATATTCACAGACGTTCAAGTGCTAACTTGGGCCAGAAAAAAATAGTTGTTGTTCACTGAGCCCAAGTCTAATGGCAAAATCCAGTCCTAAGAAAGAATGCATTTCTTTTAGGAACTTGCTATTTCTGCCCACTTATTTGGGTTTTAAGAAGCTGTGAGTAGTTTGGGCCTATTTTGTAATCTTAATCTTGTATCGAATGAATAGTTCCTGGTTGAGTGTTTACTTTTTTGCATTATTTATGTGTTGCCTCATTAGCTGAAATGTTGGCAAGATCCTGCTTTTGTTTAAAATGATCCCACTAGAGTACAGGAACTTTTTGAGCTGGAGTATGGGATTCTCAAGAATGATCTGATGAAATTGAATGCTTGGACTCTTGATTGCCTTGCTAATACTAAAAAATGTACCAGTGTCACAGGCCATGGTCCAATAACTTTCTCCCTTTTCCTCCCTCTTCTCCCGCCAGGTATGTTCTAAAGTAAGTGTATTGAGAAAAGTTTTGATAGGATGTCATTGTACAGGTTATTTTTTGGACTTTAATATTTTCTAGCAAGTGTGTGTGAAGATGTACATATTAATTTACAGTGGAGCCATGTTCTAGTCCCATTGTATTTTAGCACTATAGAAGAAGCTTTTTTTGACATATTTAGTGAGACTTTATTTACTATATTTCCTTTTGGGATGTATGGGTTCAATTCAAGATACAGTTTTTTTCCCTATAAAATAAAAAAAAACCTAACCCTGAAGAATGATACTGTTACATCTAAAGAAAAAATTTGCCAAAAGAAAGGAATGTTTAAGTTATGATCTGTATTTTTTTTTCTATCAACTGAATGGCAGTGGTTTAAATCTTTTAACAAGCCTTTAGATATATTAATGTCTGTAACTTAAAGTATCAAATTTTATGTAGTCAGGACTAAGGATCTTCTAATAATTCATAGTGGCATAGATTTGGAGCTGAAAGGGGCCTTGAAAGTCAACTTGCCCAGCCTCTGCTTTTTTAAATGTGGAAACTGAAGTGAGGTGGAGTCATTTACTCAAGGTCAGCTCAGCAGTATCTGGCCTAGTTGGAATTCAAATCCTGTTTGCCTCTATAGCCAGCACTCTTTCCACTGCAGGTTGGACATCATACAACAAAATCTCACCAATTTGAGAAGTCTGAACTTTCTTTGAATGAAATTAGCTGACAGTATTTGATATTTTGTTAAAGAGCAAAGGGTATTTAGTTGACTAAAGAAGAGTAATTGTTTTGAATTTGCTTGCCATATTGAATCTTCTTGATACTGAGATGTAAATAACAGATTTTGAAATAATATGCTTATTGAAAATTTAAAAGAAAAATGAGAATTTTGTTATTTAATGAGATCTGTTTGTTTAATGTTTACTTTATGCTAGTACTTCCATTGGAATTTGAAATTATTTTTCACCTGATAGGTAAGTTTTAAGGAACATTAGAACAAACTAAACCCCAAATTTTATGAGTTCTAACACTGTTATAAGTTGAGGAGATCACAGATTAAAAAAACAAACCTGCCTCTGGTTTTAGACCTTTGTGTCATCTCAGTAGTGTTGTCATTTCTCTGGTTTATTGCCATTAATATAATTGTGAATGCCCTTCTATTAGATGTAATCCAAATACTACTGTCTTTCCTTTCATGCTGATATTTGTGCTTTTCCTTAGAGGGTGGCTGTTTGAGGTTTCCTTTACTTAATTTTTTTTGTGAATTAACTACATTTGGGAATTGAAAGGTGCCACAGGAATTGTGGGTTTGAGGAAAAGCATGGGAGCAAAAGAGAAGTGAAGACTTAGAGCTGTCTACTCTTCCAGCCTCTCCCTTTCACCATTCCTGTTCTGTCTGCTGACAGGAGTTTCACAAGAGTGTCCTGGCATGGAATTGGGCATATTTTCATCCCAGAGGAAAAATTGGGCTATAGGCAGACAGGAACATAAAGTAATTTTTGTGACCACAGCTTTCCTTTGCCCTTGCTGTGGAAACCAATAGTGGTCTACAATAGAATTTTTCAAACTGTTCTCTCTGAAGCAAAATCTCTTGACTTGGAATTAGAAATATCATTGTCTTAGCTTTATTGACTATGGGTCTTTTAAAATAAGAATAATGATACTCATGTATATGCAGTGCACTGTGATTTGCACCATTCTTTACTTGCAGTGGTGTGGAGAGGCACACCCATGGGTTATTATCTGTATTGTACACATGAGAAAATTGAAGCTTGGAGAGCTTCAAATTTAGGTCCGCCCCAAGTCTGGTGTTCTTTACAGTGAATGAACCCTAATCAATTTTGCACTTTCGGTCCCACAGGATTATTGTGAGGATCAAATAATATTTCTAAAAATACCATATAAATATAGACTGAATTACTATTTTAAGAAAATTTATGATCATATTTGTGATTTCTTTTTAATGTACTAAATTTCTGTGATAATAATCCTTTTTGAGGCAAGTTCCTTTCTTACCTCCAAGTTATCCTTATTGTCACTTTGTGCATTTCTTCTCAAGGCATACAAGATGACCAGAAAGTGAAAGTGAACAGTTTGAAGGTTATCTATGTGACATTTATTTTCATTTTTATTATGAGGTGTGTCATAAAAAAGGAGAATATTTATTGTACACAATTTATTTGCCCTCTCCTTGTCCTCTCCTCCCCACCTCCCAATCAGGACCCTCATATTTACCTATTTTAGTTACTCACTTTCACCCAGTAAGAGTCACTTTCTTATCTGCCTTAGATACATAATTAAACTTTCACATTTTTGATCAGGGTTTCCCAAATACGTAATACATACAGAAACTTAATGGCTTTGATCTTGTTAGTGTTGACCTTCTCATGCTGCTTGATTCTTATTCGTGTCTTTTTGTGAATTCTCCATAGAGCAGCTGCAGAACACTGGAAGCCTCTCTCTGGATGCCAGTTATCCCTAACTATGTGACCAGTTCATCTTGATTTTCATTAATATATGACCTTGATGATTCTCTTTTTGGCCATTTTTGGCATGCAAGTAGCCTCTGACAACTACTACACCATTCCTTTTTCTGTTGCCTTTGACAAGCGCAGCGGATAGCTAGCCCTTCTCTGAGTCAGAAGAGACCTGGTTTCAAATCCTGTTTCAAATACATATTGACTAGGAGACCCTTCCCAAGTACTTTAATTTCTCACTGCTCCAGGCAAGTCTCTAAGACAGCAGTTGATTAGAACTATTGCTGAACTCCTAGTGAAACTAATGATATCACAAGTTTAGACACCTCCGACCCCCAAATTGGATGTATATGTGTACTTTCATATGCACATTTACAGATTTTTTTGAAGATAAAGGCAATGCTGCCCAGTTATAGTTTCATCATCAGGGTTATCTACTAGTTAACCTTGGTAGAAGAGCTTTATCTTTGGAATTTGCTTCCTCTGATTTCAAAAGTTCATTGCCCTTCAGTTTTGGAGATGGACTGTCATGTGTTTCTGCTCAACCAGACTTTTGAATAATAAATATTTTATATATTTAGGAAATGATTTTTAAATGCATATTGGATCTTAATGATGGTGGTTGCCTTGTACAGGGGGCATGGTGCCTTGAATAGAATACTAGACATCCAAAAAAACTTGTAAAATGATTTGAAATTATGAGTTACTAGGTAGAATACTCTTGATGCTAATCAAGTCAAGTGGCACCTTTTATGACCAAAACTATTTCACAAACAAAATTAGAACCTCCTGATTATTTGGGGAATGTGGTGTCACTGGAAGGAGCACCAGACTAGAAGTGTGATGATCAAACTGAGTTTGTCACTAGGTATATAAATTACTTCATCTGCCTGAACCTCAGTTTCCCCATTTGCAAAGTGGAGATGCCGATAATTTTTGTATTATATACTTCCAGCATTGTTGTGAGGATCAAATGAAATAAATATGTAGTGTTTTGTATACCACATAAGGTTCTGTGGTTGTTGCTCTTATTTTAATTGTGTTAAGTGTAGTATGTCATTAGCACCACTAGGGAGTCATGCAAACGACCACATAGTCCCCAACAAGAGGTAAGTTTCACCAGCTGTTGTTTCTTCATGAAATGGTGTGGAGTCAATACAAATTTATGCTGGATTCTCCCCTACTGCACAAACCTTTTATTCATTTCTTACTGACTTATTATCACATTTTTTATGACTGCTGTTCCAAATCTCTCCTCAAGTCCCCAACCCCTCTACCCCTTTGTTTTTGGCAGTGGTTTTTATGGTTTTTTTTTTTACTCAGAGGATATCTCAATTTCATATACTACTTTAAGCTTCACATTGTGATATCCCAGAACACTTTTTTGAGGTAGGTAGGATAGGATGCAATTATCCCTATTTTGCAAATAAAGAAACAGGTTGAGTTAGGTTTATCATACTTGATCATAGTTACAGAAATAGAGGAAGCATGGCATAGTGGATAGGCCTCTGGATTTGGAGTTGGGAATACTTGAGTTGAAATTCTGCCTCAGATGCTCTTTATTTTTGGGACTCTAGGCAAGTGACTTCACCTCTCTTATACCTCAGTTTCCTTCTTTGTAACAAAGAAAGAATTGATGTAAAAAGGAAAGGACTCAATTCAGTGGACTTTTAAGGCCTTCAAGCTGTGAATCTGTGATCATAGGACTCTATGACAAAGCTAGGATTGGAGCCCAAGTTTTCTGATTTCAAGCCAACCACCCTTTTACACTCCTAAATAAATCTATTTTTTTCACCCATCTCCACTTTAGGTTGCAGAAGTCTTTTTGCCAAAGCTGACCCCTCCATTTAGTCTTTTGCTCTCATTCCCTTCTGTCTTCTCCCATTACCTATATCCTTGATATCATCCCCTCCTGTCTTCATAATCTTAATACTCTCCTTAACAGTCATCCTTTATATGTCTTCAGTCTTTCCCCTTAGTTTGTAAACATTCTTAAAACACTCATAGCAGGTTCTTGTGTCAGCCTTTTCCCCTTTATTGCCAAACTTCTGGATAAAGTAATCTACATTTACTCTCTCCACTGTTATTTTTCTAGATATGTTACCTTGGGAAAGTAATTTAATCTCTCTTGGACTCCATTCATCTGTAGAACAAAGGGATTGAGCTAGGTTCCAAAAAGTTCCTTGACTCTAAACCTTATCCCACAATCTGGCTTTAGTCTATGTTTCCAGCTTTATCTCACATTATTTCTCTTTATTATAGTAGATATTTTAGCCAAATTCAGTTCCCTCTTTTCATTTTGCCCACTTTCATCTCTTTTCCTGTAGTCATGCCATTCCTGTGCTTGAAATGAAGTTCAAAACTTCTGTTTTTCCTTCCCCTCATGGTCTCTCATTAAAAATTCCTCCGCCCTTCAAGAAAGGAACTTCTGACTCAACTCAGGTGCCACCTCCTCTGTGGTTCTCACTTCTCCCCACTCCCTCCAAATCTAGAAGTGATTTTTCCATACCTTAAACTTTCCATAGTATTTTATTTGTCCCTTTTCTGTATATTTGCCACATTCTGCCTTGTATCAGATATTTTCATATGTGTCTTGTACTCTCATATCAAGTGCTCTGTACTGGTAAGCACAAGGTCAGGGGTGGGGAACCTTGTGGCCTCAAGGCAACATGTGGCCTTCTAGGTCCTCAAGTGTGACCCCTTGTCTGAATCCAAACTTCACAGAATAAATCCCCTTAATAAAAGAATTTGTTCTGTAAAACTTGGACTCGCTTAAAAGACCACACCCACATGTGCCACATGTCAGCCACATGTGGCTTTGAGGCTGCAGGTTCCCCACCCCTGCTAGGTCTTAGTTATCTTTTTTTGCCAAGGCCTGGCACACTGTCTGACACAGTCATTTAGTAAATGTTTTTTTTTTTAATTGAATTATGCAATATCACAATCTAGCAAAACTATTCTTATTACCCACACCCACTCCCTGAATTCCTGGAGGTGTATCCCTAGGGTTACTTTAAAACTGAAACATTCTCAGAGAGGTGGGAGATTTTTTGTTTAACTGCATTGTTAGACCTCATGTAATCCTCAGAGTTTGATTAGCTTTTCCTTGGCTATAGCACTTTAGAAATAGTTTTGTTTTTAATCTATAATTTTTGATCCATCAGCAGTGTTTTAGGAAATTTCAGTAAAAAATTTTAAATTATCAAAATGCCTATTAAGTTGAACTTGCAGAGAAAAGAAACCTCTTGGGAAAGGATAAACCAAATATTCTAAGTAGTCTGCGATCTCAAGCATTTCCTGTGTCGAGTGTTTATCAAGTCTGAGCCTCACTTCCAAACTAAGCTTGAGAAAATCTGGGAATTATTCCCAGCTGATTGGGGGTGGGGAGAAGAGGAGAATTACAGGCATTTAAAACAAGAGACCATATCACTCTTTTCTTTCTGTAAGTATCCATCCAAAATCCATCTATAAGTGTTAATTGTGGAAATAGAAGTCTTTGGAATTTAGAATCAGTGTGATGACATTAGAATAGGTCAGCATTACTATCACAGTAAAGAGTAAGTGCCTAGGAAAAAAAGCATTGTTTCCTGGTTATTCATCAGCGATCTCAAGCCTCACCGTTTTCTGCTATGATTTTGTTATTTCCAAGTGCCAGGCCTGAGCCTAGATCTCTGAGAAAGACCCAGGTATGACAGGAAATAGCATTGGTGAATAAGTACATGGTTGTCCACTACCATATGACTCAATATGTTGGAGAATTCCAGTTTTAGAGAGTGTTTATTTCATAAGGCTGTAACTACTTTATGCCATCTGGTATAATAGGGCAAATCCTTTGCTACCTTGTTAATAAGAAGAAAAAAAAATCTCATTAATCTTTTCTCTTCAGGCCTCTTCCCCCACCCCCACCCCCCCAAAAAAAATAAAAATAAAGTTTTTTGGGGGAAGGTTTAATCCTGTTTTATCCGGGTTCAAGATTTTTATGGTAGTGCCAGAAAAAAATAGCTTGATATCTTTACATTGAGTAACAGCAGCTTTACTTCTATCAGGTCTGAGACATTTATATAAGAAGCTAGTTTGGTACAGAGTTGCTGTGCATGTATGTGAATTTCCTAGTTGAGGTGCCTGGCATTGATAGTGAAAGACTTTATTCCTAAATTTAGACTCACTTTGGAGATTTCCTGGAACACTTACTAAGAAAGACTGTAAGAGCTATGTTGATAAGCTTCCTAGTATAATGTTCATTGTTGGTACAGAATGAGAAAAAAGACCAGGCTTTCTTAATTGCCCCAGCCTCTCCTTTAGCTTCAACCATTGCTGTTGTAGTCAACAGCAACATCTTTAAGAAAGAGTGCTGTAAGCTGGGCATTAGGAGGAGAGCCTAAGGCTAGTGGATCCCTTGAGCTTGGAAGTTCTGTGCTGCAGTAGAGTGAAAGTCACCCAGTTGTCTGCACAAAAACCTGGCACCTGTGGTGAGCCCCTCAGAAGAAATGGAGAACCCTTGCTTTCTAAGGAGTGGGGAGCTGGCCCAGAAACAAAAGGTCAGAGTTTTTGTGTGGACCAGCAGTAGGATCAGGCCAGTGAATTGTCTTTTCATTTCCAGCCTGGTACTGCAAGAAACTAAAATATTGTGCAGTTGGGAAGAGGGTAGTGTGATAGTAGCATCTTTTCCTGTAAAGAATGATGTCTGAGTAGAATATATATGAAAAAGTAGTTTATTCTTAGATCAATTGTTGCCTCTTATATAATGGCATTTTCTCTCTGGCATGTGTTAATGAACCTAGAGGCTAAATAATCATAATTACAACCAATAAATTTTAATTTGCAGGAAAGGGGATGTAGTTTGAAGACTTTCTAAGCCAAGAGAATTGGATTAATTTGTGTCTGCTAGACTAAGCCTATAGTGGGGAAGATTCTTTTAGGCTGCCCCAACAGTTGATTTTTCTCTCCACAGAGACATGAGATTTCAGGTTAAAAACCCCTGCTATCGATAGTGAATCTTACCCATGATGTTTTTTTATGGTTTCATAGGATTTAGAACTATAAGGAACTTTGGGGCTCATCAAGTCCAATACTTTGATTTTGCCAATGAAGAAGCTTATAGAATTGACTTATCTAAGTAGAAATTATGTAAGTAGTAGAACTAGGATTCAAACTCAGAACCTCTGATTCTAACTAACGCGGGTTGGAAAAGGCGGAGCAAATTCTGGGACCCTTCACAGACCAGAGTATAGAGGTGGGCCGACTGGAATGAATTCTCAGAATCAAGCATTCTTGAAGTCAAGAGGGTAAAGATTTATTGTTATGCTTTTCAGTGGGCAAGAGTTCTTAGGTAACCTGCTATTTGAAAAGGGTGTAGATAAAGTTTATATAGGATATTCTATAGTATAACATATGACAGATATAGGTGATTCAGGGTGAAATTAGGGAGTGGTTAGTTTTTAAAAGAATATGCCTTTTTAGTATCTACTGCAGCAGGTATGTTACCCAGAATTCATTGGGAAATAGCGGGGCGGGGGGAAGGGGAGGGTGGTGGCGGGAGTGGAGCTCTACAAAGATATATGCGGTTTTAGGCCTGAACCATCACTAAGTCAACTAGCAGTCAAGACTGACTGAGAAATACCCAGGCTTCCCTCATCAGTGTCTTGTTAGATAAGATAAACATGAGCTGGTATGCATATGTCTAAGTCTAGGATATGAAAAGTCAGTGAGTAGTAAATACCTTTATGACGCAGTACACAATCAGTTCGGCCAGTACACAGCTTGTTCAAACTAATAAATTCTATAGGTGCAGCTGGCTGTTGTATCAGGAAGAGAGATATAAAGATTTTGTTAGGGCAGGCTGTCCTCAGACTGGGGAGAAATTTCCTGAGTCAGTGTTTTGAGGCTAGGGAGAAATGTGATTTTTAGAGAGAAATATGACTTTGAAATTGGGGTCCAAGCACAGGCATCCAAGCACCCCATCATAACTACTATATTCTTGTTGTTGTATCTTCAGTTTTGTTTTGTTTTGTTTTGTTTTCCACATTTATCATGCCATGTGGCCTGAACCTCAGTTTGGTAATCTATAAAATGAAGGTCCTGGCTCCATTTCTAGTATCTTGATAGAGTGGAAAGAGCACTGGATCTTGAGTCACAAACCAAAGGTTTATATCATGCTCTAGAATTGAGAGGTTTCCAAACTTATTTGGCCTCTTGCCCCCCTTTAAAAAATTTATTCAATGCCCCACTTGGGGTTAGGTTAAAGTTAACCCTTATTTTTATTCAATTCCCTCCCAGTTGCATCTGAGGCTACCATCATGTCCTTTCCCGCATCATTCCAGCCCCTCATGAGGACTGTATCACCTACTTTGGGAACCTATTCTTGTTACTTTTGTGACCTTGAGTTCCCTTAACTCACTTAACCTCCCTGGGACTCAGTTTATCTGTAAAATAAGGATGGTACTAGATGGCGTTTGAGTTCCCTTCCACCTCTAGATTTATGATTCTGTGACTTTGAACTAGTTGTTTAATCTCTGTGAGCCTCAACTACATTTACAAATTGAGGATAATATTTGTACCACTTAAAGGATAGGATTGTTGTGGATTGTTCACTTTAAATGTAAGCTATCATTATTATTATTGTTATTGTGAAACATCAGGTGCTCCAAATGCCATGGATTGGTTTCCAAAAATAGTTGCATAGATTTACAATTCTACCAACAATGCACTAGTGTGCTTGTAATGTCTCTAACATTGATTGTTGTGATTTTTGCCAAATTGAAAGGTGAAAAGGTTGTTTTGATTCATGTTTCTCTTATTATTAGTGATTTGGAGTATTCTTTATATGCTTATTTTGCAATTTTTTTTTAAAATAAAATTTTATTGCTGTCTTGTGGTTTTTACATCCTTGTGATTTCCTCTAGTATCTCCCTCTACCCCTCTCAGAGAAACATCTCATTTAACAAATATTTTTAATAAAAGAGAAGAAAAAAATCAGCAAAACCTGATTAGTAGATTGGAAGAGTCCAAAAACATACATTGTGTAACACCTGTGGACTTTCCACCTCCATGGGTGGATTGTCATATTTTTTCATTTATATCATGCTTGTTCTTTATAATTTTGCTGCATTCAATTTTGATTTTTGTGTTTGTGGTTGTTCTTTCCATTTACATTATTGTAGACACTGTGTATATTGCTTTCTTGACTGCTTACTTCACTGTGTATCAGTTCATGTAGCTCTTTCCAAGCTTTTCTATATTTGTCACTTACATAATTTCTTAAAGTGCAGTCTTACCATGTCCACATACCACAGTTTGTTTAGCTATTCCCCAGTTGATGGGCATCTAGTCCAATTCTTTGCTATTAGAGAGAGTGATGCTACAAATATTTTGGTGTGTATGGGCACTTTTCTTCTTATTGATGGCTTCCTTGGGGTGTAAGATCAGTAATGAAATCTTGAGATCAAGAGAGTATGGGTATTTTAGTCATTGAATTTGCGTAATTCCAAATGGCTTTCCAAAATGATTGTGCCAATTCACAGTTCCATCACCTATGCATTTGTGTGCCTTTTATCCCACAACCCCTCCAGCATTCACTATAGTCATTTTTGGTCATCTTTGCTAATCTACAAGGTGTGTAGTGAAACCTTGGGGTTGTTTTGATCTACATTACTTTTATTATTAGTAGTTTGGAGTAGTCTTTCATGTGGTAAATATTTTGCAATTTTTCTTTTGAGAAGTTTGATCATTACCTTTGACAACTTAACTATTGGGCTTTTAGTTTTATATGTATTTAGTAGTTGTTTCTATGTCTTAGATAATAAACCCTTATCAGAGAAATCTGATACAATGTATTTTTTTCTTGTTTGACTTCTTTCTTTTTTAATTTTGTCTTTATAGAAGCTTTTTAGTTTCATGTAACCAAGCTATCTATTTTATCTTTTGTAATTGCTTAGATCCTTTGGTTAAGAGTACATCTTCTGCCCCTAGCTGTGAAAGGAATATGATCTATTTCTTTAATTTTTTTAAATTCTGGTCTGTAGATTAAGCTCACATATCTATTGCATTGTGGAATATGATGCAATGAGTTATTGGTTGAATGGAGAATGCTAGTCTATTTCTTCCCCCTCCCCCCCAAATTTTCTGGGTTAAGATTTGTCACATAGATAGTTCTCATCTTAAACCTCTTAATTTACTAGGTTCACCTGTTTTAAAACTTGACCATATTTTACTATTCTTCTTCGTAACGCCCCTGTTAATTCAATAGCTGCCAAATAGTATGAGTAACTCAGTGGGAATAAGCATGGTTCATAGGTGTCGCCAAATTGCATTCCTAATTTTTGGCTTCCATGGTCCAGTTCTATAGTTCTTGGAATTGGGAAGGAAATTTTTGACTAGTTGGTGTTAAATCCATGTCTCTGATCCTCAAACTCTCTCAGTAGCACTGTTCTACTTTAGAAACTTGTCTGAAGTTCTCATAAATTTGTGTATCCTCCTGCCTAGAATAGTCACTATACAAAAGAACCAGACTGCTCTGTGAAATGGGAGTGATTGGAGTTTGAATTAGTTGAGAAAGGGATATATGATCGAAGAGTTTTTAAGAAAAATATTCATCTAAAAAGACTTTTGTAGATGCCATTGTAATATTCATTGAAATAACATGCTTTTTTTTAAAAAGTGAAGCCCTAATTCTATTTTAAATGGAATGCTTTTAGTGTAAGGGAGTAACAGGGAATGCCTGGCATGAATCAGTGAGTCAGCGTTGGTTGAGCTTAGGTTCCTTCACAGCAAACAATGCCTGCGTGTTCTTCATGTTGTGAATAGTAGCACGAGTTTCATTGTAGTTTGTCTTGGTTAGTTCTCCCCATGAACTTGATATTTTGTTTCTCAAGGGTGATTTTCGTACACTTCCAAGAGATTTTCCAGTATTTTAAGTGAATTTGGGAATATATGAGGGTGGTATTCAATATTCATATATTGAATTTCTAAGAAAAATTACTCATTCTTCTTAGCAGCCAATTTTGGGTTGACAAAACTCATTATTCCTTCTTCTCAAATTTAAGATGTTTGTCACACATTTTCTATGACAAATGTGAGTGAATGCAAGTACTTTTACTGTTAAATAATGGTAAGTAGCAAACTTCGGTCTTGCTAGCCTAATGGTCCTAAAAGATGTTTCCAGTCTTCACAAGAACAAATGTGAGGTTGCTCTAAATAATACTAAATAATTTCAATTCTAATGAATGTATTACCTAATAAACTTATTTAATTCTGAATAATTTTCCCTGAAAGTGCCATCTGTTGTAACTGGAAATCAGCACCTGGGAGACTGCTTGCTGTCTCATTGATATTGTGTGATGGAGATTACGATTTCATTGTTTCCTAAGAGTGACCATCTAGAAAGCTTTCTCAAAGGTTACCATTTCCCCACTATGTTTGAGAGACCGTCTACTAGGAGGCAAGTTTTTGGTTGTTAGACAACTTTCCTATTTACCTTAAAAAAACACACAATAATAATAGTTCATATTTAGATAGTGATTTTAAGTTTACAAAGTACTTTTTGTAAATTCTCATTTGAGCCTCACATTAGTGCTAATTGATTCCTTATCCTTCTTTTACAGATTAAGAAACTGAGCTTAAGAGAATTTAAGTGACTTGCCCAGGATCATGCAGTTAGTCTTGATGAGGCTAAGCCCAGCACTTTCCACTGCACTGTACTGAACAGATCCTGTTCCTTTGTGCAGGCATGAGTTGGGCTAAATGGTTCCTGAAATCTCTTCCAACTCTGAGACTCTCTGATTAGGTCAGGAGTTTTCTGAGAGGTTGCTAGGAAGTCTGTTATGTAAGGAATAAACATTTAAACCCATTGGCCTTTTCTCAGTTCTCATCATTCATGATCTGTCTCTCCTTAGAATTATCCTCTCCTCAGAGAACTTTCCTTTTCCTTTAGTTTTTGTGACACTGCTCTCTACTGGTCCTCCCTCTCATCTGTCTGATCCATCTTTCTCAGTCTTTGCTGGAGGACCTGTTTCTTCTAAGTCATGACTCTTAAGTGTACGCCAAAATTGTCCTCAGCTCTCTTCACTTTTCTTTTGTACTAGCTCAGTTTTTGATCTCATTAGCTTTCATGGATTCAGTTGTTTCAATACAGACAGTTCCCATACCTATATATATTTAGGTCTGTTCAGTCTCCTGAGCTTCATTTATTCTCCTGAGCATCACTGTTTGCTTTCTTGACATCTCAAATTGGATGTCCCCACAGGTACCTCAAAACTCAGCATGTCCAAAACAGAACTCATTATCTTCTCTCCAAAACCCTTCCCTCTTTCCAACTTTCCTGTTACTGCTCAGGGTACCACAATTCTCATAGTCACCCAAGCTTGAAACCTGGTTATCCTCGACTCCTCAAGTCTCACCCCACATATCCAAGTCTTGTCATTTCTACCTTCAAAACAACTTCTACATCCTGTTCTTTCTACTCACAGCCACCACCCTCCTGTGGGCCTCATCAGTTTGGGCCTGGACTATTGTAGTAGCCTTCTGCTTGGCCTCCCTGCCTTGTGTCTCCACTCTAAGGTGATTTTCCTTGATTCTAGGAATGATCATGTTGCTTCTTCTTCTTCCTTCTCAATAAATTCTAATAGTGCCCTATTACCTCTAGGATCACATAGAAAAAGCTTTGTTTCACATTTAAATCTGTTCCTGACCTATCACCTCCTTGGTTTTCCAATTTTTATATACTTTACTTCCCTCCACGTAGTCTACTATCCATCTACACTTACTTGCCCTTCCTTACACATGATACCCCATCTGCCATCTCTGCCTTTGTTCTCCATGCCTGAAATGCTCTTCTTTTTCCACTCTGCCTCCTGGTTTTCCTGGCCTCCTTCAAGACTTAGCTCAAATTCCACTTTCTGCAGGAGACCTTTCCCAGCTGCCCCGGCTGCTTAGGTTCCTTTCTTCTAATGCTTTCCATTTACCCTGTATGTCTCTTGTATGTACATACTTGTTTGCATGCTGTCTGTTTTGATCGAATATGAACCCCGTGGGGGCAGGGGCTATATTTATCCCCAGTGCTTAGCATAGAACCTGGTGCATCCTCAAGCATTTCAAAAACATTGTTGACTGTCAGAATCATTTTAATGTATCCTCATAAAAGAGTTCATATAAGGGTACAATTTTTATATATTTTTCCTTCTTGTTGGCTGAAAACACTGATATAGCCTAGGTTTGGTCTGGAGGCAGTTTGGTCAGGAAATTGTTTCCTTTAAATCTTGTTTCTTGCGGTGATACAAAAATATGCTTCTGAATAGAAATTGACCACCACAAAGTATTCTCATGTAATGTGCTTGTATTCAGTTTGTAATTGGAGTCACATTTGGATTTCTTTCCACTTCCCACTGTCTCTCCAACCTTCCTTTGACATGAAAGCAAAATAAATGCCACCTTTTCAGTTCAGTGATGCTGCTGATAAATGCAATCAAGAATAGATAACTTATCAAAACAAAAAACCCCTTGATTTTTATTTAATTCATGAGCTTTGTAAGATAGGAGGCAAGGAAACTGATTTAGGAAAAGAGCAAAACTCCCAGGAGGCATTTGGATTTTTGCAGATCAGATCCTGTGATAGGCTGCCACCTGTCTAATTTGCATGGATGCATTAATCAGTTTTCCTACTGTAGTGGCAGCTGGATTCCAGATTCATCCTTCTTTGTGATTCATGTGACCTCATGAACACTGTTTGCCAAATTTTAAATAATTTATTATATTTTTTCTTATTCTTTTCCTACAAAGAATTTTTAAATACAGCATTCAGTACAATTGACCCTCAAAAGGACCTATGGACAAAAGTGTTTAAATCTCTATAAATTCAGGGGTTTCATGATATGTGAATATGTTTCATTTGAAACACTTATCTACTTAAATTTGAGATTCTTGTATCTTGGTAGAGAGGTCGTTATAGCACACCTAATTTCTTAGACATTTTTTGAACATCAGCCAAAATTTGACACATGATTTGGATGGAGTTTTTTAATACAAGAATAAATTGGAAGGTATTTGGTCATAAGAGGAAAGTCAAATTTTTTTATATACTACTTTGGTCTAGAATGGTATTTGAATTTTTTCCCCTGAGAAAGAATAAATTAAACCCACCCCAGTATATATTCTACATATCTTTGCACTCATGAAATTGTAGAAACCTAGGATCTGAAATACAGGATGGCTGTCATAGCAGTTATTTTCAGTAGGTTTAGATTATAATGAGGAAATCCAAATTTCTGAGAGCCTCTGTGCTCTGCATTGCAGCTGTCTAGTTTTACTAGCTACCTCCTGGGATATAGCAAGCCCTGTAGGATGTTTGTGGGGTTTGTTTAATCTTTTTTTCCCTTCTATATGGAATTTTCAGTGAGACTATTTTGAGACACTGTGAGTAGAATTTTATAGAAGTAAATGATATCTAATAAGAGGTTTTTGTTTTTGTATTAAGTTAAGTCTATCAAGAGCTATGGTACTGCATAAGTTAGGATTCCGCTTGAAATACTATATTGTATTTACTAAAATAGATAGTTATGTTAAGAAATGGACAGACTGCTAAGTTTTACCTCACTTTATTTTGGCTTGAAAGAGTGGAAGGGGCCTTTGCAGAATGACCTTCTGCAAATTTCTTCCTATTTCACATGTAATAAAAAATTGCCAACGGCATTTCACACAAGTTTCCTTCTTGAAAGCCTCTGTGTGTCTCACTAGGTGCCTACTACGCGCCAGATACTATATTAGTCACTCGTGATACAAAGAAAAATAAAAATCCCTGCTCTAAGAGTTCACAGGCTTATGAGGAGACAGCATGCAAACAAAAGCTAAATATAGGATACATTGGCAGCAATCAACAGAGAGGAATTAGAACTAAGGGGGAATCAGGAAAAACTAATAGAAAATAGAATTTTAGCTGAGCCATGCAGGAAGATAGGTGAGCCAGGAAATGAAGAAAAGAGAGCATTCTAGACATGGGGACAGCTAGAGAAAATGCTCAGCATGGGGACATTGAGTGTCTAGTTTGAGAACAGCAAGGAGACCAATGTCACTGGAAATACACAGAGGGAGGTCAAAGGTAAGGTGGGGGAGGGAGGCAGATTATGAAGACGTTTGAGGGGCAAATAGAGAATTTTATATTTGATCCTAAAGGTGCTAGGGAGCTACTGAAGTTTATTAAGTAGGTGGATTGCCACAGTGAGACCTACACTTAATTGAAGATGGACTGTGATGCAGGGAGAGGCAGATGGGGAGTGGGAGTAGCCATCAGCCTATAATTTTTTTAAAGTGTATTATTAGAATTATCAGCTTGCTTATGTATTTTTTGAGTAGTTTAAAACAATGAAAAATTTGTATTCTGCCATTTTGAGGTTATGTGTATATGTTATGTTCTGATGTAAATGTATCATATGTGATGGCCAATTTGTGAAAAGTTCTATACGCATACTTGTATTTAAAGCACCTGGAGTCACTGGTTAGAACAAGCAATTGAAATTATTAGCCATATCTGTTTACTTTGAACATTTTGGAGAATGAATTAAATTTAATGTTTGCAATAATAAACACTTAACTTACAAAATACCATTAAGCTTTTGTTGTTTCTTTTCCCTTCCAATCTCCACATATTGTTTAGTTTTCTGAGATTCTTTTTTTGACCTCTGAGTTTGTGTGGGTTTTAGGGATATAGATGATATATGGAGGTATTGGAAAGTTCATAGTAGAACCTTAAAACAACTCTTAGCATGACATTAGATGGCATAGCTAGTAGAGAGATACTGGCATGATGTGGATAAGTTAATCCATTTATTGATGGAGAGTTTGAATACCTTTCTAAAGATATTCTTTATTTTTTAGCATTCTCAGGGCAGATGAAATTGTTGCTTTGAGGAGTTCTGTGTTTGCATTGACTTTGACGAAAGGTTATTTGAAATCTATAGTTTTTAGTGGTGTCTTTTTGTCTTTACACAAAATCAAAACCTTAAGTCCATTCCTAGTTCCATTGTTGTTGTTTGTCCTTCCTTCTCAAAGACGACCTTGACTCTAGGAAGGTGACGATGCCGTGAATTAGATTTAAACGAAGGAGGGCTGTGCAAAGTCACTAGCCTCACTTTCTCTTCTGGAAACCATCTGGGTGGAGTGGCAGGACATAGATCAGGACGACTGCCAAATTGTGCCTTCTTTCTTAATTTCTCTGTCCCTATCTGAGAGTAGTTTCTACTACTGTGTATGTCTGTGTTATGGGGTTAATGTGAATATTGAATAGACACTCTATGAGGTGATTCTGCTATTATCCCAATTCTACAGATGAAGAAATTGAGACTCAGGTTAAGTGTTCATAACCATATATTTGATAAATTTCTGAGGGAAACCAGTTCTTCCTGATTCCAAGTTTAATTAGCTTTATATTTTCTCCCTCTGTCTGTAATATTGGGTCGGTTTTTTTAAGGTTTCTTTTTTCCTTTCTGCTACTGCAAACAGAGAACTTATTCTTTAATTACTTTACCTTTATCTCTTTCTTCGGATGGCTCTGTTCCCATTGGCTCTCTTCCCCTCACCCCTGATATTCTCCTCTTTTTTTGTTACCCCTTTCCCTTTGAGATTTTGTTTATTAGTTCTTTTTTTCTCTCCTAGTTTTATCTGATTATATAATTCCCCCTCCCCCCCTTTCCCTCTCAGTCAAGTAGTTTCCTCCTTCCTCTTTTTCCTTCCAGCTAGTCCTGTTCATTGGTTTTTTAAATTACATTTTTTGTGCCCCTTTCCAAAAAAAATTTTTCTCACACCCTTCATTATCTATTTCTTTTTGTCTACTCTAGACTCTTATTCTCCCATTCATGACCATTGTCTGGTCCCTCTCCTTTTTCCATATTCCTCATGCAATCAAAACTTGCAAGGTGTCCATTTTAGGCTCTCCTCTCTAGATGGTTTTTGCCTCTGCCTCATAGAATTTGCCTTGTGGATTCTGTTACGCTTCAGTCCCAGGACAATGCAAGTTAGTGCAGGACATTTCTCCACGGTAAAGCCCTTCCCTAGTACATCTCTGATTATGCAGACCATTTATCTATATCCTCTCCTTCCTCCATTTGCCTCGATTTGTCTTGAAATCTCTTCCCTGGTTCCCTGCTTTCCCATTCCCCCAGGTGCCACTTGCCCTCAAGAGTTCCAGCTCCTTCATTTTGAGGAAGAGTAGGCTTCTCCAAATGCAAATTCTCCAAGTCACACTCAGCACAAAGTTCCCCTTTCTTTTTATGGACCGTCTGTCTTTACTCAGAGCATTCATCAGTGGGACCTCCCCTTTACAATCGACACAACCCCCCCCCCCCTTTACTACCCAACTAAAGTCTCCCTCTTTTCCCTCCTCACTCACTTCCTGTACGTTCTTCTCTGAGACCACAGGGGTATTCTCCTCATTGACAGCCCCTTGTTCATGACACATGCCTGTTTATTCCTCTGCACCTCTCACCCCTCTCATGGGCACTCCTGTGTTGCAATGTAATCCCACAGAATCCAAAAAAAAAATGATTCACTTGTAGGCAGGGTGTCAACAGGTTCCATCCATAATGCTCCAGACTCACCCCTTTACAGTGAACCTCCCTTCTTCTGCCTTCATCCCTGTCTTCTTGTGTACATTTAGAAAGAAATTTCTTACTCAGCTCCCTGCTGTCACTCATTGCTCTTGCTGCACTTGGCTGTTATATACTGTTTCAAACACCTCTTTACTGTTCAACATACATCCTTTTTCATTTTTGTTTAAGCTCGCATTTGCAGAGTAGGTCACACTGGGCTGTATCCTGACCTGTGTTATTCTTTGGAGCACACTGTTCCATTCCCTCCTCTGTTTTCTAGTCCATACTGAAAAGTCTTGGATTATTCACATTTCCTTTCCTTTGTGTGACTTCTTTGAGATATAAGCCCAGTAATGAAATCTTGGGGCCAAAAGTTATGGACATGTTAGTCACTTTATTTGCATAATTCCAAATTTTTTTCCAAAATGGTGATACCATTTCACAGTTCCACCAACAATGCATTTGTGTATGTATTATCATAGCCCCTCCAACATTGACTATTGTAATTTTTTGTCATCTTTTCCAGTCTGCAGGGAGTACAGTGAAACCTCAGGGTTGTTTTGATTTGTATTTCTCTTTATCATTAATGATTTGGAGCATTCTTTCATGTGGTTATAAATACTTCCTATAAATTTTTTTTTGAAAACTGTTTGATCATGTCCTTTGACATGACATTGGGACATGACTATTAGTCATATGTATCATATCTGGGATACTACATCATACAGAGAAATTTGATACAAAGATTTTTTTCCCCATTCAACAACTTCCCTTGGTATCCTAGCTGCATTCATTTTGTTTGTGCAGAAGCTTTTCAGTTTCATATAATCAAAATTATCTATTTTAGTTTTTGTAATTATTTGGTTAAGAATATCTCTTCTACCCATAGCTGTGAGAGATGTAGGATCTAGTTCTCTTCTAATATTTTTATAGCCTGATCTTTAATATTAAGGTGATTTAGATTGTATTGTGGACTATGGTGTAAGGTGTTGGTCTAAGCTTGATTCCTACCAAATTGATCTCCAGTTTTTCCAGCATTTTTTAATTAAATAAGGAGTTTTTTCCTGGGTAATTTATTTTTTCCATTTTATCAAACACTGGGTTATTGAATTTCATTTTTTCTTACTTTTCCTTGTCTAGTCTGTCCCATTGATCTATTTTTTTGTTTAAACCAAAACCAGATGGTTTTGATGACTACTGCTTTATAATATAATTTGAGGTCTGGAAGTGCTATTCCCACCCTCACTCCACCTCCTCTCTCTGCTTTTTTTCCTTTGATTTCCTTCCTTCATTTCCTTTGATATGCTAGATCTTTTGTTTCTCAAAATGAATTTTGTTATTATTTTATCAAGTTCTATAAAGTATCTCTTAGTAATTTGATTATGTAATTAAAATTATAAATTAACTTTAGTGATATTGTTTTTATTATATCGACAGGGCCTAGCCATGAGTACTGAATATTCTTCCAGCTATTTGAGTTCTTTATTTCTTTAAAAAGAGCACTTTGCTTTGGTATATTTGCTATAAATTCCATAGTCCACTGCACTTTTGACTTGGATTTTCCACATTACTGACCTTTGTAAGAACTTTGACCTTACGAATCTAGGCAAAAATTTTGTATATTCATCCAGAAACAGTGTAAAAGGAAAATCAATAAGTAACTAGACTTTTAGTTAGATGTTAAAATATGCCACTTTGTTGCATTTTTTTAAAATAATGCATCTTTTGTGTATCCACCTCTGATTTTACTTTTTAGTTTATTCAGCCAACTAGTAAGTAAAAAGGAAAAGTTCTTTTTCTTAGCTGTCTTTCATAGTGTTATTGTTAAGTGAGTATGCACATTGTCGTCTGCTGCCCCAACCTCAATTTGTTTATATTATGAATTTCATTTATTTTTTCAAAGTTAGTTATCAAATATCTCCCCTGAATGAACATATATAATTACAGGTTTTGGATAGAAGTGTATTATTTGCCTTATTCTTGTAGTCAAGTTGGCTCTTTTCATTACCTCATAAAACTACATAGGTTGGATTTTTCTACCCTTTGGAGAATTATGATGGCAAATTTTTTTGTTGAAAAGCAAAAACAAGTCAGAAGTATTGTAGAAAATCAGTTTCCCCTTTTATGTAAGCATGCAAGTAGAAAGAAATTTAAAATGCTTCCATTACTTTTAATCGGGATGTTTAAAATCAATGTTGGCAATGAATAGCAGTTGATCATTTAATTACTTTCTCACAAGAAGACATGTAACTGGCATTTTATTTCCTTCCTTTTCTCCGTGTCCTTCTACCCATTTTCCTTTATTTGCCTTACTCTACCCCTCTCTGTCTCTCTTCTCTCTTCTTCTTTCCCTTTTTTCCTTCTCTCTCTCTTTCCTCCCTTTTTCTCTGTCTCCTTTTCTTCTTTTCTCCCTTTTTTCTCTCCCTCTCCCCTCTGCTTGGTTTCAGATGTGAAAAGGAAATATATTTGCATTTGATAATTCAGTTTTGCAGTATCAGCAAATACATAAACTGAGCCAGAATAAAGAGATTGCAGTTCACTCTTTTTGTGGAAGCAAAACATTTTGGACTATTCAGGAATGCATTAAGAGTAAAGGTCTATTAAGAAGTAATAACCTTGAATATTTACCATGAAGGGAAGTTGTATATTGATAAGCTGCATGTGTTGCATTCTTTATTTTTAAGGCTTTATTCTCGTTTTCTGTTTTCATGTACACCATCTACCATTTCCTGCTTCTCAACCCTTTCTTTTATTATAAGGAAAAATAATTAAATAAACCTGTCAACATAATGTCTTTGAAATACACCAACACTTCCAAATTTGAATGAATTTGTGATGTTTTGAACATGGGTATTTCTTCCAACTGTACTTCACAACCTATCCATGCCTGCCATATGTGTGCCCACGGTATGACTCTTACATAAGTCTTTCACTGACTTTCCACCCACCATGCTGGGGACCTTAATTGTTTTTTTCTTGATATTGTTAGGATAATGGAACACATAGACTTTCCATCATGAGCTATTCCTTTCTAGTTGCCATTTGGCCTGCGCATTCTCTTGCTCATTCATTTTATGACTTTTTTCATCATAATTTCATACTTGTAATTTAAGTATGTAGGATTTTGTATTCTCTACATATTTCACTTAGTTGTGTGATGGTAAAGATCTACTATGGAATATCACTTGTGAAAGCCTACCTATTCTCTTCTAATACCCTCATCAAAGATGTTCTGTGTGGGTGGGTGGGCGCGCATGTATTTTCATGAATATTTTATGTAGATGAGATAGTAAGCATATATGTCAGTAGTTATTGATGTACTATTGTTCAACTTTTTAATAATATCTGAGATTTTTTCATACTTTTGGTGTCTGTTCCTCTCTTAAATGCCATGAAAACTGATCTCCAACCCTCAAAACTGTGTCAACTCTAGCAAAGACTTCTCTTTTTTTTTTTTCTTTATTTCAGTCGGGTTTTTTAACTGTGATTTCTTTCTATTTCTACTTCCTCTGTAAGAACACTCAGAAGTGTGATTTTTAGAGACTCCACTATCTTTGATGGTGAAAAGAATTACACTTTTGCTAATCTTTTTCAAGTTGTCTGTCCTCTGTACAGTCTCATTCTTAAGTGCCTTCAAAATATATTTGCTTGGTTGTGACTCTTGTCAAGCATTCTTTACACAAAATTTCCCCTTTGTGATTTTTTTCATTGTTTTATGAATCTTAACATTATTTTCTTCCATCCTTCACTGTAAAATTCTCCAAAAGAAGTTGTTATTGGCTGACACATCCTTTCCACTTGCCAAGTAAGTGTTTTATAACTAAGACAATTTTAGGCTCTTCTGGTCTTCCTATTTGTAACAGTTGATTTCTGTATTAAATTGCTATAGCCCACATTGATGTCATTTTCTACATCCATATCCTCTTTTTCAGTGTTAATAATTTGTTTAAATAGGTCAGGTTGTGTTTTGATTTTTCACCATATTTTTCTCATTTCCATTCTAGCTTTCCATTAATTTTGACTTCATAAGCAGCTGTTTCAGGAATGATCTTTACTATTTCAGTCCATTAAAATGTGTGTGTGTGTGTGTGTGTGTGTGTGTGTGTGTGTGTGTGTGTGTGTGTAAGAGAGAGAGAGAGAGAGAGAGAGAGAGATAGTATCTGGTACTCTTGATGTTCAGCCACCACTCAATTCTTTTCTCAAAGAAAACATTCATGCTGTATGAATGTGACAGAATTCTCTGTAGACGTCAAATCTTGAGTTTTTTTTATTTTCTGGTCCCAAACTTTATTTTCCAACATTTTTCACAGTTCTCTATTTCCATATTTGCATCGTATTCACTAAATATCAAAATACATGCTGAATTGGAAGGTCTTGTTGAACTGTTCATAGAATTTCTCTACATTTTTATCTTCTGCTGTAGATTGTTGATGAATAAGTTGTAATTGTTTTCATGGTGTTCCTTTTGCAAGTACTTGTAATGAACACTAGAACATGAAGTGGTCAAATGTTCCATGGAATCTTTGTTGTTGCCTTTGGATGTGTGTTAAAATCAACTTAACCTACTTTGCCTAAGTATAATTTGTGACATATCTTCCCATTATTTCTTTCTGGATTCTCTAATTCATCCTTTGCACAACTGCCAAAGTGATACAAGTGTGGCTGTGTTACTCTTCTGTCCAGTAAAATTTACTGACTCCCTATCAATTCCAGAATCAAATGCAGACTTCTGTTTGGCATTTAAAACCTTTCATTGCTTTGCATCATCCCATCTTTGCTACCTTACTGTGTATTACTACCCTTCCATTACACCAAAGTTCAGCCAAACTGACCTTACTGATCCTCACAGATGTCATTCCATTTCTTATCTGTATGCCTTTGCATAGGCTGTCTTCTGTTCTCAGAATGCACCCACTCACTTCCATCTCTTAGAATTTTCATCTTCCTTCCAATCTTAGTTCAGACCCCACCTTTACATGAGACCTTTTGTCATCCTCTTGAAATTGCCTTATATTTGCTTTGTATATATTTTGTACATGCTTATGTGTATGTGATGTTTCTGATAGAGTATATACATCTTGAGTAAAAACTACTGCTTCATTTATCTTTGCATCCCCAATTCAGGGCAGTGCTCTAATGTAGCAGTGTGTCTACTTGATCACTGGGCAAGGATTTCATATTTGGAGTATCAGCAGCTAAGTTAATATCTAG
The DNA here is from genome assembly GCA_023548195.1 of Bettongia penicillata ogilbyi. Classification (NCBI taxonomy): domain Eukaryota; kingdom Metazoa; phylum Chordata; class Mammalia; order Diprotodontia; family Potoroidae; genus Bettongia; species Bettongia penicillata. The sequence continues at coordinate 3,097,797 of JAJHZJ010000055.1, read as the reverse complement.
ATGTTTTCAAAACTGTCCCTGTCCTCTACCCTTTAGTGGAAGAAAAAGAAAACAAAGTCCTTATAACAAATAAAAGTCAGCCAAAATAATTCTCATGCTATGTGCGATAATGCATCCTGAGTCTGTAATCTCTCTGTCAAGAGCTGGGCAGCAAGTTTCATCATCAGTCCTCCAGAATCATAGTTGGTTATTCTATTGATCAGAGTTCTCAAGTCTATCAAACCAAGATTGTTATTTTACACTGAAGCCCTGTGAGCTAAAAGCCCAAGGTCACAAAGGTCGTGATAACCGCAGGATTTGAACTCAGGTACTTTAACTCCATACCTGGCATTCTCCCCTCTACCACACTATGAGGAATGTATATACAAATTGTGGCACATAAATGTGTTGGAATATTATTGCATTGTAAAGAAGCAGTGAATAATGAAGAGTTCAGAGGAACACAGGATCTGAAATAAGCTGAACAAAGAACACAGTATATACACAATAACTACACAATGTTATAAGTGGAATGAACGAAAAACAAAATGGTAAATTATATGATAACTATACTTGGACCCTGGAGAACAGCTGAAGAAATGCGCCTCCTTCTCCTCTTTGCAGAAAGACATGTAGCTATTAGCGTGGCATTTTGCATATGCTGTTGGACATGTTGTCTTTGTTGGTTGTTTTTTTGCTGAACTTATTTTCTCCTTATATCTGTGTTACAAAGGTTGGCTATCTTGGTAGAGGAAGAATTTTGGAAATTAAGGTGATGTAAAAACAAAAGATCAATAAAAATAAGATTTAAAACATTATTATTATTAAACTTACTTATTTGTTTTTAGTTTTTAGCATTCACTTCCATAAGATTTTAAATTCTAAACTTTCTCTCCATCTCTCCCCTCTCCACACTGCAAGACAGCATGTAATTTGATATGGGCTCTATGTATAAATTCATATTAAACCTATTTTCACATTAGTCATCTTGTAAAGAAGAATTAGAACCAGTGGGAGGAACCATGAGAACAAAAAAAAAGAACAAATAATGTGCCTCGATCTGCATTCAGACTCCATGGTTCTTTTTCTGGCTGTAGACAACGTTTTCCATTATAGTCTTTCCGAGTTGTCTTAGATCCTTGTGTTGCTGAGAAGACATAAATCTATCAAAGTCATAGTACAATGTTGCTGTTACTGTGTACAGTGTGCCACTGGCTCTGTTCACTTCACTGAGCATCAGTTCATGTGAAGAACTTTCCAGGTTTTTCTGAAGTCTACTTGCTCATCATTTCCATTACATTCATATACCACAACTTGTGCAGCCATTCCTCAACTAATGGGCATCTCCTCAATTTCCAATTCTTGACCACCACAGAAAGAGCTGCTATAAATATTTTTGTACATGTGGGTCATTTTCCTGTTTTTATGATCTCTTTGAGATACAGATCTAGAAGCGGTATTGCTGGGTCAAAGGGTATGCACTAAAAGCAATATCTCTTAAAAGACTCAATTGCTACTAGGTTAAGTGAGCCACTAAGAGTCTGTCTACAGGCTGGGATGCTCAGAAAAGGAATGATTTCTCTTCAGAAGCAATAGAAAATAAGAGATACAGCAAAAAACTGGCTTAGAAGTATAGCTCATTTCTGCGATCTCTTGGGATACACTCCCAGAAGCAATACAGCTGTATCCCAAAGAGATCGTAGAAATGGGAAAGGGTCCCACGTGTATAAAAACATTTATAGCAACTCTCTGTGGTGGTCAAAAACTGGAAAACAAGGGGATGCCCGTCAGTTGGGGAATGACTGAGGAGATTGTGGTATATGAATGTAATGGAGTACTATTGTTTTATAAGGAAGGATGAACAGGAAGACTTCAGAGAAGCCTGGAAAGACTTAAATGAACTGATGCTGAGTGAAAAAAGTAGAACCAGGAGAACTTTGTACACAACAACAACCACAGCGCGCAAGGAATTTTTCTGGTAGACTTAGTACTTCATTGCAATGCAAGGACTTAAAAAATTCCCAATGGACTCAAGGCAAAAACGCCTTCCATATCCAGAGAAAGAATTATGGAATTTAATCGCAGAATAAAGCAGACCATTTTCTTTTGTATTGTGTTTTGTTTTGTTTTATGGTTTCTCCTATTCATTTTGATTCTTCTGTGCAACATGACTAAGGTGAAAATGTATTTAATAGGAATGTATGTGTAAAACCTATATAAGATTATATACTGTCTCAGGGAGGGAGGGAAAAAAGTCTAAGATATATGGAAGTGATTGGAGAACACTGAAAACAAATAAAATACTATAATATAAAAAATTAAATTAAAAAATAAATATAGCTCAACTTGAGTCAAGAATAGACTAATAAGATCTTCAGATTGTTAGGATTATAGATATAGAGTTGGGAAAGACCTTATAAGTCCTCTCAACCTTTCATATAAATGAGGAAACTGAGGCTTTGATTTACTGTGAGGTTTTTCGTCTTTTCTCAGGCCTTCCAACAACCAATTACTCTTAATTGCTCTAGTCTTAACAGTCATTTATTAAAGGGTTGCCAAGCAAGTAAGTATTTGAAAAGGGATTTGAACCCAAGTCTTTCTGATTCCAAGTCCACCATTCTATTCACTGTATCAACTGCCACCCTATCTAGGAAACCAAATGGAAAGGTGGCCAGCGAGATAGTAGAGAAAGCTCAGCTTAGAGTGGAGTTTTACTGAAGGAGGGGAATTCTACTTAGGGAGAAGGCACCGGTTTATTTGTAGTTTATAACCTTATAAAACCTTGCACTTGTCCTGAAGATGAGATTACTTATCAAGCATTTAGAACTAAGAAGGGAGCCTCCTAAAGTCTGCTTGTGCCAAAGATAGGTAAGTTAGGGTTCGTTAGCTAGAACAAGAAAATCTAACCTTTTTAAAACATGGTTTTGTCTCCCTTCACCTCAGCAATAGCACAGAATCATTCTGAGACAAATCATTTTGAAGGCTTTTCCAAATGTTTAAAACCTAAACCCTCAAAGTGGGAAGGTGAGAGGAGAGAAAATAGTCCTTTGGCCTTAATGTGTAAGTGAAAGTTCTATCTTTATCTACTTGGTATTCTGTAAATATTTTTAAACTAAATATAAACATAGCAATTTAAAGAAAATGTTTCAGAGTTCATGTATGGTTCTTTTCTTATTTCTTAATGCCTGGATAGAATTGCATAGATGTGCTGCATGAATTTCACCAAATCATGTGTGTTTAGAATTGATATAAATAAATGCATGAATGAATGAATGAGAGTTGGGATATTATTTTGGACATTTTTTTTTTTCTAGTCTTTGTGGTTTCCTTCAGAAATCAACTCACTAGGTTGCTGTCCATTCAGATTTAGTGAAAATTTGCTTCCTTATTATTTTTGGGTCCAAAACATGTGTTTTACTTTGAGAAATATAAAAATAATTTGAAATTTTAAACCTGAGTAAGGTGGCTGTAGAATTTGGCAGAGAAGGGTTATATGTATTCTTTTAATAATCATATTTACAGCTGGCACCCTGATAGTAACATTGCAAAAATTGTTAGCCAATACACAGTTTTTGCCCTTTAAGAAAAAGAAATTGAGTATAATAGAAAATATTTCTGTGCAGTATTATATAGAAATAAGCACTGGAATTCTCTAACAGTGTAAAGTTTGTTAAAATTTAGGGGAAGAATGGTAAATACATCAAAACTCTCATGCAGTTACATACTAGTAATAGAAAGAGTGAGAATTTAGACCTGGATTTGGATCCTTCCTCTATCATTTATTAATTAGCTTTGAGCTTTGGGGGCAAATCTTTACCTCTCTAGGCTTAGTTTCCTCTTCTATAAAAGATCTATAAATGACTTCTGAGTTCTCTTCACCCTCTAAATCAGTGGACACTGATAACTTGACTTAATTGCATTACAAATTGAATGTGTCAGGTTTCATGTAAGCAGCCTGAAAACCAGATTCTACCTACAACCTTTTCCCATGGAGGATCAACTTAGCACTAACTTAGAAAGGTTGGGGCACACAAAAGGAAGATTAGTATTTTGAGAGGATAGTTTGTAGAGGGAGAGTGTTGCTGACTTGGCATTTTCCTGAGACTTAAACCATTTTGACCAGAAAAGGATGAATTCTCAGCAGCTTTCCACATACCCTAAAAGCCTCAGAGCCTTAGGTAACTGTGGGTGGCTACTTGTCCTTTGAGACCCAGCTCTTGATTTTTATCAACTCATTGGGAATCTGTTAGAGGGTGTTGATGTTTAATACTGTCACTTCCCAGGAGGCTTCAAATTCTCATCTGTCACCTTAAAAGTGGTGTGTCTTTGTGTGTTGTCTGTGTACACACATATGCATATATACATACATACATATGTACATTTTACCAAGATTCCCCAAATTCATCTTTCATCGTTTCTTAGAATATAATGACATTCCATTAGTCATATAATAATTTGTTCAGCCATTTCCAGTTGATGGACATGTCCTTAAATTCAAATTGCTTTTCTTTTTTTTCCCCCTTTTAGTCTCTAGCTAGTAGAGGATTTTTTTGATATTTCATATCAGTCTCATCCTTTTTAACTGATTTATTTGCTGTAATGATTTTAAGGTTAATTAATGATGTTAAAATCATTGCTCCCTTTAATTTCTTGGTGACTTATAGAGTAATCTCAAGTGCCTGCTAGCATTCCTGGGTTCTAATGAGATAGAAAGTTGTGAAAAGAAAGCTACCAGAGGAGCCAGCAGATCTGGGCTTCTGGTTCCCATCCTGGCTATGCCAACATTCCCTTGTGTGACCTTAGATAGTTCATTTCACTTTTTCTTCATCCTTTGAGTTTCCTTATCTCTAAAATTAGGAGGTCCTTAACCTTATTTGTTTCATGGACTCCTCAAAATAATGTTTAATTTTTCCTTGAGAATAATGTGTCTAAATGTATAAAATGAAATACGTAAGATTACAAAAGAAGTGGGCATAGTTATCAAAACGTTTATTGATTTAAACACCTCAAATTCCGGGGCAGCTAAGTGGTTCAGTGAATTAGAGTGGTGGCTCTGCAGTTAGGAGGACCTGAGTTCAAATCCAGCCTCAGACACTTGACATATAACTAGCTGTGTGACTGAGCAAGTGACTTAACCCCAATTGCCTTGCCTTCTTCCCCCCTCCAAAAAAAAAAAAAAAGAAGAAGAACCTCAGATTCCTCATTTTTAAAACAAGAATAAAAATAGCACTTACCTCTCAGGGCTATTATGAGTATATAATGAGATAATATTTATAAAGCACTGAAGTGCCTGGCACATAGTAGGCACTATATAAATGCTAGTTGATTTAGCATTATTATTATTATTAAACATAATGCCTGTTATCTTATGATAACCTTTTGGAATTCAGCCAAACTGACCTTCTTGGTATTTCTTACATACATGGAAAAGCACAACTAAAACATTCAGACTCCCAAATTCTCCAGTGCATATGTGGTTCATTCAGGAGTTCCCTCCAGTGACATAAATCATGCCTTATCCATTCCTGCCATTATCTTTTACTCTCATTCGTGCCTCCCCAAAATTTCCCATGGGCCATCCACCCAATGTGCCAACGCTGAATTCTTCTGACATTAAGAGGCTTACAGTGGAGCCATCTTACTGTCTCGTATCCCTTACTCTCCTTGTATGACCATCCATTAGCTCTTTCTGTCATGTAATTCCTTGATATCTTGTTCTTTGGAGTTCCTCATTGATTATATTTTGCATCCTGCTGACACCCACCATGTACCTTCCCATTGCTCTCCTTTAGTCCTTTTGGAGACTTTAATGTTCTAGGTCTCACTGTTAAACATTAATACCAGTAAAATGTTTGTATTGAAAAGATAGTCCTTTGCTGTTATGGGAAAGTTGGGTTCAGTAAAAATGCATTGTAATTCCACAAAAGTACAGCAAACTAGTCTCTCTTTTCCTTTTCAACTCTGGGACAAGTTCACTGTCCATCTGTATCCCTCAAATGCATATAGTTCAAAATATAGTCAAATGCATATTGAAATCTGAGCAATAGACATTTTTTATCCATTTGGTCTTTCCTGTGTGGATGGACATTCATATTTCTTTGAGTTATTGAAGATTTCTTTCCAAAAACTTCTGCAGTGTCTTTGGGATTAATGCAGTTTGCACCATGCCATCTACAGACCACCTTGACCTTGATTTTGCTGCATCTTCTCCCTCACTGTGACAGGTGCTTTTGGGGAGAATTTATCTCCCCAAAAGGTCATTTAGCAGGTAGATAACATGAACAACCTTTTTATAAGGGTGAAAGACATCTTACAGTAAAAGAGCCTGTGAAGCAGCGTTTTGATCTTCTCGGCTGAAGGTGATTTTTCACTTAACTAACACTAAGCACAGTGACATCTCGTATTCCGTCCATCTTTCAGTCACTTGTGGGATGTAAGGAGGTGGTGTGTGGTTCAGTATCTCCTTCAAAAGCCTGCTTTGGTCACGCTCATATCGTCACAAGTGCCTCAGTTGGTGTACAGATGATTCTCGTCTGTAGAGATAGAAAAGTTAGTAGGTTGCTAATTGTCATTTTCTGGGTCAGCTCTTTTTGGAATCAGTAAGGTCTGAGATTTTTTTCCACGCTGTTGGGATTCACAAAAGTCCGATTCCAATGCTTCATTGTAGTGTCAAGATGACTCTGGATTCTCAAAGGCTATGCCAGTAGAATGCAAATTCTGGCAGTTTCTACCATAATGGAAAAGCTTCAAGTATGGCCCCAGATCTGATTAGGAAATGAAGGTCTAATGCCAGCCATTAAGCAGGAGCCACATGAAGAAAGAGGAATAGATTTGTATTAACACATTGTTGCTGAGTTGAAATCAGACAATTTGCTTTTCCTAGTTTTTCTGTAGGATACAATGAATATGCATATAGAAGCATGACACCTGCTGAAAAATCATTATTCCCTATTTCTCAGGACAATGAAAAGGATTTTTCAAAAATGATGAAATATGTTCAGTCACATTTTTCTCACCAAAATATTATCAATAACTTAAGTGAGCAAATTTTTTTTTTTACCAATAAGTTAAAATGTCTTTCAAATATTTCTATTTCACATTTATCCAGTTTAATTTTTAATATGCATAATATATTAGCAATGTAGTCCAAGTATATAATTTGTGTGTATACATATGGGAGTTGATTTTTTTAAAACTGCTCCAAAGGGTAGTCTTCTAACTAGAAATAATGTTTCATTCTTTTCATATATAAGATATTAAGAAACCTTTCCTCCAAGGTTATCAAAATATACACAGACTAAATATGTCCCTAAAAAATCCAGGTTATGAATTGGCCTATCTCTACATGTAGTGTAAATAGGAATAATCTGTCTTTGACTCTGTTTTAATACTTAGAAGAAACTGTGAGTTTCTGTGTAACCCCAAGTAATAGATTTACAATACAACAGATCAGCAACTAGTAATCCCTACATAGACAAGTATATCTGTATTTTAATAACAGAAGAAGTTCTCAAGTTTCTCAAGAAGTTCCATCTGCTGATCAGGTATATTGTAAATCTATATTACATATTTTGTTGTGTCCAATTCTCCATGATCCCATTTTGGGATTTTCTCGGGAGAGATATCAGAATAGATTGCCATTTCCTTCTCCAGATCATTTTACAGATGAGGAAACTGAGACAAACAGGGTTTAATACTTGCCCAGGGTCACAGCTTGTAAGTGTCTGAGGCCAGATTTGAACTCAAGATGATGAATCTTCCTGACTCCAGACCACACCTAGCTGCCATATTATATATGTGTGTTTTTGTATGTATATGTGTGTATGTATGTATTTTTCTAATACTGTAGGATGAATGGCTATAGTAATGGATACAGTATTATAAGTACTTGACTCATGTGCATAAAAACACCTTTTGATGTAACAAGACAGCATGTACAACATAAAGCATCAGTAATACATCAAAATACCTTTACTGGTATGAACAGTGTCTAAATGTATTCATTTTAGGGGAAAATAATTACCAGCCTGAATGACTGGGAAGAGGGTGATGCCCTGGACTAGTGGTATCAAACTTGAATAGAAATAGATCACTGAATCTGCATATCAACTTAGAAAACCACAAATTAACATTAGCTATGTTATATTATACTTGGATATATTTTGTTAATCATTTCTCTGGTTCCTCTGGGAGTTTGACACCTCTACCAGACAGTAATAGGGAATTTTGGAAGGAGAGAGGGCTTGGAGGGGAAGGGGATGGTTTGAGGTGATGAGTTCAGTTTTAGACATGTTGAATTTCAGATGTCTATGGAACCCATCCAGTTTGAGATATCCCACAGGCAGTTGGAGATGCAAGACTAGAGGTCTGTCAGAGATTAGGTCTAGATGAATAGATTTGAAAAGCTTCAGCATAGAGGTGATCGTCGAATTCATGGGATCTAATGAGATCAGCAAGTGAAACAGTATAGAGGGAAAAGAGAAAACCCAACCCCACATCTGTGGGGACGCATTTCCAGTAATGATTTTCCTTGGTGATTCTCACCTCTTATTGGGCATAGTGTTGTCGTGTCTGTATTTGTATTATTAGGTATGTATTAACTGATATGTCATGGTACGTGTCATGATTTATTTCTTGTGATTTAAGTCTGCATTAGAATATAAACTCCCCAAAGAGCAAGACTGTCTTATCTAAATTTTGTATCTCCCCAATTGGTCCTATACCAAAATAATGGATACTTGGTGCTTATTGAATAAATAAGCTCCATGGAAATGTCATTCAGTTAATAGTGCCAAGCCATGGGAATACAAAAAAAACGGAAAAGACAATCCTACCCTCATGTAGCTCACAATCTAATGGGAGGGACAACAAGGATAAATAAGAAAAAACAGAGAGAAGGCACTAGAATTTAAGAAGGATTGAGAAAAGATTCCTATAGAAGATGGGATTTTAGTTGGAACTTGAAACCAGGAGACAGACATGAAAAAGGAGAGCTCTTTAGGCATGGGAACAACCAGAGAAAATGCCTGGACTGTGAGATGGAGTGTCTTGTTCTTGAAACAGTCAGAAGGCCAGTGTCCCTGGAAGAAAGAGTATATGGCCTAGCAGAGAATAAAGTTTAAGGACTAGAAAGGTGAGGAGTTAGGGCAAGGTTATAAAGGACTTGAAATGTTAAACAGAAGATTTTTCTGTTTGATCCCTTACATGACAGGTGTCAAAATTGAGGCCTATGATTTCAGAGTGCTGCCCGAGCCAGATTAAAATGTACTTGGGAAGTGGTTAACAAAATAAATAAAAATACAGTGTGACACAGAGAATGCTGGTTGTGAGGGTTGGGCTAGAAGCAGGACTGGTAGTTTGGGAAGTGAAAAAAGCAAGGGAAGGAAGAAGGGAATCAAATGAGACAGGATGGCAATGTTTGGAGGCTCGCACATAGAGTCACAAGGGGTGAAGGATGCTTGGCCCACGCCCTTCCGTCAGTCAGGCCTCAGAGAGGGGGGCCCACCTGCAGAGAGAGTCTGATTGAGAAGGCAACTGAGGCATGAAAGTTTTTTGAGTAGGGAATGACTTGATGAAAGCTTTGATTAAATAATAGGAAGCTGTCAGTGATGTGTGGAATTGAGTGAAATAAGGGAGCTCAGAAGTGGGGAAGCAGTTCTGAAGCAGTTTGAAATACTTGCGTTTATTATGAAATTATATGTGTTAGGTAGTATTTGTTAAAATCGCTTAGAAATTCCTTGTTTTTGTATCTGGGACACATTAATCAGTGGTCCCTGCAATGATTTACAGAAACAGTTGACATCGTTTTGTTCTTTGTGTTCTTATAAACTACCCTTTGGTAGTTAGAACTTCTGTCTTCATACCAAGCTTAATTTTTATCTTAGGCTAATTTAACTGGTGGTGGAGTTTTCAAGTAGTTCATGTGGTATGACTTACAATAGTGTCTTTTTGAAATTGCCCCAGAGAAATGGAGCCTCTTTCCTACTGAGACAATGTTTGTATTTTGTTTCAGTCCTTAATGCTGACTGATTTTTTTTTGTTTGTCTAAAAAGAAAAAATGCAACGTAGTGTAAGATGCTAATAACTTAGACCTCTTCAGTAGGATTCTTTCTGATATTTTGTTTAAAGACTTCCTGAAAGCAGTTCTGATATAGTTGGACAAAGTATTTAATCACCTCCAAATTCAAAATATCTCTTCAGTGGTACAAATTAAAAATTTTCCTAGGAAGTTTAAAAAAAATCTGACATTTAATTTTTAATCATGAAATGTTTTCTTTGCCCTTGTGACACTGATGCTACTATAAAAAATGTGAACTGTCCAAAGACAAAGTGAAGGGAGTGTTGTGTGGACAGAATGCTGGGCCTGGACTATGGAGAACCTAGTTCAAACCTTCAATGCTTCATCTGAGAGGGAAAAAGGAGGGTAGACAGAATGGTCTGTAAGACCATCTTCCAGCCCTAGATCTATGATCCTAGGTTCCTTCCAATTCTAAATCTTTGATCCGTTGATGCTAATAATTATTGAGAGGGTGGAGGGGACAGAGACTTTGACTTTGACTGTTCATAGTCTATCAACTCTCTCCAAAATTCTCTATTGCTGTCACTTTTTGGTATTAACAGTTTAAAAAAGAATGAAACCCTTAAACCACAAGGTGTCAAGTAACACAATACAGGAAAAATGACTAGAATTGATAACCTCTGAACCCTGTACTAAGAGTTTAATTTCCTTTGATTTCTGAATAAAATGGGTGTTTTATCCCATCCTCTGGACAGTCGTAGGAGCTTTATATTTTTATATATTTAATGCCTTTAGCATCATATGTTTTCTGTGGACCCATTTTTTCCTCTCACCTAGAACATAAATAACCACCAACCTAGAATAATACCATTTCAGAACCTTCATGAGTTGCCCAGCGGTGGAAATCCTAAGTGGGACATTTAATGGCCTGCCCAGAGGATAGAAAGAAGCAGCAGTATTGACCTCACTGGCTACACTAAGAAATGAGTTAGAGGTGCTTGCTTCAGGCTTTAAAATATCCTTCACAAAAACCACTAAACCATTTGGATGTAATGTGATTTTTAAAAACAATCTACCAAGTTCATTGTTAGCTGCTTTACTTTGGAGACTTTAACACAACAAAACATTGCTTTATCCTTTCTGCCCAGTTGTCTTTTTTTCTCTTTTTTGTATTTATTTGGTATTTTATTTTTCCCCAGTTACATGTAAAATTTTTTAACATTTGTTTTTAAAACTTTTGAGTTCCAAGTTCTCTCCCTTTCTCCCTCTCTCACTGAGAAGGCAATCAGTTTGATAATGGTTATAGACATGCAAAACATATCCGTAATAATCATGTTGTGACAGAAAATATAGATTTTTAAAAATCTCAAGAAAAATAAAGTTTAAAAAGTATACTTCAATCTGTATTTGGACACCATCAGCTCTTTCTCAGGGGATGAATAGCATTTTTCATTGCAACTCCTTCAGAGCTATCTTAGAACATTGTATTGCTTAGAATAGCTAAGTCATTCACAGCTGATCATCTTACAGTGTTACTGTTACTTCCTACACAGTGCAGTTCACTTTGCATCAGTCCATGAAAATCTTTCCAGTGTTTTTCTGAGAGCATCCTGCTCATCACTTTTTTATAGTACAATACTATTCCATCATAATCACATACCACAACTTGTTCAGCCATTCTCCAATTGATGGGTATTCCCTCAATTTTTAATTCTGTACTCCCAGAAAAGAGCTACTATAAATATATATATATATATTTACATATAGGTCCTTTTCCCTTTTGTTTTTTTATCTCTTTTGGGATACAGACGTAATAGTGGTATTACTGGGTCAAAGAGTATGCCTGGTTTTATACCCCTTTGAGCATAGTTCCAAATTGCTGTAGAGAATGGTTGAGTCAGTTCACAACTCTACCAATGGTGCACTAATGTCTCATTTTTCCCATATCCCATTTGTCATTTACCTTTTCTGTTCTTAGGCAATCTAATAGGTATAAAGTAGTACCTCAGAATTGTTTTAATTTGCATTTCCCTAATCAGTAGTGAGTTAGAATATTTCTTCATATGTCTGCCCAGTTGTCTTGATGAAGTAGTGTGACTAAATGAAGAGTTGAATTTTGGTTTATTAAATTAGGTCCTCATCTTGATCTCACTTGCCTGGTAACCTTAAACCAATCTTGCTTAACGTCTTTGTTTTTGTTTTTTCTTTCCGTCAAGTTTTAAACTGGTGGGGATTTTTGCTTTTTAATCACAGCCATATGAGAGAATCCAGCACCTGAAGACTTTCATCTTAAGCTATTAATAGCGCATGATGTCTAGTCTATTTTCCTCCAAATCCATTCTAATCAATATCCAGTTCTAAAATGAATCTGCTATATAATAGGACAGAACAACTAGAAAACAAAGACAAGACTTCCAAGCTATGTAGTATGGACATGCTAGCATGGTTTTATCATGCATTTTGGCTAAAAACTGTAGAGACCATATGGTTGTTCTGGAAGCAAACAGCTCCCAGTGGTTTGGGGAAAACTGAAGTCACAAACTATTCATTAATTCCTATTGGAAAGTCACCATGAGCTTGTCAGGAAATGAGCTTATGGAGACCTAAAGATTGAGAGTTGTTTGAGAAGACAGTGTCCTTAGAGGTAAGCAGTGCTGTTCATAATGCCACCATGTGAATGAGAAGAAAAAAGAAGGGGTGGTATATAAAAGAAAAACACAAGCCAGTTAAACATGGGGGTCCAATAGCAAATAACTAATCTAATAAATAATACTTTTGAAAAGCGCTCAGAAGTAAAAGCTCTTTCAAAAAATTTAATTCTCCATGCAAAAGCATTAGGAAGAAAAATGTTTCTCTTGATTAAATTGCATCAGAAATGCACTATTCATAGCTGCTGTTGTTTTTTTTTTAAACATGAGATTTAAAAAATACTCCATTTAGTTTATTAAAGACCCATGAACTGTTGGTAGAGATTGTTATGAAGAAATATTCTGCCTCCAGATTTCCTGGTCTCCCCTACTTGGGCCTTTCTCTTCTACTTATGTATTCTACTTGTATCTGTGTAGTATGTATCTGTGTAGTAATTTACCTACTGTTTCCCCCATTAGACCATGTTTATGCCCTTCTTTCTAGCCCTAGTGTTTATTTAGCATAGGGTCTCCTGCATAGTAAGTGCTTAATAAATGCTTGCTGACTGACTGATCGATTGGTCTGAAGATCCTTAGCTGTCATGTTGTTACTGAGGGAATATGCAGGCTACTCAGTCTCTGATTGGAAACTTCATTTTGTCATTATTGCCTCAGACGCTTAAGCCTCTTATTAGATGCTTGTCATGTGACCATAGGCAGATTCTTAACCTCTCTTAGCCTCCATTTCCATACCTCAAAAGAGGAAATAATAATACTTTTATTTCTTACTTCTCAGGATTATTATTGTGTTTGGTTTGTTGTTGTTTTTTTTAAATAAACTTCAAAAAACTATCTAAATAAGAGTTATCTCAACCCAACTTAGGTTTCTAAGAAAAGGGGTAAGAAATTTTCTCTTCTCAATGCTTTTTTTTTGTTGCTGTTCATTGTTTAAACCAGATGTTCTTACCTTGGGTGTCTATGATTTCATGGGGTATGTTAACTTGTATAGGAAAAAATTACATCAGCTACTTATTGATGTAACTATTCCAATATAATTGATTTCCTTTGTCATCCTATATATTTTATTTTATGCACTTAAAAACATTCTGAGAAATTGAGTCCATGACACAAAGAACCCCTGGTCTAAATGCTGCCAGTCAGAAAACTCTGCAGATACTCAGGCAGGAGAGGCCAGAGGAGGAGGACCTTTATGCTAACTAACTTCTTTATTTAACCATGAGGAAACCTGGCTCCAGAGAAGGGCCATGCAGTTGTTGTTTAGAGATGGAATCACACAGTCATCTACAAATGCAGAGAAGTGTTTTTATGATTATCTCTGTATCGATTAGTTCACCAAAGGTTAATTTGGCTCCCCAAATAAAAAGAATACGAATGGGGCTTTTAAAATGTGTTTTATTGGGGGCGGAGTAGAAAGATGCACATATACAAGCTCCGAACCCACAGCCCATAGATTTAATGTAAGAAGAGCTCCCCAGAAGTTCTGGATTACTACAGGGTGTGCAGAAACGTAGTGGAAGAGATTTCCGTTCCAGAGAGCCCTGGAGAGCCATCCCCAGGGTACATCGGGCCCCAGAAAGCGGACCCCACCCCAGCGCTGCCCTGGCCGTGACCCCAGAGAAGCTGATCCGAGCAGGCTACAGGGACAGAAGCTCCGGCGGCCAGGAAGTTCCCTCCACCCACAGAAGCTACAGGTCAGTGAGAGAGACGACTGGGCTGGCCGGGAGGGGAACGGGGTGTCTCTGTGGCTCGGGCCCCCTCGGGAGGAAGCAGCAGAGGCAGGGGCAGGAAGCAGCAGAGGCAGAGGCGGGGGCGTCAGAGGCAGCAGCTGCAGCAGCAGCCCTGGACTCCCCCAGCAGGAGGCAGGATCTTCATTAGTGAAAGTCTCTGCATAAACCACCTGAAGGAGCTGAGCCTGGGAGACAGCCCTGCACCACCCACTCCATTTCTGAAGGTCTCTGCATAAAGCCCCTAAGGGAACTGAGCCTGGGAGGTGGCCCTGCCCCCACCCCAGCGCCAGAACTAAAGCTCACATTGAATAGCAGCCGGGCCTGCCGCAGAAAGCCCATTTGAATCTCAAGACCCAAAGCACTAGCTGGGCAGATCTAGGCAGGGGGAGGACAGGAATCTCAGAAGTCAAGTAACTAGCTGGGCAAATGCCTAGAAAAGGGAAGAAAAATAAGACTATAGAGAGTTTTTTTGAACAGATGCAAATGATCCCGACTTTTGGATCTGATGACGAGGACATATTCTTGCCATCAGGGAAAGATGTGGAGGGCGGGGCCTCGGTAACCCAGACATCCCAGGGGGATGTCGGGTGGGCTCAGGCCTTGGAAGAGCTCAAAAAGGATTCTGAAAATCAAGTTAGACAGGTGGAGGAAAAACTGGGAAGAGAAATGACAGAGGTGCAAGAAAAGTATGAAAAATGGGTCAATATCTTGGTAAAGGAGACCCAAAAAAATGCTGAAGAAAATAACACCTTGAAGAATAGGCTCACTCAATTGGCAAAAGAGGTTCAAAAAGCCAATGAGGAGAAGAATGCTTTCAAAAGCAGAATGAGCCAAATGGAAAAAGAGGTTCAAAAGCTCACTGAAGATAATAGTTCTCTCAAAATTAGAATGGAACAGATGGAGTCTAATGACTTTCTGAGAAACCAAGAAATCACCAAACAAAACCAAAAGAATGAAAAAAATGGAAGAGAATGTGAAATATCTCATGGGAAAAACAACTGACCTGGAAAATAGATCCAGGAGAGACAATTTAAAAAATATGGGACTACCTGAAACTCATGATCAAAAAAAGAGCCTAGATATCATCTTCCATGAAATTATCAAGGAAAACTGCCCTGACATTCTACAACTAGAGGGCAAAATAAGTATTGAAAGAATCCATCTATCACCACCTGAAAGAGATCCAAAAAGAGAAACTCCTGGGAACATTGTGACCAAATTCCAGAACTCCCAGGTCAAGGAGAAAATCTTACAGGCAGCTAGAAAGAAACAGTTCCAGTATTGTAGAAATACAATCAGGATAACTCAAGATCTAGCAGCTTCTACATTAAGGGATCAAAGGGCGTGGAACTAGGACTCAAACCAAGAATCACCTACCCAGCAAAACTGAGTATAATACTTCAGGGGAAAATATGGTCTTTCAATGAAACAGAGGACTTTCAAACATTTTTTTTTTAATTTTTTTTATTTAATTTTTTACGTTCATTTTCACGAATTTTTGGGTTCCAAATTTTCTCCCCTTTTCTCCCCTCCCCCCCACCCCAATACCCCAAGCAATCTAATTTTCCCTATCTCCAGTCTGCCCTCTCTTCTGTCATCCCTTCTCTTGTCTCCATCTTCTCTTTTCTCCTGTAGGGCCAGATGATTTTCTATTCCTCGTTCACTGTATGTCTTCTTTCCTAGTTGCAACAACAATACTAAACAGTTGTTCCTAAAACTTTGAGTTCCAAATTCTCCCCATACCTCCTTCCCCACCCATTCCTTTTGGGACGGCAGGCAATTCAATATAGGCCATATCTGTGTAGTTTTGCAAATGACCTTCCTGATAGTCATGTTGTGTAAGACTAACTGGATTACCATCCCTCCTAACCTGCCCCTCATTGTTTCTCTTCTGCCTCTTGATCCTGTCCCTCCCCAAGTGTTCACTTCAAATTGCTCCCTCCTCCCTTTGCCCTCCTCTCCATCATCCCCCCCCTTGCAACATCTCCTTCTCCCCCACTTTCTTATACTGTAAGATAGGTTTTCATACCAAAATGAGTGTGCATTTCACTCCTTCGTTTAGTCAAATGTGATGAGGGTAAACTTCTTGTTTTTTTGGTTTTTTTTTCTCAGCTCTCCTCTTTTTCCCTCCACTAAGAAAAACTCCTACCTGCCTCTTAAATGACATATAGTTACCCCCTTCCATTTCCCCCTCTTTCCTCCCACTACATTTCTCTCTCACCATTTACCTTAATTTCTTTTAAGGTATGGTCCCATCCTATTCAGTTCACTCTGTGCTCTCTATCTCTGTATGTGTATATGTGTGTGCATGCATGTACATGTGTATGTGTGGTCCCACCAACTACCCAGATACTGAAAAGTTTTAAGAGTTACAAATATTTTCTTTCCCTGTATGAATGTAAACAGTTCACTTCTGGTAAGTCCCTTAAGACTTCTCTTTGCTGTTTCCTTTTTCATGCTTCTTCTCATTCTTGTGTTTGAAAGTCAAATTTTCTTTTCAGCTCTGGTCTTTTCATCAAGAATGATTGAAAGTCCTCTGTTTCATTGAAAGACCATATTTTCCCTTGAAGTATTATACTCAGTTTAGCTGGGTAGGTGATTCTTGGTTTGAGTCCTAGTTCCTTTGCCTTCTGGAATATCCTATTCCACGCCCTTCGATCCCTTAATGTAGAAGCTGCTAGATCTTGAGTTATCCTGATTGTATTTCCACAGTACTGGAATTGTTTCTTTCTAGCTGCTTGCAAGATTTTTTCCTTGAGCTGGGAGTTCTGGAATTTGGCCACAATGTTCCTAGGAGTTTCTCTTTTTGGATCTCTTTCAGGTGGTGATCGATGGATTCTTTCAATACTTACTTTGCCCTCTGGTTCTAGAATGTCAGGGCAGTTTTCCTTGATAATTTCATGGAAGATGATGTCTAGGCTCTTTTTTTGATCATGACTTTCAGGTAGTCCCATAATTTTTAAATTGTCTCTCCTGGATCTATTCTCCAGGTGAGTTGTTTTTCCCATGAGATATTTCACATTCTCTTCCATTTTTTCATTCTTTTGGTTTTGTTTGGTGATTTCTTGGTTTCTCAGAAAGTCATTAGACTCCATCTGTTCCATTCTAATTTTGAGAGAACTATTAAATTCAGTGAGCTTTTGAGCCTTTTTTTCCATTTGGCTCATTCTGCTTTTGAAAGCATTCTTCTCCTCATTGGCTTTTTGAACCTCCTTTGCCAATTGAGTGAGCCTATTTTTCAACGTGTTAATTTCCTCAGCATTTTTTTGGGTCTCCTTTACCAAGATATTGACCCATTTTTCATACTTTTCTTGCATCTCTGTCATTTCTCTTCCCAGTTTTTCCTCCACCTGTCTAACTTGCTTTTCAAAATCCTTTTTGAGCTCTTCCAAGGCCTGAGCCCACCCGCCACCCCCCTGGGATGTCTGGGGTACTGAGGCCCCGCCCTCCACGTCTTTCCGTGATGGCAAGGATACGTCCTCGTCATCAGATCCGAAGGTCGGGATCATTTGCATTTGTTGGAAAAAACTCTCTATAGTCTTATTTTTCTTCCCTTTTCTAGGCATTTTCCCAGCCAGTTACTTGACTTCTGAGATTCCTTTCCACCCCCGCCTGGATCCGCCCAGCTAGTGCTTGGCCTCTGAGATTCAAATGGGCTTTCCGTGGCAAGCTTTAGTTCTGGCGCTGGGGTGGAGGCAGGGCCCCCTCCCAGGCTCAGTTCCCTCAGGGGCTTTATGGAGAGGCCTTCAGTAATAGAGCGGGGTGGGGGCAGGGCCGTCTGCCAGGCTCAGCTCCCTCAGGTTTTATGCAGAAACCTTCCGTAATGAAGATCCTGCCTGCTGCTGGGGGATTCCTGAGTCCCGGGCCGCTGCCGCCTCTGCCACCGCCCACCCCTCTGCCTCCGCTGCTTCCTGCCCCCGCCTCTGCCGCCGCCGCTTCCTCCCGAGGGGGCCCGAGTCACGGAGATGCCCTGCTCCCCCTCTCGTCCAGCCCAGCCTTCTTTCTCACTGACCTGTAGCTTCTGTGGGCGGAGGGACTTTCCCAGCTGTCGGAGCTTCCGTCTCTGAAGCCTGCTCAGATCAGCTTCTCTGGGGCCGCGGCCAGGGCAGCGCTGGAGGTGGGGTCTGCTTTCCGGGGTGCGACGGACCCTGGGGACGGGTCTCCAGGGCTCCCTGGAACGGAAATCTCTTCCACTCCGTTTCTGCACACCTTGTATTGACCCAGAAGTTATGGGGGTCTCTTTTTACATTAATTCTATGGGCTTTGGTTTCGGAGCTCGTAAACGTGCGTCCTTCTACTCCACCATCTTGGCTCCGCCCCACTTTCAAACATTCTTGATGAAAAGACCAGAGCTGAAAAGAAAATTTGACTTTCAAACACAAGAATGAGAAGAAGCATGAAAAAGGAAACAGCAAAGAGAAGTCTTAAGGGACTTATCAAAAGTGAACTGTTTACATTCCTACATGGAAAGACAATAATTGTAACTCTTAAAACTTTTCAGTATCTGGGTAGTTGGTGTGACCACACACACGTACACGCATGCACGCACACACACATACATGCATGCACACACGTACAGAGACAGAGAGCACAAAGTGAATTGAATCGGATGGGACCATATCTTAAAAGAAATTAAGGTAAATGGTGAGAGAAAAATGTAGTGGGAGGAAAGAGGGTGAAATGGAAGGGGGTAATTATATGTCATTTAAGAGGCAAGTAGGAGACTTTTTAGTGGAGGGAAAAAGAGGAGAGCTGAGAAAAAATAAAAAAAACAAGTTTACCCTCATCACATTTGACTAAAGGAAGGAATAAAATGCACACTCATTTTGGTATGAAAATCTATCTTATAGTATAGGAAAGTGGGGGAGAAGGAGATAAGCAAGGTGGGGGGGATGATGGAAGGGAGGGCAAAGGGAGGAGGGAGCAATTTGAAGTCAACACTCGGGGAGGGACAGGATCAAAAGACAGAAGAGAAACAATGAGGGGCAGGATAGGATGGAAGGTATTTCAGTTAGTCTTACACAACACGACTATCATGGAAGTCATTTGCAAAACTGCAGAGATATGGCCTATATTGAATTGCCTGCCTTCCCAAAAGGAATGGGTGGGGAGGGAGGGATGGGGAGAATTTGGAACTCAAAGTTTTAGGAACAACTATTTAGTATTGTTGTTGCTACTAGGAAAGAAGACATACAGTGAATGAGGAATAGAAAGTCATCTGGCCCTACAGGACAAAAGAGAAGATGGGGACAAGAGAAGGGAGGGATGACAGAAGAGAGGGCAGATTGGAGATAAGGAAAATTAGATTGCTTGATGTATTGGGGTTGGGGGAGGGGATAAAAGGGGAGAAAATTTGGAACCCAAAATTTTGTGAAAATGAATGTAAAAAGTTAAATAAATAAATATTTAAAATATATATATATATATATATATATGAAAAAAAATAAAATGTGTTTTATTAATTTGAGAGGCAGGTGATGTATAAGATAAGATGTTCACCTTCCTTGAGATCAGACAGACCTGAGTTCAAGACCTTCTTATGACATATTCTGGGCATGTGACCGGACAGGTCCATTCACCTCTCTGTGGTCTAAGACTAGGGGTGTCACCCTCAACTAGAAATGAAGCCACTGACCCATACTGAAGGAACTCTGCAGGGCACATCGTGACCAAGCTTTAAAATATAATGCCTTTCCAGTGATGTCTAACCTCATATCTCCAACTATCTTTCATACGTCTCAAATTGGATGTCCTGTAGACATTCTAAATTGAACATGTCTAAAATGAAACTCATTATCTTTACCCTTAAGCCACCACTATCCCCTCCCTACCCCCAGCATCTTCCCTATTACCGTAAAGGGCAAAGCCTTCCTCCCAGTCCCTTGGACTTGCAACCTAGGAGTCATCCTTGACTCCATACTATTTCTTACCTCCCCAGCATCACCCCCCTCATCAAAAATGTTATGAAGGCCTGTGATTTTGCAGTGTCCTTACACTCCCTTCTCTGGCACTGCCACCATTCTTGTGCAGGCTCTTATCACTCATGAAAATAGCTTATTAGTGGGTCTACTCATGTCAAGTCTTTTCCACTCTAATTCATTCTCCATTCAGCCATCAAAGTGCTCTTTGTAAAGTGCAGATCTGACAATGTCACCCCACCCGACCACTGCTGTCCCCCATTCAATAAACTAGTGGCACCCTATCACTTCCAAAAGTAAATACAAAACACTATGCCTGGTGTTCAGAGCCCTTCATAACCTGGTTCCCTTTTACCTTCCCAGTCTCCTCATACCTTCCCTTTTGTTGTTAGAGTTGTTCACCCATGTCTGACTGTCCATAGGATTTTCTTGGTCAAGACTTTACCCCATAGCGTTGACACTGGCTGCTCTGTGAGCAAGACACTTTATCACTGTACTCCAGGCATTTTCTCTGACTGTTGCCCATACCTGGAATGTGCTTCTCCCCTCTGCCTCATTGAGGACAGGGACTGTCTTTGCTCCTTTTTGTATCCCCAGGGCTTAGCACAGTGCCTAGCAAAATAGTAGATACCAGATAAATGTTTATTGATTGATTGTAAAAGCACTGGCAGCAAAATTGTTTTATTGAATTGAGTAAGCAAATCATAGAGTGGAACCTCAGGCATAGTTTAGGTCTTCTGATTTGTCTTGAGATTAATTCATACACGTGTGTGTGTGTGTGTGTGTGTATTTGTAGTCTAATCAATTTAATGTTACTAGGAAGTATTCTCCTCACTGATGTAATCAAAAAATTGACGTTTTCCTCAACCTTGCAGCTTCCAAATTGGCAGATAAGTGACTGGCTCAGCAAGCTAGAATCTGGTGTAGTATGACCATAACAAACTTAAACCTAAAATCTTTATTCTGAGTTGTCTGTTTATTCCCTTTGGCAAATTAAGGGAAATTTTTGTTCAGTGACAAAACAAATGGAGGTTTTGGACTTAGATAAGAACTTTCTGATAGGAAATTGTTTAGGGATTTCAAATTATTAGAGTGATTCAACTTGTGTTTTTTTTATTGTGCTCTTATATTTTCTCATTTTTACCCTTGTGAACACTTAATAAGATTGATTGGAGTAGCATACTCTAGGTTCCATTCAATCTCTAACTTGTCTATAGTAGTTATTGAGTATCAGCTCTTACACTCTTCTAGGAAACTGTAAAACAGAAATAATAATACTTGTTATACATACTTTGCAGAGTTGTTATAACTTATATGAGATCATATATGTGTGTGTGTCATTGAAAACTTAGAGTGCTATGCAGATATCACTTATATTAATAATGGAAAATGCAGGAGAAACATGCCCTACTCTCAAGGAGCTTCCAAAATTACCATCCCTAAACAGTTTGAAAACAAATAGTAAACTGTTATTTCTTGTGAATGCAGTAGTTCAGAAAAAGAGAAAAGGATGAATGTGGGTTAAACTGATCAGAAAGCTTACTTAAGTTCACTTTGAAGGATAAGTGTTTAGGTAGATAAAGGGTGGGCAGCAGAACATTTCAGATCATAGGATCTTGGCTCATAGATTCAGACTTAACATTGGCTGAGGAGCCCTGTAAGCTGCCTGGCAGTCCTCAGATGAGGAAACTTAATGGGGGGTTGGGGGGCGGTGCGGTTAAGAGGCTTACCTGGGATCCCATAGCAAGTAAGTGACAAAGGCAAGGTCTAAATTAATATTGTCTTAACTCAAAAGACACTATGTTTTCCACTGGACCACACTGTCTCTGTAACTAGTATGAGCATGAAGAATGAGCATGGGATGTGCAGGATCAGTGAGTAGACTGGAGAGCTGAGAAATTAGATCTAACATAAGGCCAAATTGTAGAGTACATTATAAGCCAGGTAGATGTTTCAGTTTAATGCTGTGACCATTCAAGGAAGCCACTAAAGAGGGGAGTGGCATGCAGAAAGCAGTAGTTGAGGGAGATTTAATCTGGCAGTAGTGTACAGAGTTGATTGGAGAGGAGGATAAAGTTGAGTTGCAGAGACCTATTTAAGAGCCTGTTGCAGTTGTCCATGTTGGAGGTGTTGGGAGATTTTCTGACCAGAAGAATAAACAAACCATGGCAGGCCCAAGAAATAAATGGCAAGCCACACAGTACATAGAAATAGAAATTGTTATTGATGAGAAAATGACAACATTTGGGGGGTTGTTGGGTTTAGGTACAAGGAAAAGGGAAGCCAAAGATCAATATTGGGAGTATTTCCTGAGACAAAAGTGTTCTGAAAATATACCAGGGGGTCAAGCATGTAAGACCACAAATGGCATTTTTGTAACCCCTGGGTCTGGTTGAGGGAGGAACTGGTAAAGGCTTTTCTTATTAATTGAATGTGCCTTTTACCTATAAATCACCTTCCATAAAATCTCACATAGGCAGCAGACATCATCTTATTCAACCTCACTACATTTGTGCCATTGGGAAATTGTGAGAATGTGATTAGGAACTTATGGGGCTATACCAGTAAAGTGATTCACCCAAGGTCACATAGCAATGCACAGTTGGGTTGAGGCAGCAGTTAAGTGTTCTCCTTTCTTATAGTTCAGTTTGATGTCAACAACCACTCATTATTCTCTATTATAATCATTGATGAGTTTTTCTTAAGTTTTTAAGTCTGTATATGGATGAATTTTGTGATATTTAACTTACGTCACCAATTACTCTGCCATATAGCAACTTACTTTGGTTTTGTCATGTAACCTACCAGTTCGATGATAATTTTTATTTCATTGTTATAAAAATGTTTTTTAAACTAAGCCAGATTCAATATGACCCTAATTAATCTTTGCTCGTAAGCAGATCCTAAGATTGCAATCAGATAACACAAGTGTGACCTCCTCCCTTTTATGATGTAATCAAATTCCTCTGTAGTGAGCCTTAAATTGAGCAGGCCATGAGAAAGATAGCTGCCTTCCAAATATGTGCAAACTTTAATTTGAAGACTATGTTCAGAATTATCTTAAAGTTACAGATTTTAGAGCTGGAAGGATACCTTAAGATTTCATCCAGTCTTGGCCTGTTGTCCCCCTATTTTCTTTTATAAATGGAGAAAATAAGACCCAGAAAGTTCAAGTAACCTGCCCCCAGACAATAGCAGAGCTAGAAACTCAGGCCCCTATCTATTCATTTCTGTTCCAGTGCCGTTTTATTTTCTCTTCATAATGTGACATCAAATTTCTAAAATCTAGAAATTACCCCAAAAGATCTCTTCTAGAACTTATTAAGGTTAGCATTTCTTTCAGGAGAATTTGTAGCTTAAAAATACACATATTTCTAATTTTAAAAACGCTTTTTACCACTTTTACAAAAAATATCACCGACCTATCCCAGACTTACTGGTATCATGTCCATTTTAGGCATCTGACAAGAATGAAACATGTTGGCCTAAATTACTACAGTGTGTTAATGACTCAGGTTATAGTTTCACTTTTTATTAAAAGAAATAGCATGACTTCTTTTTAAAAGACTGGTTTCTTGTTTTTGTTTTGTTTTGGTTTTTGGTTGTGGGCTTGAGGTTCCATGCGACTTTGCTTAAGTACAATATCAAATTAATAGTTTTGGAAAAAATGAAAATCTTCTCATTTGAAGCTTAATAGAATAAATGTTGGTAGCATGACTTGAAATTCCAAAAGATCTAAATGTTGATTAAATTTTTGGTATATGTAGTTAAGTAAATTTTAAATATTATTTATTATATATAATATATAATAATTAATGTTACTTGAATATTTAAATATTAAAATATTTTCAGTTAATTAGAACATTTCTTCTTTTTGGTCTCTGGACTCCTTTGCAGTCTTAAAAATTATCGCGCCCTTTCCCCTGTCCTCCCAGCTTTTGCATATATGTATTATAGCTATTGATGTTTACCATATTAGAAATTAAAACATCCTCATTATTATATAAATAGTTTTGACCCCACAAACTCCCTTATCCAGTTCCTGAAACCTCTAGGAGACCCTGATCTGTACTTTAAGAGTGACTGTATTAGAAGTTAAAGCTTAGAGGAAGAGTGAAAGGAAATCTGAAAGAAAACAAATTACACACATGTCCGTGGCAATTGTGAAATGTGAGTCACAGATCAAGGGTGAGATTATACTCGGAGAATCTGCTTCCTCTATAGAGGTTTGTCTCAGAGTAGTACAATAGAATTTAAAAATATAACTTTAAAATTAGAAAATATTATTATGGCCATTTTTTCAGTGAGCACTAAGGTTTCATGTGCTGGGCACTGATACAGACTTAAGAAAGCAGTCCCTGTTCTCAAGAATTTTATATTCAATTGAGTGGGAAATAAAATGCATGTGGACTCTGTATGTGTGCATATGCACATTATTATATATTGTTAAACATTATATGTTTATAATATCTGTATTTATAATATATTATGTATATTATATATAATATTGTATTATATAATACTATTACATTATAATGTATTATATATAAATTAGTTTATGCAAAGTAAATACAAAGTAATTTCTTCAGTTTCTAATGCCTTCCCCTCTCCAAAATTACTTGGAGAAGTTCTCATGTAGAAGAAGATAGAGTTTGAGTTGATTCTTGAAGGAAATTGGGAATTCTCAAAAACAGATGAGGAGTGAGCACATTACAGGCACAGGGGTCAAAAAGGCATAACCTAGAATGTTGGGTATGAGGAACCAGGGAGTAGACCTGTTGGTTTGGATCATAGCATGTGTGGTGGTAGTTAATATGTAATAAGCCTAAAAAAGTGGGGTGAAGATAGATTGTATTGGGCCTTGAATGCCAAGTGTGGAAGAGCTTGAGGAAATAGAAAGCCACTGGAGCTTTGCGATGTGGTCAGATTGTGCTTTAGTAAAATCGGTTTGATCATTGTTCACTAATTTTTCCTGTGTTAATTCAGATTATAAGGAACTTGAAAAAAAACCTAAAAATAACTAAAGAGTCCTTTTACAAAGACTTACGCTTTACAAGACTGGTGTGGGTGTATATGGGTAAGAGAGACAGAGAGACACTATATACTGATGCTCCAACAATGACAGTCTCTGTTGATGATGTGGCCCTTTTGCTTACCAAAGCCAACCCTTCTCCATAACCCTTTGATTGTATCCTCTTCCAACATCTCCAGCAGATTGCCCCCATCATCATCCAAATTCTTTCTCTAATTTTCAAGTCTCCCTTCTTACCTATTTCCTACAGACTTAATTTCTTCCATCCTTTAAGAACATAAACAAACCTCACTAGATCCTACCATGCATCCGTTACTGTCCTCTATCTTTCTTCTCCTTTTTTAGCTAAACTCCTTGAAAACATTGCCTAACTGATGCTTTGTTTCTACTCCTCTCACTTTTAATAAACTCTTTGCAGTTCAGCCTGATCATTCAAATGAAATTTTTCTCTCCAAAGTTATCATTTATGAGTTAGGGTTTTTTTGTTGTTTTTTTTTAGGTTCCATTCAATATGCGTTTATTAGGCACCATACTTAGCATCAGGGATACAAAGAACAGCAAAAATTGTTCTACTCTCAATGACTTTACATTTTAAAGGGGGAGACAACTTAAAATAAATTGTCATATATGAGACACCTTATACATGGTATGGAAGGTTACATTGTAGGGAACATTGTAGCAGCTGAAGACCAGGAGATGAGACATAGTTTACAATTCTATAAGATCCTTCAGGACAGGGTGCTGTAGACCTTCTAGAAAGTATCACTTCTTGCTTGACTATTGCAGTAGATTCCTAATTGGTTTCTCTGCGTCATCTAGCCTTTTTCCCCACACACCTGCCAAAGTGATTTTCCTTCTTTAATAATTAGCCTGCCATGTCACTCTCCTACTCAGTAAACTCTGGTCTCTTCCTGCCATCCCTAGGATCAAATATAAACTCTTGTTTGGCATTTAAACCTGCTTACAACTTGACCACCAACCTTTCCAGCCTCATTTTACATTATTCTTCTTTGTGAACTCTGTGTTCCAGCTAAACTATCCTGCTGTCCCTTATACATGACACCCCATCAACCACCTTCATGTCTTTTCATTGGTAAGAATACGTTCTCAGCTTACCTCTGTTTTTGTAAGCCTCCCAGACTCAGATGAATAAGCCCTTCTTCCTGTAGGAAGCATGGCCTGATCTCCCTAACTGCTAGTGCCTTCCTTCTCTATCCTGCCTTGTGAATTAATTCTGTATTACATATATACTTAAATAGCACATATTACTGTTACATCTGGCCTTCATCATGTAAACTCATGTAAACAGCATGGGCTGTTTTATTCTTGTGTTTGTTGCCCTGTTACCCAGCACAGTTTCTGGCATGTAGCATGCACATAGCAGACACTCCAGTACATACTTGATCATAGACAATTTGAACAAATCCTTTAGTACTACTCGTTTATAAATAAAGAAACTGAGTCATAGAGAAACTTACGTGACTTACTGTAAGTCATGCAGCTAATTCATGGCAGAACCAGTATTCAGAGGAATCCAAACTTTTTGCGTTTTGAGCCTTCAGTTTTGTGAGCTATTGATAAGCATTGACATGCTCTTCTTTTCTTGCTTCCCAAGGCAGAGACTTTGACATTCAGATCTAAGTCATCGACACATTTATTGAAGTACCTAGAAAGTGTCAAACACTGTACGGCACATTCAGTTATCTAAGGGGCAGAGTATAGATTGGGAGTCACTAGATCTAGTGAGTGCAATGTTTCCCAGTGGTCTGTTGTATAAGGAACTGTTGCTGAACACGGAAGGGCAGATTGGATCAGTTTGCCATCTTGAATGGTAAATCAGAGGATGAAATGATTTTAATTAAAAGGCAATCTTATTGAGCCTATATAAATTTCTGCATCTAGAAGTATAACAATTGGAGGCCAGTAGGTGGTGTAATGGGTAGAGCACTGGTCCAGGAGTCAGGAGACCTGAGTTCAACTGCCAGAAATACTTGACACTTACTAGCTGTGCGTCCGTGGACAAGTTATTCAACCCCAGTTGCTTCAGGGGAAAAACAAAGCATAACATGTAATTTTTTTATAAAGCCATTGAAGCTTAAATTTCAACGGTCACATTATTAATCACAGTGCCTGAAATGCAGAAAGAGTTCCTATTTCCTTTTTTTCCTATTAGGTTAGATATAAAAGTAAAGACAGTGAGGAATAATTTAAACTTTTTTTTTAAAGAAAGATCTCACATAGGGAATGGGTGGTATTATATTTGTTAATAAAGCTGTTTGTAGATTTCTAAAATATCACTTGAAAATTAAGCTAATGTTTCATTATCTTGAATAGTTGATGTCAAAGGTCAAAAGAAAACAAATTTTGAATTCCTTATCATTGCCTTGCTAAATATATCTGCAAAGCAAATAATAGGGAAAATTGAGTTTCTGTTGATTTTTTTTTCTCCTACAGAAAAATAGTACAAAAGTCTTGGTGAAATCTGTTTCCCAAGTGCTAATGCTTTTTTTTGTTCTTGTTCTTTTCAGTGCTTTGTGCCAAGAACCTTGCAAAGAAAGACTTCTTCAGTAAGTAAACACCTATTACTGCTGATCTATAAATTGTATATGTTTATGAACTTTTAAACCTTTTTAAATAAACTCCTAGATCAAGTCATTGGGTGTGTTCTCCCTGATATTGTCCTCTATTGAGTGAACTAATATAACATGGCCTATACAAAAACCCATGACTTCATTCTCATGTGATCACAGATCAGAGACTATTAAACTTAGAGGAAGAAAACCGCCTCTCTTATCCCCCTCACTGAGAACTTTGGCACATACTCGTTAGTTCACTGGACTTGGAATCAGGAAGAGCTGGATTCAAATGTTGCTTCAAACACTAACTGTGTAAATATTATACTATGATCCTGGGTAAGGAGAAGGCACCATTTGTATGGTGCCTGTTATGTGCCAGGAGCTATACTTTGTGGTTTCTGCAAGCATTATCTCATTTGATCCTCACAGCAACATGAGGAGGTAAGTGCTCTTATTAGCTCAATTTTAGAGTTGAGAAAATTGAGACCAGTTGATTAAGTGAAATGCTGTGGATCACACAGCTAGTTCACATCAGAGGCTGGATTTGAACTTGTGTTCCTGACTCCAGGTCCAGTTCTCTGCACGCTATGGTGCCACCTAGCTGCTTCGGTAAGACAATCAACCTCTCTGTGTGTCAGTATCTTCATTTTAAATGAAGGAGATTGATCTTTATTGACTTCAAAGGTTACTTCCAGCTCTA
Source organism: Bettongia penicillata ogilbyi (assembly GCA_023548195.1). Lineage (NCBI taxonomy): Eukaryota > Metazoa > Chordata > Mammalia > Diprotodontia > Potoroidae > Bettongia > Bettongia penicillata. Next base: position 3,069,199 of record JAJHZJ010000055.1, on the reverse strand, counting down.
AATTTGTGGATCCTATTCATCTGTAAACATTGCTATTTAGAGGGATCTCACTGTGAGTCTTTAAGTAGAAAATTGTTTTACAAAGGAAATAGTTACCCACCTTTATCATTAAGTTTGTATTTTCATATATACTAAAGTTTCATTAATTCATTCTCCATTGTTTAAGAACTTATTGGACAGGGCCTACACTGAAACTGATTTTTGCTTAGTAGGCACTTTCTTCACAGATAGGACAACCTAATATTATAAACAAGATTCCCTGATGACAACATTTAAAATCAGAGCTTTAGGAAAACACTTTGGTTTCTGAATGGAGGGTAGATTGGAGAAGGGAGAAGCTTAAGACAAGCAGACCCACCAGCAGGGCATTGCAGTAATCCAGGTGTGAAGTGATGAGGGCCTGCATCGGAGTGATCACAATATCTGAGGAGAAAAGGGGGCATATTCGAGAAATATTGCAAAGGTGAGATTTTCTGGTCTTGGCAAAGCTTGCATATGGGAGGTGAGAGATACCGAGGAATCAGAGATGACTCCTAGGTTTCAAACTTGAGGGACTAGGAAGATGGCACTGCCCTCCACAATAATTGGGGAGGGTGTAAGGGGGAAAGGTAATGAATTCCATTTTGGACTTGTTTAGTTTAAGCTGTCTACTGGACATCTAGTTCAAGATATCTGAAAAATAGTTGGAAGATGTGAGATTAGAGGTCAGTAGAGAGACTGTGGCAGGATAGGTAACTTTCAGAGTTAGCAGCATAGAGATAGTAATTAAATCCATGGGAGCTGATGAGATCAGCTACAATGAATGTAGGAGAAGAGAAGAGGGCCAAGGACAGAACTCTGAAGGACAGCTGTAGTCAGACATTACGATCTGGATAAGGATTCAGCAGAGGAGACTGAGAAGGAGTGATCAGATAGGTGGGAGAAGAACTAGGAGAGTGGTATCTGGAAAGCCAGGAGAATATCAGGGAAAAGGTATTAATAATGGCAAAGGCTGCAGAAAGGTTGAGAAGAATGAGGATTGAGAAAAGGCCATTGGATTTGGCCGTTAAGAAATCATAACTTAAGGAAAGAGCAGTTTCAGTGGAACGATAATATCAGAAACTTGGTTGTAAAGGGTTATAAAGAGAGTTCCAGGACAGAGAGTGGAAGCATGTGTTGGAGATGCCCTTTTTGAGGAGTTTGGCCAGGAAGGGCAAAAGAGTAATAATTAGCGGGAATTTATTATTGAATATTTCAAATTAACCTTCATGTTGAAGAGAGATTAGACTTGTTTTGTTTGGTTCCACAGGGCAAAGGTATAGAACTTATAGAGAATTGGATTTCAGCAAAATGTAAAGGAAAACTTCCTGACAAATATGTGTTAAAGTGGAATGGAATGCCTTATCAGGGAATGAGCACCTTCTCACTTAGTGATCTAGCCGAAGCTGGGAGAGGATCACTGGGCAGGAACTGGTGGGGGAGGGATGGAGGTGGTGGGTGTGGGTGTTTTGGGAGAGAAGTGTTGGACTTTGTTATCTCCAAGGTCCCAGAGATCCCTTGATCATGAAATTTTATTCCTATAACATTGCCCTTTATTCCCAATACCATTACCCCATGGCATGTTTTTAAGACTCTAGTTTACAGTGATTTATTTACTTTTAGGTTCCCAAGAGTTTATAGCATAAATATAAATATACTTAAAATTCTTAGCTAGGTGTTAACTTAAGATCAGTTAGATCTCTTCTTAGAATTTCAATGCATGATATTGTTGGGGGAGGAACCACCCCTCTTCTTCAGAACCCCAAAAGAAAATAACTTACTTTACAGTTTCTTCTTTCTCATCTATGAATGAAATTTGTAAGTATGCAATGTTCTTTCCTCAACTAGGTGATTTTCAGAATCCCTTCTAGCTCTAGCATTGTGACTTTGGTACTAGATTTATTTAAATATAGATATTATCTTTTTTCTCTTGTCTAGGACTTCCTGACCCCTTTGCAAAAATAGTGGTTGATGGGTCTGGTCAGTGCCATTCAACTGACACTGTGAAAAACACATTGGATCCTAAGTGGAATCAGCATTATGATCTGTAAGTTGACTGTTCTATGAAACTATTAGGGAAACAAAAGGAGATATCCTTAAAGAAAAACAAAATCCCTAGGGGATGAATCAGCTATTTTTCCACTTATTGATAACTCAATTACAAGGCTCAATTAGAAAGCCTTGAGGGGAGTAGAAAAAGGAGCAAGGGGAAGAGTATAGACCTAGGATTTCCTTAAGATACAGAATGGCTTATATAGAAACTCTTTCCACCAAAGCAGTTCATCTGTAATTCCTTCTCCTAGAAGTCTAGAACACTGGGAAACTAAGGGACTTCCCCAAGGTCAGATAGCTTCTATTTGTTAGAGGTAGGCGTGAACACAAGTCTCTTAGACTTTGAAAGCCAACCTTCTATCCACTTTGCTACACTGCTTTTCAAATCAGTGAATTTAAAATATATACTATTTTAAAATACATGCTAAGTTCCAAAATTCCTGTTTATGAATTTTCATCATCTTTACTCTCTGTCTGCCATGTTGGGACAGAAGGTCCATCCCAGATCTGAGTCTGAAACCTGGCTTTGTTACTAATCATGTGACCTTTGGCAGATCATTTAGATTCCTTATCTTTAAAGTGAGGAAGTTGAACTAAATAACCTTTAAGTTCCCTTCAAACTCTAAATTTTATTATCCAATGAACTCATCATTTCTCCTCAAAAGCCACCCCTCCAAATCTCCCTCTCCCTGTTGACAGTACCACTGCCTGTCACATCACCCAGGCTCACACTTTCAAGTGATCTGTACTCCCCAGACCTGAGTATTCTGCTCCTCTGATGCTTTCTCATATTTGTTTCTGTCTTCCTCCCCACTGACAGCACTGTTAGCTTAGGTCTGGTACTCCTCATCTCTTGCCTCAACCATGGCATCATGGACTCTTCCTATCTTCTTTGCCTTCAGCCTTTCTCTGCTTTAGCCTGTTAGGTCACACAAGCATCAAAATAACCTTCCCAATAATTAATCCTCACAATGACACCATGACACTCAAAAACCTTCATTGACTGTTGATTGTTTTTAAGATAAAATGCAAATTCCTTAATCTGACTTTTAAGGTCCTCCACGATCTAAGGCCACAAACTACCTTTCTAGTCTTGTTTCCCTTTATTTCTCTTCATACACCTGCTTAGCAGCCAACAGGCCCAGTAACAGTTTTCTGATCTTGTTCTGTTCTTTACTCAATACATTTTTGCTCAGGTCATCCCTCATGCCTTCAGGCCCTATCTCAGATCCCCTCTCATCCACTAGGCCTTCCCCTACATCTCCCATCACATTTTTTTCCCTAATACTTTGTACTTCTTCTTTCCCTTTTTCTCCTTTGCACCATACTTATTTATATGTGTGTCTTATTCCTTTCAAGATTATAAGTTCCTTGAGGAACTTGTCTTTCATTTTTGTATCCCCAACACATCATTTAGAGTTCCTTGAGCACAGGGGCTGCTTGAATCAATATCCATTGAATTGAATTGTTTGTATTTGCGTATACCATTGGCCAAATGTCCCCCCAGAAAAACACAGTTTATAAGGCCACTGTTAAGACTGCTAACAGTCAATATATATTGACCTCTGATTGTATATACAAGACATTATATTTAAAGGGATCCCACTGCTCTGAAGAATCTTTTGTATAGTTTTAATCAAATGGCATAAACTTAAATTGAGTTTTCCATGTATTGTACAATCTTTTCAGATATGTTGGAAAAACCGATTCAATAACCATTAGTGTGTGGAACCACAAGAAAATCCACAAGAAACAGGGAGCTGGCTTCCTGGGGTGTGTGCGTCTTCTCTCCAATGCCATCAGCAGATTAAAAGATACTGGATGTAAGAACCAAGGGCTTGTTTTCTGCCTTTTAATTCAGTTTACAGAAGGCTTAAATAGGCTTTGTTTATTCGAGTATCGAAAACAAATTTTCTACCTTACTCCCCCTTGATGTTTTCTTGAGTTAAGTTTTAAATTGTTCATTTGCAGACCAGCGTTTGGATCTATGCAAACTAAACCCCACAGATACCGATGCAGTTCGTGGCCAAATAGTGGGTAAGTGTTTTCTCATCTCTATAAAATCATAGCAGGATATAGTCCACTCTTCCTACTGGAAAAAAGAAAGGTGTCATCATTGGCAAGTGTTATAAGAACCTTTCCTACAAAATCACAAACACTTTAAAGGACAAAATAGGCACCAGGGCTCTCTCCTACCATTAATTGACATTTCACAGTTTTTATTACTGTCATCCTTTTCTTTTCTCCCTTGTGCCATCGTTTCAAGATGATTATAAAATGACACTCGTGCTAAAAGGTCTTGTAGGTTATCCCAAGGGCAGATTTTATATGTATTTGAATGGACATTTAATTTTTCAGTGTTTTATATAATTATCAATGACAAGAATGATGCCTCTTATGAAGAATCGGAGAAATTATTCTTTTTTCCAGAAAGTTCATCATGTTGTATGACCAGCAAAGAATATTTTAAGGAATTCAATATTAATACAAACTACAGCAACTGAAAGTTTTAGTTACCCAAAAAAAAAAGTTCACAGAACTTTGCAAACCATACATAACACACGTATTATATTCATTTTAAATTATTTCATTGCTAAATAGCGCCACTGTTAATAAGGGTAGTAGGTAGATATAACAATGCCCACATCCATATTATCCCCAGTAAATTCCTTGAAGTGGAAATTGATGGCCATCACCACAGGCACTGTAAAAGAAAAAAATTTATATGACAAGTCAAACATTATGACTGTTCACTGGAAAGATTGCAGTGACAGGATTTGGTCATTGTGAGGAAGTTAGAAAAACTAAATTTAAAAATACTCATGCACTTGGGATGTACACATTTTTGCTTGTTTCTCTCTTCTTGGTTTCTTTTTGATGTTCAGAAAGAGGTGCAGCAGGAGGAAAAAGGAGCCAGAGGTTTTATCTGTTCCCTTAATGGTGACATCTAGTGGTAGTAAATATCCAAAGTTTTGCTTTCCTACATTTTGGCCTTTGTTACCAATGCCATCTGTGTATCTCTTTACCTAAGTGAATTGTCATCTTTAAAAACTTCAGAACTTGGAAAGAAATTGAAGATATAGCCTTTTGGAAATAAAGTGCCTCTTTCTGACCTGAACTAGCAGTTGTCACAAGGGATATTATGTTACAGTGCTACTGTCTTCTGGTAGGAGAAATTGCTTCCTACTTGGAGTTAAAGGAATGCTTTTCCTTACTACCCGTACTTTTTAAGTTAGAAATACACTGTGAATCATAGGATGAGATAACAATGGGTTTTAATGCATGATTTCCTTTACTTTTTCAGTCAGTTTACAGACACGAGACAGAATAGGCACTGGAGGCTCTGTTGTGGACTGCAGAGGACTCTTAGAAAATGAAGGGTATGTATACATGAAGAGATCACTTTTGGGCTCCATGCTTCTACTTCCTCCCTACATGAGTGACTTCATGTGCCACTGCACTCTGGTGAATGCTTAGGAAATATTACAATGCAGTAGAATAATTATGTCATCATATTCTTGCTCATAAGAGAAGATCTTCTATACAATATAATCTTGTCTATAAAATTAGAGAGAAAAGTAAAGACTTATGTTTTTATGGCACTTAAAATTAGAATTCTATTTCATGCATCCTAGACAGTAAATTACATGGAAAAAATGTAACAATGGTTATTTCGATTTTAGCTGTATTTCATTCAGTTATAAGAGCCTCCTTCACAGAGCAAGCATGGTTTTCAGTCGCTGATGTCCCTAGGGAAGAGCCTTTGGTGACCTAGGTGATGTTTCCAATACAGGTTCCTTTAACCTTGAATTCTTGAAATACACTATTTTTTCTGTTAAATGATTCATAGTGTTCATGTTGTAGAATAAAATGATTGTGACCCTATGTTTGACAAAATAAAAGAACTAGGTTTAGTGTGTGTGATGAAACTAGTTTAATTTTTAAGGTTCCAAATTTGATAACCTGGAAATTTGGACCCCTTTTACATGTGACTTTTCAGAACGGTATATGAAGACTCAGGTCCTGGGAGACCACTTAGCTGCTTTATGGAGGAACCAGCCCCATATACAGATAGTACTGGTGCTGCAGGTGGAGGAAATTGCAGATTTGTGGAATCTCCAAGTCAGGATCAAAGACTTCAGGCACAGAGACTTCGAAATCCTGAGGTCCGAGGGCATATTCAGACCCCTCAGAACCGACCACATGGCCACCAATCCCCTGACCTACCTGAAGGCTACGGTAAATTTACTCATAATATTATCCAAAGTGTTTCAAATTTCTTAGAGGATAAAAAAAAATCTGTTTCTGTGTTCATGATTTATATGCTTGCACTTGTAGTAATTTTATTAGGGTAAAAGCAGATACCCTAGGAGCGAAAACAGGCTTAAAGAGTTACAGGTGCTATCTGCATAAAAGAGAAACAAATACCTGTAAAAAAGGTGACAGTAAATCTACCTGTGACTTGTCAGCACTAGCTTCTGCCCTTGAGGTTAAATGAGGTTAAATTAAAATTGAGGGAATACTTGGAAGAAGAAATAGTAAGTAGAGTTTAGATAAGGGAAGATTTGTCATGTTTCATAATTCCAGTGTAGAAAAGATGGTACCAAAGTGGAAATAAAGAAGTGGCCATTAATAGAAAACTATAAAATCAAAAATCTTCACTCAGTGAAGAAAGATTGTAATTTAGATTTTGGAAGTATAAATTAAAGTGACAGTCATCTGAGGATAAAGAAAGGAAAGCTAAGGTCAGCATTACCTAGTACTGATAAAGTGCTAATAAGTACTAATAAAGCAATTAAGTTCAGGAGTGTAGCTAACATAAGGTGGTGGATGTGCACTGTACTTGAGCAAGTTGGATACATATTTTAGAGTGAATTGTGGTCAGAAGCTAGCCACCATTGTTTTCAGATTGCATTCTCCTATGGGATGTGTAATAAGCAGCACTATTTACAATAAAGGTGTTCAGACACTTGAGAAGAACTGGTGGGATTGTTTGAAATTTTTCCTAGATTCACATTTTAAGTAATTGTAGTTGCTCTGTTTTTTTAATCCTTTGTGCAGAACAAAGAACGACAGTCCAAGGACAGGTTTACTTTTTGCACACACAGACTGGCGTGAGCACATGGCATGACCCTAGAATACCAAGGTATGTCTCCACATCTCCACATGATCAGAGCTGCTTTCCTAGCTGATGATTGCTTGGATCCCCAAGTATGGCTGATGCAGCCCATTAGGTTTGAAACTCTAAACTTTGAAGCAGCAGCAGCAGAAGGACTCCTCTTATTACATCAGTCTTACATTTCCTTAGTGACTTTCATATAGACATAGCCCTGCTGCTCTCTTCAAGACTTTCAGCATGTTATAACTGACAGCTGCTGAAACATAAGTGAATCATTTAAAAACTGATCAGCATATCAGATATCTTGAAAAGAGACCTCCTTTCTTGCTCCAGATTAAATCAGATGAACTCTCTGAAGTCAGTTTTACTTGAAACTCAGCTACAACCTTCAAGATGCATAGGCTTATTTAAAACCAAAGTAGCTTCGTCTTCGAATCAGACAGTCTCACTGTCTCTGTCTTCTGTCTTATTCTCTTCCCAGAGGTTTTAAACTGTGATCTAAAAAAATTCACCCAAAAAAAAAAACTTCAGATTTTCCAAAAATCTTCCTTAACTCTTTGCCCCTGTCCCTTGGGATATGTGGCATCTACTTGGGGAGAATTAGTTGCTCTATAAAATTCCCTTCTGTTATAAACAGGCAGCTTTCAGATGAAGAAATCAAAGGTATCCATAGTCAGGAAAAAATGCTCTGAATCACTATTAATTGGAGAAATGTAAATTGAGATACCACCTATAAAAGCATTGCAATACCCACAGCAGCTGCTGTAGATATGCATGTGTACTTCCAGGGTAAATTAGCAAAATATAAACTCTTCCTCAAAGACAAAACCAAGATTTTTATTCAGATTCCAGAAAGCCAAATCCATAATAGTAACAAGGAAATCTATACACATTATCAGTGCAGGGAGCACAGCCGTCTCCAAGCCTTCCTTCCTTCAAGTCTCCCCACAAACAAGCTCCCCTAGGCAAAAATCACTTCCTCTCTCGCTCAAGCTGACTGCTGCTCTACTCTGCCTCACTCTCTGTTCCTGCAAGCTCTTCCCACCATGGACTCCATGTGACTCAGGCTGTGGGCTGGGCCAAAGCTCAGAACAGGTCACAGGGGCCTATTAAAGGGCAGGGAAGATCCTCACCCCACTACTAGCTTTGTATCTAACTGATAGAATTCGCTCTTCTCAATAGTGCAGTGATCCAAGACAATTCCAAAAGGTTCAGGATGGAAAATGTGATCCACGTCCAGAGACAGAACCAGTGGAATCTGAATAGAGATCAGAGCATACTATTTTTACTTTAGTTTTTGTTGTTTTGTTCCTTTTGCAAATTGGAAAGTTTTTGCAAACTGTTCCTTCTTGAACAAATTGACCAGTGTGGAAATCGGTTTTACATGATTAAATATCAAATTGCTTATCCCCTTAGGGAGAGGGGGTAGGTAGAGAGAAAATTTGAGACTGTAAATTTTATGCATGCATTGTCTTCCTGTCTTTGTTTACTTCACATTGCACCTGTACTTCCTGTACTTCTCTGAATTCTTTCACGTTCATCATGTCCCATAACTCAGGAGTGTTAGGTGCCACATACATCAGTAGTTTTTCAGACACTGTTATCATAGACTTGTCACCTTGGAAATTTTGGTGGGAGTGTGTGTAATTCAAGGGGATATAATATTTAACTTTGTGAATTCAGAAATGTTTTAAGTCACATGATGCTGCAGTATTATTTTTTTCCTTCCCAATTAGAAGGGAATTAGAATACCCAAGGAACACAAATTCATTGTAGATCAAATAGTTTCGAGCCCTGAATGTTTAATTTTGATTTGTCAAATTTTTCTGATGCATAGTGGCTCATCTGGAAGGCAGTTTCTGTTCTTAGCATAACTTACCTGTTTGACCCTGTGGTCAAACTGACTATACCATTTAGCAGACTTGAAATGCTGTGGTTTTGATAAGCAATTCATTCACTTCATCTTTGTAAGATGGACTAACCTTTGTTTTTATATTGGTAGAGACCTTAACAGTGTGAATTGTGATGAACTTGGGCCCCTACCACCAGGCTGGGAAGTTAGAAGTACAGTGTCTGGGAGAATATATTTTGTAGATCACAATAACCGAACAACCCAGTTCACCGATCCAAGATTACATCATATTATGAAGTAAGTTGGGTTTTTTTTTGCTTTAATTTACAATTTAGCTTTAGACTCTGAGTAAATTTTTCCTAATATAAGTGCTCTATAGTTTTAGTGAGCAATAGACATAGTAAAATCGTCCAAGTGTTTCTTGGGCATTTACATATTTTAAAACTCAAAATTACCTATAAACAGTAGAACAACACTGCAGCCATATGCTGTTGCCACCTTTTTCTTCTGTATGTCCTAAATAAAATTCATTGAAACTGTTATTAAGCAGTTCCATTAATAAAACTCTAATGTAAGCAGCACCCTAATGAAATGTCATAGCCCTTAATGTGTTCTTCACGCTGGAGAAGTAAAATGAGATATTTCGTCAGTGCCCACTCAGCACTCACTGTAAATGATACCCATAGTGGATAATGTTACCTATTAGGGCTTCCTTACTACCTTCATCACAGGGGAACTTAGAATTGAGAATTGTTGCAGATCCTACATTTATTGTTATGCTCTTACAACAAAGCATTGCAGCTCTCCTCTGTGACATTTGATATTTGGGATAGATCTTGTATGGATCAAATGCTCTTACAACATGCCTTTTCAGATCTTTTTACTAGAATTTTGCTCACTATAAAGTTGCAGAAAATAAGTGGGTTATTGTTTAGGCTTGAAAATGTCTTTGGTTCTGCAGTACTGTAATGTGGTTGGTTACAATTGGATTTGACCTATATTATTTGCGTATTATATACTTGTGTATGTACATGTGTGTATTTACACACCCCGAGAGGTGCATCATTCAGGGTTGACTTCTTTTGTTATATTTCAAGTTTTAATTGTCAATCTGCCCAAGTGTTGTGGCATGGTACTATTTCCTAGATTACAATGTTAGGGTCAAAGGAAAAAAGTTGCTAATAGACTTTTTATTTGTCTCAAATATACAAGCTTCCTTTATAATATTAATGTAAGATGACACAGGCAACTAATATGTTATAGGTTGAAAATGATACATCCATAATTCATGATATATAGTTGTGTTTCCTGGAATGTTTGATTAACAAATGTCTGTATGATGAATTATTTTATAATAATGCATATTATTAAATGAGACTTTTTTCTTTATTTAGCATTTTATTTTCCCCAGTTACATGTAAAAACAATTTATAACATTCATTTTTAAAACTTTTGAGTTCTAGATTCCTCCCTTCCCCCCCTCACCCTCCCTCATTGAGAAGGCAAGCAACTCGATATAAGTTATACGTATGTAGACTATGAGACTTTCAAACAATTTGCATTTGTCAGGCCTTTGCTTTTTGTAGTACTTGTATTTACTTTACTTGTATTTTTTATATGTATTTATACATATATTTATATAAAAATATAAATATATTTTATATTTACTTGTATTTCCTTTTTAGTCACCAATGCCAACTAAAGGAACCCAGCCAGCCTTTGTCAGTGCCGAATGAAGGATCATTAGAGGATGAAGAGCTTCCTGCCCAGAGATATGAGAGAGATTTAGTACAGAAATTAAAAGTCCTTAGACATGAACTTTCTCTTCAACAACCACAAGCTGGGCATTGTCGCATAGAAGTATCCAGAGAAGAAATATTTGAGGTATAGAACACTTCAACTCTGAATGAGACATAGATTATAGATCTGTAAGGTAGCTCCCTCACTAATAAAGCCATATTGTACTGAATAGAAACTGATATAAATGAACCATTCTGTAAGTAATGTTTTGTTTCAGTGAGATCTGCTTTTATTTTTTTGTTTCATATTTAGGCGTCAGTTTCATTTCAAAATGAGGCGGGAGGAACTTGGTGTACATTTAAGGCTTGAGTATTTGTAAGATCATGTTTCCTCTTAAGACAAGTGGCACAGCATAGAGGCTAGAGAGCTGCCTTGGAATCAGAAAAGGCTGAGTTCATGTCTCCCCTTCTGACACAAGCCCTGTGACCCAGTGTAGATCATTTAACAGCCCAGTGCCCAGGCAGCTCTCTCAGATTACACATTTCTACAGGGCTTTGATTTGCAATGGTAGAGGGGATTCCTTTAACCAATAGAATCACAAGTGCACTTGCACTCTATTCCTGCCCCCCCACTACCACCCTGGCACCATTCTTTCCACCCCCAAAAATTCTCTCAGGTTAGTAGTTTAAACCTAGACCTGAATAGGCCAAAACCTGTCGTTTGTATCAAAACTGGTATTATATGGACATATGAAACCATTCTGTGCCTAGTCAGTTACACCTGATGTGCTGGCAGTTTACACCTGTACAACCCTTGTATAGCACTTCTCATCATTAGTACTTTCTTAATTTTTGATTTCCCTTTCTGTGTAATTAGTTTCTTGTGAAATTTATTCTAACTGGCCATGTCAGACAGAGGGATAAATATCAAGTGAATGTTTTATTTACTCAAGCTTGCTTTGTGTTGTTATACTTCTGACCATTTACTTCTATCTTTATTAGTAAAAGTGTGGTTCAGGTTCAGTAATCTCTCAGTTTCATAGGGTCTTTAGATCAACAGTCACTCAGAACTTTAACTCCTTTAGAATTTTTTAGCATGTTCTTATAGGTCATCTGCTACCAGATATGAAATTCAGTTATTTCTTGACAGAACTGGTTTTTTTTTCTCCATCAGGTTCTTTAAAAAAAAAAATGTTATTCTTCAGATCAGACAGTTTCTGTGAAAGATGCCAAAAAATACTTAGACTTTATCAGTATATAAAACTTTACCAAAGCAATGAGTATCTCTCCTAGTAAGTTCCTCTGCAGGGGGTCTTTATCCTTAAACAGATATACCTCTAAGGTAAAACCTTAAATCATCCCACTGCATCTTGATCATTTTTGGACATCAGCAGATACTGTGGGAATAAAGCAGGAAGAAATTAAATATAAGTCTTTCTGAGGTAATATCAAATGAGTAGAGACAAAATGCAAAACAGCACACAGTGAAGTGAAATGTTTCACACTTTTGGAGAAAGCTTCTGAGCTAATGAGATGTAAGTCAGCACTGAAGACAGTTGTGATCTCCCCCTTGAGAAATCTCTTCTGGTTTCAAATGAGGAAAATTCATAATCTTAGAATTATGGGAGAACTTTATGGAGCATCTATTCCAAACCCTTCAACCTTCTCCCCACCCTTTTTTTCATGTCAGGAAACTAAAAAATATACTTACCACCAAGCTGGAATGAGAATTGGTCTCCTGAGGAGACCAATATGAATATAACCTTCATTTATACTGATTTTCTTACTGCTTAGAATAATTTTCATTATTATGGCTGATGTTAAGGTACATATGTAATCTTGTAGCTAATTTATTAAATTTTCCTAAATTTAGATATATCTCACTGTTAGCAGGATTCTTTTCTCTTTCTCCTCCCTCCAGCTTCCACATCCTCAGTGCTTACAAGAGTAAAACAAAAGTTTTATTGGACACTCATTGCCGCCCATGGCAAGTATTTCTGCTGCTAATTTGGAGTTCAGATTGGGGTTGGAGACAAGGCAGAGTCAAATCAGTTCCCTGTTTTCATAGGATAGAAGGACCTGGAAAGTACTTAGCTGGTCATTTTAGAAGAGAGTTCTAATATGTTCTTATGCTGTTGAATTTCATAGGATTTTTAGAACCTTTTTAAAAGGAAACTCAACTGAGTTTTGGATGCCAGGGAATTTTTTTCATTCTCTCTTCAAAAGGAATGGAAACTGACTAATAATTATTCCATGAAAATCCTAGTTCTACGAATAAGGTCTTCATTTTGTTTAAAATCTATTGAGTTATATTGAGAGTTGTCTTTAGAGAGTCTGCTATCAAAATGAATGCCTTAAAGTAATCAGAAATTGCATTTACAATTAAATTCTGATTTTCCCTTCACTATAGCATTAGCTACTACTAGGCATTTAATAAATGTTTATTGACTGATTTTTTTATTTGAACACTTATCAGTGTGCAGGATGCCAAAAAGAATGGAGAAATAGCCAAGCTGATCTCTAATGGAAGAAACTCTAATTCAAAAGCTTCCTGTTAACCCATATCATTGTAGAAAATCTGTTGTGATTTTTGAGAATAAAGGAAAGAACCACTTCTCTGAAAACTGCTGTTTTCATATGCAGGAGTCTTACCGTCAGATAATGAAAATGAGACCAAAAGACTTAAAAAAGAGGTTAATGGTGAAATTCCGTGGTGAAGAAGGACTGGACTATGGTGGAGTGGCCCGGTGAGATTTGAATTATTCTGCCTTTCTGCTGCTTAGGTTTTAGCTTGGCTGTATTTTAAAAAGCAAATGTATTCGCACCTTAAAATACACAAGCACATCAGTGATGCTAATTTAATCTTCCTAGAGCAGTGGAGACATCAAATGGCTGCTCTTCTTGCTCTAAGGAGCTTTTACAGACACTCCCTTTGTAAGAAAAATATATAAGAAGACTTAATGTCATGTATTGAATGAAGGCTGTCAAAAAGTGCAAGTCCTTGGCCTTTTCCTTTTTGAAGCTGGACCTTTAAACCTATGCATATGATTACTTTGCAGTCTACTTAAGCTTGAAATTTGAAGTCTCTACTGAAGTAAACATTGCCATAGATATATGTTCCTTAAAAGCTGAATGTGGAAAGTGAACGTTTAAAAAATTGGATATCTTTCGTTTTTACATCACCTTCATTTCCAAATATATTGTTGCCTTCTCTCCTAACCAGTGAACCGTTAACTTGTAACAAAAAATAGAAAAGAAAGAAAAGGGGAGAAAAAGGCAATCAATTAAACTAACCAGCTTATGAAGTTCATGTGAAAGTATATGAACTATTCTACCCCCAACCTCTGTGAAGAAGAGAAGAGGGTATATATTTTTTTTGTCTCTCCTTTGGGGACACGTGCTTTTCTTAATTACAGTGTTCAGTTTCTTATTAAAATGAATTTTTTAGAAGTATTTATTAAAAGTAGAGTCATTATTTAGAAGAACCCTGAACTGAATAATCTCATAATATTTTGATATGTTTGAATTTTCAGTGTCTCTCTGGTTTTCTTTGAAATTGCTCATACTACAATTTAGATGGCTTTAAAGGTTTTTTTGTTGTGTTTGTTTTTTTTTAAAGGTGACAATCTAAATTTTCCAAATAGGTTCTGTTTCCTTGTAACAGAATTATTGCTGTTATTTCTTCAGATTCACTGGGACTTCTAATTTCTCTCCCATAATTGCCCTTAAATCTAAGCTCAACTTTATTTTCCTTTTCTTACCCAAAATAGTCTTGACTTGCTTTTCCAGGTCTCATTCCTGTTATAACTGCTCTTCATTGTCCTAGAGAAACTACCTTCCTTCTGACAAAGTTTTATTTGCACTGATTCAGGACAAACTGATTCCTGGCAAGAGGCCAATACTTCTTGCCCCCCATCCACTCCCCTTCTTGGTATGAGTCTTTCCATTTAAATGCTTACATTACTTATTGCAGTGCTTGGCACAAAAGAGGCTTAATAAATGTTGATTTTAAAGAAAGGGTACTCAATTCCCACATTCTCTTCTTTAGTTGAGTCTCTCAAGTTGTTTAACCTCTTTGCTCTGCCTCTTAGAGCAATTTTGTAAATGTAGGGTGTTCAGTTCAGAAACTTTGCCTTTTAAAGGATAAATTATCCTAAATATATAGTGACCTTGAGTTCTTGAAGACTGTGACAGCAGGATGTATTAGCTATCTGGAAAGACTTTCAGTACAGTGCCAGTAAATAGACTTATCTAAGGATCAGTCTAATTGTGGTGAAGCAGATCAAGAAGAAGTTGGCCTCCACATGATGAATTTTCTAGACATAACTTATGAAACCATTTATTGAGGCACTGAAGAGTTTCATTCTACCTTAGCCCACATTGATAAAAGTCACAGATGTTTTGAAAAATTACAACATGTATCTCCCTGAGTCTGCCTTCTTTCTTAACTTTTCTTGTCCATACTCTCCCAATTGGGTAGAAATCTTAAAGACCATTGACCTTGAAGTTTTTCCTTCCACGTCCTTCCTGACCTCAAAGCTATTTCTTGCCTATCATCTTCCTCATAGTGTCTACAACATAACTGATGTTCCTCTTTACCTTGTCTGTGCCTCTGCTGAGATCCTTCCTTATGCCTTAATCACTTCCTGTCTAGACAATTGCAATTCCTTGGCTTTTTGGAAAATAGTTTTCCGAAATCCTCAAACTTTAGGGGCAATTCAGTTTTTTATTTAAACCATTTTTTTTTCTTCCTCATAAGGAATATATTATTAGAATGCTTTCTGGTGGGGATAGTAGTCCTTTCTGTTTTAAGAATTACTTATATCCAAATATAATTCTGAACTTTCTGCTCTCTAAAGTTAAATATAAACTTACATCTTACTGTATCTGTGACCTTGGACCTATTTCCATACTGATCTTTTTATTGTCTGTAATAGAAAATTCCATTTACCTTTGCCCTTTCTATTCCCATTGTCATAACTTCATAGGATCATAAGTTTTAGAGTTGCAAGGGACTTTAAAGATAGAGATTATTTCACAGGAAATTCTCTCATTTTACAGATGAGGAAACTGGGGCTCAAAGAGGTGTAGGTGCCTTAACTCAAGGTTACATTGCTATGCCCAAGATTACATAGATAATAAGTAGGACAACCCCATTTTGAACCCAAGACCTCTAAATCCAGTGCTCTTTGTAATATACCATATCTTTTTTTTAACTTGAATCAGTGAGAAGTCCTCTAGTACAATTCATTTCTTCTCTTTTCATCAAATATATCTTTCTTTAGATGTATTTTTGTTAGAAAAATACATAACATAGCAATTGTAGAAAGTTGCACGTTTGACTTGCATTTCAGCATGTTATGGGAAGTGATTTGGGGGTCAGAAAAGGTAGTTTCCTGATCTGGAGCTCTGCACTGCTGTCACAACGTTTGAGCAAGGCCTTCTTGACCTGTGTCTTCCTCCTCACTCATAATGCATGTGGTTGCCAGATTAATCTCACTGGCACAGAAGATTTATTATAATTCTCTAGCTCAGGATTCTCTGATGACTCACTATTGCCAGTAGTATCCAGTTAGTATTTACTGAGTGCCTCCTATGACCCTAGGACACATTGGCAAAACCAACAATAGCCCCACCTTCCAAGGGGGTTACGTTTTACTAAAGAATACATGTAAACATACATGCATGTTGTCTGTGCATTTTTACACACGTGAATTTTAGAAGGGGAGAGAGAACACTGATACAAATTGGGGTATCATGAAGTGACATTAGACACAAGCTAAGAATTGTAAGAGGCAGAGGGGAGAAGCAAGTGCCTTCTAAGAATGGGGGGGCAGACCCTGTGAAGGCGCAAAGTTGGGTGATGGAATATTGTGTACAAAAAATATTTTGTATGGAGTATTGCGTACATTAAGCAATCACTAGGCCATTGTTGGTGTTGTCAAGGAGGTAATTCAGTACTTAGAAAGATAGTTTAAAGTGAGATTGTACAAGATTTTAAAATCTAAGCTGGGCAGTCTTATATTTTCTCCTGGAGTCAACAAGGGGTCACCAAAAGTACTTCAGTAGGAGAATGGCATGGTGTTTGCTTCACGAAGATTATTTGGAAAGCTCTGTGGAGAAATAATGAGAATAATGGAATGATCTTCAATTCAGTTAGGAGATTGTTGAAGTTGTACAAGTAGATAATTGCAGAGACCTGAACTAGGGCCATTTGAGTAAGAAAAAAAGCACTTGTGCAGGAGAAATTATGAATATAGGATCTGCTTGACTTGGCACCTGAAAATATGGGACATGGGGGTGACAGTGATCAGAGTCAAAGATGCATTCATTAGTCAAGTATTCATGAAGTGCCTGCACTTGGAGCTGGCAAGATGCCCCTCCCAGCACAAGCTGGTACCTGGACTCTCGTTTTAACTCAGCCTTAGAAACTCAACACCTTTCTAACCCCTTGGCCTCTTTCCCTCTAATTGCAGGGTTGGAGGATGGAGCGCTAAGCTCTTCCCAAAGCTTTCCTTTATAGAGGGTAAGGCCTGGATTTTCCAGCTAATTCTCCTTTTTCTTTCTGCAGCTTTGCTTGATTGAGCTTCATGGAATAAGATGCCTTTGTACTGAATTTCACCTGTTGTTTCCCCCTCTTTCCAGTTCCTTTTTGTGTGTTTTCTTCTCCCATTAGATTGTAAGCTTTTTGAGGGCAGGAGCTCTCTTTTTCTTACTTGTATCCCCAGCACTTAGCACAGTGCCTGGCACATAGTAGGTAGTTAATGTTTGTTGAATTGGAAGGAGAGGGCTCTTAGTGAATGGTGAGACCTCCCATGATGCACAGTCAACCTGGAAAAGTAGTGTGGGGGGCTTTAAATGCCAAACAGAAAATTTTCTGTTTCATCCTAGTGGTAAAAGGAGACCCCCACTCACCCCCGGGATTACCTGTAAAGGGTTATAGTAAATAGACATAGTAAAGCTTAGACTTTAGGAGTGCTACTTGGGCAGCTGAGTGGCTGGTGGATGCAAGGGAGAAGAGGATGAAGCCAAGCAGACTAATTAGGGAGCTGTTGAAGTAACCCAGTTTGAGGAGATTGGGTCCAGAATGAACCAGAAGGACAGCTGTGTGAATGGTGGGCTGGGAGCAGGTGTGACACACCTGGGATGACTCTGAAGTTGTGAGAGAAATAATGGTACCTTCAGTAGTCATAGGGAAGTTGGGGAGGAGTGGATTTAGATTAAAAAGATTGAATTCAGTTTCCAGATGCAGTGAGTTAAAGCTGCCCATGGGATATCCAGTTTTTATTGCCAGACTGGAGCTAAGGAGAGCAGTTAGGGCTGAAGGTAAAGATCTGGAAGTCTTTACATAAAAAATAATTAAACCTGGGGGCAGAGCCAAGATGGCGGAGTAGAAGGACGCACATTTACGAGCTCCGAGCCCACAACCCATGGAATTGAGGTAAAAGGAAATCCCCATAAATTCTGAATCACTGCAGGGGGTGCATAAACATAGGGGAAGAGATTTCCGTTCCACTGAGCCCTGGAGAGCCGTCCCCGTGGTCCATCGCGCCCCGGAAAGCGGACCCCACCCCCACCCCTGGCCGGGGCCCCAGAGAAGCTGACCCGAGCAGGCTTCAGAGAGGGAAGCTCCGGGGGAAGCTCCGGCAGCCGGGATAGTCCCTTCGCCCACAGAAGCTACAGGTCAGTGAGAAAGAAGGCTGGGCTAGGGGAGGGGAGCGGAGCATCTCCGTGACTCGGGCCCCCTCGGGAGGAAGCGGCTGCGGCAGAGGCGTGGGCGGCAGCTGAGGCGCAGCGGCCCAGGACTCAGGAATCCCCCAGCAGCAGGTAGGATCTTCAATACTGAAGGTCTTTCCAACCTGAGGGAGCTGAGCTGGGGAGACGGCCCTGCCCCCACCCCGCTCTACTACTGAAGGCCTCTGAATAAAACCCCTGAGGGAGCTGAGCATAGGAGGCGGGCCCCCCACCCCGCCCCCACCCGCTCCGTCCTGAAAGTCTCTGCAGAAAGCCCCTGAGGGACCGAGTTTGGGAGGCGGCCCTGCCCCAACCCCTGCGCCAGAACTAAAGCTTGCTGCGGAAAGTGCATTTGAATCTCAGAGGCCAAGCACTAGCTGGGTGGATCCAGGCAGAGGTGGAAAGGAATCTCAGAAGTCAAGTAACTGGCTGGGAAAATGCCTAGAAAAGGGAAGAAAAATAAGACTATAGAGAGTTTTTTCCAACAAGTGCAAATGATCCCGACCTTCAGATCTGATGGCGAGGACGAGAACGTATTCTTGCCATCAGGGAAAGACGTGGAGGGCGGGGTCTCAGTACCCCAGACACCCCAGGGGGGTGTCGGGTGGGCTCAGGCCTTGGAAGAGCTTAAAAAGGATTTTGAAAAGCAAGTTAGACAGGTGGAGGAAAGACTGGGAAGAGAAATGACAAAGATGCAAGAAGAGTATGAAAAACAGGTCAATACCTTGGTAAAGGAGACCCAAAAAAATGCTGAGGAAATTAACACGTTGAAAAATAGGCTCACTCAATTGGCAAAAGAGGTTCAAAAAGCCAATGAGGAGAAGAATGCTTTCAAAAGCAGAATGAGCCAAATGGAAAAAGAGGCTCAAAAGCTCACTGAATTTAATAGTTCTCTCAAAATTAGAATGGAACAGATGGAGTCTAATGACTTTATGAGAAACCAAGAAATCACCAAACAAAACCAAAAGAATGAAAAAATGGAAGACAATGTGAAATATCTCATGGGAAAAACAACTGACCTGGAAAATAGATCCAGGAGAGACAATTTAAAAATTATAGGACTACCTGAAAGCCATGATCAAAAAAAGAGCCTAGACATCATCTTGCATGAAATTATCAAGGAAAACTGCCCTGACATTCTAGAACCAGAGGGCAAAATAAGTATTGAAAGAATCCATCGATCACCACCTGAAAGAGATCCAAAAAGAGAAACTCCTAGGAACATTGTGGCCAAATTCCAGAACTCCCAGCTCAAGGAAAAAATCTTGCAAGCAGCTAGAAAGAAACAATTCCAGTACTGTGGAAATACAATCAGGATAACTCAAGATCTAGCAGCTTCTACATTAAGGGATCGAAGGGCGTGGAATAGTATATTCCAGAAGGCAAAGGAACTAGGACTCAAACCAAGAATCACCTATCCAGCTAAACTGAGTATAATACTTCAGGGGAAAATATGGTCTTTCAATGAAACAGAGGACTTTCAATCATTCTTAATGAAAAGACCAGAGCTGAAAAGAAAATTTGACTTTCAAACACAAGAATGAGAAGCATGAAAAAGGAAACAGCAAAGAGAAGTCTTAAGGGACTTACCAGAAATGAACTGTTCACATTCCTACAGGGAAAGACAATATTTCTAACTCTTAAAACTTTTCAGTATCTGGGTAGTTGGTGGGACCACACATACACATGTACATGCATGCACACACATACACACATGCATTCACCTACAGAGACAGAGAGCACAGATTGAACTGAATAGGATGGGACCATACCTTAAAAGAAATTAAGGTAAATGGTGAGAGAGAATTGTAGTGAGAGGAAAGAGGGGGAAATGGAAGGGGGTAACTATATGTCATTTAAGAGGGAAGGAGGAGATTTTTTTTAGTGGAGGGAAAAAGAGGAGAGCTGAGGAAAAAAAACAAACAAACAAACAAGTTTACCCTCATCACATTTGACTAAATGAAGGAGTGAAATGCACACTCATTTTGGTATGAAAACCTATCTTACAGTATAAGAAAGCGGGGGAGAAGGAGATATTGGGGGGGGGATGATGGAAGGGAGGGCAAAGGGAGGAGGGAGTAATTGAAAGTCAACACTTGGGGAGGGACAGGATCAAAAGACAGAAGAGAAACAATGAGGGGCAGGTTAGGAGGGATGGTAATTCAGTTAGTCTTACACAACACGACTATCAGGAAGGTCATTTGGAAAGCTACACAGATATGGCCTATAATGAATTGCCTGCCTTCCCAAAGGGAATGGGTGGGGAGGGAGGGATGGGGAGAATTTGGAACTCAAAGTTTTAGGAACAATTGTTTAGTATTGTTGTTGCAACTAGGAAAGAAGACATACAGTTAAGGAGGAATAGAAAGTCATCTGGCCCTACAGGAGAAAAGAGAAGATGGAGACAAGAGAAGGGAGGGATGACAGAAGAGAGGGCAGACTGGAGATAGGGAAAATTAGATTGCTTAGGGTATTGGGGTGGGGGGAGGGGAGAAAAGGGGAGAAAATTTGGAACCCCAAAATTTGTGAAAATGAATGTAAAAGGCTAAATAAATAAATAAATAAATAAGAAAAAAAAAGTAAAGATAGGGCAGTAACAGTACTGGAAAAAAAAAATAATTAAACCTGTAGGATATTATAAAAGGATGACCAAGAAAGACAAAGAAGGCCCTAGAACAGAATATGGGAGACACCTGTAATTAAGGGGTAGAATATAGCCCTTTTTCCGCCAAAGGAAACCAAGGAATGTTATGATCGGAGCAGTGAGTAGAATGATACTAGCTAATAATGATAGAACAATATTAAATAACAATGGTAGAATAGTAATAAAAGCTAGTACTTGTGTGGGGCCGCTGTGCTTTACAAATACATTATTATGCCCAAAAAGTTAGTAAAGGACCCAGTGATAGCACTATGAAGCCAGTGCTCTGCAAGAGATCAGAGAATGGGGAAAGGGACCCATAAGTACAAATATATTTATAGCAGATCTTTTTGGTAACAGAAGAGAACTGGAAATTAAGCAGATATCCATGTATTGGAGATTAGCTAAATAAATTATGGTATATGAATGTAATAGAATACTGTAAGAAACAAGGAACAGGATATTTGGGGAGAAACCTGGAAAGATTCACATGAACTGATAAAGAATGAAGCTGAACCAGGAGAATAATTTATGTAATAATGGCACTCCATTGTAAAGAAAAACAACTTTGAAAGGGCCCTGATTAATACAGACATCAACCATGATTGTAAGGACCAGTGATAAAGCATGTTGACTCCTTCTTGAGAGAGAAGTAATAGACCTAAGGTACAGAATTAGATATATGTTGTCAGACAAGGCCAATGTAGGTATTTGTTTTGACTAATTATATTTGTTACAAGAATTTTGGGGGGTGTTTTTTTCCCATGGGAAAAGGTGGGATGAGGGTGCTGGGGATAAGTAGTTCAGAAAAAAAAAAATAGGGTGATTGAAGCATCTCTTTAAAGCACTTAAAATAGGACAAGCTAGTACAATAGCTTTGAAAGGTACCCACTGAGTTTATTATTTCAGAAGAAAACCAACATATAATAGAAATTTGTCATCTACCTCTTTTTTCTCTGTGTATGTACTCATTTTATTTGTTAAGCTCATTTTTAAGAAGAGTGGAGAGTTGTGTTGTAGACACGTTGAGAGATGCATGTGTAACATCCCTTTGGAAATGTCCAGTAGGGCACTTGCTATCCTTAGTACTACTCTTTTTCCTGACCCCATTTTGCTTCCTGACCTCACGCCTAGAACACATTCCTTTTTTCTTTTTCCCTTTTTGTAAAAAGTATTATTTATTAAAGGCTATTGTGTGCCAGGCAGCGTGCTAAGCACTGTACAAATACTGGCTCATTTACTCTTCACCACAGCCTTGGAAGTTAGGCGCTTTTACTGTACCCATTTTACAGTTAAGGAAGCTGAGGTAGACCACTGTATTAAGTGATTTGTCCAGGGGTCAGCCAATAAAAGTTTAAGGTCAGATTTGAATTCAAGTCTTCCTGACTCCAGGCCCAGCATTCTTTCTACCATGCTCCCTAGCCGTCAGGGGGTCAGTCAGTAAGCATTTATTCAATGCCTGCTATGTACCAGGCACCATACCATGCTAAGGGCTAGGGATACCAAAACAGGCAATCCCTTAAGACAGTCCCTGCCCTCAAGTAGGGCACAATCTAATTTCAAGAGATAACAAGCAAACAAATATGTACAGACAAGCTATGTACAGGATAAATAGGAAATATTTAACAGAGGGGAGGTACTGGAATTAAGAGAGTTTTAGAAAGACTTCCTGTAAAAGATAGGATTTTAGTTGGGACTTAACAGGAAGCCAGAGAATTAGAAGGCAGAAATGAGGAGGGAGAGCATTCCAGGCATGGGGGACAGCCAAAGAAAATAATCTGAATCAGAGAGTTGGAGTGTCTTGTTCTTAGCCAAGGAGGCCAAGGTCACTGAATGGAAAAGTACAGGCAGGGAGAAAGGTGTTAGAAGACTAGACGGGGATAGGTCATGAAAGGCTTTGAATATCAAGTGAGCATTTTGTATTTCATGCTTAAGGCAATAGGGAGCCACTGGAGTTTGTTGAGGGCTGAGGTGGGGTTTGGGGAGGGAGTGAGGTAATACAAACTTTCATTTTAGGAAAAGCACTTCGGTGGCTGAATGGAAAATGGATTGGAGTGGGGAAAAATTTGAGTCAGGCAGACTCATGAGTAGACTAATGCAGTAGTCCAGGTGTAGGGTGATGAGGGTCTGCACCAGAGTAGTGGTAATACTGGAGGAGCCTGAGGGACTGGGAGGATTGGAAGGAGGATGGTACTTGTTCCATGTACAGTGTTTAGTGAAGGTGGGAATGGGGGAGAGTTTAGGGGGAAAGGTAATGAGTTCTGTTGAGTCTAAAATGCCTACTGGACATCTAGTTCAGGATGTCTGAAAGACAGTTGGAGATAGGAGTTTAGAGGTCACAGAGGGATTAGGGCAGGATAGATATATCTGAGAATTGTCCACATAGAGATGATAATTAAATCCATGGGAACTGATGAGATCACCAAGCAGTTTAGAGAGAGAAGACGAGAGAACCCAGAACAGAAGCCTATGGGATACCTACTGTTAAAGGGCATGATATGGATAAAGATTCAGTAAAGGAGACTGAGAACAGGTAGATAGAAGGAGAGCCAGGAGAGAGTGGTGACCTGAACACCCATCCTAGAAACAAGAGAGTAGTATCAAGGAGAGAAGAGGGGATCACCAGTCAAAAAGGCTGCAGAGAGGTGGAGTTTGAGGACTGAGGAAAGACTTTGACAATTGAGATCTTTGGTAACTTTTGGAGAGAGCAGTTTCAGTGGAATGATGGAGTCAGAAGCCAAGTTGTATGGGGTTAAGAAGAGAGTGAGAGAAGGGAAACTGGAAGCACTGTTGTAGATGGCCTTTTCAGGGAGGTTAGCCACAAGGGGCAGAAGAAATATAGGATGATAGCCAGAATGGAAGGATCAGGTGAGGGTTTTATGAGGATCAGGAAGATAAGAACCTGTTTGGAGACAGTAGGGAAAGAACCTATAATCAGGGAGAGATTGAAAATGCGTTAGAATGGGGAAGACAGAGGGGGCAACTTGTTGGAGAAGACAGGATGGAATGGGATTTGTTCATATAGGATGGTTTGCTTTGGTGAAGAGTAAAGCCACCTCTTCCCTTGAAATAGGGGTGAAGGAGGAGAGAATGGCAAAAGGCATAATTATAATTGGAGATGAGACTGAGGCTGGGCAGAGTGTGATCACTGAAATGATAAGGAGGCTAGGGGCTCAAGAGGACAGTGGAGAGTTGGATTTGCTCCAAAAGGGGTCAAGATGGGGGAAAGAGGAGAGAGTAGCTAAGGATTGAAGGTCATGGTACAGACAAAAAGTTGGGTTTTGTCAGGGAAGGCAGAGAGAGAGGGGAAAAGCCAATAGATAATGGTCAAGTAAGGAGATTTTAGAATTCTTGAATATGGAGGTGGTAGTTGTAGGTAATGGCAAGATTAAAGATAAGACCATTTTTGTGTGGGGCCAAGGTGGGGTGAAAGGAGTATGTCATGGGAATTGAGTAGGTAGAATGATTAAGGTATTTTAATCACTGAGTGTTTAGGATGTTTGAAGGAGAGTTAGTATGTATATTGAAATCCCCTAGTGTGAGGGTAGGATGTTGGAGAAAAGAATTGTGAGCCAGAACGAAGAAAAGGGACAGCGGCTACCAGGATTTTGAGCAGGTGGTAGAGATGAATAAGCTTCAAAGGAGGAGAGTTTACTGAGCGTAGGAAAAGGTCCTGGAAGTGGCCATGGGAGGAAGGCGGCTTCCAGATCCCTGCCTTAACAAATGAGCCCAGAGGAATGAGTGAAGATGTAGCCAGGGAGGTGGAGTCATCAGGGGAGGGGGGAGGAATTTCAGTACTAGCTGGTAGATAAGAGTGAGAGAGAAAAAGATTTAGGATGAAAGGAAGTTTGTTGCTTATAGAACAGATATTCCAAAGAGTACAGTGGAAGGAGTGGGTGATGTTTGTTTGGACTTTGGGATGAGAGAGTTGAGGGGAATGGAAATAAGTTGGTGGGAGCTGGAGAATGGCATTTGGATGACCTACAGGAATTCAGAATCACTGGATGTGTAGGGTATCACCATGTGTGAGATTGTTTATCATCATTGAGTAGAAAGTTCCTCTCCTCTCCCAGAGGATGCTGGGTATCAGACTGGAGCCAAGTGCAGCATGAGTGGAAGGTATAGGATCATGTGGGAGGCCCTGTTTCAGCATTCCTCTTCCCTTTGACATGGCACAGCAGGAGAAGGTGGTACTACTCCCCCACCCTGAGACATTCTTCTCTTTTTTCATATTTGTTAGTAGTATTTTATTTTTCCAATTACATGAAAAGATAGTTTTCTATAATTAAATTTTTCTCCCTCCTTCCTGTTCATTCCCTCTCCCCAAGACAGCAAGCAGTCTGTTGTAGGTTATACTTGTGCAGTCATGTTAAACATATTTCCACATTAGTCATGTTACGAAAGAAGAATCAGAACAAAAGAGAAAAACCACAAGAAAGAAAAAACTAGGAAAGTGAAAATCTGCATTCAGACTCCATCATTCTTTCTCTAGATATGGATAGCATCTTCCATCATGAGTCTTTTGGAATTATCCTGGATCATTGTATTGCTGAGAAGAGCTAAATCGATTATGGTTGATCCTTGCACATTGTTGCTGTTACCGTGTACAGTGTTCTCCTGGTTCTACTCACTTCACTCCGCATTGGTTCATGTAGAGACTTTCATCTTCATCTGTCCTTAAGGGACAGATGGAGCAGAAAATGGAAGACCTGAGGTCAAAGGAAAGGTTGCTCCTCTGTAGGTGGTAGGCTGGTGATCAGAGGAAGCTCTCCTTCCTCTTCTAACCAGAGCCTGGAAACCAGGTGGACTTGGCAGATGGAAGTCTCCAGGTGCAGGGGGAAGTTGCTTTGAGGCAGATGAAAACTGTCCTGCGGCCAAGCCTCTTCTCAGGGCACATGTAGCAAGAAAGGGAGCCATGTGTTACATCTCTCCTTACCTGAGACTGAAATAGCTACCTCTACTTACTGAAATCCTTTTCTTCCTTCAGGTTCTGGTTCAGGAGCCAATTTTTCCACCTCAATCATAAATGACCTTTTTCTTTATTGGTAGCACTTAATTCATTACTTCTAATACTTTCTTATAAACATACTTGTCATGAATGACTTTCAGTTTGGTGGGGGAGGCTAGGAGTTCAGATAGCAGTTTCATCAGTGTAGGAAGTTCCTTCTACTGATGCATGTAGCAACACATCTTTAATGCATAGTGTTCAGCAGTTGTATAGGGTTGTGGAAAGTCAAGTGACTTGCCCATGATCACATAGCCAGTTTGTGTTAGAGGCAGGATTTTGAACTTACATATTCCTGGCCAGCCTTTTATCCACTATACCAGGCTGTTTCTCTGTTTTGTAATAATGATGTTTCATGTTGATTCTATAGCTTCAAATTGTTTGCTTCAGATTGTTAGCTCTGTGAAGACCAGCACTCTTATTTATTTTCTCCATCATAATGTAGTGCTTTGCTTACTAAATGCTTATTGAATTTCAAAATGTCTTCATGTCTACACATACCAAATCCTTTCTGTAAACACAGTGCTGGAACAGTTTGATTTTACAGGGAAGGAAGTGTTTTAAAATCCTTAAGCTATATAAATACATAAAATATCAAAGTCATATGGATTAAAACACTCAGGCCTTCCAAGTATTTCAAAAATGAATTTCAGTGACAGTTTTCTTTTGTCTTAGTTTCATTAAATCCATCTGAATAGGGTTGAATAATTCAGTCCATGTTAGGTCACTGAGTTCTCTTTAAGAAACTTTATTGAAGGCAGTGTCTGTTTCTGCTGGTTGCTTCCTATCTTCCCCTGCTCTCATCTTCCCCTTACCTCTCTCCCACCCACATCCACAAAATATCTAGTGTTGTTATCAGCAGATGTGTCTAGTAAATACTGAGTTGTTGAGGTCAAAAATTTTACTTTGTTTTGGGGTAATACGACTAACTCTTCTTATAAACATGGATGTTTGACTTTTGTGTGCATGATTGATGCAGGTTGAATTCTATTAGGAATGGGTCCTTTTGGATAAATGCCTTTCAAAGTTGAAGATGCTGCATTGTAGGTTGAAATACATTACTGCTTTATCTC
Source organism: Bettongia penicillata ogilbyi (assembly GCA_023548195.1). Taxonomy (NCBI): domain Eukaryota; kingdom Metazoa; phylum Chordata; class Mammalia; order Diprotodontia; family Potoroidae; genus Bettongia; species Bettongia penicillata. The sequence continues at coordinate 3,041,966 of JAJHZJ010000055.1, read as the reverse complement.
TAGGGAGTGGCTCTATTTACTGTGCCATGAAATGCTGAATCCATATTATGGACTCTTCCAGTATTCTACAGATAATATTTACATGCTGCAGATAAATCCAGACTCTTCAATCAACCCTGTAAGTATTAATAAACATAATGCAGGTCAATTTAATTGGGATAATTTTTTAAAGCTGACAACATTCAATTAAAATTTGAATTTAATTAATAAATAACTTGCTCAAAGGTCATGTCAAGTTAAAGAGCATTGGAAGTGAGGATGAGTTTGAGCTCAGAAATTTGGGTCATTTTGTACTCCAGGTTTTTAGTAAACAGAATGTGCAGGTGATTTATTTTTGCATAGAACAGTAAATAAACTGAATTATTCCACGTGACATTCTTTATGGTCATTTGAGAGAGTTCTGGCTAGTAGATATTATATGCATCAAAGAAGTTATATTTCCTAGGTTCATAAGTGCTGGACTTTGTTTTTCCAACCAAAAAAAGATATACATACATACATACATACATACATACATATATATCCATGTTCCTGTACTTAATTGCCCATAAGTACAAGTGATCTCCAGCTATTGTGGGTGGTTAATATAGATCAATACATTTATCACTTTCAAGTCAAGGTTTTACTTGAGTTCTGCAACCTTCCACTGACAGGACTGAGTGATCCAAAATGTAAACCAAAAATTGATTTCTCTAGTTAAAATGAATAAAAGGAGTTTGTTGAAAGTTTCAGGTCATTTAAGGTTATTTTTTTTACCATCTTATTCTTATTAACAGATGAGGACTTACTGAATAAAGTGTGGGGACTTTTTTTCCTCTGATTAATTTTCTCACTTCTCTTTCCCCCTACAAACACATCAGGAAAATCAGAAAAAGTGTAATTGTGTCAGGGAGAATCTTTCTAAAATATAATTTAAAAATATATGCTTTATTATTTTCCATAGCTTTCTTATATTGGCATCTGAAAGAACAAATGAAACTAGGAAGATTTTGATTAGTTTTTTGAGAATAGGCAGCCCTGCCTGCTTCCTGGCATGGCGACATTAAACCACAAGATGTCAGCATGTAGCTAGTCATTCTTCTTATCAATTCTTGCTCTTTGGTGTCCCCTGCAGGATCACTTGTCTTACTTTCACTTTGTTGGTCGGATAATGGGTCTGGCTGTGTTCCATGGACACTACATCAATGGCGGTTTCACAGTTCCTTTCTACAAACAGCTGCTGGGGAAGCCCATTCAGCTATCAGATTTGGAATCAGTTGACCCAGAGCTACACAAGAGCTTAGTTTGGATTTTGTAAGTACTGTGTGTTTGCAGATGGTTTAAATCCAAGGCTCTCTTAATGGAAACCGGTGGTGATTCTGTTGATTTCTTTTATCTCTGAGATGACATGTGAGAGAAAGGAAAAACAGCATAAGTATGTTTGGAGCAGAATAAAAAGGAGAGATGTAATAGATTACATTTATAAAAGAAATACCATTTAGCCTAAACACTTGACAGTTAAATATATTCACTGGTGTTTGATGAGATTTTTCTACTTTATAGTCCAATTTCTTCTCCTTTTTGTTGATCTGTTGAGTTTAATGACTGATGAACCCTAACTTTGGGTTTGCCCCAGCCTGGTGCTTATTTAGTTGCCAGGCGGTGGCTCAGGATCAGTAACTGTAATTTGGATCCTCGCTCCAGCCCTTACCAGCCATGGGTCCATGAGCTCTACTGACTTCTCTGAGACCCAGCTTCCTCAGCTATAAAATGTGGATGATAGTACTTGCACTGGCCACTTCATAGTGTTGTTGTGAGGAAACAACTTTGTAAATCCTAAAGCATATAAATGTGAGTAATTCTTATTTCAGTAAGATTCATGAAATTCTCAAAATTCATTTTTTATTTTCTTCTTTACTCAGACTTATGCTTCCCAGTGCTTTAGGTGTGACCTACAAAATGTTTAGAGCTACACATTTTGAAGAATGAGTATATTTTATAGAATTGGAGATTCTTTAGCTTCAGCACCAATGATTGTCTATTTGCGTAGAGATGAGTAGCAAATGAATTGAACAGGAATCACTAATTCATTAATGGATCAGCCCTATCTGAGGGCATGTCTCATTTCATAGTTTTCCATTTGAACTGTAGTTGTAGTTAGGTGGTATAAGGAAATAGGAAGGAAAGCATCTTATTGGAAGTGTTCCATCCTCCGAAGTTTACCAAAAAGCATACTATACGAGATATACTGTTCTAATGTACAGTTAAAGACTTTTAGTTTGGCCTGGCAGATCTGAAGGATCTTTGACTAGAGAGCAGTATTAAGATACTTACTTTCACAGTGTAGCATCTCCTCTTGACTCCATTCCCACACCACCTGTTCAGCACTAAGCACTCAAAGTTAGACCAGAGTCACAGCTTGTCAGAGCTGGGATGGAGATTGAAGGTGATCTACCTAACTTTTAATAGATGAAAGTTGAAGCCCAAGAAGATGCTGATCTACTCAGGATTACCTAGCTGGCAAATGTTGGACCTGCGATCAGAACTCCAGCCTCCTGATCCCCGTGTCTGTTGTTCTTTCCAGAGTACCCCACTGCCTTTCCCCATTTAGGTTAAACTCCATGAGAGACAAGTACCATTTTTTTCCTTTTCTAACATTTCATAGTACTCTGCACACATGCTCAGTAAAGGACGTTGTTTTCTCCTTTTTGTCCTGCTTCTGCCATTTACAATTGTGTTTTATAGTCCTAAAGGCCTAATTAATATGTACTTTTGACTTTGACAGAGAGAATGACATCACTCCTGTGTTGGATCACACTTTCTGCGTAGAACATAATGCTTTTGGGCGGATTCTTCAACATGAGCTTAAACCAAATGGTAGAAATGTTCCCGTTACAGAGGAGAACAAGAAAGAATATGTCCGGTAATACCTACAGGATCATTAGTAGCTGCAACAAATATATGTTGAGCACCTAAAGGGTGCATGGAACTGTACAATTCCCTGTTTACAAAGTTTAGCTTAAACTTGGTCCCTACCCTCAGAGAGCTTACAATGTCATGGAACAAACCAAGACTCTAGCTGAGGTCTGACTGTCCCTTATACCCCTATTTCCATAGAGTTATATTTACCAGAAGACACCTCAAGAGGTTGTGGGATCCAGCAGCCTGTGGTTGCTGACTGTGATAGCCCTGCCTAGCAAGGCTCTATAGCCGAACAAACACACTCCATCTATTGCCCAGGGAGAGAGAAGAAGTAATGACTCCGTGCTAAAGTGGAAACAAGCTTAATAAGTGGCTTAGTTGTTATTAGTGCACAAATGGGGAGGATGGGGCAGGTTTCTGCATCCTAGCTGAAAGGCAGACTTCCCAAGGGGTAACCGCACTCACCACAACCATACTACAGTTTCCATTGTGATGGTGACGCCCTCAGTCACAGGCAGGTTACTAGAGAATGAGACAAGGCAAAGAACCACATGCTCTGCTGGACCCTAATCTTTATTGCAGCCTGTTTTTCTACCTCTTATTTAAGGTAAATCATTCTATAAACACCTATAATTTTGGAGGGATTTAGGGAAATATTTTTTAAAAGGTCATTTCTCATTCCTTAAGCTGTAGAATGGGTGCATATTTTTTTCCTTGGTTCTAGGTTAATATTTTTATGTAAATGTACTTTGAAGTGTTAGGGTAGAGCTGTAGCAATAACTGTTAAGACCAGATTATTTCTAGTAGTTGAGTTCTACCTAACCATTTGGAAATGTGTAGGTCTGAGTTAGTATACTTGAAATTTGACAGTTCAACTAGTTGTAACTAAACTTTGGGCAGGGGGAGAGGCTGGAGAGGCTTACAGTGTGTCTACCTACAATGTTTGCTTTTTTTATCAGTTCTGACATCACATGTCAAGATTTCTTTATTGATGGAGGAAAAAAAATCATTCCTTCCTACACTGTTTTGTACTGCTTCTAACTTGAGGCTTTTTCTGTTTCAGGTTGTATGTAAATTGGAGGTTTATGAGAGGAATAGAGGCTCAATTCCTAGCACTTCAAAAAGGATTTAATGAGCTGATCCCCCAACACTTACTAAAGCCTTTTGACCAGAAGGAGCTTGAGGTATGTACATTATCTTTAGTTGGAACAAAGGGCCAAGTCACATCATGAAAGAGCCTATAGAACTGGGTTGGGGGTTCATTATCTTCTTTGTTTTGATCAAATCAAATCAGCATAATACCTATGCTGCTTTTGAGCCTTTCTTTTGAAACTGGTGACAGTGATGTCATACACCCCTGCTACAAGCCCAAAGGTAGGTGAAGGTGGTGAGATCTATGTAGATGAACAAGATCAGCCATTAACGAAGGCAGTGAATTTAGGTCAACAGTCTGTCTGATAATTTTAAGGTATTTATTTCTTGTAATTATAATGACCTCTAGCATTGAAGAATCTTACGACCTTTTCTCTTTATGGGCTTAAAATTGCCCTCATAGTCAAGAAAGTATCTTCTCAATAACCAAACTTTTTCACTGTATTTTAAACTATACAATGTGGAAATGGAGAAATAGTCAGGCTCCTCCTTTATAGCAGTGATACTTGGGTGATGTTAATAAGTTACCCTCTAGCATTTTCTGCTTCAGAGAGAGATTATGTGGCATCTTGAGCACAGCTCTGGTGAAATAATACAGGAGCAAATTACCTGGATGTGCTGAGGAAAAAGCTGAATTTCCTTGAACCCCACCTCATTCTTCCAGCTTCTTCTTCCAGTGTCGCAACTACGCTACATCATGTAGACACACTTTCTGTTTCACTATAGTTACTACATTATCACACATAGTTTTTTTTTCATGGGCAGAAAAGGGAAAAGCCTAAAGGCAGCACTTAGCAGATGGAGTTCTCCTCTATCCCCTGCAAAAAATGTTTCCTTCTACTATGGCCAGTAGCCACTCTTAAGCACATCCTATCTGCTACTGTCCGGGTTCCTCTGACGACTTCTGACGTGTGAATTGGTAATGTTTGTTTATTCCACTTTACTCCTTATCGATAACTGTCTCCTCTAAGAGGATTAAGAACCTAGGAACTCCAGCTCTCACCTCTGCCCTCTTCAGAGAAATCTTCTGTGTGATCATTGGATTAAAATACAGAATGTATGCAAACGTATCTACCTTTTGTTCCTCACCTGGGTGTGCTTGCCAGTTCATGGGATACTATGAATTGTGCTGATTTGTAATAATAATAATTTCCATAGAGAAAGCTTTATGGTTTGCAAATCAGTAACGTGTTCTCTTTCCCCATTTATGATACAATTTCTATGTCTTCTCCATTTTCCCTTTCTTCTACCACCATGCTTCCTTGAAGTCCACCTGACCATTTCCACCTTAATGTTCCATAGACATCTCCAACTGACCCTGTTCCACTTTTGCCTAGTGCCCTCATTAGCTTTACAGTGATTTCAGGTCAGCTGCTGAGAGGGCAGGTATGCTCCCCCTTGTACCATACTGGGCCCAGAATGTATTCCCATTTTACCAAGATTAAACTTTAGAAAACAGACATTATAGTCGTGTGTGGTAGGTACAATATTTATTTGTACAGATTTGCTACTTAAATAAGTTCAGTTCATATTTATTTCAATATGACTATTTGCTTTTATTTCCACATTCTTATATTTTTCTTTTTATAAACTTGACTAACTTCAACAAACATGAATATTTCCATATGCTTCTTAGGCTAGGAGGGAATTGTACATGAAACAGTGAACCTATTAAATATAGCATTTTAAAGTATGTAGTAAATGTAATACAGTAGAACTAATAATGCCCTGTTTTGTCCCCTTTTGGACTCCTATTTTGTCTATTTTAAAAATGGCTGTCCTTCCTTCCTTCCTTGTCACAATCAGTGTATTCTCATTTTCTCTCTCTCTCTCCCCTCACCCTCCCTTCTCCACCAAAAATAAAAATTAAAACCCTCCCTTGTAATAAATAAGTGTAATCAAGGGGAGTTAGGTGACATAGGGAATGGAGTGCTCAGCCTACACTCAGGAAGACCTTAGTTCAGTTCTAACCTCAGACAATTATTAGCTTTGTGACCCTGGGCAAGTTATGTCACCATTTGCCTCAGTTTCCTCATGTGTCAAATGAGCTAGAGAAAAATGGCAAACCACTCCAGTATCTTTGCCAAGAAAATTCCAGATGGGGTCTTGAAGAGTTGGACATTACTGAAAACAGCTAACCAACAACATGGTCAGGCACAACAAACTCCTGTTTGCTCATGTCTGAAAATGTCTGTCTCATTGTGTACATGCAGTCCATCCCCTTTTCTGTTTCTTCATCAGTCTTCTGGAGTCACGACTGGTCGTAGTAAATGTAGAATTACAAAGTCTTTATGTTGTGCAGATACAGTTGCTGCCTCCTGGAGCTTATAGTCCCTATTCAGATAATTGTGATACTTGAGAAAAGCACAGGACAAAATATTGTGATAGGAGGTATGGAGAGGAGCTAACAGCAGTGAGGGCCAGGGGATGCTTCATGGAGGAGTGGGCATTTGGGAGCAGAATTCTTGGCTCAAGTATTTCATTTTGGGGTAAAGTTCAGTTCTTTGGGTATCTCTTAGCTGTAACACCTCATTTTACCTTTGCTTTCCTAAGAAATTCTCTTTTAACACCTTCACAGCTCATAATAGGAGGCCTGGATAAAATAGACCTGAATGATTGGAAGTCAAATACCCGTCTCAAGCACTGCATGGCAGATAGCAACATTGTAAAGTGGTTCTGGCAAGCAGTAGAAACGTTTGATGAAGAAAGGAGAGCCAGGTTGTTGCAGTTTGTGACTGGTTCAACACGGGTTCCTCTCCAGGGCTTCAAGGCTTTACAAGGTGACTGATGTGTGGGCTGGGGTCAGATGAGTCATTTGTTGATATAGTCAGTGACATGAAGGGCTGAGATCTGTATTTGTTTCATGAACTATCTTTTTTTCAACTTAATATATGTTTTGCTGTTAGTAAATGGCTGGTACTACTGAATGTTTTAAACCAGTGATGGGGAACCTGTGACCTCGAGGCCACATGTTGGACTGGATCCAGACTTCACAGAACAAATCCCCTCAATCAGAGAATTTCTTCTGTAAAATTTGGACTCATCAAGAGGCTGTATTTGAGGACCGAGAGGATCACATGTGGCCTTGAGGCCACAGATTCCCCACCCCTGTTTCTAGACTGACAGTCAGCCACTATCTAGTAAATTTCTCAGTTATGTTCCAGGCACTGTTCTACCAGATCTGGATTGTGACCAAAAGGAGGAACATGCCCATTAAATAAAAAAGCAAGATTATTTCTGGTGATAGAACTACAACGTCATATAGCCGGTGCAAGGTCCAGAAGTCTCCTAGTCTATTCTCTTGGTTTCCAGAAAACTTCCTACAATGTCGAAGGCAGAAGGGACCACGGAGATCATTTAGTCCAACACTTTTGTGCATGAGGCAGCTGAGATGTTATGACTCAAGTTTATTTCACAGCAACAAGAACTTGTGTCTGCTGCCTCCTGTGTAGTGTCCTATTCATTGTACTACTTGGCACATGACTATATTGTTTTCAGAGATCTTGAGAGAGGAAGATTCCACAGCTGTATTTTATAATCAAGTTGTGCAATAATTCATTGTTAAAGGGATCAAAACCCTTTCTTGCTAGCTTAAAGAACTTGTTCTTTCAGCTTATATATGAATTTTAAGATCAATGATATCCCTTCATGTATGATTGAGTTAGACAGAAAAGGTTTCAAAATTAGAAGAAAGGCACTTTTGAAATTTTTTTTTAATGTGTTAAGGTACAAGTGGAAATGTCAAGTGTAGTAGGGTATATTAAAAGGAGGGGAAATTAATGAATAAATTAGCATTAACTTGTACCTTTATCAGTAGTCATAACAACATGTATTAACTATGCTAATTATTGATTTATTATCCACCTACATACTAGTATCACACAGAGCCTTAGGCAGCTGATAGAATCTTTTCAAAGAGCATATCATTCATTTTAGCCAAGCTCAGGCATTAACCTAGAATACCTAACCTCCTGTACTACAGCTTCTTTATAGAGGACTCCCAAATTTGTATAGCCCACCTTCATTTCTTTCCTGAATTCTAGTCCTGTATTTCCAACTGTCTGGTAAACATCTCATCTTGAATGTCCCATAAGCATTTAACATAACCAAAATGAAATTTTCCTCGGAACTTCCCTGTTTTTATTGATGACACTTCCATCCTTCCAGTTCACCTATGCTTTCAATCAGAGAATCATCCTTGACCCTTATCTCTTCCTCGGTTCCCATATCTAGACAGTGGCATATGTGTGCTAGGAGCCAAAGAAAGATAAGACCAACTTCCTAGATTTATTTACAGTTGATCGTGGCAAAGAAAACACACTTAACCTCAGTTATCTTGTGTATTCATCCTTTTTTCTAAAGAGAAATTCTTTTCCCTTGGTAATGCCAGCCTCACATATTAACAATCCAGGCCATGTTAAATCTGCCAAAATTGAAGGTAAAGTTTATCAACTTGAGGAAGAACATGTCAATAAATCAAAACCACTTGATTCAAGTGTAATGTAATTCAGTGGATAGAACTTAATTTCTTTGAACAAAGCCAGCACATTGGACAGGAAATTTTTTAGAGACCTGAAAAAGCCTTCATTGATCAGTGGCCTCCAGATGACCAGCAAAATGGTTCTCCTTCCCTTCTCTCAGGGACTTTGGAACACATGCTGACCCGTAGAAAGAGAAGAATATACCAGGCCTTCTCCTCTTTCAAAAAATAGTAATGTGTTGTAGCTTTTACCAAGGGATGGACAAAAATAATTCTTTGGGAGGAAAACAGAATTTGTTGATTACATCATTGGCCCTTTCTGAATGCTTTGATAGCATGCCTGTAATTATAGTTCCCCTGTCTCCTGCTACGGAGTTCCTAAAAGGTACTAACAGTAGAAGGAGCACCATACTGGGAATCAGTAGACCTGAATTGGAGTCTCTTTAGCTGTATGACCTTGACTGGGGATTTTGCCCTCCCTGGGACTTGGATTTCTCCTGTGTAAAATGAAAGAGATGGACTAAATGATCAGCAAAATTCCTTCCATCCCTAAAATTCATTGAATTTGTGGTTCAGAGCCCATCTTCATATCAGGAGCTTTAATATATCTGAAAAATCCATGGAATTCAATCGACGCTGAGCACTACAGTCATACAAGCTGGTTGGAAAGGGGGATAGTCAGGGTTTTTCCTCAACGTAGTTGTTTTCTTTTCCTTTTGTTTCTCAAAGTTTTATTTTTCTAAAAAGGGGGTGGGGGAGAATGATTTTTGAAGGAAATCGTAACTTTGATATTTGCTGAGATTTTGGTCTTTGGGTGTTCTTCAGGTTTCAGTGTGAACCTGTAGGTGGGTTCTCACTTGACTTCTCACATAATGACTTTCTAAAATTTCTATCACTTGGCAAGTATCCCTAGTGTTTGTTCCAAGTCTAAAATGACCTGATAACCATGTTAATGTGTTAACTTCATAACAACCACAATGCCATACATTTGTCTCTGAAGTGCATTAACTAGAATGTCGGTTTGTAAGGCTCTACAGGCGCTGCAGGACCCAGGCTCTTTACCATCCACTTGATAGATGCCAATACAGACAACCTTCCTAAGGCCCACACCTGGTAAGAGCAAAGATGTGCATATGAGGAAAATGGATTCATGGGTTCTTCAGTATGTTCTGGAAGTATTCACTCTCAAGAATAATAGAGTGAAAATACCACTTCCTTTTTTGGAGTATTTTGTGTTTTATTGTCATGACTCTTATCTTCATAACCAACTATATCTTCTTTGAAAGTGGGAATTTGAAATGCAAATGACACATTTTACATGTACATCAGAATTGGAAGATAATGGAAAGGTGTCCCACTATTGTGACAGTGTGTCCACTCTACAGAGGCTTTTCAAAAATTAAACTTATGCAGTATTTTTAAGACACTGATTTGATAACAAGGCAAGTAATTAATAAAAATATTCAAGCAATACCTGTTTGAAATTTGCCTACATTCCTTTTAAATTCATTTGTTTGTCTCGGAATAAGACAAACTCTGTAATATGAACCAGACTTTCACTTGGCTTAGCATCCTTGGTGCTCTCCATTTCCAAACCTTTGCCCACCATTTTGATAGGTTTGTTGATTTTTTAAAAATATGTCCATAAACCTTATGTTGGCAATGATTCTCTGCAATGGGAACATTCTGTTTTCATTCAAAAATTGGATCACAGCAAAAACTTTGTTGGAAGACCTTCATTTATAGGAAAGCAACTATCTTTAGCCAAATCTGCTGTGATGCCTCTTACACTGAGCAAAGTACTGTGTTATCAGCACTATTGTGATGATATTAAGTTTTCAATGAGCTATGTAAATCTACTTTTTGAAAGAAACTGTATAGCAGGCTTTATTTAGTATTTTAGTGTTTAAAACAAGATGGACTCCCAGACATCGAAAAATGCCTGTTATAGAATTGAGACCCATAGTGCCATTTAACTTGTCTTTTTCTTAATAGGAACCTGTTGATACTTCTGTTGACTATTAAATAAAATACGTATCATCTAGGTCACAATTTTTAACGTCCATTTGGACCATCTCATCGGTCATTTAATCTTCTCCCCTCACACAGTTTAATTTCCACCTTGGCAGTAAAGTTCTCCTCTTTTGTCTTTATGAACCTATTCCCAGTCATGTGGCAGATTGCCAGGCCAGCCTGGGATAAGCGCATGAACAGTGTCCTAAGTTTTGTTGAGGTTTTTTTTAATTGGTTTTTTGTTGTTTTTTAAACTATTGCAAACTCGCAAGGTTGGGAGGCTTGTCCTAACAGTGTAAATGATTATAGTTCAATTTTATTCCATTTTAAAGACCTTGAATTTTTAAAATTTTGTTATCACTATTATTAGTATTTTGCTGTTTGTTTGAAAGTCTTCACACTGGAAACAACCTGCCTTATTTGGGAATTGAGGAACATGCCTGGACGTTTTTCACATCCTCCCAGAGAGACATAATTATTAGGCCTTGTTTCACTCTCATAGCTAGTTGGGTGGTGAGAAGAAGCCTCTCTGTTCTTTGAAATATATCCTCAAGACCTAGCATCTATCTGTGCTAATGCATTGTCTTTCTGTCTGGTTGGCCTAGCTTTAATCGGATTGACATTCCGCCTTATGAGTCTTACGAGAAGCTTTATGAGAAGCTGCTGACGGCTGTGGAAGAGACATGTGGGTTTGCAGTAGAATGAAGAGGAGACCAAAGGAAATGGATATGAGCTCATGGACCCCTGATGAAAAGCTTAGAAGCTTTCTGTGGGCCTCCTGCTGGCTGGTGGAGGCATTGGAACACTAGACAGCCCTGGGGAAAGGGTTGTCTTCCCTCCTTTTTTAGGGGGGAGAGACTTTTGTCGGTGGCTCCTACCCATATTTTCCCTCCTTTATTACGATACCCTCTCCCCCCTTCCATCACCCATCCAATAAAAATACAGCCAAGTTCAACATTTGGCTTTGGTTACACAGGATATTCTGCTAGACATGTAACACATATTGTGATAGGGTCAGTGACCTGTGGTCTTTTATAGAAGCATCAACCTACAGTTAGGTAATGGAGCTTGGTTTAACTGAGGACTTGCAGCTGGTAGACATAATCAGCTGTTCTGTCTCAAAGCCCCCTTGAGGTCCCCTTTGAGTTCAGTGGCTGCAGGATATCTTACCAGACCTGAAATTCCAAATTGCACACCGTAGCAGGCTGTTATGAAGGAATAACCAATTAATTTCTAACAGAAAATAAAACTGCATAGTGAATGCCCATTGAATGGCAGAAACAGCCGACACTCTGCCATAGCCAGAAGCTCTCGGTGAGAAGGGTGGTTCATCTTGGGAAGGATGAAGGAATCCAGGCAGCTTTTTCTGAAGGCTCGGAGGAGTTCTTTTGGGGGGTACTTATCAAAACTTTTTTGCACATGGGAACAATTTTCTTTCTTCTGAAAAGGGCCTTGTCCCTTCTGTCTGTCCAGTTTCAAATGTTTTTCCAGTAAAAACACCACCTGGTGGAGCCTGTATGAGGAACAGATCACGTGTTCAACCTAATCAATTAATCCCCAGTCTGTGATTTCCATGACACCATTTTACCTGATAGAGCAACCATTGTATGACTTGAAATTGTAAGGGTTCTTTTGAGGAAATTGCTAAAAGCTAAACTATGGAACAAACTTCTGTTCTTAAAAGTCCTTGGCCTTTTGAAAGGCAGCTTGGAAGGGAGTGGGAAAAGGAGATGTCTGTCAAATTTGATATAAAAATTATAGCAGAGATTTAAAGCTGTCATCCACAGAGGTGAGGTGATTTCACAATGCTACATCTGTCTATTCCCCCTACATCTGTCTTATGCTAACATTCTTAGTTTACTTACCAAGATGACTTCCCAAATAAGAGGAAGACCAGTACAAGTTCAAGCTGTAAGTCACTAACAGTTTTTCCAATTTGCACAAAAATCAGACAGCATTTTAACAAAAATAGCATGATTTCAGAAAGCTAAAATTTCAGAATTGATTAAAAGCAACAGATTTGATTGTATAGGGTATTTTTATTTTATTTTACTTTTGACAAGTCCGGGGTAATTCATTAGCAAGACATTTAGCAGCTGTTTAGTATATGGGTTAAAGCTTTGTGATTCAGCTGTAGGTCTGAGATGAATTGGAAATCTTGTGGAATATTGTATTTTTGTTCTTTTTTTCCTTTAAAAATAAAAAGGCATTGGCATTGCCAATAACGTTAAACTACAACTGAACAGTTTATAAACTGTGATAAGCAGCTGCCTACTCTTTCAAATTCTGTTATAATTTTTCTGTTGTCTTTCTCTCTGAGCATATTGTGAGTTAATGTAGGGAGTGGAAAGAACTCGGTGAGGGTTCCCGCCGCAGGCTTTGGACAGCCACGCCCCTAACAGTTTTAGGACTGTAGCGGCACTTTGGACCATTAAGAGTCTTCAGAAGCAGAAAGGACATTGCTTCAAACTGCTATAATAGGAAGATTTGATGAACGGTTCCGAATTTCCGGCTTTTGGGATTCTCTTACGTACTTGAATTCTAAAAGTCCTGGTTTACGGTCCCACTAAGCATGACTTCTTCTGGTTGCCTCCTGGGAGTCCTGCCCAAATAATCATATGAAAGTCTTTGCTATAATTCTCCTTTTTTAAGAACTGAAGAGGAAGACACTTTGTCCAGGGATCTGTGACAACCTCAAAAATTATATAGGATACACTTTTCATTATTTCCCAACCATTATCTAGAATCTTTATCAGTCCAAAAACTAAAGGCAGATGTTTTGAAAGACTTTTAAACATGTTGTTTGATTTGACAGCCTTTAAAACTACCTCCTCTGTGTCAGCAACAATGAGGAGAGAGAAGCACCGTCTTGGAATTCTGTAAGTAGTCTAATGTCTATTCAAGAATGTCCAGCAAGGCCTGAGTGGTCAGCATCTCGTATCCCTGGTATGTACAGGGCAGATAAGAAGGCTTCCTAAATACATGTGGAAGGGTGTTCTCTCTTTCTTCTGTTTCTGCATCAGATTATTGACTGTACAGTCAGATTTGCCAGCCCCTGCCTTGGAAGACTTGTGTCCAAGGTTGTTGGAGTGTCACAGTTGTCATGTTGCCCAAAATGAGCAGAATTTTTCAAAGCTCCAGTTGTCTCCTTCCAGACAGTCCCGTCATCGCAAACAACATTGCACTCCAAGAACCTTGAACATGTAAAATGGTTCAGTCCTTGCTGAACCTTCCCAAAGAATAAAAATGGCAAGTAAACTGTAAGTGCTCCTGATGTCTTTCCCATGGATCCACTTAGGAGAAGGAGGGGCACTTGTGAAATCATCTTGAACATGATCTCATTAGCCTTTCTCTTCTGTGATGCAGGACAAACTCCCCCCACTCCCTCCCCTTAATGCCCTCTTACTCCAGGGGTACAACTTTCCAGGCTTGCCTTCACAAACTGTCATCAGCCTACACTACACACTCAGGGATGTAGGAAAACCACCATTCTGCTTGTGTTTGGCACAGGGAAGAGGAGAAGAAGCCGACTCATGTTTGGGTTGAAAGTGATTTCTGAAAAGCAGAAATGGTCAGTTCTGATGGTGAAAGTGTAAGCTTGCTTCTTTAGCAGGATGGTCTCAATTCAGGTTGAGGTGGTCATGAAATCCTCTGTGTAGAGAAACCACCGTCCCCTCACCTTCTGGAGCCAGTGCCCAGGTCCCTGCTGCTCCACGCAGCCTCCCGGAGACACAGGATACGTTTTTTTAATTTGTTCATTTTTGTTCCTCAACCACTTTATAATGTATTTTTTTAATTTATTTTGTAATGTCTTGTTTTTAAGTATTGCTGCTATCCTTGTTATTCTTCCCACTGTTTTTATTGCTGATTTATTTTGTGAAAGTTGTACACTAATGTTTCGTTTTATGTCTAAATCAAAAGTATTTAAAGAAATACTAGTTCTATTTAATGTGGTTATGGAACCAGCTGGAAATAAACAGTGATTGTATAGTAGGCTGGACCCAGGAGGTCATGTTCATTTTTGTTACATATGCAATAAACTCACAACTTTACATTTTTTAGCATCTGTTGTTTTTGGCATGTAAATTAAAAACCTGCTTCTTTAAATAGTAGCAGTCAGTACCAAAGAGGGAATATTGTGGTATAGCAGAAGAAAAAAATCACTGGACTGGGTGGCAAGACAGCTGCATCCTGGGCCCAGCTCTGTCTCTTAACTAGTTATGCAACTTCGGGTAAGTCACTTAATTTAACTGGTCCTCAGTTTCCTATCATGTAAAGGAGAGGCAGCTGGCAGCTCAGCAGATCAAACACTGAGCCCAGAGTCTCAAAGACCTGAGTTCCAATCGAGCCTCAGACACTTATTAGCTGTGTTACATTCAGCAAGCCATTTATAACTTGTTTACCTCAGTTCCCTTCGCTATGAAGAAGTTAATAGCATTTACTTCCTAGGGTCATCGTAACAGCGCATAGCTCAGTGCCTGGCACATAGTAGGTGCTAGGTACATGTTTATTCCCTTGAATCTCTTCTAAAGTTTTTTCCTAGGTCAGAAGGTATTTGATTCAATGAAAATCAGTAATAGTCTAAGGAAAGTGGATAAATCTGAAGGTGAAATAAAAGATGATGCTAATGAAAGGAACGTGGAACCTACCGAAATCCCTACTTAACAAGGACATTTAAGTCCTTTACCCCGCTTCAATCTCATGTGGAGACATGGACTTTAAAACTTGAGTACACATGTAACCCGTAACATCCATCTTGTATGCAGATTTAGATGTAAACATGTAAGGACATAGTACTACTTATCTACCATTGATGAAGTAAAGCTTTCAGTTGTGATCTGATGAAATCTTCACCCTACTCAAATCCAAAGACCCAAATCCCTAGTCCAAGACCTCTTACTAACTAGCTTATGAAACGCCTCCATCTCTCTTTTCTCATTTGTAAAATGAGGAAAATATCTGCCATGCCTACTTTATAGGACAGGCATGAACATGATATAAAGAGTTTTAGGGAAGGAAAAAACATAAAAAGCATTGTCTCCTTTTTTACTCTGAGCTACCCACATTTCCTTGTTTGGTTCCTCTTTGGGCCAAATGATGAGTCCCGCCTTTCCCATCAAGTTGTATGCGACATGGAGTTTGCCAATGGTAAAGGGTGTGGTTTGCAGGGACCATTTGGAATAGTCCTTTTTCTTCTCTTCCCATGTTTTGGCCACATTTTGGACGTTAAATAGGTGATGATCACCATGCAGGTGATGCTTGTTTGTTAGAGAATTAAGACAGCTAGTTCATTCAGTTCCTCAGTCACTTTTCTGAAAGCTTTGCCTCTTTTAGACTTAAGTGCTTTTACTTTGCTGGCATAGTTATGGGAACTCACAAAACACATAAGTACTTAACTTTCTTTGTGGCCCTTTGCTAGATCCTGGGTATGTAAAAATTAACAATTACAAATTACCTGCCCTTGTGAAACTTCTGCTGTAGTAAGAGGAATGAGACAAACTCCCAAGTAAGTGCAGAGAAGTCAGAATCATGAGAGATTGTGGGAGAGGAGGAATCCCACCCAGAGAGATCTCTTTATATGCCTTTGTATTTTGTTTTATGCATTTAAAAGCATTCTAAAATACAGTCTTCATCAGACTGCTAAATGGGACTTTGAAATAAAAAAGATTTAAGAAACTTTCTTGTGTAATTTGATGAGCAAGGCTTTTGGAGACCAGGGACATATCCATTACAGGAATAGAGGAACACATATCCAAGTGCACAGACAGGACAGAGAAAGATCAGATCAAGAGGCAGTGAATGTTCAATTTCCAAGTTCTGTAAAATGAGGCAAGAAAGGTAGATTGGGGAGTGGGGGCCTTTTGCTCCCTGAGGGAGGGAAGGTTGGTGATGGCGAGCTCCTTACATCATAATATGTACAGACTTCCTTGTTACCATGGTGGAATTGGCTTTCTGCTTTCCGAATAAATATTTTGCTTTCATGTAGATTGTAGTTGTTAAAGGCCTAGAATGTCAGGTTAAGATTAGCATTTTATTTGAGGACAAACAAGGGAACGTTGAACAAGGGAATGTCATGATCAGACCTGAGTATTAAGAAGATAAATCTGGCAGGTATGTGAAGGATCAATTAGAGAAAAGGCAAGAAGCAGGGAACACAGTAGGGCGACCATTAAAGTAATCTAGACAAAAACCTAACCTTGGCTAGCATTGGTGAAAAGAAAGGGATGGATGGAAGATGCTTCCAAGGTAAAAGTAACAGAACTTTACAGCTGAATGGATATATGCAGCTGAGTAAGAAGAGATAAGGATGACAACTATATTCAACTTCCTTTAAAACCACTTAAAGAACATTAAATTACAACATAGGAAACAAAAGACTGACAAGCAAGGGAAGAATGAAAAATCTACCGTAAGGGATTCCTCATGAGAAACCACACACACACACACACACACACAAAAAAAAGCAAATATATCAGCTAATCACTGCCATCCCTGCTCTACACAAATGCCAAGGGAAAAAGACTGGTTATAATCATCTAGGGAGGTGCCCACCCTGGGGGGAAAGAGGAAAAGAATAGTGTATGACGTTAAGACACTGAAATGAAGAAAAGGGAAGTATTTCACATGGCCTCAGTCCTCAATAAACAGACATGAGTCTTCCCCTTAGAAAGGAGGGAAGTGGGAGGTGTGAATGGTGTGAGGAGAGAATAGAAGGTTTGGAAGACTTAGTGGAGAGTGAGATTGGCAAAGAGCAATGAAAGGGCCTTGCTGCAGTGAGGGCCCAGTATATGGATAGAAGCAAAGGATGCACATGGTGGACTGGGGCTTGGCAAGAGATGAGAGGCAATAATCGATCATCCACGGTGAGAGATAGGAGATGACAGCATAAAATTTAATTGGTTAATATAGGAAAGGAAAAAAAGTTGTCAGAGCAGAAAGTCATAGCCTAAAGTACAAAGGGGTTGAGGGATTAGAGGTTATGATAAAGTCAAAGAATGGGAGTGAGACGCAGAGCTAGAATGATGCAAGGTCAGGGTCAGATAGAATAATGTCAGTTTGGGGGTTTGGTCTGTTTTTTAAGAACAGGAATGTGTGGGTAATGGCGAGATATAGCATGTGCCTAACCTCTTTGTAACTGAAGTGAAGTGCAGCAGTAAGTCATGGGATTTAAGGAGACTGAAGAATTGGGGGGCTAGGGAGTTTTTAGAAAGCATTAATGAGACTATTGAAGGCTTCTGATGTAAGGGCAGAAGTTAAAGAAGAGAGGAAGATGGTGAACTAGGCACCGAACACCTTGAGAAAGGAAGGGAACAAGCAATTGTTAAATGCCAAGCTCTGGGCTAAGACTTTCCAAATATCTCATTTGATAAATGTAGGCAAATGACCTGGGGGTCAATACGTAGTAGCTACCATGATTTCAATAGGTTAGAATAGTATACAAGCTAATTCAAAGCAAGGCAGGTTGCTGAGTGATGGTGGGAAAGCCTGGAAGGGGCAGTCTTCCCACTCCCCCTCCAAGACCAGTGCACAGGTACGGCACACCTGCACAACTTGGCGGTAAATAGGGGCCAAAATTAAAACAGGCTAAACTCCGGGCCACAGATAGGTTTTTAGTGACTCACTTTCCACCTAAAGGCATACTTAATGATTAAACTATTTCTCAAAAACACTTTTTTTAATCGGGACATAATCCAGAAACTGATATCAGCAAACACTTCTTTATAAATTGATAACAAAACTGACAAGCATTTAGACAAAAATCAACTTAGACCAACATAAGAAATTTGGAATTGATATGAAACCTAAATATAAAAGGTCATATTTTTATAAGTAGAGGAAAACGAAAGGGTAGTGGGGAAAAATTATTAACAAGAAAAAAGGTTCTAAAAGGGATCACAGAAGATAATAGTTTTGATTATATAAAATAAAGTTTCTACATTAAAAAAATCACTGTAGTTAGTATAAGATAAATGATAAATGGGGTAAAATATTACCAGCAAATAACTCTGGTAAATCTCCAATTGATAGCTAAGCTATAGGAAACTCAGCATGGCACAGAATGTAAAGAGGTGACCTCAGAATCAAGAAAACCTATGACCTAGAAGCACTGCCTCAAACTCTTACTGGCTAGATGGTAAGCTATCCCTTCATTTGAAGAGTCCCTAAGCAACTCTCAAACTATAAATTGGAGAGCAGTTGTTGATCTTCATTGGTAGAGAGAATTTCTTTCCCAGGAGCTCACTACACTGATGAAATCACAGGTCCAGTCCAATATGCTAGATACCTAGGATAGTGATACAAATACTCTATTAAAAAAATAGACCAAGGATATAAAAGACAGCTTTTAAAAGAAGAAATGCTATCAATAACCACATGAAACAGTGTGCCAGGTCACTAATAAGAAACAAAAATGAAAACAACTCCTAGGTTTTACCCCACACCCATCCAATTTACAAAGATAATGAAAGACAAAAATCGTAATTTGTAAATGTTAGGATTTTGGCACAGGAGACGGAAATGTGTTATTTGTGGAACTGAGAATTGATCCAGCCATTCTGAAGGACTTGGAATTATACTAGAAAAGTCCCTATATTTATCAATTTGACAGTATCAATACTAGATACCTACCCCACCATCTAAGACAGAAAGAAATGTCCTATATATGCAAAAATGTTTATGTCAGCTCTTTTTGTTGTAGCAAAGTACTAGAAATTAAGTGGGTGCCCTTAACAGAGGAATTGACTGAAAATATTGTGACACCTGAATGTAATAGAATGTAAACTCCATAAAAAAACTATGAATATGAAGGAATTCATAGAAACTTAGACTAAAAATATGATTATGATGAAATACTCATGTGCTAAAAGAAATGATGAGCTTGATGATGTTAGAAAAACATGAATAGACTTGCATGAAATAATGAAGTGCAAAATGAGCAGAGCCAAGGGAATGTTTTATACAATAACAGTAATATTGTTTTAAGAATGACTGAGCAAATAAATCATTTTAACTATTATAAATGCCCAAATTAACTACATAGGACATGAAGAAAGATGCTGTCTGCACCCAGAGAAAGAACTGACAAGTAGAAGTGTATATATAGCATGATTTTACACATAGACATATTTGTGTCAGTGGTAGGTATTTCTAGGGCAAGGGCAGGGGAGGGAGAGAGAGGAAAAAAAGGAAAAAAATGTGATAACTATTATATATTTATTTATTAAATGTGTTATGAATTAAATATATATATATTTAAAGGAATAGCAAGAAAGACATAATATATTTGCAGTTTCATGTGAATTTTATTATACTATGTTATGGAAATGCTTGTTTCATTCCATAAATTAAAAAAAAATTAAAGGAAATAAACTTAGACTGAGGTAGTCTTAAGTCATAGAAATTATACTAGATGTCATTGTCATTTACATTATACATTTGAGGAAACTGAGGCAGAGATTAAGCAATTTGCCAAGGGTTGAGTAGCTAGGAAATGTCTGAATTTGAACTCATGTCTTCCTGACTTCAGACCCAGTGTTTTGGGCCTGAAGATAAGGCTGTTATCTTCCAAGCCTTGGATGAGAAGGAAGGAAGTTGAGGGCTGAAAATAGTGATGGTGTCTTTCCATGTCAGTCCTTTGCACAAGGTATAAGATCTTGTTAAAGCTTATATGTTGGCATCTCAATAATGCTTCAGAAGACCTGTGATTTCAGTAGTTAACAGCAGGATTCTGCAGTAATAAGAAACTGAAAGCAAGGTAAGAAAGTAAGTACTAGGTAAATACAAAGTAAGTTCTTTCTGGTAGTAAGAAACCAAAAAAAAATTCTGCAATTAATTGGAGAATCATTAAACAAATTATAGTATATTAATGTAGTAGGATATTATTTTGGCAAAAAAATTGTGAATGAAAAAAACTCAGAGAAATTTAGAACAATGCATATGAATTGTATAGAACAATATAGGCAGATTTATCAGGGCTACTGTAATATAAAGAGGGAAAAAAAATACCAAAAGACCCAAGCTGAGATGAATGCATTGCCTAGTCTTTATTGTTGAGGATTAACGATGAAAAGGGGCAGCTAAGTGGCACAGTGAATAGAGCACCAGACCTGGAGTCAGGAAGACCTGAGTTCAAATCCTCAGACACTTATTAGCTGTGTGACTCTGGAGAAATCACTTATACCTGTTTGCCTCAGTTTCCTCATCTATAAAATGGGCTGGAGAAGGAAATGGCAAAGCCACTCCAGTATCTTTGCCAAGGAAACCCCAAAAGGGGTTATAAAGAGTCAGAAAGAGTCAGAAAATGACAAAAAAAAAACAATAATGAACATGGTTCTTTAAAATTAATCAAGAGATGCTTGACTGCAGGAACAAAATAAAGCATGTACTGTCACACAGTGTCTCAGATTGGTTTGATTTTTTAATTGTTTTTGTCTAAATATACTTTGTTACAGGAATGGATTCTATTGGGAGACTATTCTTGGGGTGAAAATTTGTGTATTTTTTTTAAAGCATCAGTTTTTTGAAATATGTGATTTCTTTAGGGTAGGTACTCTCTCCCTGACACACTGTAATCCTGCCACATCTTAGAAACATAGGATCATATATTTAGAGCTGGAAGAGCCCCAGGAGATCATCTTATCCAACCCTATCATTTTACAGTGAGGTAATTGAGCCCCAGAAATGCTAAGCATCTTACTCAAAGTCACACAGATAATAAATGGCAAGGCCAGAACTGAACATAGGTCCTCTGATGCCAATTCCAACACTTTTCCCACTGTTATCACAGGTATTAAACTGCTGAACAGCATGGGAAATTAAAGGGCCTGGAGTGAAGTAGACCCAAGTTCAAATCCAGCCTCAAACACTTAGTAGCTTTGTTACCATGGGCTTATGACTTTACCTCTGTTTGCCTTAATCCACTGGAGAAGGAAATAGCAAACCACTCCAATATTTTTGCCAAGAAGACCCTACAGACAGTATGGTCCTAAAGCTCCAATATGATACCGTCAGCAGTCGCTGTGGATGGGCAGGGTAAATTTCACAAAATATAAACTCTTCCTCAAAGACCTAAACCAAGGCATTTATTCAAACACCAGAAAGCCAAATCCATCATAGTAACCAACAACTTTATTCATGTACTTTAGAAAGTACATGTACTTTGAGGTGCTGAGGGCCTACCTTAGATAGGTGGTAATCAACAGGCATTGGCAACAGATTGCATATGGGGATGAGGGATAGTGAGGAGTCAAGGACAACTCTTAGGTTCTGTGCCTGAGGTATCAGGAAGATGGTGATACCCTCTATAGTAACAGGGAAGGTGGGGGAGGGAGTACTTTAGTACTTTATCCATGCAGGAAGCACGACTATCCCCAAGCCTTCCCTCCTTCAGGCCTCCCCATAAGCAAGTTCCCTAAGGCAAAATCAGTCCCTCTCTCACTTACACTAACTGCTCTGCTCGGCTCTGCCCGCTCTCTCCCAGCCATGCCTCACTCTCTCTTCCCTCACTCTCCCTTCGGGATTCACCAGCTCAGCAAGCTCCTCCCACCATCAGCTCCCTGTGACACAGACTGTGGCCTAGGTCAGAACTCCAAGAAAGTCACATGGGCCTATTAAGGAGGCAGGGAAGATCTTCAAATTCCATTACAGGTCCATGGAATCATTAAGAGACTGAACATGGTTGTCATGGGTCAACAATAATTCGGTGAATGAATAAAAATATGGTTTTATTAGTTGGTTTTCACATATGCAGCCTGGAAGGAAAATGAAATGCTGAGTTGCTCTTGTGGGCTAGTAACTTCTGGAACTTATCTGCAAGGCTAAACTAATGCTTTGCCAGATGTCCTTATGCAAGTGATTTGTGCTCCAGTTGCCTCTGGGGACTCTAGTGACAGTTACCTGCATCAGCCAAAGAATACAGGATATTTATCAATCTAACTGTGATTTCTACATGGCCTGTTAGAAACAGAAAAAAACTAGACATGAACCATATTCATGAGCTTTTCACAAGAGACAACTTGATATTTCTAGCTTTCACATAGGAACATAGATGCAGGCAGTAGCAATTAAAACGAACACAGTAACTAATTACTATAATGATGAAAATCACTAACCATATGCTGTTTGCACTGTGATCGTGCCTCCAAATTAACTGCTTGAAAAACAGAATATCTTAGTAATGAGGACTGAACGTGGGGTTTATTATGATTAAAAGTGAGGAAGATAAAGGACCAGAGTTGTCCCCAAGCATTGTGAGTGCCCGGAGGCAGAGAACTGATTAAATTTAACAGCCCAAGAGCAACTCTAATACCAAGAAGATCGAATTTATATTTTTATATCTATAGTTTTGGAGAGAAATCACATTTATAAAGCATTTCAAGATTTACAAAGTGATGTGAGAAAATCAACAACTCATTATGTCTAAAACAAAACTCATTTTCAACCCCCCATTCCCTGAAACTTCCCTACCCCCCTGCCCCCAATCTTCCCTGTTACTGTAGAGGGCAACACCATCCTCTTGATCCCTCAGGCACAGAACCTAAGAGTTGTCCTTGACTCCTCACTATCTCTCATCCCCATATCCAATCTGTTGCCAATGCCTGTTGATTTCACCTTTGCAACGTCTCTCCAATATGCCCACTTCTCTCGTCTGATGTTACCACCTATCTAGCGTAGGCCCTCATCACCTCAAGTCTTTTCTCACTCCAATCCATTCTCAGTTCTCGCACTACAATGATTTTCCTAAAGCACATGTCATCCCCTACTCAGTAAACTCCAGTAGATTCCTATTTCTTCCAGGATCATATATAAAAATGTTCATTTGAATGCAAAGCCCTTCATAACTTAGCCCCCTCCTATTTTTCCAGTCTTTTTGAACCCCAACACTGGCCTCCTGACTTTTCTAAAAACAAGACACACTCCATCTCCTGGCTCTGCACATTCTCTGACTTGTTTCTTATGTCTGATTAAGGCTTAATAGAAATGAGGCAGAGAATGACACTACCTAATTAAAAAAAAAATCCATCAGGAAAGAAAAGACCCTGAGGACTTCTGGCCAAAAGAGAAACAATTTCTATTTACAATTATTCTGAGCCAGTCAGGGCTCAGGAATGACCAAGTTGGGCTTGGGCTGAGACCTATTGTTGGCCAATCAATGAGAGCCAGGGTGATTTGAAGTTTAAAAAAAAGTTTCAGAGATTAAAATAAAATTTACATTCCCTTTAGGCAGAGCACCCACAGGAAAGGATGTGATACCCTATGTGATACCGAGGGAAAAGAAAAGAGGAAGGAAGGAACTGGCCAGTTCCAGTGTGGTTCCCAGTGGATAGCTCCTTTTCTACTTACCAAGGTTAGCTTCAAAAGGCCAAAGTCCCCCACTGCATCCTGGGCCATCTCCAGTGGTCCTGAAACTTAATAGTAGTTTTTAGTATAAATTGGAGAGAGAATAGAGAGGAGTCAGAATGACCAGTTAAAGAGATTCTTACATTATGAACATTAGGTATAGAGGGTCTGATGTGGAATAGTGACAGTAGGAATAGAAGATATGGAAAAGGAAGAATCAGCAGTAATGTGCTCCTAACTGTATGTACATGGAGAGAGGGTCAAGGATGCTTCTGAGGATTTATTGAGATAAGTGGTTTTGGCTGTTTTTCATATTTTTATGTTGATAAGTATGCTAATGTTGGACCACACTTGCATCCCTGATATAGGTCAAACTTGGTCATAAAGAATGATTTCTTGCATAGTTTTCTGTAGTATTGTTTGACAGGATTTATTTAAAATTTGTAATTGATATTCATTAATTATATTTGTCTATAGTTCTGATGGGGTTCAGACTCTGGGAGCCTCCCTGAGCTCCCCTTGAATCTTCCCACTTAATCTGGTCTTTCTTATTCAAATCTAATCTTTTCATTTGTTCCAGCTGTCTCAGATAGCCCATGGGCTTTTCATTATCCCCTCAAAATCCCATTCCCCAGGCTGCTGACCACTCCATCAAGATCTGTATTCATTCCTATACCGCCCCTATCAAGATCTCTGGATTGCCTCACCAGCTTCCCACTCAAGCCCTCCATTCTCTGATATCTCCTGATTGCCTCCAGCTGTTGCCAACCCTTGACCACCCTCCTTGGACTTTTCCTCAAGACCCTCCCTAAACCCCTCCTCCCATCATCCTTGACTACCAGACCACTCTCAGATCCCTCCTCTAGTCTCTTCTGTATTTAGTTCAATCTCCCTCCATGAAGGCTCTCAGATTCAATCCAGCTCAGACTCTGTCTAGCTAGGATTCTGTCTGGCCTGCTTGTGAATACAAGCATTACAAATGCTTAGGCTCCTTAAGAACCAACCCAAGATGGTGAATCTTTAATAAACTTTGTTTTCTTTGACTTTAAGAAGGCTTGAGTCGAATTCATTCTTGCAGGACCCACTGGGTTGGTATTTTGGCATCCCCAGCACGCTTCAACCTCATCATTTACCCTTTTGTGCCTTATCCTTCCCAGATTTAGGCATCAAAACTATATTTGTCCCACAATAGGAATTTGGTAGAGTGCTTTCTATATCACTTTTTGAAAATAATTTGAGTAGTTTCGTACTAATTTTTTTTAAAGTTTGACAGAATTCTCCCATGAATCCATCAGCACCAGGTTCTGTTTCCTTTTTCTGATATTGGATTATTGTATGGTCTGTATCTGATCTTCTGTTAGTTTGGATATTTTATGTTTTTAAAGATATACTTCTATTTCTTTTGTGTTCTCATTTCTATTAGCATATTAACTGGATATATTCTTTTTATTCCTTCTGGTTTTATTGTGATTTTTATCTTGGTCATTGACTGTTTTGATGATTTGATTTCCTGCCCTCTTTTTGCCCAGATTGACTAAAAGTTGTTAGTCTTTGCAAAGAAACAACTTTTAGCTTTGTTTGGCAATCAAGTCAGCCTAGCTGAAGCAGTGGGAAAGACAGAGGTAGCATGTGCCAGACAAGTTTTATTACCACCAACACCTTGACCACTATTTCCCCTCATGCCCTGTTGGAGAGAGCCCAGGACCCTGAGCCCAAGAGCCTTGGGAATAGCAGTAGCCTCCAAACCACCAAACCTGCTTTCAACCCAGCCCCTACAGCCATCACTGATGAGAAATCATTGGAGGAAGAGGGTCCACTTTCCAGATCACTAACAGCAACAACTGTTACCAACACTCAGAGGATACAGGTGCCCTGGAAGTGGTAGTACCACCCCCAAGCTGCTTGCCCTGCTTCTAGCCCAGCCCTCCTAGCCATCATCCAGGGAAGCAGCTCATATAGCGAGAGAGCCATCCGTCCCAACCAGTTGGCAAATGACTGCCACCCATATGGCAGATTGGCTGAATCAGGGGACACCCTGAGCAAGGGGTATGCCAGGAGGTGAAGGCAGGTAGGAGACAAGTCAAACCAATAACCACCACCACCTTGATCACCATCTTACCTGAAACCCTAATGGAGCTAGACTTAGAGCCTTGGGAGCAGCAATGCTTCCAACCCTGTGCCTTCAGCTATCATTCTGGGAAGCAAGTACTCTTGCAGGTTCTCCTATGGCTGCAGCCACAGATTAAAAATTCTTGGTACTAGCAAATGGTTCAATATCAGGAACTCATAGGATTTAACCAGTTGTTGTAGTTTATACTTAGCTCTTGAAGAGAAGCAATGACATCCCAAGGGTGATGTTGTGACTTGCTTGTGAACTGGATTTAAATCAGGCAAAGCTTTGCAAAGTCATCAGCCTCACTCTCTCCAGAGAGAGTGGCAAGACAAAGGTAAAGATGACCAAGTAATGGCCCAGGATGGAGTGGATGATGATCTTGACTTTCTAAATTAAGGTCTTTCCCAGGTCTCAGTTTGCCTAAGGCCACATCCATTCAAGGACTAAGGGCTGATAAAAATTGAGACAAAATTCAGGGACCTAAAACAACTCCAAAAGACTCATGATGGAAAATGCCATCCACATCCAGGGAAAGAAATGTGAAGTCTGAATGCAGATCAAAGCAAACTATTTGCTCTCTTTTTTTGTCCTGTTGTATTTTGTTTTGTCTTTCTCGTGGTCCCTCCCATTCATTCTAAATCTTCTATACAACATGACTAATGTGAAAATATGTTTAATAGGAATGTATAAGTAGAACCTGTATCAGATATCATGCCATTTTGAGGAAGGAGAGGAGGGGGGAGGTGGAGAAAATTGAAAACTTGTGGGAATGAATGCTGAAAATTAAAAATAAAAAAAATTAATTTGGGAAAAAAAAATTGAGACATAAGATGGCCTAATTTACCATCACAAAGATAACAGTCTGAGAGGGGAAGACCCTCAATATTTGTAGAAAACAACTGCTACTTACATTCATTTTAAACCATCAAAACAGTGAGCCACCACTTGGATTGGGATTATTCTTGGTCAAGTCAGTGATTTGGGCTTGAAGACTTAGTCAAGTAGCTCCATTTAAGACATAATGGGCTTTTTTTAAAGCCTGAGCTATATTTCAAGAAATCAAGAATGAAGACAACACAGGACAAAAAGTAAATTGTCCTAGCTTTTTTGGGGAAAAAAATAAATAGTAGAAGGAAGAAGAAGAGAAGAAGAAGAAATAGCGGCGTTCTCCAACTTCTGCTTGAATTGGCAGGTTGGGTCCCCAGAGGGCACCTACCACTGCTACTACTCTCAGATAACTTGGTAAAGACAAGTGATACAAAACCTTCTAAGGACCCAGTTCATACTTTCCCACAAATTCATACTGCATGCATGGGAGGAGTAAGCTTAAATATAGACCTTAATAGTAGCAAGTCCCATGTGTAAAAAATATGTGGGACAAAGTTTAACTCCGAACACCTGCCCTGGAAGGTCTCTCTTTGTAGAGACCTCATGCAAAACTCTTGTTTACCCTTCCTTCTCAAAGAGCACCCATGACATCTTGAAGGTGATGTCTTGGTTTGCATCATGAACTGGATTTAAGTGAGAGCTTCTTTCTCTTCTGAGAGTCATCTGAGTCCATTTTATCAGTGGAAATGACATTAAAGAAGATGCATTAACATGCTTTGGTCTCTGCACCCTAAGGATCATGAAACTTTTCCATATATGTTGCCTCCTTTAGAATGTGAGTTATCTGAGAAGAGGGACTGTCTAACTTTCCTATTTGGATCCCCAGTGTTTAGCAGTGTTGTACACACAGTAAGTACTTAATAAATGCTTTATTCATTCAGTGCTATAGTGTTTTTTGGTTTCAAATTTATCCTTTTCCTCTCTAATTTTTTTAATATTTCATTTTTAGTGTTTATTTGGAGTGTAGTTGTGGGTTTTCTGATTTTTAAATGTGTATTCCATTCATTAATCCTCTCCTTTTCTATTTTGTATATAGTTAGGAATATAATTTTTTTCTGAGACCTCTTTACTTGCATGCCAGAATTTTGGCAAGTTGTTGTTTCATTATTACCATTTTCTTTCAATTGCCTCCCAGAGCTCTGATTGCCCTTCTCTGAGGCAGGAGAAGGGGTTGTACCAAATCCTACAGATTAGTCCCATTAAAAACTCCTTATTTCTCATTATAGAGTATCTCTCTCTCTCTACACTTCTTCAGGGGGACCCTCTCCTGCCACTGAATTTAGAATTTTTCCTTTCTTTCCCCCTCTTACAATTCCTCCCTTTGCCACCTCACCCATTCTCCTATACAAGATCCTTCCTTTTCTTCTTGAGAGATAGCAAGAGATATTTTCATTCATTGTTAAATTTTAACTTATTAGACCGTATCACTGTAACAGTAAGGGAATTTGAAGATCTTCCCTGCCCTTAATAGGTCCATGAGACCTGCTTGGAGCTTTGGCCCAGGTCGTAGCTTGAGTCATATGAAGTCCATGGTGGGAGAAGCTTGCTGAATGAATGGAGCAGGGAGAGTGAGGCAGAGCTGAAAGAGACAGCAGGCAGAGCAGAGAAGTTAGCATGAGTGAGAGAGGGAGTGACTTTGCTTAAGGGAGCTTGTTTGTGGAGAAGCCAGGGTGGGGGGAAGGGGGTGAGAGGGAAGGCTTGGGCATGGCCATGCTCCCTGCGTTGATAATATGTATAGATCTCCTTGTTACTATGATGGATTTGGCTTTCTGGTATTTAAATAAATTTCTTATATTTTATGAATTTACCCTGGAAATACTCACGCACATCCATAGCAGCTGCTGTGGGTATCACATTGGTGTTACAATCACATACTCCCCTCTTTCCCTTTGTGTACCCTCTCATTCTGCAGTTTAGTCACATGCACCAATAAAATTGGTTAGCTTATAGGAGAGTTTTTGTGAAGTTTAGACCGTGATGTTTCAAATCTGTTCCTCTATATTCACTTCTATTTAAGTTCCATTTTTTCCCTTGTCTTCTTTTGTAGTTTTAGAAAGAAAACTCCTAATGGTTCCTACATTGTAATTTCATTGCTATTGTTTTTCACTATTATCCTTTGCTAGTTTTTTCTCCCTCTTCTCCTCAGTTAATTTGTTTAATTATTTCTCATTTCTATAATTCTATCACATTTTATAGTTCTTAGACTGGGAAGGAAACTTAGAGATCATCTAGTCTAGATGCCTCATGTAGTATCTGAGGAAACTGAGTCACAGAGTCTTGCCCTAGACCACATAGTAGTAAGTAATAGACCCAGGATTTGAGGAGGGAGAGGATGGAATAGAAAAGTTCTGACTATTACAGGTGCAAAGCTAAAAGGTGGGACTCAGCAAGGCTAAAGCCTACCAGCCTTGGTGCCTCTGGGCTAAATTCCACTCACACCCCGTGGGGTTTTTTTTCAGTTCATTTTCAGTATGGGTCTAGAATAGAATTAGGATTCTTACATATCCTGAAAAGTTGTGAGATACTTTCTCTCTCTCTCTTTCTCTGATCCCCCCCTTCTCCTCCTCTTCCTCCTTCCCTCCCAGTTTCTACCCTCATCTTTTATTGAAGAAAAAAATCCTCTTCAGTTCCTTTATAGATTTGAAATGCACCTCTGCCTCCACCCAGTCTCACTTACTATCCTTCATATATTCCAGTACAAAGACCCTCAAATAACTACGCTTTACGTATTGCATAAACTAATATTCAAACCAGTATTTAAAAGAACAAGTTCCCAATTGTAGTCTAAATAACACCACAACCATGAGGGTAATAAGATCCCTCTTGTTATGGTGGAATAAAGAAACCATGTAGTGACATCCAGACCATAATTGATTTAGCAACGCATGTAGTTCCAGAAACAAACTGAGTCAAAGGCTCTTGGTAGCCAAGAACCCTGACCATTGATTTCTACACAGTTAATATACATTTTGGAAGGAGGGAAAACAGAAAAAAATTGGATTATAGGGATGGAGACAGCTGATTTCTTATTGGTGGAGAGGACTGGGAGACATTGAGAGGGAGAGAGGTAGTCTTGTGACATTCCTGAAATTAAATGACCTTTGGGAGGAGAAATACTGTGACTTCTCCAAAATCAGGTGACTTATAATCAACTGAAATTTAGCTTCACAAAATGGTGGATGAGGGCAAACTCGTTACTAATGCTATTTTAATATAACACTCTTTCTCAGGAAAGAAAAATATGGGAAGGAAGTAGCTGAATAGGCAATGGTGCCTAGGGTACAATGGTACAAAGGATGTGTGTGTCATGCATGCTTTCCATTTGGCCTCCTACCTTTGACCTCTAACTGTTAGAACCATTACTATGGGTACACCTCTCCCAAGAGTTTCTTTTCCTTTTGGTTGAGAGAATTCCTTGATATACATTATGTGTGTCCATGTGAATCTGTCTAGTTGTGGCTCACAGAGAGGTATGAATAGATATCTCCTCCACCTAACCTTTTCCAAAAGAGATTTCAATTCCTTCCAGGAGAGCAGGAGATTCTGTTCTCTTCAAAGAGGGAGGAATTATATCTGTCTCTCTAATATTTTTAGACTGGGAGAAGTAATTTTACATTCCCTGAGCTTGAACAGAGCTCTAAACCTTATCCCTTAATGAAGATGAAATGCACCAAACTACATATCCAAGACTTGATTCCTTTCCTACCAGATGCTCCTCCTACAAAAGCTGTACATACTAGACAGCTTTTTATCTTAAGCTGATAGCAAACAGAAATCTGAGAAGTTATATAGGTGAGAATATACATGACAGTATACAAAATAAATGAGATCTCCCACTGGAATCCACATATCTCAGTTCAATCAAGACAGTCCCATATCTTACTCAAGGAGAAATTAGCTGATGTCTCCAGTGTGATAAATTAGAAAAGGGACATGAGGGAGGTGCTGACTTCTCTCCATGTCAGTGACTTCTCTGTAATTTTGCAGTGCACATTTTGGTTTGTTTTTTTATTTTTCTTTAAATTTCTTTAATTGTAGCCATTGTATACTGTATATTGTTTTCTTGGCTCTGCTCACTTCACTTTGCATTATTTGATATGTCTTCCCATGCTTCTCTGTATTAATTATAGTCGCTGTTTCTTATAGTATAACAATATTCCATTACGTAGTGTACCACAGTTTGTTCGTTCATTACCTGATCAATAAGCATCTGCTTTCTTTCTAATTCCTTGCTATTACAAAAAGTGAAATTATTATATTGTTACATTATATTATAGCGTATATAGAGTATTTCTTTTTATCAATAACCTTGAAATATATGCCTAACAGGGTAATCTCTACATCAAAGGGGATGGGCATTTTTAGCTACTTCATTTGCATAATTCCAAATTGCTTACCAGAATGATTGTACTAATTCACAGCTCCACCATTAGTGCATTAGTGTGTTTTCTATAATGTCTCTAGTATTAATTATTCCTGCCTTTTGTTATTTTTTTGTCGTCCTGTCAATTTGCTGGGTATAAGATGAACCTTCATTATGATTATAATTTATATTTCTCTTAATGATGATTTTAAGTGTTATTCCTTCATGTGATTGTTAACAATTTACAATTCTTTTGAGAATATGCTGATAGCATATTTCCTGGGGAATGGTTTTCATTCATATATTTGCTAGTTTTATAGTATACACACATATAGATGATGTATTTTATGATATATACACATGTAAAACGATATATAAATACAAATAAAACATGCATGTTATATATAAAAGACATGTATATGCAAGTATGTATAGGTATACACTAGGTTTATGCATATAAACAACTGTGTATATGCGTGCATGCAGTATAGGTGTGTGCGGTGGTGGTTGTCCTTCTTCGTTCTTGAAGAGGACCAAAATGACATCACTGTGCTAGAGGCAAGTCACAGTGTGTCCACCTGTGGTTGATCAGACTAGTACGAGTTTATAATGCTCTACCACAGATTGGGCACAAATATTCCATATGGACCCTCGAGGTTGGAGATGCAGGGTGAAATCCCTGCTTGTCACAGTAATCAGGCCAAGGTTGGGTAAGCATACATTTTTTGGGGCACTTTTTCTTGCCCCTTCCTCACAACAGGAGGTGAGCAGTCCAGTCCTTAAAAGGGTGCTCAAGGGGCAGTTAGGTGGTACAGTGAGTAGAGTATGGGCCCTGGAGTCATGAGGAACTCAGTTCATATCCAGCTTCAGATACTTGACATACTAGCTGTGTGACCTTGGGCAAGTCACTTAATCCCAATTGTCCTGCCTTACCCCCTCCAAAAAAAAAAAAAAACCTTCTCAAATACCCAGAGGACAGCCAAATCCCACTGCTACTTCCAGTGACTAAGCTTCTAGTGTAGACATACCTACTACTTTGTCACCTGCTTGTCACCAAAGAACTTCGAGATTGGTAAAATGGCATGGGTGACATTTTTTGATTCATGCATAAATTAGATTTAAATGAGGCAGAGTTCCACAAAGTCATCAGCCTTACTCTTTCTTCCATAGGCAGGAAAGAGTCAAGACAACTTGCAATGGCCCGGGATGCAGTGTATGACCTTGGCATCTTCTATGTCTAACTAAGCTCGAAGGGCTCCACGGTGCCTGCTTCAACCACCTTCATGACCACTGGAACAAATTGTTCTCATCTGTCCATTTCACCAGAAGTTTTCACCTACTTGGGGTAGATACCTCCCTAACTCACCAAAGGGTTTGAAACCCCTTGGTTCCCCCGAATCTGGTTTAGCCAGCCTGCTGAAATTGTTTACCAGGGTGTAGCCATTGCACAGAGTACGGCTTCTTGGAGTCCCAGGTGAGAGTTGGAGAGATCAACCCTGGAAAGGGCTCAGCAGACCTCATACCAGATACTAGTCTTCTCTGAACACACCCTACACCCCTGGTATGTACATAACTCATGTATGTATATATGCATGCATGCATGCACACACCTTATATACCAAACTACCAAACCTTAAGGATTATTTCAATACCATTTAAGGAAAAACTGACCTTGCTTAAGTGGGGTAGGGCCTTAGGATACTGTTCATACTATGCCCCAGTCATTGGTGGCAAGGTCCAAAAGGCCTAGAGGACTTTCTACCACTAGTCATTTTGTACAGGTATCTGGAGGGGTTTGTGGGAGAACTCAAGCAAGTCCCTTCTTTTGCTCCACCATCTTGGCTCCACCCCAGCACATCTCTTAATAACAATTATAGGACAGGACTGATTTGAGCCAGTCTCATATTCATGTTCAGAAATGGAATGAAATGAAATATTTATAGACCATCCAGTGGTTACTAAAAGGAGGTTTACTTGACTATAGTAGGGAAAGAATATTCAGCAAGGATACAGTATTGATTCAATTGGGCATAGCTGCTCTTCTGTGTTGGTCATGTTGGTATACTGAATATACAGAATATACTGAATATACAGAAACCTGAGGGAGGAACCCCTGATACTAAGGGAGCTAGCTTTTGCCAGATGCCACCTATCTCAATGGTTTGAGCCTTAATCTTTTGGACTAATTAAGTCTCAAAAACAGTTTCCATATTTTGTAAGGAAAAACTAGCAGAGCCAATACGGAGTAGGGCCTTAGGATATTGCTGCTGCCATAAAAGTGGATCCAGTTCTAATGACCAATAAGTATTTATCAAGCACCTATTATTTGTCAAGCACCATAATAGGTACTGATAATATGAAGACAAAAGCAAAGTGGACCACATTCTCCAGAAGGTTATATTGTCATTATTAATTATATTCCTTAACTGCTTATTGTATACCTTAAATAGATGTCTCATAAACTCATCCAAAATTGAACTCGTTATCTTCTCCCCCAAAAGCCACCCCTCTTCTTAACTTCCCTATTTCTAATGAGGATATCATCATGCTCCCAGTCTCCCAGGTTGGCAACCTAAGTGACATCCTCAACTCTTTCCTCTTTCTCCCCACCCCCACATCCTGTCCCTGCCAAGTCCTGTTATTTCTACCTTTGTAACATCTCCAGTACATGCCTTATTTTCTCATCTGACGTTGCTAAAACCCTGGAGAAGGTCCTTATCACCTGACCCTTGAAATACTGCAGTAGCTCGCTGGATTGGCTTCCCTCCCTCAGGGGTCTCTTCACTCCAATCCATCTTCCACTTAGCTGTCAAGGTGCTCTCCCTAAAGCATGTCTGTCACATGCATCCTCCATTTCATAAACTCCAGTGTATCCCTATTACCTCTAGGATCAAATATAAAATCTTTTTTTAAACTTTTCAAACCGTCTGTATGCTGGGTCCTTCCTATATTTCCCATATTCTTATGCATTAGTCTCCTCTACATACTCTGTATATAGGTGACTTGGGTCTCCTGGCTGTTGCTCAGACAAGCCTCTGTCTCCTAACTCTGGGCATTTTTGCTTGCTGTCTCCCCTGCCTGGGACTCTCTGCCTCCTGCAGTCCATAGCTTCCTCTACGTCTCACCTAAAGTTTTCATCATCTTCTAGAAGCCTTTCTCCATGGTCCTTAATCATGGTGCCTCCCCCTGAGATTATCTCCAATTTATCTTTTGCCTGTCTTGTTCATACTTAGTTGCTTTCATGTTGTCTTCCCTGTTAGGCTGTGAGGAACAAGAATGATTCTTGATTTGTCTTGTTTTTTGGGGGAGTGATTGCATTTCTTTGTATTCCTGGTACTTAGCATAGTGCCTGGCACATAGGAGATGCTCAATAAATGTCTGTTCCTATGACTTGGCTTGTATGGAGGAGACAACATGCACATATATAGACATGTATGTAACACACATATATCTACAGATTGCAGTGTTGTATATGTACACATACATATATGTATGTGTGAGTATGTGTGCACACATATATATATTAACCTGGGGAGAAGGGGGGGAATACCAACTAAGGGGAACCAGGAAAGGCTTCAGGAAAGGCAGAAGATGATACTTGAACTGAAAAAAGAAGGAGTTAATGAAAAAAGGCATTTATAACGTTCTCACTACGTATTAGTGATACACATAGACAAGTTGACACAGTCCTTGTTCTCAAGGAACTCATACTCAGATTGAGGGGGACACAGCTGTGGGCTAAAGAGAAAGGCAAGGAATTCCCAAACATTAGTGTCCCCAAAGATGAAAAGCTGAGCCTAAGGACCCTTAAGCATGTGAATAGGTCACATGACAAGACCAAGGATCTTTAAGGTGTAGAAACAAGGCAGAGGTAAGGCCTGGTGGTCCTCCATCTCACCAGAAGGAAAAGATTTGATAACTTTCACCTCATCTAAGCCCTTTGAGCAGCTAAGAAGTTGGAATGAGTTCTTGGATGGCCCTGGTCGATGAAGATGGTGAAGGAGGAAGGTCATTTCTTATCCAGCTCTATCCTCACCCTCCCACCCCCTAGACTCCTAGTGAAATGCTGCAGGTATAAAGGGTGGCATGTGGATGCTTCATTTTGTTTTTGCCTATGTAGATTATATGTGCCGCATGGGTCTGTCTAGGTGTGGCTCTCAGGAAGGCAAGATTAGATAAAATCCATACTTCTAGGATCTCTTCTACTCCTATCTTCTCCAAGGAACTTAGGTTTCTGCCAGGAAAGGAAGCAAAAAATTGGGATCTAGAGACTGGCCACTCTGCTCTCCTCAGAGAGAGTTAGAGGGCTAGAATTATATCTGTCTGGATCCTTAAGTATTATTGGTCTGGAGAAAGAAAATTTTAGGTTCAAGCCACACTGCTGATTGATGTCCTTTAATGGAAAAGGAGTGCCCCAAGCTATACATCCAAAGCTTGATTCCCTCCCTATGGATTGTGAGTTCCACAATGAACACACATAAAAAAGAGCAAATAATCCCATTTATCCAAGTCACTAGCAAAACAGAAATCAGAGAAAGTATACCTAAGAGAATATATACTAAACAAGACAGAGGAGAGGAGCTCTCTCTTTGGGATTGAGATAATGCAGCTCAACCAAGAGAGAGTCCCAGTTTTCACCCAAGGGTAAAGTCCCCAGTCTCTAACAGGATTGGGACATCATTGAGCTAGCCAGCTTCCCCACATGTTGGTCTCTTCCCAGAATCTTTTTCCCTCCAGAGTCCTAAAGAGAGGCTGGAATATATTGACACTGGAAGACTGAAGACCGAATCTCTTTTCTTTCCAGCTCTCACCAATTCCACCCTCATGCGAGAGTAGAACATTTAGTAACCAATATCCAACAGTGAGGAGAGAGTTCCATACAGGCCCTTTGAGCCAAGGGTAACATGGGTGTTGCAGTTTCATGATGTGTCATGGTGGAACCATCTCAAAGAATTCTAATCCAAGTACAGGCATTTATTGAAATTGACGCCTCTCATGGAGCAGGCCTTAGCCTGGAGGAACCAGCAGCTTCAGAGAAAGCAAGATAGATTTTTATGGGGTAAAGATGTAATTCTGTAACAGAAATTATGAATATTAAAAAAGCAAGAGGGATTTGTTAAGGGATTAGTCAATAGCGGAGGGGTCCCAGCCAGAGTGGAACTGTGCATGCGATTACCCACAATATATACAGAAAAACCCATTTTAGGGGGATAATGATATTATTATAAGCCTCTCTACATCATAAGCTCACCTAAAGGACAGCTTTTGCTATCCCTGCATACGTACCTACTTAGAGAAAGTCCCTTCTGTTATTTTGGGGTCTACATCCTACTTGGGCATCCTGGTGGTGCTGCTTTCTGATTAGCTGAGTATTGTGGTCCTGCCTGACACTGGATGGATGTGGTTGTGGTTGAGTGCATGGACATGCCTGCTATATTCTGAGGAATGGGTCTGGGGGTAGTAGCTAGCTAGAGGCAGTGACTGGGATCCCATCACATGGACATACCTGCTGTTTCTGTGAGAAATATGAGTTCCTGGACACACTTGTTGTTCTAGTGAGCAGTGAGGCATATGTGAAAAAGTTAGGATATTGAGTGTGCATTAGGGGGCAAGTGGCTAGGTACAGGCAGTGGACCTGCTGCCCAATGGGGCCTATAAGAAAGTTAGAATATTGGGATTTGGGGCAGCTTTATTAGGATTCCATCACAGGGATAAATAAATGTAAAGTATAACACTTAGATTCAAGCAATCAATTTCACAAGTCCAAGACAGGGAACATATTGCTAGAGGATTTTAGTAGATTGCAGCCTCAACATGGGTTAACTGTTGTCATATACAGGGATGTGTGTGGTTAAATGTTTAGCAAATGATTCTGGGAGTGGGGGGAAGGGTACAAGTGGAATACATTGAAGTTTTAATCTGCATTATAATATTTTCTCTACCTCTTTCAGACAATCAATAAATCAAACCTTGATTTGTAGCATTTGTCAGTTTCTGAAGCATTTACCCATCTCATGCTAAAAACTTAACTATCAGTCAAATAATGCTTGCATACAAAATTTCAAGGTAATAAAACATACATTAGAAGTACAGGAAAGCCTTTAAATCAACCCCCAGAATATGCAAAAACACACAAAAGGATTTACTGTAATCCCTAAGCAATCCCTGCAATTATCCTCCCTCTCTGGGAGCCCCATTTTCCCCAGGGCCCTCCAGATTCACAGCACCTAACCTCAAAAGGCAGCAATATTGGGGTTCTTGGTGAGCTTTCCTCAGGGATATATACAATCCTCTAGAACCATTTTTATCATGTGGTTTGCACTCCTCCCAATTAATAGATAGATATTCATTGTCTTACTAGAAATCTAAATCATTAAATAGTAGCTATATAGGCATTCAGCCTTACTTTACTACCCTGAGGGCATGTTCCCTTGGAAGTGAAATGCACCTGAGGTTACTGGAAAGACATAACACCAGAAGCATCTGAATAACTCGTGGTAACAGCAGAAAGCAAGGTCAGGTCCCTTGCTCCCCTATACTGTAACTATAGCCCCTTTTCTCTCATTCTCAGCACAGGAATTCTCATGAAGAGTCTCACTGCCTAGGAAATGAAATATCCCTTCTCTTAAATGCTTAATAAATTCAATCTCCAAACTTTCAGACTTGGAGTTGATAAAGAAGCAGTCCCCCTAAGGCCAGTACTGACCGGAAAATCCCCTTCTCTGACCAGAAGGCCAGGTTGTTCTGGGAAATACCCCCCCCCACACACAATCTAGATTCTAGGGCTTAGGAATTCAAACCGTACAGGAACTATCGCCCTCTTCTAGCCAAACAGCTGAGGTTCAGGAGAAATAAACCCTCTTCCAAGAGCTTCTATCACTTCAACTGTATGGATGCCCTTTTCACAGTGGCCACCTTTGAGCAGTTACACTATTTGCTCTCTAGAGCTGAACCTGACAACTCTCCCATTGAACCACTTACTTACTAGCTGGGCAAATCACTTAACCTTTTTTTGGCCTCAGTTTCTTTATCTGTAAAACAGATAATAACAGTGTCTACCACACAGGGATTTTGTGAGGCTCACATAAAGCACTTTGTAAACCTCAGAGGGCTAAACAAATGCCTTTATTACTATTGTTAGAACTTCATAGGTCTTGGCTTCCTACACTGTAAAATCAGAGCATTTTCCTAGGTGATTTCTGAAGATTCTTCTAGTTTTGACATTCTATGAACAGACAGCAAGTACGCAGCACTGAACTGAAAAGAGCCATGGAGTTAGAGAATCTGAATTCCAATTCTGACTTTGCCCCTTACTGTGTGTCCTTGGGCAAGTAAGTAACCTTACTTGCACCTCAGTTTGCTTTATCCATATATAAAGCGAAGGAGTCAATAGAGTATGTCAATCACATCACCCCACCAACATTAAAAGCAAGTGTCAAGATGCTAACTAGTACCAAGTATTGGTAAAGGTACCAGGGTTAGCATCTTGAAATTTCAGTCAATCATAGACTTAGAGTAAGTGAAGAAAAAGTCATTGATCAGTTGTAATGATGATGTTGTACAGGATATATGTTCCAATTCACTGAGGAAACTCAGTTATATCCTGTGGATTGTCTATAAAATATTCACTTCCGGATCAAGAAAATTGACTTCCTGGCATTAAGGAGACAACATATCAGCTACACCTTGGAGAAGGAATTGATGGGGGGTGGGGAACAGGACAGGGGAGAGTCCTGGCCTCTGTCTCAGCTTCAATCTCCCTACTTACCCACATTTTGATTCAGGAACTTCAAACTTCCCTCCTTACCACTACTGTCCTAACCAAGTCCCCTGTTCAGCATTGGCTGATGACATTACTTGAATCCAAGAACAGGAGCATCAAGTTGATTTCTTCTATCTGTTTATCTATCTATCTATCTATCTATCTATCTATCTATCTATCTATCTATCTATCTGTCTGTCTGTCTATCTAGGCTGACGTCTCCCGTGGCATGCTGAACTATCTCCAGTCATCCTGATCAATATCTTGCCATTGGACTCAGATGACTCTGGAGGAGAAAGTGAGGCTGGTGACTTTACACAGCCCTCCCTCCCTCAAATCCAACTCAATTACAAGTCATGTGATCATCTCCTTGATGTCTTGGTCCTATTGGAGAACAAAGGACAAACCCCAATCACACACAAAGTGGGCAGTTGCATTAGAAGGTATCTAAGGTCCTTCCATCTTTAAATTCTGTGATGTGAAGCCATTGGCATGGGATTGTTCCCCAGTGACCATGGAGCCCTAGGGCTCCAACATGCCCCTAGAGAGCACTCTCAGTCCAAAGTTGAGCTGAGAACAGTGGATACTGTTTTACTGCTGCTGCTAAGAAAGGACTGCCAGGTATTAAGTCATTCTTGGAGCTCTGACAACCAGAAGAGATTCAACCAATAAATCCAGACGGTGTTTGTGTTATCCTCTTTCCTTCCTTCTGTCTACACCCACTCAGAATGAGTCTTGTCTTCCTTCCCTACTCTTAAGCTCTCCTCCCTTTCACCCCAAAGTTTGCTGGGGTGTTAAGGGAGTGTAAATCACTCATCCGAAGTCACAACTAGAGTTGCCTCAAGGGCACAACAAATTAATGTGATCATCTGAGATTTGTCCCTCTCCCGTAATCTCCTCAGCCTGTTGCTGCCTCAGAGACTGGGCAATGACTCATAATAACAGTTCCAATTCCTATGGTGTTTCAAGGTTTACAAAGCACTTTTCTCTCAATAATGCTGTGAGGTTTCAGTATAATGCACACGCCCAGGTGATATTAAATAAGACCCAAGGCTTCTCTCGTAATGTTTAGAGCAGTGGACCTTTGAATGTACACACTTAGAAGCTGTGTGGCCACAGGCAAGTCCCTTCGCTTCTCAAGGACTCAGTTTCTTTGACTGTAAAATGAGACCAGTAATAGTACTAGAGATGGAAGCAGGGAGATTACACTACCCCCACTTGACATTCAGTTGTTATGTGACATGGGCAAATCATTTACCCTTTTTTGCCTCAGTTTCCTCATCTGTAAAATGAAGAAAATCATACCCAGATTGTAATTTCTCAGGCACTGACCCATGTTCTCCTGAGGAAGAACCAGTAGAATGTTGGGTTCATTGTGCAACTAAAGCTAGGTCCTGATTAGTAGGAATAACAAATCCCACAAAGTGGTCACATTTTTTAAGATTCTCACTACATATTTTTCATTGACCAGGAACTAATCACCCATATTTTAAGTAACTGTAATTTTAAAAAGTGTAAATTTGAATGCAAGTGACCACTTCATAGGATTCATTTTTCACACTAAGTGGGAAGTGGATGTACCGCATCGGCAAGGAAATAATGTAGAAAAATGGGGCCCACAGCTGAGAAGCCTTAAAGGACCAGCCTTTGGACTGCTGAGTTATTTAGGTATGAAAATCCTGAATCACATGGTAGGAATTATGTCAAAGACAGAGAAGAAATTTGCTGGTGGCAATGAAGTTCAGCAAGTGAATATACCATTTCTCAAAATTACCTTTCAACATAACAGGGAGAAACCCTCTTATCTTGTGATACATAGTGGTAGTTTTTTAAAGAAGTTGGTAGAGTATATAAGACCTGAAAATGCATGAGATTAGACTAGAACAAGCAAATGTAAAGTGTCCTTTAGGATAGAGCTGAGCAAGCACCTAACTGATACTGAATTAGAAAGAAAGCATTGGATAATTATAAAGGGTAGGCTGTTTGGTGATGTCACCTAACTTATAGTTAGAAAGTCATTTTAATTCTTAGGACTTATCACACGTCATGGATGATAGTAAACCTCTTTAGGTCTCTATTTACCCAAAGTGAAAAAAAATTGAAAAATCAGTGTATTTTAACCTCATCCGAGCAGCCCCTCTGTTCTATGCAAAAAAGCAAATCCAACACTGGCTAGAGAATTTTAAGACTTTTCTGCAAGTAGCAGCAACAATGATGACTGCAGAATTATGAGAGACATTCATACCTTTCTTATACTTTCCCCAGCAATATGTCACATTCTTGTTTTCCTTTTCTGATCTGCATTCTGACCCCAATCACCAGTAAAAAATAAAATAATTGCAACCTTAGCAAATCTAATGAGGCACACAAACATTTGTAACATACATCATCAACATGAAAAACATAAAAATTGACATATTGTATGACCATGAAAATAGTCGTATTATGATATTATGTGCCAAACATGAACACCTATGGTCAGCATAGGGAACTCCCAGGGAAGAAATGCCTGATACTGAAAGCTGGGGTCTTGCCTGCTAAGACTTGCCCACAGTCACAGAGGTATTTGTCAGAGGGGCAATTGAATTGAGAGATTCAGGGGAGGCTGTAGATTGACAGAAGAGTCCAAAAAAGAGGTCAAAGGGCAGAGGTAATCTCAGCCTGAGCCTCAGTAACTTCAGATCTGAGAAGAACTTCAAGAGCTGTAGTTATTTCTGCAGAGGAAAAACTTATTAATCGTAACACCTCCATTCGTTCATTCATTCCTTCCTTCAGTCAGTCATCAAGCATTTAATATAGCAGTCCCTGCTACGTCCCAAGTTTCCATATGACCTATGGTTTGTAGAAGATTCTATAGATCTGTGTTCACGTACCTACCTCACAGTGTTGTTAGACTCAAATGAGATAATATATGTAAGATGCTTTACAAATCTTAAAGCCTCTATTAATGTCGGCTATTATTATCATAAACTCCCTACTTCCCCCATCACCAAGGTAAAGAGGTCAGGACAATGCCTCCCCATCTTCCACCCTCCCCTGCCCAATATCCTCCCCTGTACCCAAGGGCTACCCTTTTATGACTTCTTTTCCCTTTTCAGTTGCCCTGGATCTTCACCATAAACTGATTTCACCTGTATTACTGTTGCCACCACCCTTACCCCCTAGAGCCTCCCCAAATATCCTAGGCTGGCCTTTGGCCACAGATATCAATTAATCACAACTTCTGCCCCTTATGTCTCCTGAAAGCAGTGGAAGAATTAGTCTGGTTGCTATGCTTCTGTGGGTATCTTATTTCCCTGGCTCAGCTCTAAGCTTCTGGGAAATGGAGATTGTATCTGATACAGGATCCTGGAACTCAAGTTGGGAGTGATCTTTGAGGTCATCTAGCACAGCCTTCTTGTTTTACAGATGAGGAAACTGAGGCCCAGAGATGTTCAATGACTTGCCCAAGGCCACAGATGCTATAAGAATTCAAGATGGGATATGAACTGGGCTTTCTGATTTCAGATTGAGTACCACATCACCTTCTTCAAGATATATCTTTGAATTGATCTTTCAGCCCATCTTTCTACTGTATCATATTACTTCCTCGAAGATATATCTTTGAATTCTCCACTTCTCTCAGAATAACCCAGCATAAGTGCTAAGAATCCATATGTGTTCCACACTACCCCTTCTTTTGTTTTTTCCATTTAACTTGCCAAATAGGGTCAAATGGTAATAAAACGTGATCCAACCTAACAAACCAAGAGAAATTTATTTTATATCTACAAAGTCTAAGTAAGGTACTGTGCTAGGTACAGGGGGAGAATGGGTTCATTTTTTTTTTTATTCTTGAAAATAATTCTTTTTATTCTTTTTTTTATTCTTATTCTATTCTAAAATTGTAGATAAAGAAGCATGATAAGTCAGAAGGGGAGATTCGCAGTTCTCTAAGAAAATCTAAGGAGGGAGAAGTCACTTTTAAATTGGGTGGAAAGGTGGTGAGGGGATAGTAGATCTCAGAAGGCTTTGTGGAGGAGGTTGGTACCTGGGCTGGGCTTAGAACACAGAGAAAGATTTCAACAGGCAAAGATGAGACCAGGCCTTCAGGACACACTGTGCCAGGGGTGGAGAACCTGCACCTTGAGGTCACATGTGACCTCTAGGCCATCAAGTGCAGCCCTTTGACTGAATCCAAACATCATAAAAGGACTTGAGGACCTACACCCTGAACCAAAACACAGAAGCAGAACCAGCCATAGCGAGATAAGATCAGCAACAGTTTTATATGAAAAGGATATGAAAAAGAGTCTGGAAAGAGAAAAAAGAATAGATCCAGTTTGTGGAGGATCAGTCAGTCAGTCAAACAGCACTTATTAAGTGCCTACTCTGTGCCTGGCACTGAACTAAGTGCTGACGATACAAAGAAAGATG
The DNA here is from genome assembly GCA_023548195.1 of Bettongia penicillata ogilbyi. Taxonomy (NCBI): domain Eukaryota; kingdom Metazoa; phylum Chordata; class Mammalia; order Diprotodontia; family Potoroidae; genus Bettongia; species Bettongia penicillata. The sequence goes on along the minus strand of JAJHZJ010000055.1, from coordinate 2,998,540 downwards.
AAAGACCATCCTTGCTTTCTAGAAACTCACAGTCTAATGAGAGAGAAAACATGCAAACTATATACAAATAAGAGAGATACTTGAATGCTAGGGTTAGTGAGCACAAGAAATAGGGAGTCACTGAAGGTTTTGGATTAAAAGGGCAATATGGTCAGACCTATGAATCAAGGAGATGTTTAGGCAGCTGCTTGGAGCCTAGATTAGAGAAGTGTTGGATAGAGGTAGAATGACCAGCCAGGAGACCACTGCAACAGTCCAATCAAAAGATAATGAGGACCTAAACCTTGGTAGCATCCACATGACTGGAGAGGAGATGGAGGGACTTAGTTCACAAAGAATGGGCAGATTCAGCTGTATTTCTGAAGAAAACCACATTTAGGGTGCCTGGGGCTAGGACAGAAATGGAGTCTTTATAATGGATGTTGGGGGGCTAGTAGTGAGAGTTGGGGAGGCTTCTTGAAGAGGCCAGCTTCCTCCCCAGTGGGGAGGAAAAGAAGGGGATGCTCATCCCTTCCTCTTTCTCCTCCATCATCCCAGCCAGCGCTGCTACCTCAACCTCAGTTTGAACTGGTCCTTCAGGTTAAGGTCTCCCCAGCAGCAGCAAGTCCACAGAAAGGAGAAAGGAGAGAGAAAGGGATGGGAAATTCTTGTGGCCATTCATTTGGGTAAATTGTGTCAGAGTGGTTAATTGCTAGCATGTAAAAGACTATACTTCTGATATTCTTACTTTTTTTCAATAAATACAGAACATTTATCAAAAATTAACACTAGTGATCCCATATATATCCCTTATATCCTGAGATGCAATCCCAGGCTATAATTTCATCATTGTTTGTATAAGCAAGAGCCAAAAAGAAAACATTATGAAATATTGAGAATATTGATCAACATCATAAATATATAACCAGAAAGAAACTTTATCATCTTACCTGATATTACTCTCTACTTCACCATACTACTTAGATGGTGAAAAAATGTGTGTATATATGTATGTGTGTACATATACATATAAAAATAGCTTTTCAGAAATTATAAAGCTTTTGGACCATAAAATGTCATGATAACAAAGATTTTAGGGGACAACTTTACCCTGCTCCCTCCCCCATCACTCATACCTCCAAAAAACCACTGTAATTTCTGCTCATGACTGATGATGAGTTATTCAGTCCCAAGTATCCTGGCCTCTGTAAGCCATCCTATTACCCAAAGAGAGTTTCAAACCCTCATGTTTGAAAGTTTACCTCTTTTGGAGTTTGAACATTCTTACTTTTATTTTTTAAACAATGTTTTATTTTCCCCCAATTACATGTAAAAACAATTTTAACTTTTTTTTTAAAGTTTTGATTCCAAATTCTACCTTTCCCTCCCTCCCCTCCCCGCTCCCTGAGATAAGTAATCTGTTATAGGTTATACATGTACAATCATGAAAGCATTTTCATATTTGTCATTTTGTACAAGAAGACTGAAAAAGAGAAAGAAAGAAAAAGAAAGGAAGGCAGGAAGGAAGGAAGGAAGGAAGGGAGAAAGTGGAAAATAGTATGCTTCAGTCTGTATTCAGACAACATCAATTCTTTCTCTGGAGGAGGGTAGCATTTTTCATCATGAATCCTTTGGGATTATCTTGGATTGTTGTATTCCTGAGAATAGCCATAAACTTCTATTATTTATATACATTTAAAACAGGATAAATCTCAACACTGTAATATAGTGTACAACTCTTCCTGGGGTTGCAGAGTGTTAAACCTGGAAGGGGCCTTGTGGTTCATGTAGTCCAACCCTCTTATTCTACTTACAAAGGAAATGAGGTCCAGAAATGGGAGATGATTTGTCCTTGGTCACCCAGATGGTTTCCAAGTGAGACTTAGCTTCCTGTTTTGTACACCAGTATTCTTTCCACTATATCGCTGTCTTCCCAGATAGGTTGGGGAGGTCTGAGATAAAGTTTTGTTGTGGTTTTTTTTTGTATCTCCCACGGTGCCTTCTCACAAAACAACTCATCTCTCATACAGAGCTGACCTGGCAGAGAGTTCCCTTGATCTGGACAATGGCCGTGGTCTCTGTTTGCCCAAGGCTCCCAGACAGCTGAGACCTCTTGCTCCTGAGTTTAGACAAACAGATATCACTCTTCTGGTGGCTCTGGAGATACTCCTTGTAGTTATTAGAGAGCAGAGTGTAGAGGAAGGGGTTGATACAGCTGTTTCCATAGGCCAGGCAAGTGACAACAAAATTGATATAGACTCCAGTGTTGCCAGTACTACTCCCTGGCTGCTGGTCATAGATGCTCAGTAGCTGCCAAAGCCAGAAGGGGATGAAGCAAATCCAATATGTGAGGACGATGCTAAAGATCATGTAAAGGACTTTTTCCCGGGGGCACCTCTTGGTTCTCTCAGCAGTGAAGGCAACAGTTGTCTGGGATTGCCAATAGGTCCTGGCCAGCCTGCCATACAGGTAGCAGATGGCCAGTCCAGGGGCCAAGATGCAGGTGTGGAAGAGGATGGTGAGATAGACCTTATAGGCTCCCAGCTGCCAAGTTGGGTGACACATGTGCTTGGTCACCCCATCTCGATGGCTTGTGCGAAGGTCTATGAGGATCATGGTAGGCAGGGCCAGGAGGAAGGACACCAGCCACACGATGCCAGTGACCATTCTTCTGTAGTTCCTAGATCGGCTGATAGTGTCCAAGGGTTTCACCACAGCCAGGTATCTCTCAGTGCTCATGACAGTGAGGATAAAGATACTGGCATGCATAGTGAGGAAGTCTAGACTGAACAGGGTCCTACAGCCAATGTCACCAAAGTACCAATCCTTGGCAAAATAGGTGCAGACCACAAAGGGTATAGTGGACAGATACAGGAGATCTGCCAGGGCCAGGTTAACAATATAAATATACATGGAGCCTCCTAACTTCATGGAAGAATTTATGACCACCAAAGTATAAATATTGCCTACAGTGCCCACCAGGCACATCAGGGCCAGGACACATCCCAAGAAGAAAGTAATAAAGATGCCATTGCTGTCCCCTGGTCCTTCAAAGGTAGCATTGGTGGTGACATTTGGGAAGTGACCCAGCTCCATGTCACAGTATTACAACAGGAGAGCACAATCAGGATCCGGCAAGCCCACTGCAGGTAAGGGGATGTGCACAGAACCAAAGATTAAGGCTGGTGGCAGATCAGGAATCGAGGAAGTCAAGATGGTGGCCAAAAGACGGGCAGGGAGCTCAGACCAGGTCAAATTAGGAATCCGCAAGACTGGAAGAGTGAAGACAAGTCACCTCATCTCAGAGTGTCCTGAGGTAAATCTGACACCAAGGCCAGAGTCTGTTTTTATCTAAAGGCTTCTTATCGACTTTCTGTTAGGAACCAATTGCAGGGTAGAGGCAGCCCTGAGCCTGCCCAGAGGAGAAAACCGCTAAATGGTTTGAAGGAGATAAAGGATTCTGATTACGTGCAGCAGCTCCCCTCCTAATGGTGTGGGGACTGTCAGGTTTCAGTTGTGAAAGTGCAGAGGAGAGTCAGACCTTCATGCTGTGGGCACAGCAGAAATGAGCTCACCAGCAAGCTTCTCAACTCCACCAAAAAGCACTCCAAGTTCCCAAAAGGCATGTGGCAGTTCTCACCCCACCATGGCTGCTCTGGGCACAAGTGGGCTTTGGCACCCAAATCCTCATTTAAGGCAGAAAAAAAGGAAATCAATCAACTCTTACCATGAAATGAGGTAGAGAGAGGCTTCCACAGGAAGCTGGCCAGAGGATGACTCCTGAGGGAGCTGGGATGGGGTCAGGGCTCAGAGTGAAAGTTGGAAGGCAGAGAGCTAGCAGGCTTTTCTTCCCCAAAGCAGACTCCCGACAGATAGCTCAACTCAGTTCCTTCTGCAGCCTGCTTTGTGCAAGTGATCAGCTCTGACTCCATGGACTGAAGAGAGCTTGGCAGGTGGCTAGGATCCCAAAACACCGCAAAGGCCCTGCCTATGATGTCAGGGATGGGCTGTAGATGAAAAAAAGCAGAGCACCCTCAGCTCCCTGGCCAGTCACAAGCTACATTCCCCATTTTATCACCCGTTGAAGAGATTTCAGAGCCCAGTGCCTTAGACGTGTCTTCTCCAGTACTAGGCAAATAAGCTGCTTCTCTCCACCCAGATGGGAGGGGAATTTAAAATTGCCAGCAAAGGCGGCAAATCTTGGGATGAAGTGAGCAGCCCTAGTCCAGGGAAGGCTGATTTCTCAGTAGGCTAGGTGAGAGGTATTGCCAAGTGCAGCTAGAGGCAGCTAGCTCTCCCGGTAAAGAGACATGCTAATCATTTGCTGGTGGGTAGCAGATACAGTGAGTGACTGAGGGCTGCTTTGTCAAGCCTAGAGAGTTTCTCTAGGGGACGGGGAGGGAAGGGAAAGATAGATATCAGTTCATTCTTCCTCTAGGACTTACTACACACACACACACACACACACACACACACACACACACACACACACACACACACACTGACCTAGCAGCCCTTCACACTCTCGGATCTGCTGTTAGAGGAGAGATAGCAGCAGCTATGCCATACTAGCTCCTTGTCCCTGGGTGACTGGGACCTGTTGGCAACCTCTGTCCTCCTTCCTGTAACACCTGGCCAGACAAGCTTCTGGCTGCAGCCGGAGCCTAACGTGTGATTTTTTAAAAGTGATTCCTGATTAGCCCCTCTGCTTTGGGGCTGTATATTTTGACTTCATTCCCTGTTCTTCTTGGCTACCTCTAGAGGACAATTGAAATAACATCTGGATGGGTCTGAGGTATGCTTGGAGATTCAGGGCAAATGTAACTAGCTCCCTTCTCTGGAAAACCGCTCTATCCCTGTCTGTCCTACCCCTCCCACCATGTAGGAGACGGATGAAAAATCAGAAAGAAGAGGCTGGAGGGTGGGGATGATGTAGACAGTGGAATGAGTAACTGGAACATGTCACTGTGCCCCAGTCTGGCATGTTTCAACAAGAATATTAGCATTTGATTCTCCCTGAGGTGGTCTGATGATAACATTGCTTCTAATACAAAAACCTGGGACTCTCCTTCATATTTAAAGTGCTTAGAAATCTCCAAAACAGAAACGTAGGATCAGAGATTTAGCATTGGAAGAGACACCCTCATTATGTAGATTGGGAAATAGAAGCACCAGAAGTGTGCTGCCCAATGTCCCACTAGTAGTAAATGGCAGAGCCCAGGTTCTTTGATTTCTAATTCAGTAGGGATGGCATCCTGGGAAGGTACAATACTTAAATACTGATTGGGTCTTTTCTAGGCTATTCTTTGCCTTGGTATTACTGGCAACCTATCCAAATTTCTGTCTTGAAACTCTTGGTCTGCACTAGGAAGTAGCCCAGTCCCTGCCCTGGCCTGCCTTCTCTCTCGAAAAGTATTTTACAGGGGCAGTTAGGTGGTACAGTGGATAGAGCACCAGCCTTTGAGTTGAAAAGAGCTGAGTTCAAATCCAGCCTCAGATACTTCCTACCTGTGTAACCCTGGGCAAGTCACACTGCCTCCTGCCCCCAAGAAAAAGAAGATATTTTGCAAGGGTAAAGTAGAATGACTTCCCTAAGTAACCTGGCGAGATGTTATAGCTGTGCTATGGTCCTAGGGTGATATTTAACCTGAAGATGAAACAGGAAATGTTTCTGAATGAGTTCTAGGATCCTTGGGCTCACATTCCCAACCCCTGATTTCTTTTCCCATTCCACTTCTCTTAGGAGATGGGTCCCAAGTAGATCCAACCTCAGGGACAAAAAGTGCCAATATTTCCCATGATCTCTATTTTCACAGACAGCACTTGCCTCTTACAGATGGGGGAAATGGAGCTCACAAGAAAATGGTTTCCAGCCAATCTATGTCCTAGCTAATTAAGAACTGATCTATCCAGATTTCCTCAGGCTGCTAGCCCATCCCATTCCTTTGATCTCTTTGCTTCCGTCTCAAGAGTGGAACCACAGGTGGAAACAATACTTGGCAAGAAAAAGAGACCTTGAAAGTCCTAGCTAGTTATCTCTAGACTAAGAACAAAGTGTGTCTGAGGCTAAATCAGTGGGGAAGACCAGGAGGTGGTTACTTGATACACTAATTCTCAGTTCTCTCTGCACTGCTCTCCCTAGAACAATAGCTGTCTGACTCACTTTAGAGAAAGGACTCAAGGATTTTTCCTTGAAAGATGTTGCATTCCTTCTGATAAAGGATGGCATCCTGGAAAGGTACAACACTTAAATACTGATGGGGTCTTTTCTGGGCTATTCCTTGCCTTGGTATTACTGGCAACCTATCCAAATTTCTGTCTTGAAACTCCTGGTCTGCACTAGGAAGTAGTGCAGTCCCTGCCCTGGTCCCTCCTTGACTGCACATAGCATCTGGCTGAACATCTTAGTTAGTCAAAAAGCATTTTTAAGTAAGAGACACGGGGTTGAGGAAACAAGGAAAGGCAAAAATACAATTCCAGTCATTGAAGAGCTCACATTCTAATGGATCTTCTTAACACAAGGCTTTTCCTCATTAAACCTGGATTCTTCTTAGCTCCACGAATATATAGTTCACATTTCTATAGCACTTTAGGGTTTACAAAAAGGCTTTCCCATAGACTAGATAGTGAAAGTAGAGGTTCTTATTCTCATTTTATAAATGAGATGACTGAGTTTCAGAAAAGCTAAGTGATTTACAACATTAGCGATAGGGTCAGCTCGATGGCACAGGGGAATAGATTCCCTGGCCCTGGAGACAAGAGGATCTGAGTTCAAATCTGGCCTGTGTGACCCTGGCTACTTAATCTTGGTTGCCTCCAAAAAAAAAAAAAAAAAGGAAAGAAAAAAGATCATAATGATCAAAACTGGAATTTGAATTTATGTCCCTGAATTTCAAGTCTAGCAAAACAAAGTTTTGTAATTTTTCTAAGCAGATACTTTTCTGTTGCTCAGAAAAGCTGCTTGTTTCAAAAGTGAGATATCATTCTTTTTTATACAGACCTTTTATTTTTACTTTGTGATTTAAGACAATCACTAAAATAACATTGGTGAATTCATTTTAAATGTAATTTTGATGTTAGAGGCAAATAATTTTATGAATAATGAATTTATGAAATAAATTTCTGAATAATTTTATATCATAAGGGGACTTTTTAAGCATTCAGTCAATAATTCAACAGTTAGGAAGTTCCTAGTACAAGGCACTGGAGTAGGAGCTAGAGTGATGAAGTAAAAGCAAAAACAGTTCTTTCGGTTCTTATCTCTAAAGAGTTTACATTTTACACAGAGATTCTACTAGGAGGCATACACCCCAAAGAGGCAGGTTAAAAAGAAAATCCCACATACTCCAAGATATGTATAGCAATGCTTCTTGTGGTAGGAAATAAAGTAGATGCTTATTGATTGGGAGATAGCCAAATAAATTGTGGTATATAAATATAATGGAATATTACATTACGATGTAATGATGACTATAGGGAAGCATGGAAAGACTTATGTGAACTGATGCAGAATGAAGTAAGTTTTGCCATGAAAGCAACACATCTAATGACTCTAAAAATGTACATGGAAAGAACAGTCACAAAAACCACAAAAATGAAAGCTGCAAAATTGCAAAGAACAACTTGACCCAGAGGAAGAGATATGAGAAGATATCTTGTGTAGAGGCTCCATCTGTGAAACATTGCATATATTTCCTTCCAGATTTTTTCCATGAACTAATTAGTTGTTTTTACTGTTTTTTTCTCTTCATCCTCTTTATTATTTGAAAAAATATATTCTTTGCTATCTGAGACTAGGAGGAGGAACAAAATAGGTGATATAAAAACAAAAGCTATTTTTAAAAGAAAGAGAGAGCTTCTATTTCACTAGAGAGATACATCTACCCAGCTAAGTAAAAACAAAGTCGTCAAAAGTAATTTAAGGAGAGAAAATCACTCACAACTGAGGAGATTACATAAGACTGTGGGATGGAAATAGCACCTGAACTGGGCTGTGAAGGAAGCCAGAGATTCTCCAAGGAAAGGGTGAAGAAGGCGAACCTTCCAAACATGGTGGAAGACATACGAAAAGTCATATGAATATAAAAGAATTCAAACAGTAGAGATTCAGTAATTAATTATAATTAAAGTAATTAACGATAATTAGGATGTGATGCTCTTTAGGATGACTGAGCGTAAATGCTCCTAAAAGGTCCCAATAACATGTTTGTGTTAACTTGCAGTATGCATTTAAAGATCTTAGTTCTGAGATCCCATATTCTCAAGAAGAAATGAGCTTGTCATGAGAGAGAGTGAGGGATGACAAGTGGACAACCATAGTTCTCCCTCTTGAAGTCAGGGGAGATTGAGGAAAGTCAGAAGCAGTTGAGGTGGTTTTCCTGTGATAAATTTATTAGAGGAAGTGGACAGAGTTGCCAGGCATGGGTGGGTTGCAGTCTGAATCTTGGAGGGAGCTTACAAACTGATGAAATTACAGAGCCATCTGAATATTTTTATTGTTGTCTGGTTTTGAGCATCATTTTTCTTTCTAAATATATCTCTCTGAGAGGGCTCCTGTGAGAGAGGCTGACTGGTCTTACGGCAGCCTGGTACTGTCATCCTGCTCCCTGATGAGCACCTGGGGACATCCTGGCTGGCCTGGCTCTCAAGTACAGGGTAACTATGGAACACATTAAACGTGCTAACCGCCTTTATGCTAATGACTCCATCTTCCTCAAGAAAACTCTCTATATTCCTATCCTGACTGAATTCCGGGGATAATTCAATGGACTAGATTCTGAGCAGGAAAAGGACGAGGAGAAAGAGATGTCACTGAATCAAGACAGAGCTGATGCCTCCTCAGCTTTGAGGAAAAAACAAGAGGAAGAAGCCAATGGTGAAGGTGTTTCCCCCAGATGTGGCTAGGACCTCCCCATACCCAGCTATGACCTCTCTACCATTGACTTCCTCATGAAGATTGACTCACAGATCAGTTTGTCAAAGAAGGCTGCCATCAGGAAGGTGAAGATAGGCGAGAGTGGGGTACCTGGGGAGGATGTGTATCCTTGCTTGGCTTCCCCCAAAAGCAACAATGGACCTTTGGGCAGCCACCTTATGGGACCAGGAAGATGACATCTTTAATCTCTGATACCCCCAAAGCTGTTGGGAAGAAACAGTAAAGGAGAAGCTGTCTGATGGGTGAAAGCTGAGGATCTGCCATCTCAGCCCAACCCCCAGACCTGACCTTCTTATCATGTCAGGGATTATGGAGCTATGGGAGGAATTGTAGGCAAGAATGAAAGGACTGAGATTGAGATCCTTTCCATTCTTCTGACTGCATCTTGGGATCTTTTCGATTCCATCTCTTTCCTTCCTCTCTGTGGTTCCTGTCCCAGTTCTTTGGCCTTACCATAGGGTAACCTGTTCCCCCACTCCCTCCCACCCTCCTCTCTCATTTATTTGGTGCTATATTGGAATCCTGTGTATTGGTTATTTTTGTTTTACTGGCAGGAGATGGGAGTCCTCCTAGCTCTCCAGATGGTGGCTAAGCAATGGTCAACTCCATCTAGGGAGCTCTGGGGACCCTCTGGAGTGTGGATACATCTGAGCCCCAACCCCTGCTGTGCAGCACTTAGGCACTGAACCAGCTTCCCTGGATGCTACACCAGCTTTCTCTCCCAAATCAGGAAGTGAAATGCTGTACTTGGCCTTGACCTTACTGATACTGTTTCTTTTCTCATGGCTCAGGAGATTAGAGATTTTGCTAATCCTTTCCCTCCCTGCCACCTTTCTGCCCTGTTCCATTGAACTCAATATTGGGATAGATGGAGGGTTGGGAGCAATGGTCACTGGCCATCTAGATGGGTAGTCAATGAGTTTGGGATTTAAAGAGCCAACCTGACTACCTGTGTTCTGCATGCATGTATGTGTGTACCTTTCCCTCCTATACATACTGAGCACTGCAGGATTTTTTGGTTATCTCCATGACCTCCTGGTTCCTTTCTTTCTCTCCACTGAATATTTATTTATGGTTTGTAGCACTAGCTTGAGATGTAGTTCTGTGTTTTTGAAGAGAAAAGAGCAGGCTAGGGAGTCTCTTTGGGGTTGAGTCTGCCTTATTTCATTATTTAATGTTGGATGTGGAGGAAAGTGAATGTGTTTTCCTGCTCCTCTGTCTGCGTTGATAGTGTGTTGTTAGAAATTGAAGAGATTAAACACAGAGCCCTGTAAAAAAAAAAAAGAAGAAAGTAAAGGGGAAGGGGATAAGAGGGGGAATGATAAAAAGGAGGGCAGACTAGGGGAAGGGATAATCAGAATGCATGCCATCTCAGGGTGGGGAGGAGGAGAGAAATGGTGAGATAATCTGGAACTCAAAATCTTTTGGAAGTGAATATTAAAAACTAAAAATAAATAAATAAATAAAATACATCTCTCCTCCTTCTCCTATCTAACAAACAGGCCTTTATATCAAAAATTTCTTTTTTTAAAAAAGGAAAAATAGCAGTTCACCAAAACTGAACAACTCATCAGCTATGTCTGAAAGAATATGCAGTATTCCACACTCATGGACCCCTACTTTTATAATGAAAGAAGGAGGTGAAATTTATTGGCTCTTCTCCAGGGCCCAGACAGGTCATTAAAATTACATAGCATATGGCTTTGTTGCAAACTAGAATTTTAAAAAATAAATTCAAAATCTAAGCTCCACTATGGCAGGGGCCATGTAATTTTTAGTCTTTGTATTGTCAGTGCTTAGCACAGTGTCTTATACAAAGAAGATAGTTAATACATATTCTTAGAACTGAACAAATGTATGGTGGGCCATGTGGCTTCAGTCCTAAAGGACTTGTAGATATCAATTTGTGTCATCTTTTTTAAATGAATTTATTTTTAACATTCTTTAAAAAAATTTATTTTGAGTTCCAAATTCTCTCCCTCCCTTTAGTTCCTCATCTACCTATTGAGAAGGCAAACAATATGATATCAATTATACATGTGAAATCATGCAAAATATATTTCCATATTAACTATATCCCCCCACACACATACCCCCCAAAAACAAGAAAAAATAAAGTGAGAAAATCATACTTTAATCTATACTCAGAGTTCATCTGAGTATAAAATAACTAATTAGTTGATTAATGAACTAGTTCTGCTCACTTCATTTTGCATCAGTTCATAAGGTCTTCTCATGTCTTTTCATCATTTCTTATAGCACAATAGTACCCCATCACAATCATATGCCACAACTTGTTCAACCATTCCCTAACTGATGGGCATCCCTTCAATTGCTAATTCTTTGCTGCCAGAAAGTTGCTATAAATATTTTTATACATATAGGCCCTTTTCCTTTTTTTTTGATCTCTTTGGGATACAGACATAGTAGTGGTATTGCTGAGTCAAAGGATATGCACAATTTTATGACCCCTTGGGCATAGTTCCAAATTATTTTCCAGAATGGTTGAAGCAGTTCACAATTCCATCAACAGTTCATTAGTGTATCTATTTTTCCCTCATCTCTTCCAGAATTTATAATTTCTATTGGTATGAAGTGGTACTTCAGAGTTGTTTTAATTTGCATTTCTCTAATCAATAGTGATTTAAAGCATTTTCATATGACTATAGATAGCTTTGATTTCTTCTGAAAACTGCCTCTTCATATTCTTTGACAATTTATCAACTGGGAAATGACTCTTATTTTTACAAATTTGACTCAGTTCTCTATATATTTGAGAAAACATGCCTTTAATAGAGAAATTTGACCTAAGTTTTTAAAATTTTTTAATTGTCTACAGTATACTTTACCAAAATATAGTTTCCCTGATTATCTCTTTTAATTGGGTCTATTTTTGCTTTTGCTCTTTCTGAGGTCATGATTGCTATCCCTTTTATTTCAGCTTGAAGCATTATAGATTTTGCTCCATCTCCTTATTTTAACTCTATGTGTGTCTTTCTGTTTCAAGTGTGTCTCCTGAAAACAACATATTGTTGGATTCTGGTTTCTAATCCATTCTGTTGTGCACTTCCATTTTATGGATGAGCTTATACCATTCACATTCACAGTTATGATTACTAACTGTTTATTTCCCCCATCCCATTTTATCTCTGCATCTCTATCTCTCTCAACCCTTATCAAAAGTCTGTTTTGCTTCTGACCACTTTCTCCCCTAATCTGTCCTCCCTTTTGTCATCTCTACTCCTTTCTCTTATCCCTTTCCCCTTCTATAGGAGGAGGGGTTCCTGTTGGAGAAAACAGATGTATACACCCAACTGAGTGTGAGTGTGGGGGTCTGCAAGTCTTTAGTCCTTTCAGGGTAATATGATCTGGGGAGATGAGTGGACATTGTTCTCCTAGCCTGGAGTACCTAGTAAGAGTCTCTGCTTCTCTACAGCTGCAAGTGCTAGTACTCTTCCTTGCCTCTGAAATTGTGAGCTACTGCTGCTATCACAATTGCCTCTTAGACTTCCAACTTGCATCTTCTACAGCTCATTGTATTTCATCTATTTAATGGAGGCAGATGGGTAGCGTAGTGAATAGATTGTGGAGTAGGAGTCAGGAAGACCCAAGTTCAAATCTAGCCTCAGATACTTAGTAGTTGTGAAACTCTGGGTGAGCCTTAACCTCTATTTGCCTTTGTTTAATCAATAGTAAAATGGGAATAATGATAGCACTTATCTCCCAGATTATTGTGAACATAAAATGAAATAATATTTGTAAAGTTCTTAGCACAGTCTAGCACATATGTACACACTCAATAAATGCTTATTTCCTTCTCTTTTTCCCCTCTTCCTTTCTCTTTGTTATAAAGGATAGTTAACTGAGAGGAATTCTCCAAATTCTTCTTTGGGAAGAATTTGAAGAAGAGGGAGAAGAGGAGGAAGTCATAGGAGGGATATATTGGGAAAATGTAGGTGATACAAAATCAAAAGATATCAATAAAATTTATTTTAAAGGAAAGAAAATTCTGTAGAAGAGTAGTGAGAACTCTAAACCCAAGAGTCAGGGGTCTTGATTTCTAATGAAGGATTCACCATGAATTGGTTGCATGATGTTAGACAATTCATGTCCTTTTTCTCTGACATCAGAATATGGCTTACTTGAAATTTTCAAGGAAAAACAAAATTAACCTAATTCTCAAATTAGCTTATGGGGCATAGTCAGCCAATGGGCAGCTAGGTGGTGAAGTGGATAGAGCACCAGGCCAGCAGTCAGGAAGATTCATCTTCAGGAGTTCAAATCTGGCCTCAGGTACTTATTAGTTGGAGAAGGAAATGGGAAACCACTCTAAAATCTCTACAAAGAAAATCCCAAATGGGATCATGAAGAGTCAGATATGACTGAAAAGTGATTGAACTGTTAATAATATCAATAGAGCCAAATTATCTAATCACCATTGCCCTGGTCACCTTGCGACACAGTCAGTAAAGTAGTATAGTCTGGTTGATGTCTGATTTAAAGAGACTACTAAACTGTACATAAGGATCCAGAAAGCCACATGTTAACATTTTCTACGTTGTATTGTATTTCATTTGTTTTGTTAAATACTTCCCAATTACATTTTAATCTGCTTCAATCACACAGGGGAGCGTTTTGGGCCCCATGCAGCATGATTGATACCTCTGGTCTAGAGCAGAAGAAAACGTGCTGGATTTAGAGCCAGAAGAGCTGGATTTGAATCCTGACTTCGATACTTTCAATTCCATTTGATTTAATAAGCATTTTTAAAGTAGCTACTGAGTGCCAAACACTGTACCAGATACTAGAGATACAAAGACAAAAATAAAAATGTTCCCTGCCCTAATAGAGTTTATTTCTCAGTTTCCCTTCCTAGATCATCATCCATATCACAGCCCCTAATTGTGGTTGTTCCCCAAGGTTTTATCCTAGGCACTCTTCTCTACTCTATCTATACTCTCTCTTCATAATTCCACTAACTCTCATAAATCAAACTATCACCTCTATTAGATGACTCTCAGATTTATCTACTCAGCCCTAGTATCTTCCTTTTCTTTTTCTTTTTCTTTTGGAGGCAATTATTGGATTAAATGACTTGCCCAGAGTCACACACAGTCAGTAAGTAAGTAAATACAAAATTTATACAAGCTAAGTTGGTGGCAAGATGGGCGCTGACAGCTGGGTCTGGGGGTTAGGATGGGGGTTTGAGGAAGAGAAGAAATCGGGAGAGGCTTCATGTAGGAGGGTGACACTTGAATTGAACCTTGAGTAGAAGTAGAGGTTCTTAGGTGAAATCAGGGATGAGGAGGGAGAGAATGCATTCCAGCAAAGAAGGAAACACTGTGCCAAGAGGGAGATTTGGATTCCAGCACAAGTAGGCCAGTTTTGGAAAATGTAGAGCAAGCATCAGGGTGGCACAGAGGTTAGAGGCTGGGGTCTGGAGCAAAGAAGACTTGAATTCTAATCCAGCCACAGACACTTACTAGCTGTGTGACCTTGGACAAATCACATAATCTCTGCCTTAATCTACTGGAAAAGGAAATGACAAACCACTTCATGGTCTTTACCAAGAAAACCATATGGACACTATTGGTGTGGTATCATCCAGGGGTCAGAAAGAGTCAGACACAATTGAAAAACCAGAACGGGGTGTCAATCTCAAATAGAAATTGGAGCCACTAGTGTGTACATAAAGATCCCTGGGAGCTGAATATTGTTTTAACTTTAAAATAAAATATTATCAGTGTTTTATTGTATTTTTATTTGTTTTTGCTAAGCATTTCCCAATTACATTTTGATCTGGTTCCGGAGCACTCTCCGGGCCCTCTTAACCTCATGTTTGATGAAGAATGCATGAGCGGGCATAGCATGAAATGTCTGGAAAGACAGGTTGGAGTCAGACAGTTGGTCATCTCCTCTACTATCATCATCAACTACCTTGTCATGGACTCCAGAGACCTGACTGGTGACTGGCTCTCCTGGACAGTCATACTTCATTACTTCATTGTCTTTCATTACTTCATAACTTTTCCAGTATGTCCCTTCCCTCCAACACTCCCCTCTAAACGAACCATATCAACTCTGTCATTGTTGAATGGAATGTGCCAATCTACTCCCCTTGGCCCCACTTGCTTTCCCTATGACTTTCCCAGACAAGGTTCATCTCCTCTCAGCTTTCTCCTCCCAATAGAAGTTAAGTTGCTTGAGAGTAGGGATTGTCTTTTTTTTGAATTTATATCTCTGGTGCTTAACACAGTAGTTACCACCTACTAAGTTCTCAATATTGCCTTTAAAATTCTTTCATTTGGGGGTGGAGCCAAGATGACGGAGTAGAAAGACTCACGTATGCTAGCTCCGAACCCACAGCCCATATATTTCCTGCAAGAAGAACTCCCCACAAATTCTGGATCACTGCAAGGTGTGCAGAAACACAGTGGAAAAGATTTCCATTCCAGAGAGCCCTGGAGAGCGGTCCCCAGGGGTCTGTCATGCCCCAGAAAGTGGAGTCCACCCCTGTGCTGCCCTGGCCGTGTGGCCCCAGAGGAGCAGATCCGAGCAGGCTTCAGGGACGGAACCTCCGGTGGCCACGAAGGTCCCTCCGCCCACAGACGCTACAGGTCAGTGAGAGAGATGTCTGGGCTGGCTGAGAGGGGAGCAGGGTGTCTCCGTGACTTGAGCCCCCTCGGAAGGAAGCGGCAGAGGCAGAGACAGCGGCAGAGGCAGGGGCAGGAAGCGGCGGAGGCAGGGGCAGCGGCAGAGGCAGCAGCGGCGGCGGCCAGGGACTCCCCGAGCAGGCAGGCAGAAGTTGAGGTCTCTGCATAAAGCCCCTGAGGGAGCTGAGCCTGGGAGGCAGCCCTGCCCCAACCTGAGCACCAGAACTTAAGCTCATATTGAATAGCAGCCGCTCCCGCCGCAGAAGGCCCATTTGAATCTCAGACCCCAAGCACTAGCTGGGCGGATCTAGGCAGGGGTGGACAGGAATCTCAGAAGTCAAGTAACTGACTGGGAAAATACGCAGAAAAGGGAAGAAAAATAAGACTATAGAGTCCTACTTTGAGGGGGTGCAAATGTTCCCGCCTTTCAATTCCGATGACGAGGAACTATTCTTACCATCAGGGAAAGATGTGGAGGTCGGGGCCTCTGTATCCCAGACATCCCAGGGGGATGTCCAGTGGGCTCAGGCCATGGAAGAGCTCAAAAAGGATTTTGAAAATCAAGTTAGACAGGTGGAGGAAAAACTGGGAAGAGAAATGAGAGAGATGCAAGAAAAGCATGAAAAACGGGTCAATACCTTGCTAAAGGAGACCCAAAAAAATGCTGAAGAAAATAACACCTTGAAAAATAGGCTCACTCAATTGGCAAAAGAGGTTCAAAAAGCCAATGAGGAGAAGAATGCTTTCAAAAGCAGAATTAGCCAAATGGAAAAAGAGGTTCAAAAGCTCACTGAATTTAATAGTTCTCTCAAAATTAGAATGGAACAGATGGAGTCTAATGACTTTACGAGAAACCAAGAAATCACCAAACAAAGCCAAAAGAATGAAAAAATGGAAGACAATGTGAAATATCTCATGGGAAAAACAACTAACTTGGAAATTAGATCCAGGAGAGACAATTTAAAAATTATGGGACTACCTGAAAGTCATGATCAAAAAAAGAGCCTAGACATCATCTTTCATGAAATTATCAAGGAAAACTGCCCTGATATTCTAGAACCAGAGGGCAAAATAAGTATTGAAAGAATCCATCAATCACCACCTGAAAGAGATCCAAAAGGAGAAACTCCTAGGAACATTGTGGCCAAATTCCAGAATTCCCAGGTCAAGGAGAAAATATTGCAAGCACCTAGAAAGACACAACTCTAGTACTGTAGAAATACAATCAGGATAACTCAAGATCTAGCAGCTTCTACATTAAGGGATCGAAGGGAGTGGAATAGAATATTCCAGAAGTCAAAGGAACTAGGACTCAAACCAAGAATCACCTACCCAGCAAAACTGAGTATAATACTTCAAGGGAAAATATGGTCTTTCAATGAAACAGAGGACTTTCAATCATTCTTAATGGAAAGACCAGAGCTGAAAAGAAAATTTGACTTTCAAACACAAGAATGAGAAGAAGCATGAAAAAGTAAACAGTAAAGAGAACTCATAAGGGACTTACCAAAAGTGAACTGTTTACATTCCTACATGGAGAGACAATATTTCTAACTCTTAAAATTTTTCAGTATCTGGGTAGTTGGTGGGACCACACACACACATACACACACATCCACGTACATGCGTGCACGCACACACACATACACACATGCATGCACATGCAGAGACAGAGAGCACAGAGTGAATTGAATAGGATGGGACCATCTCTTAAAAGAAATTAAGGTAAATGGTGAGAGAGAAATTTAGTGGGAGGAAAGAGGGTGAAATGGAATGGGGTAATTATATATCATTCAAGAGGCAAGCAGGAGACTTTTTAGTGGAGGGGAAAAGAGGAGAGCTGAGAAAAAAGAAAACAAGAAGTTTACCCTCATCACATTTGACTAAAGGAAGGAATAAAATGCACACTCATTTTGGTATGAAAACCTATCTTACAATACAGGAAAGTGGGGGAGAAGGAGATAAGCAGGGGGGGGGATGATGGTAGGGAGGGCAGTGGGAGGAGGGAGCAATTTGAAGTCAACACTCTTGGGGAGGGACAGGCTCAAAAGACAGAATAGAAACAATGGGGGCAGGATAGGATGGAGGGAAATACAGTTAGTCTTACACAACACGACTATTATCGAAGTCATTTGCAAAACTACACAGATATAGCCTATATTGAGTTGCCTGCCTTCCCAAAGGGAATGGGTGGGGAGGGAGGAATGGGAAGAATTTGGAACTCAAAGTTTTAGGAACAACTGGTTAGTATTGTTGTTGCTACTAGGAAATAAGACATACAGTTAATGGGGAATAGAAAATCATCTGGCCCTACAGGACAAAAGAGAAGATGGGGACAAGAGGTGGGAGGAAGGATAGAAGAGAGGGCAGATTGGTGATAGGGAAAATTAAATTGCTCGGTGTATTGGGGTGGGGGGAGGGGATAAAAGGGGAGAAAATTTGGAACCCAAAATTTTGTGAAAATGAATGTAAAAAGTTAAATAAATAAATTAATTAAAAAAAATAAAATTCTTTCATTTATCCTAGGGGCAATAGAGAGTCACTAAACTTCTTGAACAAAGCCAAGAGATCCAAGGCTTGGAGATGAATAACCCACAGCCACAGTTGTCCCTTTGCTCGCTGTTTGCTCTGACTTCTCCAAATCCGGATGCTAAGAATCTCTTCTTTCCCCATTTTGAGACAGATTCTCCCTTGCAAACAAATTGGCCCAGCTTCTCATACAATAGCTGTGACTGAATCAAGGAGGTATACGCGATACTCTTCCCACTCAGTTCTTCTGGTTTCATTCCGTAAATAAGAGTTACCTAGTTAAGATACCAGAGCAAACGGGGGTTTCAACCTTAACCCTTTCACTTTGATCATCCACTCACCTCTTGTAAGTTTCATTTTTTTTGCTTGCAAAATTAGCATAATAATAAGTGCCTCGCAAGTTTGTTTGCAGAGAAAATGTTTTGTAATATTTAAATTACTGTATGAATATGAATTAGTTTTACTCTAACAAATTTGGATACCTTTGCTTTAAGAAAAACTTTGTCTAACTGTAGAATGTCTGATTCGATTCAATTTAATAAACATTGGTTAAGGATATAACACATAACGGAAATAAAGGCATCAAGGTACAGAGAGATGGCGTTGGAATCAGTAAAATAGTAATTCCTGCTTTTGACATTCCAGCTACTTCGCTGTGAGTCAGTCATTAACTTCTCATTGTCCCAGTTTACTCAGTCAAAATTCTTTTCCCTTCTCCTATCTGAATTGTGGTGGTTATAGTATGTCAGAATCTTAGCTCGTTCTCCCTCCTTTCTCAGGAAGCTCAGTTCTTAGTTCACTGTCTTCTTCTCCTCCCCAACAACTGTCCTTAAACTAGGGACCTTAAAATCCACTTAGACGTTCTCTTAAAATCTCTAACCTACTAGTTTCTCAGACGTCTTGTGAATACAACTGGAGGAAGTTTCACAACTGTTCTAACTGGATACATTACAAATTCATGTTATTCAACCATATCTGGGCCCTCACTGCAGAAAGGCAGTTCTCTCTACGTTTTCCTTTCTTTCTTTTTCTTTCTTTCCTTTTTTTTTTGTTTTTAATTACTTTATTTGTTTTTAGTTTTCTACAATCACTTCCATATATCTTAGATTTTCCCCCCTCCCTTTTCTTCCTTTTTCTCTTCTTCCCTGCTCCCTCCCCGAGACAGCATGCAATCTTATTTTCTTTTTTTTTTTTGGAGGCAATTATTGGGTGAAGTGACTTGCCTAGTCACACAGGTAGTAAGTGTTGAGACTGGATTTGACCTCAAATCCTCCTGACTCCAGGGCCAGTGCTCTATCCAACCTCTCTGACTTTTCTTGACACTGCTCTTTCCTACCTGCCTGAATATTATTTCTCAGTTTTCTTGCCTAGATCATCACCCATATCACAGCCCCTAATTGTGGTTGTTCCCCAAAGTTTTGTCCTAGGCCCTCTTCTCTACTGTATCTATACTGTCTTGATAACTCCACTAGCTCTCATAAATCAAACTATCACCTCTATTTAGATGACTCCCAGATCTATCTATTCAGCGGTAGTGTCTCCCCTGGGCTACCAGATCACCAGTTATGCACTGGGCATTTCAACCTGGATGTCTCAGAGACATCTTAAACTCAGTGTGTAGAAAAAGTCATTACTTTTCTCTTAAATCCTTCTCTTTTACAAACTCCGCTATTTATACTAAGGGCATCACCACTCTTCCAGCTTCCCCCATTCATAAACTTGGCATAATCCTTACCTCTTCTACCTTCCTCAGCCCCTATATTCAGGGGCTTGCCCTATCTTTCTATTTCTAGCTATATACGATCTCTCCTATCTGACTCTTTCTCTCCATTTTCACAGCTACCACTTTTGTTTGGGCTCTTATTACCCCTCGTCTAGATGATCATAAGAGCTTCTGATTTCCTCTAGGATCAAATATAAACTCCTCTGTTTAACTCTGAAAGTCCTATGCAGTCTGGCCCCAAAACTATTTTTCCAGCTTTACTCGACATTACTTTCCCCCCTGCACTCTGAGATCAGCCTTCTCTCTGCTCTTCACACACCAGACTCGGTTCCCTGTGCTTGGAATATATTTCCTTATTACCCCTGGCTCTTAAAGACCCTCTCTTCCTTTAAGACACATCTCCAGCACCATTTTCTGCAGGGAAGTCTTTCCTGATCACCCCCCTCTCCCTCCACTCCTACCCCAACTGCTTGTACTCTTTCTCCAAAATTATCTTAGTTTTAATTTCTTTGCACTTAAACCTGAATATATTCACTTTATAACATTTACCTTTCTGGCGTGCTTTTTCTCTCTCCCATTAGAACATAAGCTCTTTTGGAGTAGGACTTATTTTATTTCTTGTTCTTGTATCCCCAGCACTTATCTGGTACAGTACTTATTAAATTAAAAGACTATAAACTAGCTGGGAAGTGTTATCTGCCTTAGGGAGAAAGTTTACTCACTGGGAATTTCTCTGGTGAAATCACCAGTCAGGGCCACCTCCCTCCTAACCTCCCTTTCTCCTCACTCCTCCTCCCCACCCAGTATATAAGGGATTGTGCTAGGCTCTAGGTACAGACACAACCCTGCCATGGTTTGCTCTAGAGATGTGTAGGGAGATCATTCTTTAGCGCCTTCTTCAGCTCAGTGTCTAAAACTGCATGCGCTAGCAGGAGAATATCCATAAACACAGAAGGATCTCTCTGGGAAGGAGGCAGATGCCAACGGTCCCCCCTGAGGATTTCAGGGCTCACTGTCCCTTCTAACACCTTCAACATTCTGTGGTTCTGTGACCCTCTCAAATCTCAAGAGCAGGAATGGCTCCCAAACACAAGGTGAATGCGACCAAGGCTATGTCTACAGCTGTGATGCTCATCTCCCCTTCTGTAGAGATGTGATCTCAGAACCCCACCTGCTGGATAGAGGGAAAGGTTTCTGAATCAGTAAAGGATGGAGAATATGAACAGACTGCTTTAAATAAATCCCACACACCAGGGCTTATCAGGAGATCAGTTAGTATCTGTTTACTTCTGTATGCTTGCACTGTAGTCTTTTACTGATGAACTTCTCTCCCCTCCAACCCATAACAAACAGCTTCAGAGAGCGTTGCCCTACACTAGGACCTGAGATTTGGCACTGATAGATTTGGTAGATACACTACTAAATATTTTGTCAATTTTGGAGGTTTTTTTTTTCTTCTTTAAAATACACTATTTGTTCTTAGATTTAGGTAAGTACTGTTTACCTCATTAAGGAAAGATTCATATATTCCTATGAGTTCTAGAATTTTTAACAGAAGCAGGTGTTGGATTTTTGTCAAAAAAATCTTTCCAGAATCTATTGAGATGGTCACATAATTTTATTATTTATATTAAAAATGGTTAATTATGTTAAACTCTTCAATATATTGAATCAACCCTGTATTCCTAGTATAAATCTAACCTTGTCCTAACGTATACTCATGTTGTTGCAGATTACTTACTAATATTTTACTTAAAATTTTTCTGTTAATGTTCATTGGGAATAGTGGCTTGTTGTTTTGTTTCCTTGTTTTGTCTCTTCCTGGTTTAGGTATCAAGATCACATCTGTGTTGTAGAGATTGGAAAGCTGTCTTCTTAATATTCTAAATTAAGGTGGTAGTAGAATTATCTGTTCTTTTACTGCTTGATAGAATTCACTTATAAATCCAGCAGGTTATTTTTTCCTTTGGAGTTCATTTATGACTGGTTCAATTTCTTTTTTCTGATAATGTGTTATTTAAATAATCTATTTCTTCTTTTGTTACTTTAGCTTATATTTTTGTAAGTATTCATCTATTTCCTTTAAGTTACTTTTAGCATAATAATTGGGTAAAATAATTTCTGAAAATTTCTTTTATTTCCTTTTCAATTGTTATAAATTCTCCTTTTTCATTTTTGATACAATATATTTTTCCTCTTTTTTAAAAACTAGGTTAGTAAATTGTTTCTTTTATTAGTTCTTTTTAAAAACTAATTACTTATTAATTTAACAGTCTGTGCTTTTAATTTTATTAATTTCCTCAATTTCATAATTTCTACTTTCTTTTTTATTGGAAATTTTTTTCTTTTGGATGGATATTTCTATCAATGCTTGCCTTGTTGTCTAGGTCCTACTTATGGAAAAGCAAGTTATAAAAATTCAACAGAGATAAATAGGAATAATTTCATTTTACAGGTGGTAATGAGAGAGAGCGATATATGCCCTTCTTTCATTACACAAAACTTGTCAGAGCATAAACTGTGGATTCCTATAACATTTTCACTCATTTGACATTTAATCATATATATTATTAACTTTTTTGTGAGCGTAAATTTTATCTTTCCAATTTGATTACAAACTCCTGAAGGGTAGGGACCCATTTTTAATTTTTTTTACTTCCTAATATCCTCCACAATTATGGTGACCATATTTTCTGTTTTGAAACATGATTTGACAATGGATATCTTTTATCCTAATTCCTCTTAATCACTTTCTTATCTTGAAATTACTACTCACCCCGAAAATCTGGGAAGTATTTGTCATTGTAAGCTATCACCTGTCAGAGGGCTGGGATCATAGCCATTACTCAGTGAAGTTTTGTAGAACTAAGTAACCAGTCAAAAAAAGCTTTTTAAAATCTGGAAAAGTTGCAGAATTAAGCTGAGATTAGTAGGGTAAATAGCCTCAGACAATCTAGAAGAAAGCATAGTGTTCCTAATGGAACCCACACTATTAAGACAGGCCTTCCTGCCTAACTTTGTAGGAAAATCTCTGTTGTCTCCACCTTGAAATAAGAGTGAGAAAGAACTGAGCCCTGACTACGTTTAGTGTGTGTGTGTGTGTGTGTGTGATTGTGTATTCTTAGTTGTGTGTGCCCTTCGTTCTCCAAGAGGCCCATGACATCAAGATGAGGACATGACTTGCACTTGACTTTGACTTGAGTGAGGGAGGGCTGTGCAGGTCACCAGCCTCACTTCTCTTCCAGAGCCATCGATGTACAGTGGCTTCATATTCCTCAGGATGACTGGAGATGACTCAGGATGCTATGTGAGATCTTGGCCCTTTCATCACATGCTCACTTTGAGTGAGATACACCCATTCAATGAATAGACTTCTTTAAGTAGTTACTCAAGGGATGACTCCCCACCCCCCCACCCCCCAAAAAATCATACTGGGACAGGAAGACTCTCAGGGTTCCTGGGTAAAAGAGAAATAGTTAATATTTAGTAATTATGTTCACTCTGTGCTATTATTAGTGCCAGGGGTGGCCTTCTAGGTCCTCAAGTGTGGTTCTTTGACTGAATCTAAACTTTGCAGAACAAATTTGTTCTGTAAAACTTGGACTCAGTCAAAAGGCCGCACCCGAGGACCTAGAAGGCCGCTTGTGGCCTCAAGGCAGCAAGGCCTCCACCTCTGCTTAGACCCTGCCCTACACATCTGGTCCATGTTGATACCGTTTTAATCAAGTGACTCCCCTTCTAAGTAACAGTCACCACATAGGGCTTTACTGCATTACAGTCTACACTCCTGCCTGACTCTCAAAGCCCCCCCCCACCTCTCCCCACATATGTCCAGAGGGAGCATGTTAACACGTTTTGGTCTACATCTGAGATCTCACTGATGGAATGAATTCCTAGTGAGGGAACTCATTAACTCCATTAGCCTCCGCTGACAATTTAAACAGCGTTAGAGAGTGGCCTGGGATTGGCCCCCGGTTCACCCAGCCATTACACGTCAGAGGTGGGGCTTGAATGACTCCATGTCAGACCGTCTGTCCACCACACTGAGGCACCCCCTGGCACAAGGGGCATAGGTACAGGACCTCTGATTTCACCGGTCCAGGGACTCCCTGGGGAGGAAGCCTCCTCTGCCCGTGCAGCTTGGCATCTTTGCTGAGACACCGAGAGGTAAAAGGGCGCCCGGGTTCAGGAGCCGAGCGTAGGTGTCCAAGGGGATGTTCATTCAGGTCTTCCCGGTCCCAAGGCTCTAAGTAAACAGGTAAGTGCTGGGTAAATGAAGCCTTGTCCCTGACAGGCCAATGTCACAGAACCTTGGGGAAACTATGGCATTTTAGAGGCGGACGGCCCAGCCCCATCATTCTGGAGGTGAGAAAACTGAGGCACGGGGAAGGGATGGAAAAGCCAGGGGTACGAGTGAGGGGAATGGGCCGCCTCCATCCTCCCCCAGGGCCCCTGCCCTCCTGACCCCGCCCCCTTCCCGAGGGGAGGAACTTTTGGCGCTTTCTTATTCCTTTAGTCCTCCCGCCAGAAGGTGGAGTCTATCCTCATGGGGCGGGGAAAGAGGTGGGCGGGGACGCGGGGAGGGGGGAGAAGAGTGCAGCCCTCTCTATGGTCGCGCCGACGGAGTCCCTTCCCCCCGGTGATGCTCTATGGTTCTTCCTGTCCCTAGTCAGAAGGGGGCGCTGCGCGCAGGCGCAAGAGGACGACGCGACTGGGCCGGAAGGAACGCGGTGGTGCCTTTGGCTGAATGAAGTGGCGGCGGCGGCCGAGGCTGGGGTCTGTCCGGAGCTAGCGCGCCCCGGGGTGAGTTACTGATGGCGGGGTGAGGGGATGGACCTGGGGCCGCTGCCTTGGCGGCTGGCGGAGGCGGCCACCGCCTGAGTGAAGGTGATTTCTCCTCAGCGCCGTCGCCTCCATTAACCACCCGGGAAGTGTGGGGGGAGGCGGGCGGGGGGTCGGCTTTGCGAGCGGACCGTCTGCGCCGGGGACCGGGGCAGAGCCCGGGGGAGGGGGGAGGGGACGTGGGAAGAGGACGGACCGGAACGGACGCGTCGGGGACGGACCGAGGCCTAACCGTGGTCTCCCGGGAGGCGGAGAAGGTGACGGCGCTGGCGCTGGGGAGGCCGGCAGGCCCCGCGGAGGGGGCCGAGGCGGGGGAGCCGAGCGCGAGGGGAGGCGATGGGCCGCGCGGCGGGGGCCGGGGCGCCTCTGCGGGACGTGGGGTCCGCCTGGAGCCGGGAGGGAGGCAGGGCCGGGCTCCCCATCTGCCCTCGTCGCCCCAGGTTTCAGAAACCTCATTCCCTTTCAGACAGAGCTCTAAAATTCGATTTCGGGTAACTTCTTGGCCGCATTTTCCCCTCAGATTCAGCTCCAGGTTTGTCTCCAGGGTTTAAATACTTAGCAGTTGTATGTCTTTTTTTTTTTTTTTAAATTTTCTTGGCTCTCACCGGATAATTAAAAGGACCGAAGGAAACATTCTGTTGGCCAGGGGCATGAGAACTGGTGTTTTGGTTCTTTAGTTAGCCGACCTGAAACTCTAACTGCTGTAGAAAGCAGTCCTGATTAGACTTTAATAGCAGCTTTTTAAAAGCCGAGTTGAGATTGGAATTGATTTTCCTGTATGGCGTGACCATGAATTTCAAGTTCTTGGGACTTGGGGTTTGTGGGGATCTAGCCATCTAAAGAAATTAAGATTTCTCTTTTTTTGGAGGGGAGGCACGTGTGAGAAGAAACTTATAATTTCACTGGTTTAGGGAGCTCTCAGTGTGCAAACTCTACTAATGCAGATGAGCGGACAGTTTATTAAATTTAATTTGCCTGAAGCACTTAAGTAAGTGACTTTCACTGTTGGTATGTCACAGGCCTTGAACCCAGACCTGATCCTGGGACCTGACCAAGCTGTCTTGATTAATTTTCGAAATTTGAATTATACTTAAGTTTGGAACTTAAGTGAAATACAGGAATAGGTAAATAGATTGTGTAATGAGAAGGGTATAGATAACAATAGCACTTGCCTCTCAAGATTATTGTAAAAAATCAAAGGTGATAACATGTAAAAGGAACCTCAGAACTATGATATATAAATGCTACTTATCATCATCATCATGATCATGATAATGAATCAAGAATCCTGCTACCATTTTTGATATATGTGTGACTTTGGGCAAATCAATTAATTTCTCTGAATCTCCTTTTCCTCATATATGAAGTGATAGGGTTGGACTAGATGATCTCTCTGCCCCTTTCCAGCCAATAATCTGTGACTCTGTGAATTTAGGAGTAAATTCAAAGTAATTGTATTGTTGCAAAGATCTTTATGATAATTTGGACTCCACTGGTTATAGTTGAACAAGTTCTAGATGGATCCATATAATAATTTGGACTCTAGATCAATGTTGGGCAGTCTAACAAGTTCTGCTTTGACTAGGTCCAAAACTCTACACTTCTGTCTCTCACAATCTATCAACTTTTCTATAATCGACACAATTGATGTTTGGGTCAAAAAAAATTGGTAAAGTTGTATTCATAGTTTTTGCCTTAATACTGTTTGATAAGAGAAGCACTAACTGCAATTTGTCTTTTAAAAACTATAACATATTAAAAATAAGTTGTTATATAATGTAATAAACGGTAAAATAATTGGTGGTCATATCTAGATATCTAGAAGATTTGATTTTAAGAAAAAGATTCATTGAATATTTTTAGCAGGAAGTACATTTTATCTGTCCTCATTTTAGTATCAATTTGTAATTTCAAAGATGAAATATCTTGT
Source organism: Bettongia penicillata ogilbyi (assembly GCA_023548195.1). Taxonomy (NCBI): domain Eukaryota; kingdom Metazoa; phylum Chordata; class Mammalia; order Diprotodontia; family Potoroidae; genus Bettongia; species Bettongia penicillata. The sequence continues at coordinate 2,971,949 of JAJHZJ010000055.1, read as the reverse complement.
AGTAATTTAGATAAGAGGCCCTTTGCCCTACAAGCAAAAGTTTTCAAATTTGAACACAAGAATGAAAAACTATTTACTAGTGATTATAATGTGCCAGGCACCACTGGCCTAAGGTCTGGAACCCTGGTTTCCAACTTCTTCTATTGAAACTGTTTGCTAAGTTGCCACTGATCTTTTAATTGCCAAATTAAATGACTTTTTATTGGTCCACATCCTTCTTGACCTCTCTGTAGTCTTTGACACTGTTAGTGACCCTTGCTAGGCTTTTGTAATGCTGCTAGTACCTTCCTTCTGAGATTACTTCCAGTTTAGGGACTAGGGAGAAGGAAATGAACATTTATATAACTCCTACTATGCACCAGGCACTGTGCTAAACCCTTTACAAATTATCTCCATTGATCCTCACACCTGTTTTAATCCCTTTTTTGCAGTTAGGGAAACTGAGGCAGACAGGTTAAGTTACTTGCTGGAGTCATGTAACTAGTGTGTGTCTGAGACTGGATTTGAATTCAAATCCTCCTGACTCTTTGCCCGGTGCTCTAGCCATAGATTACTTAGTTTATCCTATTATATCTTTTTTGTATATAGTTTTCATAGTGCCAGTTTTCTTTCTGTCCCGGGGAACCTATGGCCTTGAGGACACATGTGACCTACAGGGTACACAGGTGCAGCCTTTTGACGTCATTCAAACTTCATAGAACAAATTTATTTTGTTTTGATATGATTCAGTCAAAGGGCGATACTTGAGGACCTAGAGACTCACATGTGGCCTCAAGGCTGTAGGTTCTCCACCCCTGCTTCTGTCTCTCTTAGTCTTCTTGGTTTGACCTTTATCCAAATTGCACTTACTCCTTTGAGGGGATAACAGTATTTTTGCCTTTCCTTGTGAATCCAGCTTTTAACACTGTGCTTACTTTCAGTAAGAAGTTAATAAATACTTGTTGACTTGATTTGGGGATATAAATACAAAAGTGAGACACTCCCTGAACTCAAGGAACTTAGATTCTACTGAGGGAGACAACATATATATGAGTGGTGAGGTGGTAAGGGGAGGCAATATCTGGGGCGTGGGGGTGGCCATCAGAGATGACTTGATTAAGAGTGGTGGGTTGACATGCCCCTATACAGGAACAATTAAAGTAAAGTTGTGTTGATTTGACTATTAAGCCAGAAATAAAATGTGTATAAGGGTAAGAGTCTCCATATGAGGGGCTATTTGATTTTGTGCTTACTCACTATCACGGTATCTCTCTGCCCATAGCTGAGTTCTTGGACTGAGTGGATTCACTCTCTAGTGGTCCTATTCCAGGTGGGAAGAGTGACAAGGAAGCGTTGTGTGTGTGTGCGTCTGTGTGTGTGTCTGTGTGTCTATGTTCGTCCTTCGTTGCCGAGGAAGACCATGCCACTTTGTTTTGAGTGAGGGAGGGCTGTGCAGGTCACCAGCCTCACTTCTCCAGAGCCATCTGGATCCAGTGACAAGGAAGCGCAGTGGCAGGGTGGATGGCTGAGTGGGCTTTGAAACCCAAATTTATGTTTTAAAGTTATTATATTCAGAAAGATTTTTAAACTCTTGTTGAACTTCATGTCTAACTATATTTGCATATCTGAAGTTGTAGGTGCTCTGTTATGTAAATTATTTTGGAGTGCCCCATCTTATGAAAATAAATGTTTTAAACTGCGTATCATTCAGTATTGATCACCAGTTATTTGTTCATATGTATCTGTGCCAGAATGTGTAATGTAGGAATATTTCTTGACTGCTATTTCCCATTTCTGGAATTCTCTTCACTAGTATTCTTCAGCTGGAAGAACCAGTAGGCAGTGACAACAACTAGCATTTATATAGTGCTTTCATAGAGTAACAGAATACAGTGATACTCCTGTTTCTATTTCTATAGGGGCAAAAATAAAGTTTCTCAGAAAGGGAGTTCTAGAATCAGGTTTAGAATAGTGGATATTACTGTAGTGAAATTGTGGAGTGTGAAAAGGGGCAATTTTTTTGTGTGTGTATTTGTTGAACTCTTCATTAGCTGTGGGTGACAAGTGTTATTTTTAAGTGCCTCCGGTAGTCTGCTTAATTTTAGTTATCTCAAATTCTGTGGTATTCCAGCTAAATTTGATATGAAGAGAACTTCCTACAAAGTGGCTCAATTTTCCTATTGATTTCCAATGTAAAATTGGAATGCCTTGCAATTTGTTAATTTAGCAGCAACATTAATAAGATCATAATTAAGAATACAACAAACCTTTTAAAATGAAAAAATGAATATACCTGATTTTTGTGTGCTGTTTATCTTTTTTTGTTGGAATGACAAGGAGGAATGGAGGACTGATCTAAACTTGGGCCCTTAATATTTTGTTTCTATCAGTGAATCACCTTTTCCAAATCATAACAAATCATCTTTTCCAAACTCAGAGTAGTAGTGACCTTCAGCTACTCTGGTCATCCCAGAAAAATACACTAATAGTCCTTTAGTTAGAGGAGAGAAAGATGAAGGGTGATGCTGATTTCAGAGTTGGAAGATCCCTTAAAAAGTTATTTATTTCAACCTATACCTGAACAGGAATCCCCCCATGTACACTTTCTTCAACAAATGGTTATCTAGGTTCTGTTTGGATACTGACTATTTAACTTTTAGATGTTTCTGATTTATAAGAAATCTTCCTAACATAGAAGAAAAATTGGTATTTCTGTCATTGATAGAATACTGCCCTTCTAGTAATACCTGCTTTTCAGTCCTGGCCTTTTTCCTATTTCTGGTTACTTACTTGTTGTTACTTACTTCCTGAGCAAGGTACTTGAGCATTAAGCTTCAGATTCTTCACCTGTTCTACAGTGGTAATGGTGCTTATGCTTCCTACCTTACAGGGGTTTTATGGGGGAAAAAAGCCAAATATGAAAACACTCTGGAAAGGTGAGCTATTACTATTGTTTATGTTTTTGCTGCCTCTAGTTCTGCTTTCTGGAGTCAAGCAGATCTCCTTCAAATACATGGACAGCTCTCCCATGTCCCCTATGAGTGTTTGCCTATCTGGGACCCAGACATCTCTTAATTCCTTCAAGCAACTAGAAGTAGTTTGATGTCACTGGATTTGGATTTTTTTTTTCCCTTGCAAAATATACAAACCCATGGGTGTGTGGAGGATGGGGAGAAGAAGAAATAATAGGTAATGGTAGGTAAACTAGTATTTGTATATTATGAGAGATGTTGGAAGCCAGGGTATGTTAGTTTGTCAGTTCATATCAATAGCAGCAAACAAATTTGCCTTTTGATTATAAAAACATCACTCAAAAACCGATATGTATATATAGTTTTCTGTACCACTGATAGTGATACCTATTCTAGTAGAATTGAAATGATGATGCTCACAATAGACTTGTAAGATAAATGTTCTTAACTCTGAGCCTGTGATCTTCCGATGAGTCCTCAGCTGAGATTCCTGCACATCCACTTCCTACTGTGCATCTTTCTGTTTTGTGGGTCAAGTCAACAAGCTTAGGTACCTTCTATGTACTAGACACTGGGCTAAGCACTGAGGATATAGACAAAGGCAAAATAGCCCCCACCCTTAAAGACCTCTTATTCTAATGGGACAGACATGCAAACACCTAAGATTATATATAGGATAAATTGGAGATAATCTCAGAGGGAAGGTACTAACGTTAAGGAGGATAGGTAAAGGCTTCTTGAAGTAGGTGGGATCTTAGCTGAGACTTGAAGAAAGCCAAGAGGTGAAGATGAGTAGAGAGAAATTCCAGGCTTGGTAGATTGTCAGGGGAAATGCCCTGACTTGGAAAATGGAGAGTCTTGTGTTAATAGCAGCCAAGAGGCCAGTGTCACTAGATCATAGAATTATGTGGAAGGGAGTGGATTATGAGAAAACTAGGAAGTTAGGAAGGGGCAAGATTACGAAGGGCTTTAAAAGCTAAAAATGAAGGTTTTATATTTGATCCTAGAAGCAATAGGGAACTACTGGAATTTTTTGAATAGAGGACATGGTCAGACCTGAATTTTAGGAAGATCACTTAGATAGCTGAGTAGAGGATAGGCTGAAGTCAAATTACAGGAAGTTTCAGATTGGTCAAGTCTCAAGAACAGACATTAATACAAACCAGTGATAGATAACTTTATGACTTCATTTGGCATTGTAGAGCTAATTTTATTTTTGTTTTTAAAAAAAAATGTAAGTTTTGTTTTGACAAGACATTTGTATCAAGTCCCACTAGAAAGTACTAGCCGTCAAACAGTAAGCAAAACCTTAAATACCTTGATTGTGATAATATTAATAACTAACAATCATATCAGTTAATTACTTTAAAATTGCAAAATGCTTTACATGCATTATCTCATTTGAGCTCTACAAAAGCATGTAAGGTAAGTACTATGTGTCATCATTCCCATTTTAGAGATTAGGAAACCAGGTCTCAAAAAAGTGAAGTGATTTGTTTGTGGTCACCTAGCTAACTTTCATTTTGTTATTAATTTTTCTTTTATTCCATAGGCACAAATAAATTATACCATAATGCTATGGCATTTAACAAGAGTAAAGGAGCAATCATGCCACAGATGTATTTATTGTACAGTAGACAGTCTAAAGTGTAACACTTTTTAAGAGCTGTTCTGTTCCCCTGGTAGGGTAATATAAAATTTTCATTTCTGCAATATTTAACTAGAGGTCAAAGATTGAGCATATACATACCCCTTTTGAAGATCCATGGTGAATAACTAGGTATTTAAGAGAAAATAATTTCTACTAGCACAGAGATACAATGAGTATTAGTAGTAGGATTGGAACCTAAGTCTTTCTAATGTCAAATTTAGCCTTCTGTCCACTTAGCCATGTCTCTTTACACTTTTGAAGTGCGGTGAAGAGAAATGAAAGTTGCATGCTTTAACTTTCCTTGTATGCTAATAACATTGACTGTTGTACTGACTATTTGTATTGCCTTTGAGTTTTGTTTTTATCTACATTGTTGTAGTAATTGTTCTTATTGTTCTTCTGGACATTACTCTTTTCCTTCACTGATGTAATTTCCCCATATTTCTCTCAGTTATTATTCATCACTCCTTAAAGTGCAAGAATATTCCATTTAGGTAATAAGGTTAGACCTGGAAAGGAACCTGAAAGGTCACCTGGTGCACTTCTCTCATTTTACAGGTAAGGATACTGAAACCAGAGAAGTGGAGTGACTTGCTCCTGATCACACAGGTCTTTTAAGTGCCACAGCTTCGATTTACACTTGGGTCCTGTGACTCCACAGCCAGTACTATTTTCCCTATACTACCACATTTGTTCAGCCATTCTGTCAATCATTGAGCACATATTTCTATCTTTTTACTATCATAAATAATACTACTATGAATATTTTTGAAAATATCAGATTTTCCTCTCTATCAATAGCCTTTTTTAAATTATAGGTCCAGTGATGGGAACCTAGGTTTAAAGGGCATGGAACAATTTAATAACTTTTCTTAAGAATTGTTTTTTCTACTTGTTATACCATTTAGGTATTGGTCTTCCCCCAGCTCTTCCAGAAATTAATTTTTTTACTGTCTTTGGTTGGTGGTTGTTGTCCGTCTTCAAAGAAGACCAAAATGACATCCCTATTGTAAAGTGAAATTTCAGTGTGTCATCTATGACTGATCAAACCAATACAAGCTCAGAATGCTCTCCCACAGGTTGGCCACAGGTAGTTCATATGAATATTTGGGGTGGATATCCCAAATTTGCACATCCTGCATTTACTTTGTGCTGTTTCGATTCTGCTTTGCTCTAGGAGCACAGCACCCTTTCTGATGTGGGGATGCGATGCTGAGTGGTCCTGTGCCAGTGTCTCCCATGTTGCATAGTCAAATTCAAAGTTCTTGAGAGAGACCTTGAAAGTGTCCTTGTATCGCTTCTTCTGGCCACCATGTGATCACCTGCTCCATGCAAGTTCTCCATAAAATAGTTGTTTTGGCAAGCGTACATTTGGCATTTGAACAACGTGGCCAATGCATCGAAGTTGCGCTCTCTGAAGCATAGTTTAAATACTTGGCACTTCAGCTTGAGCAAGGATTTCAGTGTCAGGTACCTCATCATACCAGGTGAAGAATCTTCCTAAGACAGTTCAAGTGGAAACGATTCAGTTTCCTGGCATGGCGCTGATAGACTGTCTATGTTTTAGAAACATATAACAATGAGGTCAACACAACAGCCTGTAGACCTTCAGTTTGGTTGTCAGTCTCTTCTCTCCCAAATCTTTCTTCTGAGTCACCCAGACACTGAACTGACTCTGGCAATGCATGCATCAACCTCATTGTCAATGTGTACACCCCTGGAAAGTATACTACCAAGGTAAGTGAACTTATCCACAGCATTCAAAACTTCTCCATTTGTTGTAACCGATGGTTCCATGTATGGATGCTATGGTGGTGGCTGATGGAGCACCTGTGTTTTTTTTTGGTGTTAATTATTAGGCCAGAATTAGCACAGGCACTGTCTGGTAATTTGGTAATGAATGGGTGGCAGCTCAGTCGCTCAGAGGATAGAGCACTCCCTGGGCCTTGGAATCAGGAAGACAAGTTCAGATTTGGCCTCAGACACTCACTAGCTGTGTGACTCTGGGCAAATCACTTAACCTTGATTGCCTTAATCTACTGAAAGAGGAAATAGCAAACCACTCCAGTATCTTTGTTAAGAAAACTGTGGGGTCATGAAAAATTGAACGTGACTGAAGAATAATATAGGCCTTCCAGAAGCTATAACAATAACTGATTGAGCCTTTCACATTCTGTGCTTTAGCTATTTGTTGTTATAGTTCATGACATGTTTTGGGAATTCTTTTATTATGGTAACATGGTCTAATCAGTCTTAGTGAACTCCTTAGACATAGGATTCTGGATAGGATTCTCCCATTGGTCAAATTGAATAGTTGACAGAAATAAATACAACACCATGGCAAGTCCATTTAGTTTGTAGTTACCCAGTGTACAAGGGCTCCTCTTGGAGAATGTGGGGAAAGGGTGAGTCTTCTGCCAACCTAAAACTGAATTCTTGGAGGTGGGGTGAAACAGCAGGTGTCAATGACTCCAAGTCAGGTGTTTTTCCATTGACTTGAGAACTCTGGCCAGTGAAATGACCAACTTTGATTTCAGAGGACTAGTGATGAAGTGAGGTCATGGACTTGAGATGCAGAATGAGACATGTGTTTTCTGATAGAAGGAATGTGGGTTTTCTCCCACCCCCAGCCTCCTTTCTCTTCTATGCATGTTTGTTACTTTTTCCCAGCGGTGGGGATTTGAGGGGAGGAGGTATGTGAGGATGAAGATGAATAAGAAATAGAAATAGGGTAACTGAAAAGAAAGAAATGTTTATTTTTTTTCCCCTAACGCAGAGAAGAGAAGGAAAGCCAAAAAGAAGCACAAGATATGCAGGGCAGCTTTAAAAGCTAGAGGTTGAATTTATTTTATACTTTAAAAGAAAAGCAAGTTTACATAATAGAGATCTTCAGTTTCATATAAAATTCTCATTTTCTGTTCTGTGTATGTAGAAAGGCCCATTTTATTTGGTGTTAAGTTCAGAATACAAAAAAATAAAATTTTAAGTTGCTAGGTACAAATATTTTATCTCCTTTCTTCCTAACTCTTGGTGAACTGCATTGCTAGATCCATCTTAAGTCCTCAATGTAGAATATCCCCAGATTCATACTTGAAGCTTTTTAGCTTGGGTAGGTAGTCAGCAATCATCTATTAAGACTTACTATGTGCCAGTGTCTAGAGTAAGCGTAAGATTCAAAGAAAGATGAAAACATGATTCTTGTACCCCCTGACCTCCCAGGTATCCTGTGGCATCACCTTCTTGCCATGATCAAGTATCTGTGTAGGACTTTAGTGTAGTATAAGTATGTAAGAGTATGAAGTGCTTTCTTTCTAGACTTACTACATATTAGTTCTTTAGGCACTCATTACTGCCCAGCTGAACTGGCTTTCTTGTGGTCTGTCATGTATCACATTCCTAACTCTGTAGATTAGTTGCCCCAAATATAATAACCAAAAATAGTTTACCTTCCTATGGTATACATAAACTGTAGAATAAAAAGGCCTTTTATGGGTGACATATACATTTCCATAAAGTCATTGAACAAATGACTGAGTCATGTGCATTTGTTTTTTAAAAAAAGAGAGAGGTTTATTATTTAGAACTAGGTCATTGCCATTGGAAATTAGAAAATGGTTATCCTTAAGAAGCCAGTCTTATTCAACAGTGAGTGTAGTTTGTACAAAGAAATGGTTGAAACTGTGCAACATATACTACAGGTTGAAAAAATTAACACCTAAGTATCTGTAAAGTCATCAAGTGGCCAAAATTAGCTGTCAAAGATAACCATAAATTGACAAGTAACAAGTTTCAATACTATAGATACAGACCCCCTCAAACTATTCTAGTACTTGAAAACAGTATTATTTCACATTGTTATTATTACAACACATTGTTATACCAATTTGTTGTTGAGTCTTTTCAGGCATGTCTCATTTGGGAAAACCCATTTGGGGTTTTCTTGGCAGAGGTACTGGTTTCTCATTTCCTTCTCAAGCTCATTTTACTGATGAGGAACTGAGGCAAACAGGGTTAAGTGACTTGTCCAGGAACCCTCACCTAGTAAGTAAGTGTCTGAGGCTGGATTGGGACTCATCAGGGTGAATCTTCCTAATTTGAAGTCCAATGATCTATCTACTGCATCACCTAGTGGCCCTGTTGTACCAAATATTCATAATCTCTAAAACCAACACTCAAGATTGTCCAGTTCATGACAGTGATTCACAGAAACTAAAAAATTTTTGATAAAACATTTTTAAGTCAAATACTTATAATCTCCTGTTTATGTATGAAAAGGTTTCATGATATAGAGATGAACTCTAAGAAATCAAATCTGTTTGGTGACAGGATGAGGTACATATATCCATCATCCTATTTGCTGCTGAAGATGTCTTGAAGATTCTTTCAGGGAACCAACTGAAAATGAGATGATATTCCAGTGTTTTTATTTAGTCATGAAGTAGTCATTTTATCCATTTGTGTGTTGGCTTACAGAACATTAAGTATAAAAGAATAATAGAGTGGAGACATGTCCTCTGTAGGACTGAATAATAGAGTGGAGACATGTCCTCTGTAGGACTGAAAAATGATAGTATTACAACTGACATCTAGTACTTTGTGTTTTTGCAAAGCTCTATAAAATTACATGTCAAATTTAAGCTTCACAGCTCTATAAGGTAGATGTGCTACAGGTATTATCTCCATTTTACAGAAGATGAAATGTCTTCCCTACAACGACACAATTAGTAAATGCTGGAGATAGAATTTGAACCTAGCTACCTCCTGATCCAAGTGTCAATCACTTATGATATACGAGGGAACACTGAGCCAGGATTAAATTTTTTTTTTTGCCTAATTGGACCTTATAGTTCAGCCAACAGATGTCTATTAAGTGATTACTTTGATTCATAGTACAAAATGCTGGTTTAGGCAAGATGTCATCCTTTCCATTTGGGAGTCTGATCTAGTCTCAAACAGGACTATAATGGCATGCAAGAAGCTCTTATTGGTTATTGACTGCTTATAGGACAAAATGCAGGCTCCTCTTTTGGCTTTTAAAACCTTTTCTAATCTAGAGCAACTTTGCCTTTCCAGGCTTATTGTTTGGTTTCCTTTATGTAGGTGATAATTCCAGATGAGCTGACTTACTTGTTCCTTATATGTTATGTTTTTTCTTATTTCTCTGTGCCTATGCAGTGACTATCCAGTATTCCTGGAATATACTTCCTCTAAACCTCAAACTCATAAAATCCTTAACTTCCTTCAAATCTTAGTTCAAGTGATATGCTCTATAGGGCTTCTTTCCCCATAAATTATTTTATATAAGAATAAGAACTGCAACTATGATTTATACAAATTTAGCAAGTTGAGAAGTCTGAATAGGACATTTCAGCCGTAGGGAACAGTTCATACAGGCATAGAGGTAGAAAAGTATAGGCTGTATATGGGATGAGTTCTCTAGTTTAGTTTGAGTATATAATATGCACAGTGGATATTTTTGCGGGAAGCTGACTACTCAGGTCCTATATAACTAACTACTTAAGAAAAATCCTGAAGTTTCTACTAGATGAAATAATGATCAAGATATCAAATGAAAAGTGACTTCTTCCACATCTTAGAATCGTACAAGAGGTCAGCTGGAAGCCTGAGGGACTTAAGAAAGGAGGTTGCCACTGAAGGCACAAGCAAATAAGCTAGTTTAAACTGGACTTGGGATACATGGAGCTTCCAGGGTTCTGTGTCTGGGGGCAGCAAGAGCAGAGACGGTTAGGTTCCTTGTGAGAAAGCTCCATATTAGGGACCATTAAAGCCCTGTAGAGAAAGCAGTGGGCTCATGCTTCTCAGGTTGGGATATCCCAAGCCCACAGGTTCTGGAGTCCCTGTCATGTGACATAAAGTCTAAGCTCACATGGTAGCGGTCAGCGCAAAAACCCAGAGGGCGCAAGGCCAATCTTTATTTATTTGTTGTTAGTTTTCAACATTCATTTCCACAGAATTTTGAGTTCCAAATTTTCTCCCTATCTCTCCCCTCCCCCCACCCCATAATGCCTTTCATTCTGATTACCCTTTCCCCCAGTCTGCCCTCCCTTCTATCACATTCCTCCCTTCCCTTAACCCCATCTTCTCTCTTTTCTTGTAGGGCAAAATATATTTCTATACCCCATTACCTGTGTTTCTTACTTCCCAGTTGTATGCAAAAACAGTTCTCAACATTTGTTCCTAAGACTTTGAGTTCCAACTCATTTCCCTTCCTCCCTCCCCACCCATCCCCACTGAGAAGGCAAGCAATTCAATATAGGCTATATACTTGTAGTTTTGCAAAAGACTTCCATAATAGTCATGTTGCGTAAGGCTGACTATATTTCCCTCCATCCTTTCCTGCCTCCCATTCTATTCTCTCTTTTGACATTGTCGTCCCTCCTCAAAACTGTTTACTTCTAATGACTCCCTCCTGCCATTTGCCCTCCTTTCTGCCATCTCTGCAACCCCACTTATCCCCTTCTTCCCTCCTTTCCTGTAGAGTAAGATAGATTTTCACACCAAATTGAGTGAGCATGTTATTCCCTCAAGCCAATTGTGATGAGAGTAATCCACTCTTCCCCTCTCACCTCCCTCCTTTTCTCCTCCACTGAAAAAGCTTTTTCTTCCCTCTTTTATGAGAGATGATTTGCCCCATTCCGTCGCTCCCTTTCTCCTCCCAATATTTTCCTCTCACTCCTTAATTTTATTTTTTTACATATCATCCCTTCCTATTCAACTCATCCTATGCTCTTTGTCTGTCTGTCTCTCTCTGTCTCTCTGTCTCTGTCTCTGTCTCTCTCTCTCTATATGTGTGTGTGTGTGTGTGTGTGTGTGTGTGTATGTGTATAATCCCTCCAGCTACCCAAATACTGAGAAAAGTTTCAAGAGTTAGAAGTATTTATCTTTCCATGTAGGAATGTAAACAGTTCAACTTTAGTAAGTCCTTAAGATTTCTCTTTCCTGTTTACCTTTTCATCCTTCTCTTGATTCTTGTGTTTGAAGATTAAATTTTCTATTCAACTCTGTTCTTTTCATCAAGAATGCTTGAAAGTCCTCTATTTCATTGAATGACCATTTTTTTCCCCCTGAAATATTATACTCAGTTTGGTTGAATAGGTGATTCTTGGTTTTAATCCTAGTTCCTTTGACTTCTGGAATATCATATTGCAAGCCCTTTGATCCCTTAATGTAGAAGCTGTCAGATCCTGTGTTATCCTGATTGTATTTCCACAATACTCTAATTGTTCCTTTCTAGCTGCTTGCAATATTTTCTCCTTGACCTGGGAATTCTGTAATTTGGCTACAATATTCCTAGGAATTTCTCTTTTTGGATCTCTTTCAGGAGGTGATCTGTGGATTCTTCCAATATTTATTTTGCTCTCTGCTTCTAGAATATCAGGACAGTTTTCTGCCCAAGGCTGATCTTAAGCAGGGCTAAGCATTTCATGCATACCTGCATCAGCGTGGAGGTGCCACAGTCCCAAGTCCCAATTCAGGAACTAAAACTGGAAAGATGAATAAGCAAAGAAAACACCTTCCAGAATTTTAAGAAAATCACAGTTACAGAGAAGCCAAAAAATAAAGATCTTCAAGCAGAGGAATGAATGGAAGGAATGAATTTTTCACGGGGATGACATGAAAATATAGAAGTAAAGCAAGGGATAGAAACTGAAATAAGATGTTTGAAAGAAAGAATTGGAATGAGAATAATTAGATTAGGAAAGAAAGTTTTAAGTAAATAAACACATGTATGTGCATGTATAAATGTGTGTGTGTATATGCAAGGATATTGTCCTAGAAGCAATATTGCTGGGTCAAAGGGTATGCACATTTTTGTAGCCCTTTGGACACAGTTCCGAACAGCTCTCCAGAATGGTTGGATGAGCTCACAGCTCCACCAACAATGAATTAGTGTTCCAACTTTCCCACATCCTCTCCAACATTTATCATATTCTTGTTCTGTCATGTTTGCCAATCTGATAGTTGTGATGTGGTACCTCAGAGTTGTTTTGATTTGCATCTCTCTAATCACTAGCGATTTAGAGCATTTTTTCATATGATTATAGATATCTTTAATTTCTTCCTCTGAAAATTGCCTATTCATATCCTTTGACCATTTATCAATTGGGAAATGACTTATACTGTTGTACATTTGACTCAGTTCTCTATATATTCTAGAAATGAGGCCTTTATCCCCAAGCTTAGCTGTAAAAATTCTTTCCTAATTTACTACATCCCTCTGAATTTTGGTTGCATTGGGTTTGGTTGTGCAAAAACTTTTCAATTTAATGTAATCAAAATTGTCCATCTTGCATTTCATAATGCTTTCTATCTCTTTAGTAAAAAAATTCTTCCCTTCTCCATAAATCTGATAAATACAGTATTCCTTGCTCCTCCACTCTGTTCATGGTATCAATCTTTATACCTAAATCATGTACCCATTTGAACTTCATTCTTGTGTACTGTGTCAGGCATGGATCTATGCCTAGTTTCCACCACACTGTTATCCAGTTTTCCCAGCAATTTTTGTCGAACAGTGAGTTCTTATCCCAGAAGCTGGGGTCCTTGGGTTTATCAAACAGGAGGATGCTATATTCCTTGCCTGCTGTGTCTGGAGTGCCAAGTCTATTCCACTTGTCTAGCCTTCTGTTCCTTAGCCAATATCAAGTGGTTTTGATAATTGATGCTTTATAGTACAATTTGAGGTCTGGTAGTGCTAGGCCACCTTCTCAAGCATTTCTTTTCATTAGTCCCTTTGATATTCTGGACCTTTTGTTCTTCCATATGAATTTTGATATTATTTTATTCAGCTCTAGAAAATAATTATCTGATAGTTTAATTGGTATGGCACTAAATAAGTAAATTAATTTAGGTAGAATTGTCATTTTTATTATATTAGCCCAGCCTACCCATGAGCAACTGATGTTTTTCCACTTACTTAAATCTGACTTTGTGCAAAAAGTGTCTTGCAATTGTGTTCATATAATCCCTGGATTTGTTTTGGCAGGTAAACTCCCAAGTATTTTATAGTATTTACCCTAGTTTTAAATGGGATTTCTCTTTCTATCCCTTGCTGTTTGAATTTTGTTGCTAATATATAGGAATGCAGAAGATTTGTGCAGGTTTATTTTGTAACCTGCAACTTTGCCCAAGTTGTTTATTATTTCAAGTAGTTTTTTACTTGAATCTCTGGAATTCTCTAAGTATATCATCATATCATCTGCAAAGCGTGTTAACTTAGTTTCTTCTTTGGCTATTCTTATTCCTTCAATTTCTTTATCTTTTCTAATTGCTACAACTAACATTTCTAGTACAATATTGAATAATAGTGGTGATAATGGACATCCTTGTTTCACCCTTGATCTTATTGGAAATGCATCTAGCTTATCCCCACTGCATATAATGCTTGCTGAGGGTTTTAGGTAGATACTGCTATTATTTTGTGGAAAATTCCCTTTATTCCTATGTTCTCCAGTGTTTTTAATAGGAGTGGGTGTTATATTTTGTCAAAAGCTTTTTCTGCATCTATTGAGATAATCATGTAGTTTTTGTTAGTTTTGTTGTTGATATGATCAATAATGCTAATAGTTTCCTAATATTGAACCAGCCCTGCAATCCTGGTATGAATCCTACCTGATCATAATGTATTATTCTCGTGACAAGATGCTGTATTTGTTTTGCTAAAAATCTTATTTAAAATTTTTGCATCTATATTCATTAGAGAAATTGGTCTATAATTTTCTTTCTCTGTTTTGTCTCTTCCTGGTTTAGGTATTGAAACCATATTTGTATCATAGAAAGAATTTGGGAAGACTCCTTCCCCAATTTTCAAAAATTGTCTATATAGTACTGGAATTAACTGTTCTTTAAATGTTTGGTAGAATTCACTTGTGAATCCATCTGGCGCTGGAGATTTTTTCCTAGAGAGTTCATTGATGGCTTGTTCAATTTCTTTTTCTGAGATAGGGTTAAGTATTCAGCTTCCTCTTCCGTTAATCGGGGCAATTTGTATTTTTTAAAGTACTCATCTGTCTCGTTTAGATTATCGAATTTTTGGGCATAAAGTTGGGCAAAGTAATTTCTAATTATTGTTTTAATTTCCTCATCATTGGAGGTGAGTCCACACCTTTCATTTTTAGTATTAGTAATTTGATTTTCTTCTTTTTTTAATCAAATTGACCAAAGGTTTATCAGTTTTATTAATTTTTTCATAAAACCAACTATTGGTTTTATTTATTAATTCAGTAGTTTTCTTAATTTCAATTTTATTAATCTCCTTTGGTTTTCAGTATTTCTAATTTGGTATTTACTTGGGGATTTTCAATTTGTTTTTTTTTCTAGATTTTTCAGCTGCATGCCTAAGTCATTGATCTCCTCTTTCTCTGTTTTATTTATGTAGGCATTCAAAGATATAAAACTTCCCCTAAGAACTGCTTTTGCAGTTATCCCATAAGATTTGGTAGGTTGTCTCATTATTGTCATTCTCTTGAATGAAGTTGTTGATTGTTTCTGTGATTTCTTCTTTAGGATTAGATTATTTAGATTAGATTATTTAGTTTCCAGTTGATTTTTGGTTTATCTTTCCATGGCCTTTTATTACATATAATTCTTATTGCATTATGATCTGAGAAGGATGCATTATCTCTGCCTTTCTGCACTGGATTGTGAGGTTTTTATGTCCTAGTACATGGTCAGTTTTTGTAAATGTGCCATGTATTGCTGAGAAAAGGTATATTCCTTTCTATTCCCATTCAGTTTTCTCCAGAGATCTATCATATCTACCTTGTCCAGGGTTTTATTTACCTCCTTAACCTCTTTCTTATTTATTTTGAGGTTAGATTTATCAAGTTCAGAGAGGGGGAGATTGAGGTCCTCCACTAGTATAGTTTTATTGTCAATTTCTTCCTTCAACACCCCCAACCTCTCCTCTAAGAGTTTGGATGCTATACACTTGGAGCATATGTGTTTAGTAATGATATTACTTCATTGTCTATGGTGCCTTTTAGCAGGATATAGTTTCCTTCCTTATCTCTTTTGATTAGATCTATTTCTGCTTTTTCTTTGTCTGAGATTAGGATTGCTACTCCTGTTTTTTCTTACATCAGTTGAAGCACAATATATTCTGCTGTATCCTTTGACCTTTACCCTGTGAGTATCCCCCCCCCCCCCCATTTCAAATGTGTTTCATGTTGTTGGATTATGGCTTTTAATCCATTCAGCTCTCCATCTCCATTTTATGGGAGAGTTCATTCCATTCACATTCACAGTTAGGATTACAATCTGTGTATTTACCTCCATTCTCTTTCCCACCCTTTTTGCTTTTAGCTCTTCTGTCTCCCTTCACCTCCTCAATAGTTTTCACTTTTCACCACCACCTCCTGCAACCTTCCCTTCTTTCTTTTAGCCCCCCTCCCTTTTACTCCCCTTTACCCTTACTGCTTCTTCCCTCCCTTTTATCTTCCCCTCCCCTTTCTTCCCCCTTCCCCTCCTACTGTCTGTAGAACTAGTTAGAATTATATACTTAAGTTTACTGTTCCCTCCTTGAACCAAATCAGATGAGAGTACCTCTCAAACTATGCTTGTCTCCCTCCCCTCTTTTCCTCTACTATAATTTTGTACTTCTGCCTGTGATGTAATTTTACCATTTTCTGCTTCCTCCTTTTCACACCTGTTACAATCCCTTCGTATACTTAAATTATATTTTTAACATGACATCATTTACTTTACACCTGTTCCCTCTATGTATATCCCTTTTATATTTTATAATAGATGTACAATTCTCAAGATTAACAGGTATCATCTTCCCTTATGGGGAGGTAAACAGTTTGCCCAAATTGAGTAACAAGTTTTTATTTTCCCCCCTGTTTACCTTTTTATTCCTCTCTTGAGACCTGCATTTGAAGACTGAATTTTCTATTAAGTTCTGGCATTTTTGTCAGGAAGGTCTGGAAAGCCCTTACCTCGTTGAATGGCCATCTCCTTGCCTGAAATGTTATGCTGAACTTTGCTGGGTAGTTGATCTTTGGTTGTAATCCATCTTCTTTGCCTTACAGAATATAGGATTTCAATTCCTTCGATCTTTTAATGGAGAAGCTGCAAGGTCCTGTGTGATCCTGACTGTAGCTCCTCGATATTTGAGTGGTTTTGTTCTGGCTGCCTGTAGTATTTTCTCCTTCACTTGATAGTTCTGGAATTTGGCAACAATATTTCTTGAGGTTTTGAGTTTGGGATCCCTTTCAGGAGGTGACGGGTGGATTCTTTCGATGACTATTTTGCCCTCTGGATCGAGCACTTCTGGGCAGTTTTCCTTGATGATTTCCTGGAAGATGTTGTCCAGACTGTTTTTCATCATGGCTTTTTCTGGCAGGCCAGTAATCCTTAAGTTTTCTCTCCTGGATCTATTTTCCAGGTCAGTTGTTTTTCCAATTAGAAATTTTACATTTTCTTCTATCTTTTCATTCTTTAGATTTTGTTTCACTGATTCTTGCTGTCTCATAGAGTCATTAGTTTCTACTTGCCCAATTCTAATTTTTATCAAATTGTTTTCTTCAGTTAACTTTTGTATCTCCTTTTCCATCTGTCCAATTTTTCCTTTTAGGGAGTTATTTTCTCCAGTTAATTTTTTGTACTTCCTTTTCCATTTGCCCAATTTTCCTTTTCCATCTGTCCAATTATTCCTTTAAAGGAGTTATTTTCTCCGGTTAATTTTTGTATTTCCTTTTCCATTTGTTCATTTTTCCCTTTCAGAGGGATGTTTTCATCAATGAATTCTTTTTTTATACTTTAAAAATCATTGGTAAGTTTTTCTTCTATTTCTTCAGCTGTTCCAGGAGAGCTGTTTGTGCATGTGAGCAGTTTATGGTGCCTTCTGAAGTTTCAGATGGAAGTACAGTGAGAGGGGTTGCTTTTTATAAGAATGTAAGAAGCTACATTGATTTTTTAAAACTCCTTATATTAAACCTTTACTTATGGTAAACACCATCTATTATATGCTGTCTTACTTAAACAATGACATTTATTGAATTCTGTGTGCCAAGGCACAATTATTACTTTATGGAGGTTATAAAGACGGGAATATAGGTCGTAAGTGCATGAAGCTGAATTTGAACTCAGATTTCAGTGATTCCAGTCTCTCCACCGCTGACAGCCTAGCTACCTCAAATATGAATAAGGTACAGTCCTGTACCGAGGGAAATTGTACTGTAGTAGGAGAATTAAGATACGTGCATGTGTCACACACACATAAGCACACACAAACAACGATAATGAAGAAATTGACTAAAGAGTTGTGAGGAGGAATAAGTCTATCTCTCTTTAAAGTAAAGGTAACTATAAAATTACTAAAAATGATGGGAAAAGACAGGCTTATCATGTTATTACTGATGGATCTATTATGAATTGATCTAACTAGGCCAGAGAACAATTTGAAATTATGAAAATTTACTAAATGATCCACACCCTTTATACCCTTTGAACCAAGGGTCTCATTGTTGGGTCTGTTGGCTCAAGATAATGATTGCCAGGAAAAGAAAGTCTATATGTACAGAAATGTTCATAACTAATCTTTTTAATAACAAGGAAAAAATTTAGAAATAGAATTACATGCCTGATGATTGAGGAATAATCAGGCAATTGTGAATTATAATTGGAATATAAGAACTGAAGGAAACATGGAAAGATATAGAAATGAAGAAAATAGCCAAAACAATTCACAGTGACTAATGTAAACAGACAATATCAAACAACAAAAAAATTTGGGTCAAGTGCATCAGACAGTATTGATACTGTACCATCAAAGTGTAAAGCTTTGCCTTGCTTTTCTTGTAAAAGTAGATAAACTCCAAAAATACAGAGATGTACTTTCACATCTTTTTAGGTAGCTTTGCTTTATTACTTTCAAAGAATATCTTTTCTAGGGAGCTTTGGGTGTCAAGAAATGTCTTTTGTATTAAAATGTATCGATAAAAACTATTTAAAATTAAAAATCATACTTTCCTATTAATGTGTGTTATGACTACATCTCAGATGTAAACTGTGCCATCCAAAACAAAGGCCTCTAAATTGAAATAAAAGGAGTTAATTTCCCTTTCTTTTAAGTAATTTGTACTTTCCTAACAGGCAAGAATCCTCAGAATAGATCAGAATCTACCTTTCCAGAGGTTGAGATACAATATTTCTGTTTTCTTGTAGAATGACTAGATAGTAGAACTGGAACTGGATAAACTAAGTTTCTGTATGCATAGATAAGACTATTATGGGAAGTACCCATGGGTCATAATTTGTAATCTCTCTTTCTAATAGTGATAGCCTGTCATAACTATTGATAGTGCGCTGCAGTACCCACAGTCTTGGGGAGTTGCCTTTATGTTTGGCTGGTACAGCCAGAGGAAATGACCTAGCAAATTGGAATTTAAAAGATCTACCTAGCAAAGGTATTCATATTCTTCCTCAAGTCCCTCAAGGCTTCATTTTACCTGTTATGACATTTCTTTTTTTCCCATCAAAGCTGCCCTACCCATTTTAAACTAGATTTTTCTCTGTATTAAAATACTGGTAGTGGAGGGGAGACGATACATAGTATGATACATGTAGGGCCTGTATCCTTGTCAACTCAGTACTATAAATAATAATAATTCTCAGAGGATAAAATAACCCAGTTTTTACAGGTATTTATATGAGCTTTATAAATATATGAAAACACCTCTCTTTTTTAAAATTAATTTACTTTTAGTTTTCAACATTGACTTTTATAAGATTTTGAGTTCTGAATTTTACCCCTCTCCCCAAGACAGAATGCAGTGTGATGTAGGTGAACATATTAAACATATTTCCACATTAGTCATGTTGTGAAAGAGGAATTTCACAAAAGGGAAAAACCATGAGGAAGAAGAAACAAAAAAAAACAACCAAAAAAGAGAAAATAACATGCTTTGATTTGCATTCAGATGCCATAGTTCTTTCTCTGGATGTGGATAGCATTTTCTTTGATCATTGCATTGTTCAGAAGAGCTAAGTCTATCAAAGTTAATCATTGCACAGTGTTGCTGTTACAGTGTACAGTGTTCTTCTGGTTCTGCTCACTTCACTTAGCATCAGTTTATGTAAGTCTTTCCAGGTTTTTCTGAAGTCCCTCTGCTCACTATTATGGAACAACGGTATTCCATTGTATTCATATACCACAACTTTTTCAGCTATTCCCCAGTTGAACAAGTTGTGGCATCCCCTCAATTTCCAATTCTTTGCCAAAACACTTCTCTCTTAAACTTATGTTCTTTACAGGTGCTTGCTAAATTTGTGGAAAACTGCTTTTGGTGTTTACTTCTGTAGTAAAAGTTATTCTGCTGACCAGGTGTGAAAGGAATGTAGCTAAACAAGCATCTGGAAGGCAGACTTTTATTCTGAATTTCATTTTTTTTTTCACTGATAGCATTACTCATTCCAGCGTGTGGTTGCTAGTTTAATAAACTTTTTTTATCATCAAAACACCTTTGTGTCTTCATCATTGTTATTTGAGATAATCATTGGTAAGTGTTTGAATGGTGACCTAACAAAGACATAGGGTTTGTCATTAGTAGAAATGTTTTCAGTTAACTCTGAAACAGGTCATTGAACTTTCATAAGTGTCTGAAAATCTTGTGTTCTAGAACCAAAGAAGCACAAAGTTTATGATGGGACATTTACCTCCTCCCCTTTTATATTTTTTATCTTTTATTTTATATAGAGTTCATTTCCAAGTGTACTTGTTTCTTCCTTCTGAGAGCCATCTCTTTTGTAAAAAAAGAATAAAGAGAGGGGGGAAATGCAGTTCTGCAAAACTAACCAACATATCAAATGGGATGGCATGAGCAGTTGTTTCATAAGCATAGCTCCATCTTCGCGAAGAAAGATACCTCTTTTTGTAAAAAAAAAAAAAAAAAAAGATGTGCTCTCTCACTTTTCCATTAAAAACAACATACTTTTCTTAGCTTGTATTCTAGTAAAATTAAGAAGTTATTCATTTTTATTACTTATAACTTTTATTATTTACAAAATAACTTAGTAATTAGAAATGTGAAGATAGATTTGTTAAGTTATAGGACAAAAATACTTTCACATAAATGGTATTACAGACTAGTCATAATTTGTGTGACTTCATTTGACAAACCAGAGAACTTTTTACGCACCTCCCACAAAAATGTAGCAATACTTCAGGTTCGGATTTCTGTAATATTCTGTTTCAATTTGCTATCATAAGACAAATCTATTAAGTGTTCTTATTTAGGAGTAATAATACCAAATAATACCAAATTTAGGAGTAATAATACCAAATCATTGTTGTCCACGGCAAATGGATTTCTAATCTATTCATATTTAGAAACATCTAAGTTTCTGAAATGAGAATTCTGTCTAGACTGGTCAAGTGATTAAAAGGTAAAATTTTCTATTCTATTTTCACAGTAAATATTTCTAAAATTGGAGGCACTGTAGGTATTCTGTAGGTATAACATTTTTGTAAATGTGATTTGCCTTTTCGAATCAGAGTATGAATTTTAAGGAGTTTGTATTGATTTGTTTAGAGTTCTCGGCTTTTAAAAGAAATAGCCATCAGGTACCCTTTGAAGTACTTGGAAGAACCTAAAATGTTTTGTAATAATATGATTTTCCTTTTTTTTGCCCCATACCATGATACAATTTCCCAGAGATTCTCACTTTATAAAGTCGAATATCTCATACCAACTTGAAAACGGTAGTTAGCTTCTCACTCATTTTTTGATGCAAGTAATTTTCTGTGAAGCTTGCAATATGTCCAAATTTCACAGAGGTCATTTTTTTTAACTACAGTAATTCTCTTAAATCTCTCTTTTCTCTTGACATTGATTGAACCCTGCTTGTGCAGAGTCTAGTACAATTTCCCTTGTACTTTTTATTAAAATTTATCTTGAAATGACATTGCTGCCAATAGACTTGCAAAGTAGTATAAGCCTTTCCTTGCATCAGTTTCAACAACATATGGTACATGTGTAATTAAATGAACACTTTAAACTACTTCTCTTGTAGTACCAAACATCAACCTTTTTAGTTTCTAAATTAGTTGAGGCCATAGGTCTTCAAAACAGACACTGCATTTCTGTGGACACTTTACTTTTTTTCCTGTAAGTGGAGCTATTCTGTTTTGCTTAGTATCTAATTCTTTAAGCTTCACTTTCTTTTTTTTTTCCTTTAAGAGCAATCTGGATAATTGTATTTATCTTGCACGTAGAGCACTGGATTTAGAAAAGTCGTGGGTTCAAACTTCAAATCCTACCTCAGATAGTTGCTAGCTATGTGACCTTGTCCCTCACATAGTCTCTGGGTTTCCATTTCCCTAACTGTAAAATAAGAGGGTTAGATTAAATTCAGACCCAACCCTGATACTCTGTAATCATGACTAAAGTAACTAGGGTTTAGAACAAGCCATTGACATTCTAATTGCTATAAAGAGTAGTTTTCATTTCCTCTTTTTTATTATTTTGTTTTCTGTGCTCCACAATCACTTCCATATAACCTAGATTTTTTTTCCCTCCCTTTCTCTCCTTTCCCCTCCCTCACCCCTCCCTCCCAGATGGCATACAATTCT
Organism: Bettongia penicillata ogilbyi; assembly: GCA_023548195.1. Classification (NCBI taxonomy): domain Eukaryota; kingdom Metazoa; phylum Chordata; class Mammalia; order Diprotodontia; family Potoroidae; genus Bettongia; species Bettongia penicillata. The sequence goes on along the minus strand of JAJHZJ010000055.1, from coordinate 2,949,751 downwards.
ATATATACATTCCCACTAAATACACCCTCACCTTGCATAGAAGAATTAAAATGAATGGGAGAAATCATAAAACAAACCAAAACATAATACAAAAGGAAATGATCTGCTACATTCTACAATTCCGTAGTTCTTTCTCTGGATGTGGAAGGCATTTTGGCTTCAAAGGGAATTTTTAAAGTCCTTGCATTGCAGTGAAATACTAAGTCTACCAGAAAAAAATCCTCACACATGTGGTTGTTGCTATGTACTAAGTTCTCCTGATTCTGCTCCTTCTGCTCAGCATCAGATCATAAAAGTCTTTCCAGGCCTCTCTGAAGTCTTCTTGTTCATCATTTCTTAATCTCACAATAGTATTCCATTACATTCCTATACCACAACTTGTTCAGTCATTCCCCGTTTGATGGGCATCCCCTAGATTTCTAGTTCTTGGTCACCACAAAGAGAGCTGCTATAAATATTTTTGTACATGTGGAACCCTTTCCCATTTTTATGATCTCCTGAGGATACAGTCCTAGAAGCAGTATTGCTGGGTCAAAGGGTATGCATATTTTTTTGTAGCCCTTTGGGCATAGTTCCAAATTGCTCTCCGGAGTGGTTGGTTCAGCTCACAGCTCCACCAACCATGAATTAGTGTTCCAACTCTCCTACACCTTCTCCAACATTTATCATCTTCCTGTTCTGTCATGTTAGCCAATCTGATAGGTGTGATATCTCAGAGTTGCATCTCTAATTAATAATGATAGTGATTTAGAGCATTTTTTCATATAATTATAGATATCTTTAATTTTTTCCTCTGAAAACTGCCTGTTCATATCATTTGACCATTTATCAATTGGGGAATGACTTGTATTTTTGTACATATGACTCAGTTCTCTATATTTTAGAAATGAGACCTTTATCACAGCCACTAGTTGCAAAAATTCTTTCCCAGTTTTCTGCTAATCTTGGTTGCATTGGGTTTGGTTGTGCAAAAATTTTTCAGTTTAATGTAATCAAAATTATCCATTTTGCACTTCATAATGCTTTCTATATCTTGTTTAGTCAAAAATTCTTCCCTTCTCCATAAATCTAATACATACACTATTTCTTGCTCCACTAATTTGTTTATAGTATCAATCTTTGTACCTAGATCACGTACCCATTTGTACTTTATTCTTGTGTATGGTGTCAGGCATTGGTCTATACCTAGTTTCCACCACACTGTTATCCAGTTTTCCCAGCAATTTTTGTCAAATAGTGAGTTCTTATCCCTGAAGCTGGGGTCCTTGGGTTTATCAAACAGGAGATTGCTATATTTATTGACTACTGTGTCTTGAGTATCTGACATACTCCACTGGTCTACTCTTCTGTTTCTTAGCCACTACCAAGTAGTTTTGATAATTGCTGCTTTATAATACAATTTGAGATCTAGTTGGGCTAGGCCACCTTCTCTAGCATTTTTTTTCATTAGTTCCCTTGTTATTCTGGACTTTTTGTTCTTCCAGATGAATTTTGATGTTTTTTCTAGCTCTAGAAAATAATTATCTGATAGTTTAATTGGTATGGCACTGAATAAATAAGTTAATTTAGGTAGAATTGTCATTTTTATTACACTGGCTCAGCCTACCCATGAGCAACTGATATTTTTTCACTTACTTAGATCTGACTTAATTTGTGTGAAAAGTGTTTTGCAATTGTGTTCATATAGTCCCTGTATTTGTTTGGCAGGTTGACTCCCAAATATTTTATAGTGTCTACTCTATCTTTATATGGGATTTCTGTATCTCTTGCTGTTGGGCTAAGCTTCACTGTCACCACATGTTGTGAGTAGCAGTGATGCTTCGTTTCAAATGAGCCTTTTTACCCTCAGTAATTTTGAAAGAATGAATTAAAAAAAAAATATTAAGCACAATGCCAAGCACTTGGGATACATTTCTTTTTAAAGAAATTGTATTTGATACATGGAGACTACAATTAGGGAGTTTTCCAGCCAGTCAGCTGGTCCATGGTACTTAGGATCCAGCAGCAAAGCACTTGATAAGGTGTTTTAATTAACGTTATTTAGGCCGGTAGAAAAGACTGAGTGATTTCCCTCTTTGGGCTTAGCTTAACAATGGGCCTTTTTTTTCCTGCCCCACTCATCATCAAGAAGTTTATGTTCTAAAAACTGGACCGTCACAACCTTAGAGAGTAAACACTATAGATTTATATTTTAGCCTTTAGAAATGAGCATTTGGGAGGTATACGGAATACTTAGCACAGTGAAATCTGTGATTAAGGACCTCAAGCCAAAGTAGAGACTAAGACTGAGGGCAATAGCTAGCTGTAGATGGGACTTGCAGTAGAGAAGTAAAAAGTTTCAGATCCAAGAATACAAGTGAATAAGAATCTGAAGGAAAAGCTTTTTGCTTTTTCTAAAAGCTGAAAAAAAAGTCTGAGCTTTGAAAGAAATACCTGCTTTTCCTTTGATGACATGTCTAGCAATAATAATAGCTAACATTTGTGTAGGACTCTAAGGTTTGTAAAGCACTATGTATATATTGTTCCATTTTATCCTACTGACAGCCCTTTGTGAGATAGGTACCATTATTATCATTCCCATTTTACAAAAAAGGAGGCTGAGGGAAGGGAGGGTAACTTGTCCAGGGTCACAGTCAAGGCTTTCAGCTGAACCAGAATTTTTAAGACTGTTCATCCAACAGGATTATCCAGTGGTGACTACTTGTTTAGCCTACTACTTGTCAGAGCAGTGTCTCAGGAAGCTGTGAGGTCTGAGGAGAGCAGGCCCAACTGGAGCAGTATCGTATGATTAAACAGCATTAAATGACTCTTGTGTTAAATGTATGAATTGCTTCTCTACACATATACCTTGGCCACATGTTTGTGTGTCCTTTTATGCATGTGCCCTAAGTCCCATGTGTGTTCCTTCATGTGTATGCCCTGGCTACTTGTGTTTCTTGTATATATTCACTCTTCCCATTGATATTCTGTGTATTTGTGGGAGAGTATACCCAAAGTTTAGAAGGAGAGTGTTTTGTTACTACTTCTCTTGCCATACTATTTCATTAAGTACTTTTTCTTTGAAATAATTGGGTCCTGTGGCTAACTGTTGAAGGGGAAAACAGTCACTAAGGGCTTGTGAACTACAGTGTATTTTGGACCTGGGGTAACAGGATTAATATTTGCTGAACTGGTATGTATATCGAAGCCTAGGAGGCTTAATTAAAATGGAGAACAATTCAGATCCAAAATGATCTGTGCAGGTTAGAATAATGAGTTAAACCTTTTTTTAATTAATTTTTTTATTATTGAACTTAACTACAGTAAAAAAATTTCCATATGCAACATGTAATAGAAAATGATTAGTGAAACCACAAATCTCTCATATATATTACTTGCTTTAAAATATTTGTTTATGTGAAATAAATTCACCATTTTACTTTCAGAGCTGTCTTCCATGTTTCCTTTTAAACTTTATTTTCTGTGCATTAAAAAATGTTTCAAGGACTTTTCTTTTTTTCCCAGTACATTAACTAGCTCTTCTTCCACCTCTAATATTTACTCCCCCAGTTAAAAAAAACCAAACCAACAGTCTTGTTATGAATAAGCGTAAAACAAATCCAGTTACATGTTGGCCTCGTCAGAAAATGTTATTCTTCACCTTCAGTTCTTTACTTCTTTGTCAGAATGTGGGTAGCATATGTTTCGTCATCTCTCCTGTGGAGCAGTGTCAACCTCAAACTCAGAAAAGGATCAAAACTTAGTCCTATTTAGTTCTGATATTTTAAAAATTAAATTTACTTTTTTTAATCTTCAGAAATCTATTTTCTCTCCCATTTGGGAAAGAGAAAGATAGGAAAGAAAAAAAAATCTCCTGTTACAAGTAAGTATAGTCAAGCACAATCAATTCCTACATTGGCTGTGTCCCCCCAAAATATCTCAAATTTGCACTGTCTTTCACTTCTCTCTCTGGAAGTGGGTAGCATGTTTCATCCTGGGTCCTCTAGTGCCATGGTTGTTACTTACAATGATCAGAGTTCCTGAATCTTTCAAAGTTTGTCTTTGCAATATTGTCATTGTACAAACTGTTTTTATGGTTCTCCTCTCCAATTTGCATCAGTTCATACAAGTCCTCCCTGTTTTCTCTGAAACTTTCCTTTTTATCATTTCTTTCAGCTCAGTAGTATTCAGTCACATTGATATACCATACTTTGTTTAGCCATTTCTCAATTGATGAACACTCCTCCCCTCACTAGTTTCCCCTTCTTTGCAACTGCAAAAAGAGCTATTATGAATAGTTTTTTACAGGCTTAGATTTTTTTTTTCCTGTGGTACTAATCCCTCCCATAACTTACCCTTTCTCATCTCCCCTTCCCTATATTGTAAAATATATCTCTCACTGTATGTGCCTATTCTTCTCACCTTTGACCAGTACAGATGAGAGTAAGGTTCAAATGTCAGCTGCTCTCTCCCTTCCTCCTTTTTTGTGTAGACTTCTATTTGTACAACTTTTAATACATGTGAGATATTCCCCTTCATCTTTTTCCTGGTGTATTCCTCTTTCTCTCCTTTTTAAAAATTTTATTGATACATTTTGTTTTTACATTGCAAACATTTTCAAATTAATAATAGTTAATATTCATATAGCACTTATTGTGTGCAAGGCACTGTACTAAGTGCTTTAAACTTTTCTCATTTAATCCTCACAATAATCTTGTGAAGGTAGGTACTGTTATCCTTATTTTAGAGATGAGGAAACTGAGGCAAACAGGTTAAGTGACTTGCCCAGGATCACAAAGCTAGTAAGTATCTGAGGGAGGATAGGAACTCAAGTCTTCTGACTCCAGGCTTGAATCTAGTTGCCACAATTTGTGAAAGCCTTGTTGTAACAAGGTGAAACAATTAAGCAAAACTCACACTGCAGTGATCTCATTTGAACGTGCATGCAACATTCTACCTCTGTAGCTCACTCCACTCACCTTTTCTTCCAGTCTGTTTTTAGGTTATCAAGATCTAACAGAACTCTCCCATGCCATAGGAGTCTAATTAGATTTCCATGATCCTTGAAGATGATAGGATTCTGAGGAAACATGCCTATTGTCTCCCTCTATTAGACTGTAAACAGTTTATTCTTGTTAGTTCCTTATATTTTCTCATATTTATTTACCTTATGTTTCTCATAACTCCTATGTTTCATTTCAAAGTTCTTGTAGTCTTTTCTTTTTCCTTTGCCAGTTCTTCATATCACTCCTGCTAACAGTAGAGGGTCTCCTAAGATTCTGTTGTGAGCTCTCTTGTCCCTCTGTACCATTTCACTGTTGAATCTGCTTGTCTAGCCCCAACTTTTTGCCTGACTTAGAATTGAGAATCTCCAGCTTTCTTTTAGAAATTTAAAAATAGATGTCCTTTAGACATCTTGTAGAGTGAGAAGTTACAACTGTCAAGAGTTTCCCCAAAACCACTTCTTCAACTAAAACTCTTCTGCAATAGCAGAAAACATGCTGAGCAGTTTTGAACAGTAAAGCCAAGAAAACACAGTGAATCATTTTTCTAGTCCAGGGAAGCTTAGGAAAACAGACAGCTCTCTGGATGCAGGGTGGCATCTGGCCAGGAGCACAACATAGTGGAAGTGGCATTGGGGTGGTGGCAGGGGTGGTGGCAAGGAGCAGCCCAGCAAGGGGACTGAAAACCTGGGCAAAAAAAGAGATCAGGGGACCCCTGCATTAGCATTGTGCATAGGATCAAATAATGTTTGGCAGCTCTGTTGTCCATTACCTAGTTCTGGGTCATACTTCCAGGGTAGAGAGAAGGTACCATGCGCTAAGACCAGGAAAGCAGTGACCAAATCTTTTCCTGGATCACACTATGTTGGAAGCAATGAAAATTTACAGGCTTCCAGACCTAGCAGTGACAGCAGCGGGGAAACTCAGGTTAAATTATCCTCCCCAGACATCAGTAGAACTTAACTCTAACATAAAGTTCAAAGTAGAGAATTAGGAAAAATGAGCAGACAGAAAAAAGAAACTGACTGTAAGAAACTGCTATGGCGACAGAAGCTCAAGACACAAACTCATAAGAAAACAATGACTTGAAAACATCTATAAGCAAAGCCTCAAAGAAACAATGCAGATTGGACATAAACCCCACTAGATTTCCTAGAACAGAGCTTCTTAAACTTTTTTCACTCTTGACCCATTTTGCATTGGGGTTGCATGGCCTGAGGGCATGTGCAATACAAAGTGTACGTGCTTTGTGTTCAGAATCAAGGCTGCAATTGCTACAATACAGGCAAGCACCTCAGATTTGTTATGTATTAGATTTTTAATAAATTTTTGATCTTTGTGCTTTTGATAGCAGTAAAAGCTACCAAATTTTTCAGGATTCCATATGGGATCATGACCCACAGTTTAAGAAGTGTTGTCCTAGGAGGCCTAAAGGAGGAGATTCAAAAAGAGCAAAAAATTATTTTTAAAAATTAAATAAGAGGAGTAGAAGAAAAATTGAGGAAAGAAATGAACGCACATCTATGTAAGAAAATTGTGAAAAGGGCATTAGGTTGTTAAAAAGGTAAAAAAGCTACTGAAGAAATTAATTCCTTAAAAGTCAAAATTGGCCAACTGGCAAGAGGTGCAAAATATCCTTAAAAATTACAAGAGTTCATCAAGTGGAAACTAATGACTCCATGAGATATCAAGAAACAATAATCAAAGATAAAAGACTAAAAAGACAAATATGTAATCTCTCCTGGGGGAGCAATTTATCTGGAAAACAGATTGAGGAGAGATAATTTAAGAATAACTGTTTCACCTGAAATTATAAAATTGCCCAAATATCTTAGAACCAACTGGCAAAGTAGAAGTTGAAAGATCTCATTAGTAAGTTTTTGAAAGATCTCATTAGTAAGATCTCATTAGTAAGTTTTTGAAAGAAATCTCAAATGAAAATTCAGGAATATTATAGCCAAGATCCAGAGTTCCCAGGTCAAAGAGAAAACAGTGTAGCAAGAAAAAATTAAAATACTATGAAACTGCAGTCAGGATCCCATAAGATTTTGCAGCTACCATGATAAAGGGATGGAAAGCTTGGAATGTGATATTCTGGAAGGCAAAAGAGCTAGGATTACAACCAAAATAATCTACCCAGAAAAACAGCATAATAGTACAGGGAATAAAATGGACATTTAATGAAACAGTGAACCTTAAAGCATTCCTGATGAAAAGACAAGAGCTAAATAGAAAATTTGACATTCAAATACAAGAATTAAGAGAAACATAAAATCATAAAATATGAGTACAAAATCATAAAGGACTAAATAATTAAACTATTTACATTCCTGTTTTTGTTGTTCATTTGTTCAAATGTCTAACTCTTGGTGACCTAATCTGGGGTTTTCTTGGCAAAGATACTGGAATAGTTTGCTGTTTCCTTTTCTAGTTCATTTTACAGATGAGGAAACAGAGGTAAACAGGGTGAAGTGACTTGCCAAAGGTCACACAGCTAGTAAGTGTCTGAGGTCAGATTTGAACTGATGAAGATGAGATTTCCTGACTTTAGGCCTAGCATTCTATCTGCTGCACCACCTAGTTTCCCACATTTCATACACAGGAAGATAATACATATAATCACTATCTTACTGTTATCAGAGCAATTAGGAGTCTACTTGGGAAACATCAGTGTGAATCTGTTATTTTGGAATGATCCTAAAAGAAACAAAGGTCAAGAAATGAAGGAAGAGGAAAAATGGGGGAAATTACCTTTCATAAAAGAGGCACTCAAGGAAGTTTATACAGCAGAGGGGGAAAAAGGAATGAAAAGCAGGCATGCTTGAAACTTACTCTCATCTAAATTGATTCAAGGAAGTTACAAAAATTCTTCCATAACAGGGAAGTAGTGAAAAGGCTAAGAGAAACTGGGCATTAGTAAGAGGGAGAATAGATTAAGAGAGGCAGCAAAACAGATTTGAAGAGGTGACAGAGTAAAAAATGGGAAGGATAAATAGAATGGAATGGAGGGAAACCCACAGTTAGCAATCATAACAATGTGAATGGGATGAACTTGTCTATAAAAGGCAAGAGGATAGCAGAATGGATTCAAAACCAACATTCAGTAATATCTTGTTTAGATGAGGCATACTTGAGACAGAGACCCAGGGTTAAAAGAAGGGACTGGAGTGCAGACTATGTCTTCAGGTGAAGTGAAAAAGGCAGTGTAGTAAAAGTAGACCTGATTAGAAGAGATAATCAGAAAATCTTGGTAGAAGGTACCATGAACAATGGATTAACGTCAATATTGAACCAGATGTGTACCAAATGGCATAGCATCCAAATTCTTTTTCTTTAAAACAGGTAATTTATTTATTTTTCAGTTCTCAGCATTCACTTCCGCAAGAATTTGAATTCAAAATTTTCTCCTCATCTCTCCCCACCCCACCACCCCAGGACACCATGTATCCCATCCAACCCATCCTCCAGTCTGCCTTCCCTTCCACCACCCACCCTTCTTCCATCCCTCTTCCCCTCTATTTTCCTGTAGGGCAAAACAGATTTCTATACTCCTTGCCTGTATAGCTTAATTTCCAGTTGCATGCTAAAACAATTTTTCACATTCATTACCAAAGCTTTGAGTTCCATATTTTCTCCCTCCCTCCCCACCTACCCCCATTGAGAAAACAAGCAATTCAATATAGGTCATACATGTGTAACAATGCAAAGCACCTCCCTAACAGCAGTCATGTTGTAAAAGACGAAGCACTTTTCCCTTTCCTATCCTGTCCTCAATCTTCCATTCTCTCCCCTGACCTGTCCACCCAACAATAGTGTTTGCTTCTGATTATCTCCTTCCCCAGTTTGCTGTCCCTTGTATTATCTTCTCTCTCCTATCCCTTTTGCCCTTGCGTTCCTGCAGGGTAAAATAGATTTCCATATCCAGTTGAGTGTGTGTTATTCCTCCTTAAGCCAAATCCCATGAGAGCAAGGTTCACTCATTTTCTTTCATCTACCCTTTGTAAAAGCGCCTTCTTCCCTCTTTCATGTGAGATGATTCACTACATTCCACCTCTCCCTTTCTCCTCCTCCAAGTACATTCCATTCAGCAATAAATTTTATTTTTTAGGTGTTCTCTCTTCACATTCAGCTCATCCTGTGCCCTCTGTCTATGTATATATACATACATACATACATATACACACATATACATACATATACCCTTGTACATATACATACCTACACATATGTGATACACACATGCATACATACCCATATATGCCTACATAAATATTCCTTCTACCCTAATACTGAAAAAGGTCTCATGAGTTACAAGTAACATCTTTCCATGTAGAAATGTAAACAGGTCAACTTTAATGAGTTCTTTAAGTCTTCTTTTTCCTGTTTACCTTTTCATGTTTCTCTTGATTTTTTTATTTGAAAGTCAGATTTTCTATTCAGCTCTGGTCTTTTCAGCAAGAATGCTTGAAAGTCCTCTATTTCATTGAAATTCCATTTTTCCCCCTGAAGTATTGTATTGTACTCAGTTTTGCTGGGTAGATGATTCTTGGTTTTAATCCTAGCTCCTTTGACCTCTGGAATACCATATTCCAAGCCCTTTGATCTCTTAGCGTAGAAGCTGCTAAATCCTGTGTTATCCTAATTGTATTTCCTCAGTATTTTAATCATTTCTTTCTGGCTGCTTGTAATATTTTCTCCTTGACTTGGGAACTCTGGAATTTGGCTACAATATTCCTAGGAGTTTTCCTTTTGGAAAGTGATTGGGGAATTCTTTTTTTTCTTTAAATTTTATTTGTTTTCAGTGTTCTATAATCACTTCCATATATCTTATATTCCCCCCCACACTCCCTCCCTGAGACTGCATACAGTTTTATATAGGTTCTACACATACATTCCTATTAAATATATTTTTACCTTAGTCATGTTGCGTAGAAGAATTCAAATGAATGAGAGAAATCATAAAAAACATAAAGAAAATGGTCTGCTTCATTCTGCGATCAAATTCCATAGTTTTTTCTCTGGATATAGAATGCATTTTGCCTTAAGAGTCCATTGGGAATTTTTTATGTCCTTGCATTGCAATGAAGTACTAAGTCTACCAGAAAAATTCCTTGCACACTGTGGTGGTTGCTATGTACAAAGTTCTTCTGGTTCTACTTTTTTCACTCAGCATCAGTTCTTACAAGTCTTTCCAAGCCTCTTTGAAGTCTTCCTGTTCATCATTTCTTATAGCACAATAGTATTCCATTACATTCATATACCACAGTTTATTCAGCCATTCCCCAATTGATGGGCATCCTCTTGATTTCCAGTTTTTGGCCACCACAAAAAGAGCTGCTATAAATATTTTTGTACATGTGGGACCCTTTCCTATTTTTATGATCTCTTGGGGATACAGTCCTAGAAGCGGGTATTGCTGGGCCAAAGGGTATGCACATTTTTGTAGCCCTTTGGGCATAGTTCCAAATTGCTCTCCAGAATGATTGGATGAACTCACAGCTCCAGCAACAATGAATTAGTGTTCCAACTCTCCCATATCTCCATTCTAATTTTTAAAGAACTATTTTCTTTAGTGAGCTTTTGAACCTCCTTTTCCATGTGGCCAGTTCTGCTTTTTAAAGTATTCTTCTCCTCATTGGTTTTGTGGACCTCTTTTGCCATTTGGGTTAGTCTGTTTTTGAAGATGTTATTTTCTTTGGGTCTCCTTTATCAAGCTGTTGACTTGCTTTTCTTACATTGCTCTCATTTCTCTTCCCAATTTTTCCTCCACCTGTCTTACTTGATTTTCAAAATCCTTTTTGAGCTCTTCTATGACCTGAGACCATCACATAATTTTTTTGGAGGTTTTAGATGTAGAAGCCTTGACTTTAATGTCTTCCTCTGATGGTATGCTTTGTTCTTCCTCATTTGAAAGGATGAAAGAAAATACCTTTTCACTAAGAGAGTAACTTTCTATAGTCATATTTTTTTTCCCTTGACTTTTGAGTCCTTTGTCCATTGGAGGGTATGCTCTAAGGACCTGTAAGTTCTCAATTCCCCTAACGTGGCACAATCAAGGGATAGGAGTTTACTCCTCTCCCAGCCTGCACTCTGGTCTGTGAGCAACCACAAGCACTCTTTTTTGCCCTGGAACTGCGAGTAGGATTCCCTCTCCACAACCACCACCAGCTCCATGTCACCAGTGCTCCTTCTCACCCCAGAACTGCTGTTCAGGGCTGAGGTCCAGATCAGCTGTTCAATTCCCTCAGGGTCTTTAGGTCCAGGGCTCCAAAAGTGGATGCTTCTGCCACAGTTGCAGTGGCTGCTGCTGCCCTGGGGCCGGAGCTAGGCCCAGACCACACTCCCCTCTCCCAGGTGAAAGAGCTTTCTTACTGATGAAACTGTCTTTGGTGTTTGTGGGTTGAGAAATGTGGGAACAGCAGCTGCTACCTGTTCTTCTCTGAGCCATTGCGATAGGTCTTTCCTGTTGACTTTCCAGGCTGTCTTGGGCTGAAAATCTGTTTCACTCTGTCATTTTGTGGCTTCTGCTGCTCTGGAATTTGTTTAGAGTCAGTTTTTACAGGTATTTTATGAGCTATAGAGGGAGAGCTAGAGGAGGTTTGTCCTTCTACTCTGCCATCTTGACTCTGCCCCCAGAATCCAAATTCTGGAATGGAAAGTTAAATGAGTTACCGGAGGACATAAGACAGTAAAACTCTACTAGGGTTGGGGGTGGGGTTGGAGGGGCAGACTTTCAATCTACATTTCTTGGATCTAGATAAATCTAACCACAAGAGAACAAGAAGGAAGTTAAGATGAATAGAATTTTATTAAAGTTAGATATGAAAGAGAATAGTGAATAGAAGTAGAAGGCAGTGTAACTAAATCACAAAGATAGATTAGGGCATAAAAACCTCAAAAACAAATGCTGAAAAGCAGAAATATTACATAACACCTTTTCTAGATGAAAATGCAATAAAAATTGTATTCAACTTTGAAGCACAGATTAAAAATTAATTAGAATTAAATAATCTAATGCCAAAGAATGAGTGAGTCGGAGAACAAATCATAGAAACAGTAATTTCGTTAAAGGTAATGACAGCAATGAGACAGCATTCCAAAATTTGTTAGATATGGCCAAAACAGTACTTACTTTTAATCTATGTCTTTAAACACATGGCAGTAAAAGATCATCAAATTGGGCATGCAGAATAGTAAAATTTTGAAATAGGCAGTTTGTCTTTGGCATAATTTGATACTGTGATAGCTTTGTGATCTTTTCCATGTGATCTTTTCTCTCCAATATTGCAAGTTTCAATCTCTCTCTACTTTTTATATTGTGTGGCATATATTCATGTCTTGTACATTTTATGCGGAATGTTTACCCAGTTTTCCCATATCTTCTCCAACATTTATCGTTTTTCTTTTTTCATCTTATTAGCCAATCTGATAGGAACGAGGTGGTAACTCAGAGTTGTTTTAATTTGCATTTCTCTGATCAGTAGTGATTTAGAGCATTTTTTCATATGATTATAGAGAGTTTTAATTGCTTCATCTGAAAACTACTTGTTCATATCCTTTGACAGTTTATCATTTGGAGAATGCCTTGTATTATAATTTGGCTCAGTTCTTTATATATTTGAGAAATGAGGTCTTAATCCCAAATACTTGCTATAAAAATTGTTTCCCAGAATTCTTCTTTCCTACCAATCTTGTCTGCATTGGTTTTGTTTGTACAAAACCTTTCTAATTTAATGTAATAAAAATTACCATTTTGCACTTCATAATGCTCTCTATCTCTGGTCATAAATTCTTCTCTTCTCTGTAGATCTGACAGCTAAACTATTTTTTATAGAGCAGGAATTCTTAACTCTGTGTGTTGTGAGTGTGTAATGGACTTCTGGCAGTCTGGTGGATATCTCATGATCCCTTTTTAGAATAAAATTTTTACATGCATAAAATAAAATACACAGGGCAAATGAAATCAATGATTGGAATGTAGTTATTAAAATTGTAGATATATATATGTATACATGTACATATACATACACACATTTTAAATAAGCTTGCAGAGCTTATTTAAGTTAAGAACCCTTGATTTAAAGACTATTGAGAGGGGGAAAAGAAGAGGACCCAGGATGGAGCCCTAAGTTATAGTCCTACATACGGGACAAGACATGGATGCTGAAGAGAGATCACTCAGCCAGAGAGAAAGAGAAATAGGAAGAACAGCATCATGGCAAAAAATACCAAGTTGCTGAGAAGCATCTAGGAGAAGGAGAATGGCCTTTAATAACAGATGCTGCAGAGAATTTAAGTAGAATGAGCACTAAAAGGAGCTATTGAATTTAGCAATAAAAAGATCATTGGTGACCTTGGGAGCAATTCAAGTAAAGTGGTGGAGTAGGAAGTTGGAATAGAGGGCCTTGAAAAGTGAGTGGGATGAGAAGTGGAGACACGGAGTAAAGATAGCAGTTTTCTCGGAATTTGGCCCTGAAAGGGAGGAGGAGGAATATAGTATGATACCTTAAGGAGTCTAGTGAGAGTTTTTAAGGAATAGGAGAAATCTGATCATCATGTTACTAGGCAGCTGAGAAAGAACCAGTAAATAATGAGAGGTAAATGTGGCGGGCTGTGAAGATAGAAGGCAGCCTGAGAGGGGAAAGGGATCGGATCAAAGATCTATATTTCTAGGGTTTGGCCTGGGTCAGGAGAAGGCCTAAATCTTCATCAGAGATTGAAGTAAAAAAGAAAATTAGGAATGATGTGTTGGGGGGGTGGGGTTTGAGATCTACTTAGTTAGGGGATAAGAATAAGTTTCAAATCATATGACTTCTGTTTCTGTGAAGTACGAGGTAGGTCTCTTATGAGGGAAAAGGATGTGATAAGAAGTTTAAAGAAAGAAGAATAGGTTTAAAAGTTTTGAGGGGAATGAGAGTCTGGGAAAAGTAAAAGGATTGTCTCAAGGGCTTGAGATTAGATAGTATAAATGTGTAGTGTAGTATAAATGGTTAGTTCAGTCAGCAGCATGTAAATAGGAATGGAGGAGAAGATAATGTGAGTTATGGATTCGACAGTGAGAAGTGTCTTGTATCCTTTTCTGGTCATACATCTTTGTGATGACAACTTTATGCTGCTGCTCTGCCCAGTTCTTTGTAGGTTATATTAATAACAGCCTGCTCATGCCTACCGTAGATATGTGTGTCTTTCTGTTTTTTCCTTGGGGTAGCCTGCAACTTTAATTCTTTGGAGACTTGTATTCCATGACTCATAAGCATCACTGGGAAAATATTGATTGCCCTTTATTTCTGGGGGAAGCTTGGAGTCACTAAAATAATCATACAGTTTCCCCAAAGCAGTCCTGAACGTTCTCTTTCTCCTATTCACTTCTGGACCCTCTTCATTGTCCACAGGCAATTTCCATGATAAAGATCTGTCATCACTATGGGTTATTCATTCACGTGTATAACCTAGTCTTGAAATGGGCTTATCACCTGATTTTCCCTGTTTAGTAACTAATAATGAATCTTACTTAGGAGACTCTGAAGTGTTCTAGTGTTTGATGCAGTTGGTAAATACCTAAACAATAGCATCCAAAGGTTCTTATCTGTAGGGAATCCCTGTTTCTAGTAGACATTGACTCGTATGTTTAGAATTCACCTGGTTCAGCTCCCTCACTTTACAGATGAGGAAGTTTAGGTCCAGACAAAGGAAATTATTTGGCCACTTAAGAGTAGTATGTGGCAGAAACAAAACTTAGACCTAGGTCGTCTGGCTTCATATACTGCATAGACACTTGAGTGTACAGCTTACTGTTTTATTCCATTCTTTATATCAGTAATCAGAAGGTCATTGAATATTTGTTAAATGCATGGGAAATCTCGTGAGAAAAGATTTCAAGTTGGTGTTGTTCCCTTTTCTTTTAGTTTACATTGTTGGAGTCATTGTATATTATTTTCCTGATTCTTCTTTATTTTGTATCAGTTGATAACAACTTGTCAGTTTTCGTTGCTTTTGATAGTACAGTAATAATCTCTTACATTTGTATACCACTAAGGTAGTGTTTTGTACTACAAAATCAAGTGTATTTTTACAGTCAAGCAATAAGTACAATGGGATCTTGTATTCTCTATGCCTTTGAGTCACTTGTATAACCATGAAGATGTGGTCCTTGATAGATATATGCATAAATTATTCTCGTACTGATTTTTGTAGAGACAGAAATAAGGACATTGGTTGTATGTTTCTGCTCTTTTTTGTTTAGTAAATTTGTGATTTCCCCTCCTACCTCCCATTCCCCCCAATTTGTCAACTCCTATTCCCTTATAATTGTATTGCCTCTAGCATGACTTCCTCCTTGTATATACTTGATATAGCCATATGTTTTTCAAACCATCTTTATTCAGTGCCATTTATTCATCTTTATATAGTATATAAAGTGATGGTAGATTGTGAGTATTTGGTGGTTCCCTTTTCATTGATTGGAAAAGTTTGTACAGAGATATTAGTTTTTCCATTTTCTATCCTTTCATTGTTCATTCATAATAAGTAACATGTTTTATTCCTCTGTAACTTAGTATAGTCTTTTACAGGTACTGTGAATAAAAAATTCATCACTTTACTGCCCACCTCATGATGAGTCTGTCTGGATTTAGCTGGGTGGTCCTTAGATAACAGTCATAGACCATCGTGGGCCTTTTTCTTGCTTAGTAGAACTGCCAGAGCTTGCTGCTCTGCTGGCACAGCTTTTGAGAACTGCAGGGTTACCTCTTACTATGATGAAACACCAGCATAGGACTTTAGTGGCAGAAGCTTCAGAGTCAAAGAGAGGACTAAAAAAAAAACCAACATTGAATTTACCCACTTAGGAAGTCATTGACCTTTGAAACAGTATTTTCCGTATAATATTAGGGGCAGAAACCATGTTGAAGGGAATTGAGGAAGGTAAGTTATGAAGTATAGAGTAGGTGTTGACAGCGAAATGGGTGTGTGTGTGTGTGTGTGTGTGTCCCTGTCCGTCCGTGTCCTTTGTTGCTGAAGACCACGCCATCAGAGAAATGATGACATGACTTGCACTTGACTTTGTTTTGAGTGAGGGAGGTCTGTGCAGGTCACCAGCCTCACTTCTCCAGAGCCATCTGAATCCAGTGACCAGATATTTATCAGGATAACTGCAGATGACCCAGGATGCCCTGGGGGACCTTGGCCCCTTTAGGCCAAGGTCTCTGCAGGTACTCACTCAGGGTGAGGTAATGCCCATTTATCGAATAGGCCTATTTAGGAAATAGCCAGGGCATGGCCCCTTTAAGGTCAAGAAAAAGAAAGACATCAGGCTGGGAGGGAAACAGCAACAGTTACTATTGACAATCACGCTTAAGCCAGAAGAGAGCCCTTAGGCTGCGGCGTAGTGTTGGCCAGTGTGTGAGCTTCAGAGTGTAGTAAGGCTAGGCGAAGGAAAGGAAGAGGAGGGAACAGGAGGGAACGGAAGGAAAGAGACCTAGCCAGTAAAACCCAAGTTAACTGGGCATCTTCTGGTCATCCGAATTAACCTTCCTTTGAAAAGGAGAAGGAACGGGAGGGGGAGACAGACAGGAGAGGAGGAGCTGAGGAGCTGAGTTACCCAGCTAGCTGGGTGCCCATTCAGGCAGCTGAGTTCAGGTAGATACAGGGGGATTGAGAGGGAAGAAAACTAGTGGTAGGCAGGATGGGCGAAAGGCTTCTTGTAGAGGTGGCCCCTGAGCAAGTAAAGGGTTTTTAAAACCTCAGAAACCTAACAGTTCTCTTTCTGTGGGAAAGAGAGATTGAAGAACGTAGGAGAGCAGAAATTTATTTATCTTACTCATCACCTTCATTTTACATATGAAGAAATTGAGATTAAGTGACTCATTCAAAGACGTTATTTAAGTAGTAGAGTAATAAACAGCAGATCTAGAATTCGAATCCAGTTCATTTGACTACAAATCCAATCCCATGTCTACTACTCCATTCTGTAGCAAATCAGAATGTTTGTGGGGGTGAGATACTATGGGGGGTGGGGCACGGGATCAAAGAAAAAGATAAAAGGCTTTAACCTTAGGAAGGAAGTAGGCTTTCCTCCCCCCCAGAGATAAGGAGAAGGAAGTATTGCAGTACCCTCCTATTTGGTCTCCCTGCTTCCATTCTCTCCCCTCACCAATTCATACTCCACACAGTTTCCAAATCTTCCTTAATTTGTCTCTCAGCCCTACTCAGAAAGCTTCAGTAATAGTGCATTACTGTGTTGTTCTAGGCTCTGAGCGTATAAACACCAAGAATTGAAACAGTTCCTCTACCCAAGGAGCTTACATTCTAATGGAGGAGAACAGCAAATGTGTGTGTGTACATATATATGTATATATAAACATACATAGACTAAATATAAAGAGAACACATACGTGTGCCATGCACACACACATGCTCAGAGAAATACAGAGTAAATACCAGGGAGTTAAAGAGGAAGGACATTAAGAGTTAAGAGGATTAGGAGAGAATTCCTCTTCCAGGTAGACTTTGCACTGCATCATTAAAGAAGAGACAGATTCTGTTAGGTGGAATTGAGGAGGGAAGAGTATTCCAAGAAAAAGAGGATGGCCCCTGCAAAGCCAGGGAGAATTGGATATAAAGTTCAGTTTGTGAGGAACAGAGAGAAGTCTAATTTGACTAGAATGTAGTTTGGAGAAGGGAAGCACAGTGAAGCTGGAAATCTAGGTTGGGGCCAGTTTAAGGAGGGCTTTGAAAGCTAAACAGAAGCGTTTATATTTGATCTTGAAAGTGATAGGTAGTAATTGGTATTGATTTCATTGTTCTGTCTAACCAGTCATTTCTTGTCATTTGAGATGTAATTAATTTGATTGTTTTTATGTTATTCATTCCTTGTCATGCCTACTTACATGAAGAAAGTATCACATATAAATGCAAGGCTTCTGTATAGTCCTCTTTTCTTTAATAATTCTGACCTATATTATCCAAGGTATTTTTTGCCATCCTTTCCTGTGTTCAACTTTGCATTGATGTTACTAGGTATTAAAGTATATATTGATTTAATTTTGGAGGGTATCATTTTTACAGTTTTTTATATAGTTTGTTTAGTTTCTCTGCCTTCTTATCCAATGGGACAGATATTGGTGCATGATGTAATATTTCCACAGTGGTCAGTTTTCAGCTGCTCATCATGATGACGTCAAGTGTGAATGATCCAATGTCTCACAGAATATTTCTTGTTGCTTTTGTACACAAAATAAAAACTATTTTCAAATCCTTTCCTGTTGTCAGCTATGGCCAACTTACCATGTCTTTTTTTTTTTTTTTGGCAAAGAAATGTTCATCTTTCTATATCTGTCTTAGAGTGATGACCATTCTGTTTCCATTAACATTACATGGGTTTTTGTTGGGATACTTTCTAAATCCATTACAACTCATTTTACAGTTCCAGTAGGATAGATGTACATTAATGCTAGAATTGTATAGATGTAATTTGCTTTAAACATTTTTTTCCCCATTCAGACTTAATTTTAGGCTGTCAATAAGTCTTTTAGCAAAATTCAACCATAATATTCTTTTTTTATATAGCTTTGTACTTAATGTCTCTTAAAGAAGGAGACTAAGGTATTTGTAGATATTTCCTTTATCTGTTGGTTGGATTCAGGCTTAAAGATTTGAGACTCAGTCTTTTCTTTGCATATATGAAGAATTTACACTTATTGAGTTCAAATAGCATTTTGATATCAATGGAGAAACATTTAATGAGATGAAAGAGGTGCCTAATGTGTTTCTGATGGAACCATATAGCTTGATGTGTATATGTTTTATTGAATTCCTTTTTAATTTGGAATCTAGACATATATTTAAGTCTGGTGAGATCTATTTTGGGCTTAAAATATCCCTCCCCTTCCCTCCATTAGACCTTGGCATTATTGTGTTGGTAGCTGGTTTTAAATAGCACTGTTTTCCTCATGGGTATCAAGTACTCTATTGTTTTACACTGTATTTGGACTCTGGTCTTACATTGTATTTGGGTCTATTATAATAGAGTAAGCCCTGGGTGCAGAACTGAGTCTTACCTTTATAAACAACAGACAGAATAAATTTCATGTCATTTTGGGACAGTTTGTTCAATAAATACCAACTGATAATTTTTTCAAATATTCCTTTATATGTTTATTTTCAAAACTATCTCCTTTTGTCACACCCTTTTTATCCTCAGCTAATACACTGTTTTCTTTCCATTGTTTGTAGATTTTTCTTTAGTAATGTGAACTTTGAATGTTATGTATGAGTTACAAAACAAAATGTAAATTGGCCAAAATGTGGTGTGATTGCTGATGTTCTTAATTTTTGGTAGTAGATATTTTGTATTTTCTGTTGAAAAATGGAATCAGGCCTTGTGTCTGAGAGGAACTTGGCAAAGTAATTTACTGATAATTCGTGAAATTTGTGAAGTATTTGAACTAGTAATTTATGGATTTTACCTGGCCCCACCACTTTACAGTTTTAGAGAAACTTGAATTTAGTTTATCTCCCTTATGAACTGTTGTGTTTGTTACATTACGGTTGGAAAGCTATTTATTTTTTACATGATCTAACTTGTGTTTTCATTATATTGGATTGGTGACTGTGTAGGTGACTAGAAAACCTTTTTTTTTTTTGTAATTTATCCCAGTACCATTTTAATCTGAACTCTTTCAAAAAAAATGAGAGGAATGAAGTATTCACCACAACACCCTTTAATGACTGAGAAATACACTATATGGGATGTCCCAAAAGTCTTAGTACAGGTTAAGCTGTTGAATTTTTAAACTGCACTAAAATTTTTGGAACATCCAGTCTTTTTTAAAAATTTTAATTTATTTGTTTTCAGTTTTCAACAATCACTTCCATAAGTTTTAAATTAGAAAATGTCTTTATCCTCCTTTGGGCGAAAGAAAGGGGAGAGGTCTGTTTCATCTCTGATTTATTAATCTTTTTATTTATTTATTCTTAAGCCTCTAGTAAAGTGCTTGATTGACATTGAATTGTATATTTTGTTCTTTGGGGTTCTTTGACTTCTAATATTGCTTCAATCATTTGACTTTTGCTTTCTGTTGCAGATTATGGGAATCTGGAATTTTAAAATACTTTTTTTCCTAGATATCTTTCCACATGTTTTGTTTTGTTTTGTCCCCCCTTGTGTAGTTACCTTTATTGGGCAGTATGATGTTGAAATTTTCTTTTTTGTATGAAATGTAATCCTCCAGTTCATTTCTGCCAATCTTCCAAAGCTGTCTCAGGTGTCTTCTACTATGGCACTACTGTGTTTGTTACCTAACTTAGGAGTTTTCTTGTTTCACCTTTTCTCCTGTACTTTTTACTGTTGGAGCTACTATGTGTAATTACTAAATAGTAACTGTTTCTCTTTTACCCAGGAACCTTGAGGGTCTTCCCCTCCCAGTTTGATTTTCTTGTTTTTTCATTTTTTTATATATTAATTTTATTTTCAGTGTTCTACAATCACTACCATATAACTTAGATTTTTTTTTCTTCCTACCTTCCTCCTACCTCCCCCCACCCTCCCCAGGACAGCATACAGTTTTTTATAGGTTCTACACATACATTCCTATTAAATACATTTTCACTATAGTCATGCTGTGTAGAAAAATTATAATGAATGGGAGAAATCTTATAACAAACCAAAGCATAATACACACAAAAAAAATGATCTGCCATTTTTTGTGATTGAATTCCATAGTTCTTTTTCTGGATGTTGAAGGCATTTTGCCTTAAAGGACCATTGGGAATTTTTTTAAGTCCTTGCATTGCTGCGAAGATCCAAGTCTACCAGAAAAAGCTCTCGCACACTGTGGTTGTTGCTGTGCACATGGTTCTCCTGGTTCTGCTCCTTTCACTCAGTATCAGATCATATAAGTCTTTCCAGGCCTCTCTGAAGTCTTTCTGTTCATCATTTCTTGTAGCGCAATAGTATTCCCTTACATTCATATACCATAATTTATTTAGCTGTTCCCCAATTGATGGGCATCCCTTTGATTTCCAGTTTTTGGTCACCACAAAGAGTGCTGCTATAAAAATTTTTGTACATGTGGGACCCTTTCCCATTTTTATGATCTCAAGGAGCGATATTGCTGGGTTAAAAGGTATGCACATTTTTGTAGCCCTTTGAGCATAGTTCCAAATTGCTCTCCAGAATGGCTGGATCAGCTCGCAGCTCCACCAACAATGTATTAGTGTTTCAACTGTCCCACAAGTTTTTTCTTTTCTTTAAAGGGGCCATGCCTTTAGTAACTACTTAAAGAGGCCTATTCATTGAGTGGTTTCACTCAAAGTGAGAGTCTGATAAGACCTTAGCCTAAAATGGCCAAGGTCTCATTTTGCATCCTGGGTCATCTCCAGTCCTGATGAATATCAGGCCACTGGATCTAGATGGCTCAGGAGAAGAAAGTGAGGTTGGTGACTTTGCACAGCCCTTCCTCACTCTTCAAAATCTACTGCAAATCATGTCATCATCTTGATGTCATGGTCCTGCTGGAGAATGAAGGACAAACATAACAACAACTGTTTTTAAGACCAGACCAAGAAAAAAAAGACCACCTTTCTATTCTGTGTAGTACACTGTCTCTCAAAAAAATTACATTGTATTAAGTAATCGTTCTGCTGCATTCATTATCATCTGGATCAAATTTACCATATTAATGTCACTTTTGTTGATTTTGATGTGAATTTTGTTTTTGTTGGGAAAACATGTATGTTTTTATGTGGGAGCTGTTCACAAAATTATTCAATAATTTTGTTCATTGACAGGAAGACAAGTTGTACTCCCCTCCACCCAAACTTAGAAAACTAACCTTAGCTGAGTCTTATACCAAGTTCTGTGCCTGCTTTCCCTGTAGCTGCTTTTCACTCTTTTGTTCAGTGTGATAGTTCAGTCTGAATAGAAGCACTCCCATACGCTGAAGGGGCCAGTAGAGGTTAAAGAGCAAGATATAGATCCAGTTAACACAGTTTCAAGTCTCATAGCTGAGCTCAAAATTCTGAAGTAGAAGGGAGTCCAAAATGTGCACAGTTGGAGGCTGGTGCTGGAATACAGGATTAGAAAAGCTTAAGAGAACAAGGATTCATAGGGTCAAGGATGATATCATGCCTTGTTAAAATGGATTGGGTTCCAGGCTGTGTTGGAGCCAGCGCTAATCCGAATGATTGTAAAATTTTCAGTGTGACCGGTTGCACCTCCACTGCAGATGCTACAATCAGGACTTGATTTATTGTTTTTAGTTTTTTTGACTAAAGAAAGTAAAGGGAAAATGTTCACAATGTAGATTAAACTTAAAAGTGTTTCAGTTCCCACCCCCTCACCCCCTGCCCCCTTTTAATGGTTAAACATTCATCAGCACACACCTGGACAAAGGTCACATGAAAGGAAGGCAGTAAAGTCAGAACTGGGATGTTGAACTATATGGTGAGGGTAATGAGAAACCCACTTATTAAATTACCACGAGGCAAAAAATAGAATCAGAATGAGTAAGCAAGGGAAGCACAGGCACATGTAATCAGAAAGGGACGTTTCTGATTTCAGGGTTTAGAGAATGGAGAGCATTTTGGGGTATTTGTGAGGTATAAGGAATGACTATCCTTTTTGGTGACTGAAAGAAAGAGTGGGTGGTTGTGAGAGTTGAGAAAGTTGAGGGAGGGTTGATGAAGCTGTTATAGGAGCATCAGAAATATTTAAATCCGTGAGGATGGTAGGAGTTGTCAATGAAAGAAACTAAGGCTAAACTAAGTAGCTGAAATCACCAAGGAAGGTGGGAGAGTGTCATAAGAGGAAGGATGGAAACAGGATGATATTAATTGGAAGGAAGAAAAAGGTTATTGAATATAATGGCACAGGTCTGGAGATGAGAATAGGGAGCATGTCCTTGACCTTGTCAGTTGGGGGAGAAAAGGACTGAAAGAAAGAATGGTTAGTATTGAAATGAAAAGAGAGATACATTTGCTAGCTTTAGAAGAAAGCCAGATTTCAGTATTAGATGGTAAAAGGAGAAGAGATTCTGAATGTTTATTAAATTGAATGAAGCCAAGATGTTGATCACAGAGGTAA
Source organism: Bettongia penicillata ogilbyi (assembly GCA_023548195.1). Lineage (NCBI taxonomy): Eukaryota > Metazoa > Chordata > Mammalia > Diprotodontia > Potoroidae > Bettongia > Bettongia penicillata. The sequence continues at coordinate 2,926,687 of JAJHZJ010000055.1, read as the reverse complement.
CACTCAGCAAGAATTCTGCAGAGGAGGACAGAACCTGGAAGAGGAGTAGGGGTTGATTTGGATATGGATAAAAGGAAGAGGTAACAAGAAAAAAGGGTTTTTGTGCAGGCAGACTGTGCTCCTTAACTTCAGAGATTAGGGATGCAGGAAATTGGAATTTGCTAGCCACTTGTCAAAGAGTGTAGCCAGATAGGGCAGAAACTGTTATTGTTCAGTGGTATCTGACTGTTTGTGACCCCATTTGGACTTTTCTTGGCAAAGATAATAGTGTAGTTTGCCATTTCCTACTCCAGTTCATTTTACAGATGAAGAAACTGAAGCAAACAGGGTTAAGTGACTTGCCCAGGGTCATACAGCTGTAAATGTCTGAGGTCATGTTGGTACTAATGAAGATGAGTCTATCAGGCCCTAGTCTCAGTGCTCTTATCCACTGTACTTCCTAGCCACCTCCCAGGAGGTTTTCATCTTTTTTGTAATGTTTGTTAAGTTTGCTGAACCTTTTATTTCTGTGCTAGCTTTTTTTTTGTTCTTTATTATAAGACTTTCTAGGAGAGAAGAATGAGAGAAATATGGTGGGAACCAATAAGTGATGCAAATGAAATATATCAATAAAATTAAAAAAAATAATAAAACAATTCACTGCAATAGCAACCTTTGAAAGAAGTCTAAATGCCATGTCAGTGTAAATAAATTTACTGGGATCTAGGATAAAATAAACTATAAGCATCCCCCCTTCCCCCCCCCAAAAAAAACAACACACCTAGTAGCTCATTTGTAAGCCTGCAAACATTTATTTAGTTCCTTCTTTGTACTAGATACTTTGCAAGACAAAAATGAACAAGTCCCTGCCCTCAGGATAGAGAAAGAACAAACTTTTGTTAAATAAGGGTGGGCAGGCACAATTTACCTGGACTTGGAGTTGGGAAGATCTGAGTTCAAAATAGTACTTGGAGCTATCGAAAATTTTCCAGTATCTTTGCCAAGAAAACCCCAAAAGGGGTCATGAAGAGTAGACATGACTGAAAAATGATTATCACAACAACACTGATGTAAGCAAAGGAGATTGTTCTTGAACTTAAGAAGTTTGTAAAAATCTGTTGGGAGAAGACTTCATGTAAAAAAGTGCTGGAAAGGAGGAGGAAGGGAGAGAGAGATGGTCTAGAAGTGAAATGAGGACAAGATCAATTGAAAAGCCCACCTATCAAAGAGTTTACATTCCTAGGGATGTAGCAAGCCCTGGATAAGTGTTTATAAAATATAGACAAGATAATTTCACTTGAGAGATACTAGCAGTGGAGGAAAAAGTCCTGTGTAAGTATTTACAAAATATAGACAAAATAATTTCATTTATGAGATACTAGAAGAAAAGGGGAGGGAAAAGTGTCAGTAGGGAAATCAGGTGTGTTATGACACTAAAGGAAGGATGGAGTATATTCCAGGCCTATGCAGTAAATCCTTCTCAAGGTTCTAACTGGAATATTTGGAGTGATTATGACAGGAAAGGGCTAATAGTAAGTAGAAGTAGAGAAATTATGTGATAGGGAAATGAAAGGAAAGATAGTATTTTAGAGTGAGAAGAATAGGGATCTGGATAAATACACTTAAGTCTTGCTGTGTTATTTAAAATTTCGGCTGTAGAACTCACTGCCTATAGCATAGATATTATAAAAACATCCTTTTGGTCATAATTTTATGTAGTATGATGTACAAATTATTCATAAATGCAAAATGGAATCTACATGATACTACTTTATACTGTTTAGGAAGCAATATTTAATCATATTCCAGCATCTTTTGAAAGTGAAATAATATCAGATCTGTGTCATAAAAGGCAGAAGTAAACTTTGATACAAAAAATTGGAGGCAAACTAAAATTTCCTACAGTTAGATACCAAGATAGTCCTTGTCAGAAAAAGCTTGGAACCAATAGTATAGAAACTCAGAATTGGTTTATTAATTTTTGGAAGGGAGAAGATTTGAACACACTCTGTTTGAAGAATTGTATTTGGAGAAAGGTCTTTTTTTTTCTAAGTGACTCATTCTAGAATTTATGTGTAACTTTGAAGAGTTGAAATTACAGTTCCTTTCAGGCATGTAGGGTGGTAAATTTAACATAAGTTAAAACCAGATTCTTAGTTTTGAAAATTCATTATTCAGATTATTTTGTCAGAGCTGAATATTTTAAAGTTTGTGTTATTCATGGCTTTTACAATTAAAAGCCTCATTTAAATACAAGTTTAAATAATGTAACTTTGAAATTTGGATAAGGATGGACAGTTGATCCGTGTTTTATAAATTCACCTCAAATATTGAATAAGCAAACACTAAACTGTTGCTCCTTGGGGAAATACAGGGTTAGCTTTCCTGCAGGCCTCTGGTCACAACATTTACTTTCCATGATGGCTTCATATACAGAATCAGGAATATCCTCTACCTTTTTCTGGACTGATGAACCTTGCTGATTCATTAATAGTGAATTCATGGCCAACAGTAATATCTAAACAAAGCTCGTCCAACACACATATTTTCTTGGTAAGGCACGTCATAATCTTCTTGTGCTTAGGAGCAGTAGACAGCACTTCACTGTACTTGGTGGCCATTTTAAACAGCGAAATCACTGATAAAAAAACAGAAAAATGTAAAAAAAAAAAAGATGGGACTAAAAAGACTGTGAAAGAGACACATTTGTAATATAAGAGCTGAAACAGGAAGGCGGAGTGTGGCCTTCAACTTACGCAGGACAATTTACATTTTTCACTATTCTGTGCATGTCCACAAATGACCAGGAAAACTCTGCAAAAGTTGATTTTAGGGTTAAAAATACAGCTACAAATTTTATTAGTGGATATGTAAACCACAGATAATGAGTGGATTGTACCATTGTTCTAGTACAAGCCTAGCATTTATTAAACGCTTCTTATGTGCCAGGCAGTATGCTAAGCGCTTTACAGATATCACTTCATTTGTTCTCAGGCACTGTGAGATGGGTGCTATTATTGGCCTCAATTTACATTTAAGGAAACTAGGAAAACAGAAGTGTCTGATACTACGTTTGAATTTAGGTCTTCCTAAGCCCAGTGCTTTATCCACTGCATTACCTAGTGTGGCCAGTATTGATAGAAATTAAAGTGTAAAGTCACTTAATCTTTAGAATGTGGCTTTATGGGATTCAGGAGGATTTTGTAAAATACCTATTTTCAAGAGAATAGCTTGAGTAAGTAGTTGCAAGATGTGAAGCAATTCAACTATGAGATAGTTCAAATGATTCAAAAGTTAAATCTCTTTAGAATCCCATTTCTGTTCTTGGCTCCTGAAAAGTTAAATTGTTCCTTTTGCTGGTTATGTTTCATCTTTTCCTTATGTTGAAGCTTCTGTCTTCTTTCATCTTTGTCAGTTTGTTAGTTGTGAGGTGAAATCTCAGGTATTTTAATTTATAATAATCTTATTACTAGTGATTTGGAGAAATTTTTCTCAAGTTAATTAATAGTGTGCAGTGATTCTTTTGAGAACTCTTTCTTGATATCCATTAGGAAATAGTTTTGGGTCTTATATATTTATATTAGTTTCTATTTATCTTGATATCAGACCCTTAAAGTGATTCAATAAAAATCACTTTCATTGATTACAGACTACTTTTTGTAATATATTATAGCAAAGTTCAAAGGAAATTAACACCTTGACCAAAAGCGGACTCCAACCCCCTTTTCAGGAGTAGGGAGTATTGGATACAGAAGTGAGATTGACTTTATCAGGACAGATCCTCCCATCAGGAAACAGATTGGTCCGTTCTCCATTAGGTCACCACCTTCTCTACATGCCCACTATGTAGCCACCTTTGGTGTGATTCCCCTCCCAACATGCTTTAACCAACATAGGACTCATCATCAGAAAGTGGAGGGATAATTTTATGCGGGGTGTGTCTACTTATATGCATGAGGTTCATTTAGCAAGCACAATGAAGAAAAGTTTTCTCCAGGTTATTCTAGCTCATTTTCCCTGACTAGTTTAAGCTAGTTTTAGATTTGGTCCCCTTTATCAAAAATTTTGTGACTTTCTAAAGGCTACTGTCTGTCTCCTGATTGGTTGAGTCCACTTGCAGTCTGCTAGCTTTCTTATTATCTGACTTATTCACAGTGATTCGGCTCTCTAGACCTCCATTTCAGGCAGAGTCCAAGGGGGGCATCTAGTGTAAATGCCCTTAAGGTCTTCTTTACTGTAGGCCTAGGAACCTGTAGATGATCGCATTCAGGTCCCTCAAGCTCCCTTGTCCTCATGTTTGCCACCAACCCCCCCCCCCCCCCCCAGTTACAACAGGGGGTCTGACCCTAAAGCTATTGAATGCCTTGATATTTTTCATCCTAGGAGCTTGGGAATGATCTCACACTTGTCTATCCAGCTCTCTAGGACTCAGTTTACTTTATAGGTATGTGAAGTGCTTGGACTCTGAGGCTTCTGAAAGACTTGTCATTTTTAGTCCATGGACCCATCTGGCTGATCTTGCAATGGTCATTTGCCTCACTAGGTCTCAGTTTCAGGGAGAGAAGCTGGGAGGGGCTTGTGGTATAAATGGTCTTAAGGTCTTCGTACCTCTAAGCATAGGAAATTGTGGGTGATCACATACAGATCCTTGAAGCTTCACAGGCCTCTGTTTCTCCTATGGTCACAGTAGGGGGTCTGCCTCAACCGTTCTTGAAATCCTTGACATTTTTGATCCTTGGAGCTTAGTAGTGATCTTACACTGAGCTATCCAGCTTTCTAGGACTCAGTTTCCTTTTGAATCACATAAAGGGTTTGCACTCTAAGGCCTCTGAAAGACTTGTCACTTTTTGTCCCAGGACACTTGGGTGCACATACAATGTTCATTAGACACTCTAGGCCTCAGTTTCAGGCAGAGTCCTTGGAGGGGCCTCTAGTGAAAATGTATTTCATTTTCAATGCCCAAGTTCCACACAATGGCTGGCTTAAAGTGATTATCAATAGTAACAATTTCTCTTTCCCTCCCAGCTTCATTTAGTTATTTTTTTTCTTTTGCTCATTAAAGGACCATTCCCTGACTACGTTTTTTTAATGTTTATTTATTTATTTTTAGTTTTCAACATTCATTTCCACAGAATTTTGAGTTCCAAGTTTTCTTCCCATCTCTCCCCTACCTCCACCCCATAATGTCTTGCATTCTGATTACCCCTTATATCCAATCCCTCCCTTCCTTTATCCCCTTCTCTCTTTTCTTGTAGGGCAAGCTAGATTTCTACACACCATTACCTGTATTTCTTATTTCCCAGTTGTATGCAAAAACAGTTCTCAACATTCATTCCTAATACTTTAAATTCCAACTTCTCTCCCTTCCTCCCTCCCCACCCATCCCCACTGACAAGGCAAGCAATTCAATATAGACTATATATGTGTAGTTGTGCAAAAGACTTCCATAATAGTCATGTTGTGTAAGACTAACTATATTTCCCTCCATCCTATCCTGCCCCCCATTTCTTCCATTCTCACTTTTGATCTTGTCCCCCCGCCCAAAGTGTTTACTTCTGATTACTCCTTTCTCCCATATGCCTTCCCTTCTATCATCCCCTCTCACCTTACTTGTCCCCTTCTGCCCTAGCCTTCTGTAGTGCAAGATATACTTTCATACTCTGAGTGAGCCTGTCATTCCCTCTTTAAGCCAAATGTGAAGAGAGTAAGCTTCCCTTTCTCCCCTCTCACCTCTTCCTTTTTTCTCTTCTATTGAAAAAATTTTTTCTTCCCTCCTTTATGTGTGATAATTTGCCCCATTCCATTTCTCCCTTTCTCCTCCCAATATATTCCTTTCTCCCTCCTCAGTTTTATTTTTTTTAGAAATCATCCCTTCTTATTCAACTCACCCTGTGCTCTCTGTCTACATAAGTGTGTGCGTGTGTGCATGTGTGTGTGTATAATCCCTCCAACTACCCCAATACTGAGAAAAGTCTCAAGAGTTACAAATATTATCTTTCCAAGTAGGAATGTAAACAGTTCAACCTTAGCAAGTCCCCCACAATTTCTCTTTCCTGTTTACATTTTCATGTTTCTCTTGACTCTTGTGTTTGAAAGTCACATTTTCTATTCAGTTCTGGTCTTTTCATCAAGAATGCTTTGAAAGTCCTTTATTTCATTGAATGACTATTTTTTCCCCTGAAGTATTTTACTCAGTTTTGCTGGGTAGGTGATTCTTGGTTTTAATCCTAGTTCCTTTGACTTCTGGAATATCATATTCTATGCCCTTCGATCCCTTAATGTAGAAGCTGCTAGATCCTGTGTTATCCTGAGTGTATTTCCACAATGCTCTAATTCTTTCTAGCTGCTTGCAATATTTTCTCCTTGACCTGAGAATTCTGGAATTTGGCTACAATATTCCTAGGAATTTCTCTTTTTGGATCTCTTTCAGGAGGTGATTTGTGGATTCTTTCAATATTTATTTTGCCCTCTTGTTCTAAAATATCAGGGCAGTTTTCCTTGATAATTTCATGAAAGATGATATCTAGGCTCTGTTTTTGATCATGGCTTTCAGGTAGTCCTGTAATTTTTCAGTTGTCTCTCCTGGATTTATTTTCCAGGTCAGTTGTTTTTCCAGTGAAACATTTCACAATATCTTCTATTTTTTCATTTTTTTGGTTTTGTTTTGTAATTTCTTGATTTTTCATAAAGTCATTAGCTTCCATCTTCTCCATTCTTATTTTTAAAGAACTATTTTCTTCAGTGAGCTTTTGAATCTCCTTTTCCATTTGGCTAATTCTGCTTTTAAAAGCATTCTTCTCCTCATTGACTTTTTGGACCTTTTTTTTGCCAATTGAATTATCCTGTTTTTAAAAGTGTTATTTTCTTCAGCATTTTTTTTTGGGGGGGGGGTCTCCTTTAGCAAGCTGTTGACTCACTTTTCATGATTTTCTTGCATCACTCTCATTTCTCTTCCCAATTTTTCCTCCCCCTCTCTTACTTGATTTTCAAAATCCTTTTTGAGCTCTTCCATAGCCTGAGACCATTGCATATTTATTTTGGAGGTTTTGGATGCAGAAGCCTTGACTTCCTTTGATGGTATGCATTGTTCTTCCTCATCCAAAAGAATGGGAGAAAATACCTGTTCACCAAGAAAATAACCTTCTATAGTCTTATTTTTCTCCCTTTTTGGGGCATTTTCCCAGTCAGTTACCTGACTTTTGGGTCCTTTGTCAAGAGGAGGGTATACTCAGTTCCTCTGAGGTGGCACAATCAACGGAGAGGACTTTACTCCTCTTCTGGTCTGCACACTGGTCTGGGAGCAACCAAAAATTTTTCTGCCCAGAATCTGCAATTGAAATTCCCTCACCCCAACTGCCTCCAGCTTTGCTGCCGGTGCTCCTTGTCACCCCTGGGAAGAGCTCAGGCTGAGAATCAGATCAGTGGCTCAATTCCCACAGGGGTATAGGTGAGAGCTGTAAAAATGGCAACTATTGCTGCAATGCCTGCTGCTGGAAGTCCAGACTATGCCCCCCTCTCCTGGATGAAGGAGCCCTCCCCCAACCTTTGAAGCTGTCTGTGGTGTTTGTGGGTTGAGCAACCTGGGAACTGCTGCTAGTCCCTGATGCCTGTTCAGGATCCTGTCCCTGCTGCTCTGTGCTCTGGGCTGGTCTCTCCCTGACTACTTCTTAAAGAGGCCCATTCATTCAATGTGCATTACCTCTCTCTAAGTGAATACCTGAAAAGGCTCCCTCACTGCATCTTGGGCCTTCTCCAGTCGTCCTGATGAATGTCTGCCCTCTGGATTCAGATGGCTCCGGAGGAGAAGTGAGGCTGGTGACCTGAACAGCCCTCCCTCACTCAAAACAAAGTCAAGTGCAAGTCATGTCATCATTTCTCTGATGGCGTGGTCTTCTTTGACAGCAAAGGATGAACACAAAACAACAAAAGTATTGGAAATATTCAGAGTATGCATTTTTTTCTTTAGTTCAACGTGAATACACCTGCCATTGTTAATAGCTTGCTTTTGTTAACTTTACAGTGAAACCCTGGTAAAGGTGATTAGAAAATCCCCAACAACAAAGTTACTTGAGTTTTTCATTTTCTTAGTGTTCACAAGGCCAACGATGCCACTCTTTCCCTCATGTGCTTCCCCTGCCCCTCCTTTTGGCCCTTTGAATGCTTCCATGTTTTTAAATGCTTTTGGTTGATATATAAAATCTGTCAGTCATACCATTCTTAATTATCTAAAACTAATTTTGATTTGTGTTTTTGCTTAGGTTTTCTTAGGTTGTTGCCAGTTTGGGAGGCTGCCCATTGAGCATATTTTTCTTGTGTCTTGTGATTTGAAAAGAAATATTTTCTTTTTATTGTTACAGAGTAAGTATGATAAATAAGCTAGTTGTAGCTGAGAATAACTGATGTTTTTTAAATATATTTATTTGATTTCACAAGTTAGTACCAGCAAAAGAAACAACTCCTATCCTTAAGAGAGTGCAAACACACTTTTTTCTACACTGTGTATTACATTTGTATCCATTGCTATATTCTCCAGTTTGAATTACTTTGTATACTTTTTCATTTTTCCATATACTTTGCTATTTTTTCCACGTTTATTTTTCAGAAAATATCTTCTAAAATGTTACACTAGTGCTTTATTGTGTGTGATATGGAACTGATCCCTGGTTTTGAAAGACTTCTTAATGCCAGAGGAGCATAAACCCTTGCAGGTCTTGTCTAGCCAGAAAGCTTCCCTGGGGACAGAGAAAACCGTCTGTTTTTAAGAAAGTCAGTTTAGCTAAGAGTGGAAAAGTCCATCACCAGATTGGCTAGGATGCCATTGTCAGTCACAGGAACCCTCAGAAATTACACCCTCAGCTTAAAAACATGAACTATGTTGTAGAGGTAAGGCTCACTTAAGAAAATTAGAGTTCACCTTCATGCACAAAAGCAATGGTAATGTAATATTTCATTACATTAATGTCCTTGGTTTTCTTAGTTTTCACCCAGTTGTCAGGCACTAAAAGTTGGAGTTTGGCTATTATTAGATGTACATCTATAAACATCTTTGTACAAATGAAGTTTTTTTCTTTTGAATTATTTCCTTGGGAAATATTCCCAGTGGTGGGATCATTAGGTCATTGTTATGTATTGCCAAGAACAGCTGATAATGTTTTAGTACTATTGGTTAAATGCCAGCAGTGTTTGCTCCAGTTTAAGTAAAGAACTACAAGAGAAACTACACTTGGGAGTTGGGGACTGTTCTGTGGGAATTGGAGCCAATGTGAGACAATGCACATTTATTAGTAAGTGCCAGGCACTGAGCTAGACACCAGGGATGTAAAGAAAAGCAAGACCTGTTCCTGCCCTCTCGGAGCTCACATTTGAATGAGGGTAACAACATGTGAATAACTAGGTACAAGATACATGTGTGTTTATGTATGTGTGTATATATGTGTGTGTGTGTGTGTATATATATGTATATATATATATGTGAGAGAGAGATGGCTGCTGAGGGGATGAGGCAAGAATTCCTTTACAAAAGGTAATATTTGAACTGAAGCAATGTAGAGGCAGAGGTAATGAGGAAGTATAATCCATAGACTTAGATTGGGAAGGCAAGACCAGAGTGTTATGTTTGAGGAATAATCAAGTGACTGTTAAAGCTGGATAGTGGAATTCATGAGAGGAATGACATAGGCAAAGTAGGAAGGGGACAGGTTGTGAAGAGCAGTTTAAAAAGAGAGTGGGGGAGGGTTTAACTTTAATAATTTTTTAAAGGAATTTAAGGCTTAAAATCAGGCAGACTTCTAAGATTCTTTCCTTTGAAGTCCTGTGATTTCAGTATCAGATTATTGTAGGTCTCAGCAGTTGTGTTGCTGATATAGCAGTGTTGTATTTGTTTTTAGCATGATGATAATTTGAAAAGTGGTAAACTTGGTGCAGGGAGCAATGGGAAAATTCCTAAAGGGTTTTTGTCATAGTCCCTTCTTGAACTTGAGAGATATGCTTCATAAGTGGGCAAGAAATATTTTGGAGCCTCTTTGGAGCCTGGTTACCTTAATTTGATTTTGAAATTGGAAACCAGTACTCTTACAATAGTCTTCTCTTTTTCTTTCCTTAAAGATTAGGAAAAATGTCTCTTAAATTTTGGGACTGGTTCCCATTTACGTGTTCACTTTAATACATATTCAGTATAGCATTTTACTAGGGAAAATGGAGTGGTAAAGGTTGTAGGGGTGGGGAGGAAGAATGGGATGCTTTTGTGGCAATTAAAAAAAATTTCAAGAGACAAAGTTTTGGGATAAATTATAAATCATTTTATCAATCAAGGCCATCAGATGATTGACCAAAAAAAAGACTCCTTACTCTCTCATTCTTTCAAAGACACTCCTAACCACTTATGTTAGGTCTTTGGACAAGAAGTGTTCTGTCAAACAGCTTAAAGAGTTAACTGTTTAATCAGAGGTGGACTTTACAGTGACAAGTGGGCTTACTCTTATGAGAGTCTGAAAGAGATATCAAGTCACTCTTGGAAAGAGAAACTATCCCCCAGGGGTGGGGAACCTGTGACCTTGAGGCCACATGTGGCCCTCTAGATCCTCAAGTGCAGCCCTTTGACTCCAAACTTCACAGAAAAAATCCCCTTAATAAAAGGATTTGTTCTGTAAAATTTGAACTCAGTCAAAAGGCCATAGTCAAGGACCTAGAAGGCCATATGTGGCCTCAAGGCCACAGGTTCCCTATCCCTACTCCAGATTTTGGGCAGTCTAGACAAAAGGATCTGTCTCCATCTAAGCTTAATTTAATGGAATTCATCTAAGACTTGAGACTTCTTTTAAGGTTGGGTGGGCTCTGGTAGAACATAAATTTAGCTGGACCGTCAGAAATTGAGGTCTGAAGTTATCAGGATAGAGAAAAAGAGTAACTCTGAATCTTCCCCAATTCATTAGTTACTAGCAATCATTTTTCTGACTTCCAGCTTCTCATTTTTATAGCTGATACTGTTCATTAAAAAATTCTGAGAATCATTAATGCTTGAAATTACCAGAGATGAGTCAAAATTGAAAACACTTAAGTGCTTTTTCTCCCTTTGCCTTATTTTCCAGATCATCCTGAGTACTTCATTGCTATACTTAGCTACTACTAGCTGGTACATATATGTGCAAAGCTGTGTTTTAAAATGGCAGAGGGAGGTGGCAATGAAGAGGTGATTCACCTGAACAGCTTTCATGGGCACAGGGGGAAAGGTAAGTTCTTTGACTTCGTCTTTCCTTTCTCTTTTCCTTTAGCCTGACATTCTGTTATTTGTTGTTACACATCTGGTAATATTTAGAACTTAGAGAATTGATAAACAGAGCATTAATACAGTTTTTTAAAAGCAAAAGCCCTTATCTTTAAGGAATTTTCAGACTAGATTGTTAATGGCATATGGCAGTGAATCATTTGATCTGTGTCATAAACAAAGACAAAAAAAGGAATTGTGAATGTGTGAAGCAGTAGACTGTAGATGAAGAATTAAGGTCAAAGGAATAGAATTAAAAGGAATAATAATAATAATTTTTTATGGGAATTTATAGTTTATAAATAAATTTCATAATAAAACTATCAGGTAGGTGGTGTGTCTTATAATCCCTGTTTTAAAGCTTAAACCACAAGAAGTTGGGTAATTTGTCCAAGGTTAGGTAGCTAGTAAGTGTGGGAAGCTGGTGAGAAGACACCACCAGTGCAAGAGCAATCTAATCTGTAAGTAAGCTCTAGAAAGTGCTGGTATAAAACACACCTTTGACCTTTTCGTTGAATTAATTGTTTACTTAACAAACAGTGTCAGGTTAGGAATCTTTCTTTGGGGAAAAAATTTGGTTTGGGATGTATAATGAAATAATTATTTGCTTTGTAGAAATCTGTAACCAATTTTTCTGGAAAGTACATAATTCTATAAATTGATCAATATGTTCATTTCTTTTAAAACTACTAATAATAATTGGTATAAATATTCATGAACTTTTACTGTTAAGTCATAATTTAAACTTTAGGTTAGACTTGAGGAAATAATCTGTGCCTGTGAATAGGAAAGAATGCTGAATATATTCATTTTGTTGTCCATGTAAACATTCCGTGAGAAGAGGTAATGGTTTTTTCCAGGTACACTTTGTGCATGAACACAAAGTGTCTCTTTTATTGGTTTTTCTTTGTTGATTTTACAAACATTTGAAATTTTGCAGGGTATCAGTTCAGAAAAAAATAGGTTTTAGTTTTTCATTAAGATTCTAAAGTGGATGCCAAACATATTTTAAAAGTTTTAAAATACTCAATTTTTGTTGTGACTTGTACTTAGTTTCCAGATTTTTGGAACATGTCATCACTCAAATTCACAGTAGTGTTTGGGGTCAAGACTTTAAGATTGTGACTCCCAGTCTTACTGACATTTTAAGAAATTTGTTTCTTAAAATCATAAAATATCTAAATCAAGTGTTAGAATAAAATCATAGGATATCTGTCTAGTTTTCAAAATTTTTTCCATAGCCTGGCTCATCCCTTTTTTCCAGCTTATTTCATATTACTGCCCTAAATTCCAGGTAAAATGCACTCTGTTGGTTTCTCACCCTCTCAGCATTTCTGTATTCTGTCTCTTTCTCCTGTACTCTTCTCCCCCTCATGCATACATGGAATGTTGCCCATCCTAAGCTTGAAAGGCATTTTCTCCTCCCTACCTTCTAGAGATTTCTTCCATGCTTCTATAGGGCAGTAGAGCATTTTCTCTCCCATACACACCTATTAAATCTTTCTTTCCTTAAATTAACATTTTATTTTTATCTTGTTACTCTATGGGATGCAAGCTCTTTTAAGGCAAGAATTATTTCATTTTTATCTTTGTATTACTAGAGCTTAACGCCCTGTACTAGTCTGAGCTTGTTTATCTGCCTAGATAGAGCATTGAGCTTCAGTAGACTTAAGAAAGTGGTAGACTCAGTGTGGAGAGAGGGATCAATTTCTGGATATGACTACTATGTAAATTCTTTTTACTTGAATAAGCAAATTTCTTACAAGGGTGTGTTTTTTTCCTTCTCTTAAATTTCCAGAGAAGGGAATGCCTAGACAGGTGCAAGATCTACTACTATAGTATGTCAGGCAATGTGCTACTTACTTTTACAAATATTATCTTATTTTAGGAGATAGATACTGTTATTTTCTCCATTTTACAGTTGAGTAATATGAGTCAGAAGCTAAATGATTTGCCCAAAGTCACACAGCTAGGAAGTATCTGAGAGCAGATTTGAACTTGTTTTCCTGACTCTAGGTCCAGTGCTGTCTCTGATGTCCTTCTTACCAGCTGCGTCACAATATTCACATGGGAGAAATAGGATATGAGAAATAATTAACTTATTTCTATTTTGTCCAACAATAAAAAATGTTCATTGAAGTTGAATACCTGTATATTTAGAACGGATAAAAGATAATCATCACATTTATTCATCACAGTTGTGGAATTGCCTTTTGCCTTAACCCTCAACGTAGAACAAACTTTTCTAAAGTTGTATTTAAAAGGAAAATGGATAATTTTAATTGCTTTTAATTTAGTGATGATATATTTTGAAAAAGTGGTTACCTGAAGGCAAGTAACTAAAGTAACACTTAAATTGGCTATAATTTAAATTTGATTTTTATATTGGTAAAAATTGAGTAACTTAAAGTATTAAATAGACATTTAATTATGTTATTAAATGATAAAACTAATGGATATTTTCAGGAATGTATAAATCATTTTTTCCTCCTGAGGAGATATTTTTAATTCGATTGAAATGTTTCACTTTCTAAGTTAACTCCATATTCCTCTTATATTGCCCTAAACATTAAAATAATGGCTGGTATTTACATAGCATTTTTGCACTTCCAAATCCATTTATCCATTATCTCATTTAATTTCATAACAACTCTGTGTATTTGCTAGGGCAGATATTAATTTCTTATTGTATAAATGATGACAGTGAAGTTTAAAGGGATGGTGTACAAGGCTCTGCAGATAGCTTGTTAAGTGGTAGATTGGTCCAGCTAAGATGGCTTCCTGAACAAAGGCAAGCTTCTCAATATCCCCACAACTACTCTAGCTAATACCAAAAATTGGTATCAGATTGAATAATGATCAAAAAAAAATCCAGTGATGACCATATATCAAATGACTTCTTGTATCCAAGTAATCCACAAAAAGTTAGCTGTAGGAAAGGGAATCATCAGTAAAAACCAATACTAGTGTATATACAAGCAAGCCCAGAACTTCCCAGAAGGGCCAGAGAAGTCCAGAAACATGAGTAGCCTATCAGGATCTCTGATCAGCTTAGATGAGAAAGTGATAAAACTAACCTAAGAAATGAGCTGTTTGAAAACTTGTGGACCAAACAGAAATAAATAACTCTATGAGACAATTTAAAATATTAGAACAGTAGCAAATAATTGAAAAAAGTAGCAGAAAACATAATATCTAATATCATAAGCTATGACTTGAGAAACAGGTCAAGGACACATACTTTAAGAATCATTGAACTCTCTGAAAACTGTGGTTTAAAAAAAGACCTAGACATTATTTTAAAAAATCATAAATGAAAATTGCTTTTTCTGATCATCTGTGAAAGGATCCTCAGATTGAAAACACAGGAATGGCATAGCCAGAATCCAGAGAGCCCTCATCACACACAATTTGGTTTAGAAATAAACCTAACAAGAAAACAAGTAGGGACAGGGAAGGTGGGATATCAAGAAGGAAAATAATGCTGGGGAGGTAATAGTCCCAAACAAGACAAACTTTTTGTTCCTGAAAAGGGTAATTAAAAGAAAAAAATAAAAGTAAAGCACCAGCGTCTGATGATATATTCATGATTGAGGAATAGTTAAACATGAATGTAATGAAATATTGTTGTTCTGTAAGACAAAGTTCTGAAAGACAATTACAGAGAATCCTGGGTAGTATAAAATGGAAGTAAAGTAAAGGAAGCATCATTAAGAAAAAGAACTTCAATAGACTTTAGAAGATGGTAGACTCGAAGTGGAGAAAGAGATCAATTTTTGGACATGACTACTATGTGGATTGTTTTTACTTGATTAAGCATATTTGTTACAAGGGTGTGTTTTTTTCTTCTCTTAAATTCCCAGAAGACAGAAGTAAGCAATGCAAGCAGAGCTATTTTGAAAGTAATTGTGCAAATTATTATACTTAAGAAAATGAAATGGAGCGTAATGATTTTATACACTTAGTGAATATTTTGCATTCTGCTCTGTATGTGGAAATGTTCTTTTGGTGTTTAAATTAAAAGCACATTAATAAAAATATTTTAGGGTAGTAGAGCAAAGTACTCTTTCCTACATCCAGATCCATTCCACATTCCCCAAAACCATGATGCCTCTTGAAGCTGCAGACTTTGAGTACTTGGTCAAACCTGTGCCATAATTCTAAAAAGTCTCAGTAAAGCTTGGGGAGCATATCTCTTAAAATTTTTATTTAATTGTTGAAGTATTCATGCTGAATAATTCAGTTATATCATTACACTGAAATTCGAAGGCCAGTTCCAGCTCTTTTCAGGCAGATCAAGGTGTGTTGATGAGCTGCTGTAAATCCTTTCTGTTGTTCAGTTGTTCCAGTCCTCTCTGACTCATGTCCAGTTCTTCATGATCCCATTTGGGGTTCTCTTGGCAAGAATCTGGAGTGGTTTGCCATTTCCTTCTCTACTTCATTTTACAGATGAGGAGCAAATGGGGTGAAGAAACTTGCCCAGGGTCACACAGTTAGTGTGTGAGACTGGATTTAAACTCTGGGAGATGAGTCTTCCTAACTCCAGGCCCAGCCACCTAGCTGCCCCTATAAGCCTTTAGCCTCTAAATAACCTTTTCTGCTTTTCTGTAGACAGGATCAGTCACAGGGACGAAGGACTCATCACCATCTCAGACTCCTCGGATGAAGAACTTGCTCTTTTGCCAATCACATCATCTTCTCGACAGCATGAAGAAGAAGAGGATGACTACGACTATGATGACGATGATGACAATGATGACGACAACGATGATGATGATGTTGTCATCTTGGCAGAAGTGAGTTTTCCTGAGAATACAGTGGTGAGGCACTAATGCAGAGCAAGTGGAGAATGTATTGTATAGGGTGGGATACTGCAGAAGAGAGATCTGTGCTTTGAAACTGCTGAAAAAACCACCCAGTCTTAGTATTGTAATAACCTAAGTAGAAATGATTGTGACTTCGTTTAATTTTTAGAGTGGACTCTAGGAACTCAAGTCTTCCCTAGCCATTTTTTGTCATTCTGTTTTCCATGCATGATCTAGATTCATTTTAGCTCTGAAGAGTGCCAGATATAGAATCATAGAAGTAGGTCATAATTAAATATATATTGAGAAAGTCTGTAACTGATAACCTGTCAACTTTCTACCTACCAGCATCTGCTTATGATGAGCCTAATAATTCTATATGTTAGCATTAAAACCCTGCAGGACGCTGTGATGCCTCACACCAGAGGGTAGTTATTGAGTCACTGACTTTATCCTTTCCACTTTTCTTTCTTTTTTTTTTTTTTTTTTTTAAATTTATTTATTTATTTAATTTTTACATTCATTTTCACATATTTTTGGGTTCCAAATTTTCTCCCCTTTTATCCCCTCCCCCCACCCCAATACCCCAAGCAATCTAATTTTCCCTATCTCCAATCTGCCCTCTCTTCTGTCATCTCTCCCTTCTCTTGTCTCCATCTTCTCTTTTCTCCTGTAGGGCCAGATGACTTTCTATTCCTCCTTAACTGTATGTCTTCTTTCCTAGTTGCAACAACAATACTAAACAGTTGTTCCTAAAACTTTGAGTTCCAAATTCTCCCCATCCCTCCCTCCCCACCCATTCCCTTTGGGACAGCAGGCAATTCAATATAGGCCATATCTGTGTAGTTTTGCCAATGACCTCCCTGATAGTCGTGTTGTGTAAGACTAACTGGATTACCATTCCTCCTAACCTGCCCCTCATTGTTTCTCTTCTGTCTTTTGATCCTGTCCCTCCCCAAGTGTTGACTTCAAATTGCTCCCTCCTCCCATTGCCCTCCCTTCCATCATCCCCCCCCCTTGCAATATCTCTTTCTCCCCCACTTTCTTATACTGTAAGATAGGTTTTCATACCAAAATGAGTGTGCATTTCACTCCTTCGTTTAGTCAAATGTGATGAGGGTAAACTTCTTGGTTTTTTTTTTTTTTTCCCCCTCAGCTCTCCTCTTTTTCCCTCCACTAAGAAAAACTCCTACCTGCCTCTTAAATGACATATAGTTACCCCCTTCCCTTTCCCTCCCCCTACATTTCTCTCTCACCATTTACCCTAGTTTCTTTTAAGGTATGGTCCCATCTTATTCAGTTCAATCTGTGCTTTCTATCTCTGTATGTGTGTGCATGTGTGTGTGTGTGCATGTGTGTATGTGTGTGCATGCGTGTACATGTGTATGTGTGGTCCCACCAACTACCCAGATACTGAAAAGTTTTAAGAGTTACAAATATTGTCTTTCCATATAGGAATGTAAACAGTTCACTCATGGTAAGTCCCTTAAGACTTCTCTTTGCTGTTTACTTTTTCATGCTTCTTCTCATTCTTGTGTTTGAAAGTCAAATTTTCTTTTCAGCTCTGGTTTTTTCATCAAGAATGATTGAAAATCCTCTGTTTCATTGAAAGACCATATTTTCCCCTGAAGTATTATACTCAGTTTAGCTGGGTAGGTGATTCTTGGTTTGAGTCCTAGTTCCTTTGCCTTCTGGAATATCCTATTCCATGCCCTTCGATCCCTTAATGTAGCTGCTAGATCTTGGGTTATCCTGATTGTATTTCCACAGTACTGGAATTGTTTCTTTCTAGCTGCTTGTAAGATTTTTTCCTTGAGCTGGGAGTTCTGGAATTTGGCCACAATGTTCCTAGGAGTTTTTCTTTTTGGATCTGTTTCAGGTGGTGATCGATGGATTCTTTCAATACTTATTTTGCCCTCTGGTTCTAGAATGTCAGGGCAGTTTTCCTTGATAATTTCATGGAAGATGATGTCTAGGCTCTTTTTTTGATCATGACTTTCAGGTAGTCCCATAATTTTTAAATTGTCTCTCCTGGATGTATTTTCCAGGTCAGTTGTTTTTCCCATGAGATATTTCACATTCTCTTCCATTTTTTCATTCTTTTGGTTTTGTTTGGTGATTTCTTGGTTTCTCGTAAAGTCATTAGACTCCATCTGTTCCATTCTAATTTTGAGAGAACTATTAAATTCAGTGAGCTTTTGAACCTCTTTTTCCATTTGGCTCATTCTGCTTTTGAAAGCATTCTTCTCCTCATTGGCTTTTTGAACCTCCTTTGCCAATTGGGTGAGCCTATTTTTCAAGGTATTAATTTCCTCAGCATTTTTTTGGGTCTCCTTTACCAAGGTATTGACCTGTTTTTCATACTTTTGTTGCATCTCTGACATTTCTCTTCCCAGTTTTTCCTCCACCTGTCTAACTTGCTTTTCAAAATCCTTTTTGAGCTCTTCCAGGGCCTGAGCCCACCCGCCACCCCCCTGGGGTGTCTGGGGTACTCAGGCCCCGCCCTCCACGTCTTTCCCTGATGGCAAGGATACGTCCTCGTCATCCGATCCGAAGGTCGGGATCATTTGCAGTTGTTGGAAAAAACTCTCTAAAGTCTTATTTTTCTTCCCTTTTCTAGGCATTTTCCCAGCCAGTTACTTGACTTCTGAGATTCCTTTCCACCCCCGCCTGGATCCGCCCAGCTAGTGCTTGGCCTCTGAGATTTAAATGGGCTTTCCTCCTGCTGGCTGTCAGTCAGTGAGCTTTAGTTCAGGTGCTGGGGTGGGGCCAGGGCTGCCTCCGAGACTCTGATCCCTCGGGGGTTTTATGCAGAGACTTTCAGGAATGGAACGGGTGGGGGCGGGGTGGGGGGCCCGCCTCCCAAATCCCGCTCTCTTGGGGGCTTTAAGCAGAAGCCTTCAGTAACAGAGTGGGGTGGGGGCCGGCCGTCTCCCAGGCTCAATTCCGTCAGGTTTTATGCGGGAATCTTCCGTAATGAAGATCCTGCCTACCGCTGGGGGATTCCTGGGTCCCGGTCCGCTGCTGCCTCAGCCGCCGCCCACACCTCTGCCTCCGCCGCTTCCTGCCCCCATCCCCGCCGCCGCCGCTTCCTCCCGAGGGGGCCCGAGTCACGGAGACGCCCCGCTTCCCCTCTCCTTCAGCCCGGCCTCTCTCACTGACTTCTGTGGGCGGAGGGACTTTCCCGGCTGCTGGAGCTTCCGTCTCTGAAGTCTGCTCGGATCAGCTTCTCTGCGGCCCGGCCAGGGCAGCGCTGGGGGTCGGGTTTACTTTCCAGGGCGCGCCGGACCCTGGGGACTGGTCTTCAGGGCTCCCTGGAACGGAAATCTCTTCAACTCTGCTTCTGCACACCTTGTATTCACCCAGAAGTTATGGGGGACTCTTTTTACATTAATTCTATGGGCTTTGGTTTCGGAACTCGTAAACATGCGTCCTTCTACTCCGCCATCTTGGCTCCGCCCCCCCTTTCCACTTTTCTTAGGGAGAATAGTAGTACAGGTGAATGTGCAGTCTTCAGTGTAGAATGTTTTGGTTAGTGAGAAGGTGTGCAATGACTATTTGTCTGCTCTCATTCCTTTTTGTGTTATGTTTATGATGAGGATCAGGTAAGATGTCTGTTTTGATTAGAACTGTGTAAAGCTTCATCATGGTTCTCTGAAACTCATAATTTTTCCCCTCTACTTATCCATTCCTTAGCTTCCATGTGTACCCCTCCCTCCCTCTCTCTCTCTCTCTCTCTCTCTCTCTCTCTCTCTCTCTCTCTCTCTCTCTCTCTCTCCCTCCCTCTCCCTCTCCCTCCCTCCCCTCCCTCCCTCTCTCCCTCCCTCCCTCTCTCCCTCTCTCTCTCCCTCCTCTCTCTCTCTCTCTCTCTCTCTCTCTCTCTCTCTCTCTCATTCTTTCCCTCCCTCCTCCCAAGGCATGTAACTATGAGGCTGTTACCCAGTCTGTTTTATCACCATCTTTTCCCAATATGCTCCTTTCCCTTCCTGTCAGAGTGACTGACTTCTCTGCTTAAGTATTTCTTCCTTTTATAAAGAAGAAAGGCATTGTTCCTCATGGCTATATGTTATGAACCTTCCTCTGAGATTTCTCGAGGACTGGGACTGGTTTTGCTTTTTTTCTTTGTATCCCTGGCATATTTAGCTCAGTACCTAGTACCTAATAAGCACTTAACAAATGATTTCTCAGTCTTCTTAATAAGCTAAGCCTTACCATGTGAGTTATTATCTAATGATACTTTAGAAAAAGTTTTTTAAGCTATATTTAAGTTTTTGAAATAAACTGATTTACAGTATGATTCTGGAAATCAAAATGAAAATACATTAAATTTCAATTTTATAAGGAACTTTGGGAAGATACTCTGAGAGAAGTTTCAAAATTCTCTGCTTTGAATGAGGGAAGCAAAAATTCCCTCTTGCTCAGTGATTTGGAGAGTACTTAGGAACTGAGAATTTAATTTTGATTTCATTCTTTTGATTTCATCCTAATAGAAAGGGAAACATGATCTTCTTCAAAGAGGGTACGGATTTTCATAGGTCTGTAGGATTGTAGATTTATATTTGGAGGCATAGCAGAGTGACTGTAGTGATTCTCATTTTATAAATGAGGTAACTGGCCTAGTTTGGGGATATGGAAATGGATGTTAGGGTAACACTGAGGTTCTCTGAACTGCACTGTTAGATACTGTTTCCAGGATGTTGCTGGATAGAAGTAATCTGCAACACCAATACTTGGGCACCATAATCTGGATTGCTTTCCTTATAACATCTGATTGCCTCTTTTTGGAGGAATGAATCTTGTATGTTTAATATTAATCAGTTTCATTTTAGAGGCTGAATTGTTTTAAAACATTCTAAGGTATTTTATTACCAAAGAATCACAAATGGGCAGATGTTTAATTGGTTGCCTTCTAAAAACTAGCAAGGAATTCTTTGGTCACTTCAGAAGACTAATTTTTAAACCTATTTTTCCCAAATTACATGTAATAATCATTTTTAAAATTAATTAATTTTATTTATTTTCAGTGTTCTACAATCACTACTATATAACTTAGATTATTATTTTCCCTTCCCTCCCCCTTACATTCCCCCCTCCCTCCCCGATACAGCATACAATTTTAAATAGGTTCTACACAAACATTCTTGCTAAGTACATTTTCACTATAGCCATGCTGTGTAGAAGAATTAAATTGAATAAGAGAAATCATATATCAAACCAAAATGTAATACACACAAGAAAATGATCTGCTACATTCTGTAATTGGATTTCATAGGTCTTTCTTTGGATGTGGAAGGCATTTTGCCTTAGAAGATCATTGGGAATTTTTTTTTTTTTGGTTTTTGTTTATTCATTCATTCACCCTTCTATTTATTTATTTATTTACTTATTCATTCATTCATTTATTTATTTATTTATTTATCTATTTATTTAACTTTTTTGCATTCATTTTCACAAAATTATGGGTTCCAAATTTTCTCCCCTTTTATCCCCTCCCCCCACCCCAATACCCCAAGCAATCTAATTTTCCCCATCTCCAATCTGCCCTCTCTTCTGTCATCCCTCCCTTCTCTTGTCTCCATTTTCTCTTTTCTCCTGTAGGGCCAGATGACTTTCTATTCCTCATTAACTGTATGTCTTCTTTCCTAGTAGCAACAACAATACTCAACAGTTGTTCCTAAAACTTTGAGTTCCAAATTCTCCCCATCCCTCCTTCCCCACCCATTCCCTTTGGGAAGGCAGGCAATTCAGTATAGGCCATATCTGTGTAATTTTGCAAATGACTTCCCTGATAGTTGTGTTGTGTAAGACTAACTGAATTACCCTCCATCCTACCCTGCCCCTCATTGTTTCTCTTCTGTCTTTTGATCCTGTCCCTCTCCAAGTGTTGACTTCAAATTGCTCCCTCCTCCCTTTGCCCTCCCTTCCATCATCCCCCCCTTTCTTATCTCCTTCTCCCCCACTTTCTTATACTGTAAGATAGATTTCCATACCAAAATGAGTGTGCATTTTATTCCTTCCTTTAGTCAAATGTGATGAGGGTAAACTTCTTGTTTTTTTTTTTTCCTCAGCTCTCCTCTTTTTCCCTCCACTAAAAAGTCTCCCACTTGCCTTTTAAATGACATATAATTACCCCATTCCATTTCACCCTCTTTCCTCCCTCTACATTTCTCTTTCACCATTTACCTTAATTTCTTTTAAGATATGGTCCCATCCTATTCAATTCACTCTGTGCTCACTGTCTCTGTATGTGTGTGCATGTGTGTGTTCGTGCATGCGTGTACATGTGTGTGTGTGTTCCCACCAACTACCCAGATACTGAAAAGTTTTAAGAGTTACAAATATTGTCTTTCCATGTAGGAATGTAAACAGTTCACTTCTGGTAAGTCCCTTAAGACTTCTCTTTGCTGTTTACTTTTTCATGCTTCTTCTCATTCTTGTGTTTGAAAGTCAAATTTTCTTTTCAGCTCTGGTCTTTTCATCAAGAATGATTGAAAGTCCTCTGTTTCATTGAAAGGCCATATTTTCCCCTGAAGTATTATACTCAGTTTAGCTGGGTAGGTGATTCTTGGTTTGAGTCCTAGTTCCTTTGACTTCTGGAATATCCTATTCCACGCCCTTCGATCCCTTAATGTAGAAGCTGCTAGATCTTGAGTTATCCTGATTGTATTTCCACAGTACTGGAATTGTTTCTTTCTAGCTGCTTGCAAGATTTTCTCCTTGAGCTGGGAGTTCTGGAATTTGGCCACAATGTTCCTAGGAGTTTCTCTTTTTGGATCTCTTTCAGGTGATCGATGGATTCTTTCAATGCTTATTTTGCCCTCTGGTTGTAGAATGTCAGGGCAGTTTTCCTCGATAATTTCATGGAAGATGATATCTAGGCTCTTTTTTTGATCATGACTTTCAGGTAGTCCCATAATTTTTAAATTGTCTCTCCTGGATGTATTTTCCAGGTCAGTTGTTTTTCCCATGAGATATTTCACATTCTCTTCCATTTTTTCATTCTTTTGGTTTTGTTTTGTGATTTCTTGGTTTCTTGTAAAGTCATTAGACTCCATCTGTTCCATTCTAATTTTGAGAGAACTATTATCTTCAGTGAGATTTTGAACCTCTTTTTCCATTTGGCTCATTCTGCTTTTGAAAGCATTCTTCTCCTCATTGGGTTTTTGAACCTCTTTTGCCAGTTGAGTGAGCCTGTTTTTCAAGGTGTTATTTTCCTCAGCATTTTTTTGGGTCTCCTTTACCAAGGTATTGACCCATTTTTCATACTTTTCTTGCATCTCTCTCATTTCTCTTCCCAGTTTTTCCTCCACCTGTCTAACTTGCTTTTCAAAATCCTTTTTGAGCTCTTCCAAGGCCTGAGCCCACTCGACATCCCCCTGGGATGTCTGGGGTACTGAGGCCCCGCCCTCCATGGCTTTCCCTGATGGCAAGGATACGTCCTCGTCATCCGATCTGAAAGTCGGGATCATTTGCATCTGTTCGAAAAAACTCTCTATAGTCTTATTTTTTTTCCCTTTTCTTGGCATTTTCCCAGCCAGTTACTTGACTTCTGAGATTCCTGTCCACCCCCGCCTAGATCTGCCCAGCTAGTGCTTGGGATGTGAGATTCAAATGGGTTTTCCGTGCCGTCCGCCCAGCTGCTAATCAATGTGGGCTTTAGTTCTGGTGCTGGGGTGGGGGCAGGGCCGCCTCCCAGGCTCAGCTTCCTCAGGGGCTTTATGCAGAGGCCTTCAGTAATAGAGCGGGGTGGGGCAAGGTCGTCTCCCAGGCTCAGCTCCCTCAGGTTGTTTATGCAGAGACTTTCAGTAATGAAGATCCTGCCTGTTGCTGGGGGAGTCCCGGGCCGCCACGCCGCTGCTGCCTCTGCCACCGCCCCGCCTCTGCCGCTTCCTGCCCCCGTCTCTGCTCCTGCCGCTTCCTCCCGAGGGGGCCCGAGTCACGGACACACTCCGCGCCCCTCCTCCAGCCCAGCTGTCTCTCTCACTGACCTGTAGCTTCTGTGGGTGGAGGGACTTTCCCGGCTGCCGGAGGTTCCGTCCCTGAAGCCTGCTCGGGTCAGCTTCTCTGGGTCGCGGCCAGGGCTGCGCTGGGGTGGGGTCTGCTTTCCGGGGCGCAATGGACCCTGGGGACGGCTCTCCAGGGCTCTCTGGAACAGAAATCTCTTCCACTCTGTTTCTGTACACCTTTCAGTGGTCCAGAAGTTATGGGGGTCTCTTTTTACGTTAATTCTATGGGCTGTGGTTTCGGAGCTCATAAACCTGCGTCCTTCTACTCCGCCATCTTGGCTCCTGGAAATTTTTTTTTAAGTCCTTGCATTGCTATGAAGTTCCAAGTCTATCAGCAAAAGCTTGCGTACTGTGGTCGTTGCTGTACACATAGTTCTCCTGGTTCTGCTCCTTTCGTGCAGCATCAGATCATATAAGTCCTTCCAGGCCTCCCTGAAGTCTTCTTGTTCATCGTTTCTTATGGCGCAGTAGTATTGCATTACATTCATATACCATAATTTATTCAGCCATTCCCCATTTGATGGGCATCCCCTTGATTTCCAGTTCTTGGTCACCACAAAGAGTGCTGCTATAAAAATTTTTGTACATGTGGGACCCTTTCCCATTTTTATGATCTCTTGGGGATGCAGTCCTAGAAGCAATATTGCTGGGTCAAAGGGTATGCACATTTTTGTAGCCCTTTGGGCATAGTTCTGTCATGTTAGCCAATCTGATAGGTATGATGTCGTACCTCAGAGTTGTTTTGATTTGCATCTCTCTAATCAGTAGTGATTTAGAGCATTTTTTCATATGACTAGATAGCTTTAATTTTTTCCTCTGAAAATTGCCTGTTCATATTCTTTGACCATTTATCAATTGGGGAATGTAATAATAATTTTTAACATTCTTTATTTTAAATTTTCTGTTCTGTTTCTATTTGTATTCCTTCTTTTCCTCCCCTCTATATTAGTCATTTTGTGGAAAAATACATAAAACAAAAAAGAAAGTGAAAAATAGTATGCTGCAGTTGGTATTTAGACTCCTATCAGCACTTTCTCCAGATGTATATAGATAGCATTTTCCATCATGAGTCTTTTGGATTGTTGTATTGCTGCTGAGAATAGCTAAATCACTCACAATTGTTGATCATAACAGTGTTACTGTTATCGTGTACAATGTTCCCCTGGTTTTGCTCACTTTTATTTCATATAAGTTCATGTCAGTCTTTTCAGGTTTTTCTGAAAGCATCCTGCTTATCATTTCTTGTAGCACAGTAGTATTTCATTATGATCATCTACCACAATGTGTTTAGTCATTGTACAGTTGGTGAGCATCCCCTCAATTTCGACTTCTTAGCCATCACAAAAGAGGTTGCTCTAAATACCCTTGTGCAGACAGGTCTTTTTCAAAGACTACTTTAATCACAGAACAAAAGAAACAATTGGAAGATCTGGTAATGTCATCACAAGCTTTGGATTTTGTTGGTTAATTCCAATTGTATAAAACAGCTACCTGTATAGTAGTCAGATGCAGGAAAATATTTTGTCAGTCTTTTCCATTTTTATTTTAGTGGTCTTCAGAAAGACTAAAATTAAACTGCTAGAGAAGTATCAGACTTCTTGAAACTATGGTATAAATCACTATAATTCATTGTGGGAATAAGGCCTGATTTCTATGTCAAATTATGTCAAAAACAATTTCCATTTTTCTTGTTTCACACTCTTAACCAAGTTTATAAGAATATGTAAATATTAACTTTATTAAATATATTAAACATTTCTTTTTTTCCCCCCACTGTAGACACATAAACAGCAGCTATTGCGGCCTATTGTCAAACCTGCTGCCCAGTGGCAGGATCTGAATAGACTAGGAGAAGGAGGTTCTAAAAACAGTGTGACTACATTTCTGCAAGAAAAGGATGATCTTTTTTCAACAACAAATAAAGAAACAAGTGTCAGTGAAAGTGACAATAAAGATCAGGATCCTCAGTTGCCTGGCCCCTCTGACCACAGTAAGCATAAGACCAAAAAAGACCGGAATCCCAAGCCTGGACCAAGTAATATCCAAGCTATTAAAGTAATTTTGAAACCCAATGTGAAAAAGGAAATAATTAATTTAGAAGAAGCTAGCTTTCAGAGCAAACATGCAAATGTGCAAAACCAGTCAACTGAAGACTCTGAACCAGAGCTTATATCAAACCATCAAGAATCAGCTGCTACTGTAGATGACCGGGACATAAGAGAAAATAGTTGGTTAGATCATCCTTATTTCCAACCCATAGAGCAAGAACCGAAAGAATTAGCAAATCAAGTTGTTCCACAGCAGGGGCAACCTGAAGCAGACCTCTCATATCGAGATGAGATTCCAGGACCAGCTTTTCCAAGACCAGAACCACAGCAAGATGGGATCCCAGGCCCTTCCTCTCCTCAGCCTGCCCATCCTCCTGGAGAACTCAAAGACCATCAGCTAGAAATAGATGATGAACAGCCTGGTCCAGCTTTCCCATTTCCTGGATCTCATCAACCTGACTTGGGAAATGTTCCAGAACAAGGAGGCACTGGTGCAGATCAAGAATTTATTACACTGCTAGTGAAAGAAACAGTAAGTCTTATTTCTTCCCTTTAGATTTTGTCAAGCTATAGGGGGAAAAATTCTTTCATTACTAAAACCTAGTTTATATATTTATTAGTTACATGGATGGGAATACTTTCCATCAAGATTTTCCTAAGAACAATATCCAGATAGATGCCTTAGGGGTAGTGGGCATATTGGCATGGTAATTTTACATATGAAAATTGGGTAAGAAGTTTTTTCTGTATTCCTGTATGCCTTGAAGGCACTAGAGTTGGAGTAGCAGGAATTCATGCTCCCTGAGATAACACTGGGCTGTTTGATTGACAGGAGCCTTAGCTTTTTGTTCAATTTATCTTTATTCCAAATTAAACCCCAAACACAATGAGTTTTCTGTTATTTGTCAACACAATTAAAATGTTTTTTCACAATTTCTAATGAAAACACTAATGAGTGGTGTAAAGAAAACAACAGTGCATCATAGCTCAAAGAATATTGTATTTGGGATTAAGGAGACCCAGATTTTGGTTTTAGCTCTGCAAGTAATTTCATGTGTGACCTTGGTTTCACCTCTCTGGGCTCAAGAAAAATGTAGGAATTGGACCTTTCAAGTGTCTTTCCGTTCTAATACTCTAGAATACCTTTCAAGCAAATGAGTCTGAACCCCAGTTATTGGCCTACTTTAGAACTGCCTTAAAGCTTCTTCCAGTGTTTGATGTAATGGAATAGAGACCATAATACTCAGAAAGACAATTAAAACAGCTGTATGTTTTTACTCAGTGTTTTCAGGTTTTATAGCTAATGAAATGGAACTAATATAAGCTTATTCTTCTCTAGGAAGCAAGATTTCCAGATGTAGCAAATGGGTATATTGAAGAAATAATACATTTGAAGAATTTTTATGATTTAAATGTGTAAGTATAGAATTTAAAACATTTTTGTCATAATAGGTGAACTTATATGTTTGTCATAGTAGCTGACTTAGTCATAGTAGGTCCTTTTTATGTTTGTGTTCTAGAAAACATACTGTAACAGTAAAATGATTTTGTTTTTTCCTAGTGTGTTTCCATCTGGTAGTTTGGGATATAGTCCATATAGTGACTGTTCATATTGGTAGCATCTATTGGCATTTTCAGATAATGTGTTCTGGGGTTTCCCTTTTTCAGATGATGCTTTTGCTAAATTTGGTTATACTTGTAATTTCAGTTTCATTATAATTTATGGCATTTTATGGGATGTTTCTTTTTTTTAAGTATCATTTTGCAAGTGATTAGATTTCAACTATTAAAGCTTTTGTATAGTGTTTAGATGTTCTTTCTGTAGGAGTGAGTAGGACTTTAATACCTACCTTTGTTTTGGACTGTATAGATAAAAAATATTTTTTCTTACTGTTTTTTCCTGTCAGGCAGTAATCTCATTTATTTCGAGAAGACACTGGAAATATTTGCAAAGAGATATGCTTAAATAATTAATTTGGCATTTGATTGAATATTACAGCATTTTCTTGAGTTATATCTATTTGTGAGTATAAACTCATGTAGAATAACAGGCAACCAAAATTGAACAGGCACAAAGTCTTTGGGATTTATCATAAAGAGATATTCATTCCAACTTTGTGTTTACTCCTAGAATTAACACTGACCAACCTAAAGGGTCATGTCCATAAAATACTGTAAATAGCTTTTTTTAAAAATTAGAATTTCAAAAACTTTTTTATTTGAATGTTAAAAATATGAACTAAAGTAACCACTTACATATACATAGTAAAATATGAAAGGAAGACTTTACATGAAACTATGAATCTCTTTCTTTTCTTTTTAAATGTAGAATGTTCCAGAAGGCTTAGTGCAGTTTTAAGCTACTAAAATTGCTCTAGAGTTTTTGGGACAACCTGTATATATAAATTCAGCATAAAGCTCTCAAAGTTGTTTTGTTTTTCTCTGTTTCCTTCTGACTTCCTTATTTTTAATAAATGCTTCAGTGACATTCTTTTTTTCTTTTTTGAGAACTCTGTTTTTAGCTTTCCCTCTCACTTTCAATTCCTCTCAGCCCCACTGGAAAAAAAAATCAAAACCTTTGTAATAAATACACATACTCAAGAAAAACAAATTCCCATAATGCCAAATTCCCATGTTTGAAATGTATTCCTTATTCTGTATCTTGAGTCCATTTTATATATCTAAAATAACTAGGAGAGGAAACGTCAAGTTTCGTTTTAGATTAAAATTGAATATAAACTTTTCTTATAAATAAAAAAAAATAATGAAAAATCTTTAGGATCAACTGTTTATATCTAAGACTAGATTAGAAGCCTCCATTAATTAATTGTACTCATAGTGGTGAAGCATGTGATTAAGTTAGGTAGATTTTTCTAGAATTCTTTGTTTCCTGTTGAGTTATATACAAGTACACTTAGCCAATATTACATTTCACTCATACTAAATGTCTGCATTTCCTTATCATGAGACAGAATCCAAGCTTCTGTTACAAGCAAATAGACTGTTGTTCTACAAATAGAGATCTTATAGGCCCATAGCCAGCTTTGGTTTCCTTTTGATTTTAGCCCTAGATTCTTGGGACAAGATTGAGGAAGGAGAAGCAGGAAATGATGGTAGGGTCTGACTGGAGTGAGAAAATGAACTTTCTGACCCTGTCCTTTCATTGTCATTTGATCCCTTCACCAAAGATATTGTCACTGAGTATTGACATTGAGATAATTTGGGAATAGTTGGGTGGGCTGTTAAGGGGAGGAACAGGATGTGAGTCATTTGGAGTTGTTTAGGTCTATAGTGGAGATAATGATGTGTGTCAAGAGCTGCCATTCATATAAAGAAACTATATTAAGTTGGATATTAATAAATTGAGCTGGACTGCTTATATCAATGTACTTGTCACATTTGGGAGAAATCCCATAATTGGCCTAATTTATTAGATCTTGCTGTAGAATGAAGAAATTGGGTTAATGGATTTGATGTTTTCTTATAAGAAGATTCTGCATTGAAATAAATTAGATCAACCTTGTGGATAGTACTATAGAGAAGGATATAACTTAAAGTAACTAAATCGTTGTCCTTTATTCCTGATACATTTGCAAATAACTGAATAAAAATATAAAAGTTTTTATTTATTCCAGTATAACATAAGCTCCTTCAGAGTAGGGATTATCTTTTTAATTTGTCTTTATATCTCCACCATGGAGCACAAGTTCCTTGCATGAAGTGCTTTGTAAATGCTTTAATTTGTGTGTGTGTGTGTGTGTGTGTGTGTAATAGATACATGTGCATATGCAAAAGCACACAAAATTCTTATTTTATATAGTTGGCAAATAATGACAGCATATAGTACAATCACTTGCCTCCTGCTTTTTTTTTTTTGGTATTTAAGTTTTCAACATTCATTTCCACAAAATTTTGGGTTCCAGATTTTCTGCCCATTTCTCCCCTCCCCCTACCCCAAAACTCTGAGTATTCTAATTACTCCTATCACCAATCTGTCCTCCCTTCTAACACTCCTCCCTTCCCTTATCCCCATCTTCTCTTTTGTCCTGTGGGGCAAGATAAATTTCTATACCCCAATACCTGTGTTTCTTATTTCCTAGTTGCAAGAACAATACTCAACAGTTCCTAAAACTTTGAGTTCCAACTTCCCTTCCTCCCTCCTTCCCCACCCATTCCCTTTGGGAAGGCAGGCAATTCAATATAGGCCATATCTGTGTAGCTTTGCAAATGACTTCCATAATAGTCATGTTGTGTAGACTATATTTCCCTCCATCCGATTATCCTGCCTCCTATTTCTTCTATTCTCTCTTTTGATCCTATCCCTCCCCAAGAGTGTTGACTTCAGATTGCTCCCTCCTCCCACTGCCCTCCCTTCCATTATCCCCCCCACCCTGCTTATCCCTTTCTCCCCCACTTTCCTGTATTGTAAGATAGGTTTTCTTACCAAAATGAGTGTGCATTTTATTCCTTCCTTTAGTTGAATGTGATGAGAGTAAGCTTCATGTTTTTCTCTCTCCTCCCCTCTTTTTCCCTCCACTAAAAAATCTCTTGCTTACCTCTTTTATGAGAGATAATTTGCCCCATTCCATTTCTCCCTTTCTCCTCCAAGTATATCTCTCTCACCGCTTAATTTCATTTTTTTAAGACATGATCCCATCCTATTCAATTCACTCAGTGCTCTTTCTTTGTCTTTGTGTGTGTGTGTGTGTGTGTGTGTGTGTGTGTGTGTGTGTGTGTGTGTGTGGTCTCACCAACTACCCAGATACTGAAAAGTTTCAAGAGTTACAAATATTGTCTTTCCATGTAGGTATGTAAACAGTTCACCTTTGGTAAGTCCCTTATGACTTCTCTTTCCTGTTTACCTTTTCATGCTTCTCTTGATTCTTGTGTTTGAAAGTCACATTTTCTTTTCAACTCTGGTCTTTTCATCAAGAATGCCTGGAAGTCCTCTATTTCATTGAAAGACCATTTTTTCTCCTGAAGTATTCTACTCAGTTTTGCTGGGTAGGTGATTCTTGGTTTGAGTCCTAGTTCCTTTGACTTCTGGAATATCCTATTCCACACCCTTCAATCCCTTAATGTTGAAGCTGCTAGATCTTGCATTATCCACAGTATTTGTATTTCCACAGTACTTGAGTTGTTTCTTTCTAGCTGCTTGCAAGATTTTCCCCTTGACCTGGGAACTCTGGAATTTGGCCACAATGTTCCTAGGAGTTTCTCTTTTTGGATCTCTTTCAGGAGGTGATCTGTGGATTCTTTCAATATTTATTTTGCCCCCTGGTTCTAGAATATCAGGGCAGTTTTCCTTGATAATTTCATGAAAGATGATGTCTAGACTCTTTTTGATCAAGGCTTTCAGGTAGTCCCATAATTTTTAAATTGTCTCTCCTGGATCTATTTTCCAGGTCAGTTGTTTTTCCAAGGAGATATTTCACATTATCTTCCATTTTTTTCATTGTTTTGGTTTTCTTTTGTGGTTTCTTGGTTTCTCATAGTCATTAGCCTCCATCTGTTCCATTCTAATTTTGAAAAAAACTATTTTCTTCAGCGGACTTTTGAACCTCCTTTTCCATTTGGCTAACTCTGCTTTTGAAAGCATTCTTCTCCTCACTGGCTTTTTAAACCTCTTTTGCCAATTGAGTTAGCCTATTTTTCAAGGTGTTATTTTCTTCAGCATTTTCTGGGTCTCCTTTAGGAAGGGTGTTGACTTACTTTTCATGCTTTTCTTGCATCTCTCTCATTTCTCTTCCCAGTTTTCCCTCCATCTCTCTTACTTGATTTTCAAAATCCTTTTTGAGCTCTTCCATGGCCTGAGACCATTGAATATTTATTTTGGATGTTTGGGATACAGAAGCCTTGACTTTTATGTCCTTCCCTGATGGTAGGCATTGTTCTTCCTCATCAGAAAGGATGGGAGAAGATATCTGTTCACCAAGAAAGTAACCTTCTATAGTCTTATTTTTTTTTCCCTTTTCTGGGTATTTTCCCAACCAGTTACTTGACTTTTGGGTCCTTTGTCAAGAGTAGGGTATACTCTGGGAATTTGTAAGATCTCAGTTCCTCCAAGGTGGCACAATTAAGCGTGTACACTGGTCTGGGAGCAGAGAGAGAGATTTTTGCGCCCAGAACCTTAGCAGTTTCCTCTCCACCGCCACCTGGCCTCCAGTTCTACCAATATTCAGTGTGAGATAAAGATCAGCTCCCTCAGGGCCTTTACACAGGGCTGAGGTAAAACTCAGTTCCTTAGTGCTCCCAAGGGTTTTTACAATCCAACAATGGATGTGGGCTGCTGTAGGGGCTGCCGTGGGAACTGCTGCTGCCTGCCTGATGTGGCCTCTGTGGCTGCTGCCTGCTGCTGGAGCTGTGGGAAGGCCCTTCTCCTTTCCTGGCCAGCTGAAAAAACCCATCACTGACCTTTGGTGTCTGTGGGTTGAGGGATCTGTGAACCTGCTGCTGCTGCAACTGGAGATTCTGCCCCTGAGGTGTCCTCCTCCCAGAGCCACATGGCTGTAGCCAAGACTGGGCTGGGCTCCCCTTCCTGTGCAACAGATGTTTCCCATGGCCCTTTCTGGTCACCCTGGGCTGGAAATCTCCTCCATTCTGTTGTTCTCCACTTCTGCTGCTCCAAAATTTGTTGAGAGTCCCTCTCTAGAGGTATTTTATGGGCTGTGTGGGGAGAGCCTGCATTTGTGTGTCTTTCTACTCCGCCATCTTTGCTCCACCCCACCACGCTGCCCCCCCAGCTTTTTGATCGTCATGATTTAACTGTGATTTGGTAGTATCAACCAGCAGGTTCAAGCATTGACTATGAAGGAGAGAGAATAAATGAACATTGCAACTTAAGATCATTTCAGTTTAAATTTTTTTTTATGAGATTTTTAGTAGGCTAGTGGCCAAATGTACTGTAATAGAGAGTTTAATTTCCTATGTTACATTTCCCTCTGCAGGTATTTCACTTTGGAGAAATATGAAGGTAATGTTTGGTTTGGTTTGTGTTTTTTGCAGACTTTGTAATTTTCTTCTGGAAAACCCAGATTATCCAAAGAAGGAAGGCAGAGTGGTTTTAAATCCTAATAGTAGCCTGCTTGCCAGCCAAGATGAGAAAAAGGCAAGTATAGTATTCTTATTTCTAACGTTTTCCAATATATACCCTATAACTTTTTTTTAAATGATAGTCTTTAAGGGGAGGACAACAGATTTCAATATTCTATTGTTAGAGGCAGATTTTTTGGTTTTAATGCCTAGAGTAGGA
Organism: Bettongia penicillata ogilbyi; assembly: GCA_023548195.1. NCBI lineage: Eukaryota > Metazoa > Chordata > Mammalia > Diprotodontia > Potoroidae > Bettongia > Bettongia penicillata. The sequence goes on along the minus strand of JAJHZJ010000055.1, from coordinate 2,893,334 downwards.
TTTTAAAGTTTTACTCATGTTTTTCTGATATTTGCCAACCTTAGGGTACCGTGAAGCCTGTGTTTAATTTAATTAATTAATCTTAATTTCTGGCTGTCATTGCCAGGCTTTTCTCCTCCTTATACCTTATCCTTCCAGACAAAAAGAGCCCCCAAACAGCAAAAAAACTACAGCTTTTAATTTCATAATTATTTACAGAGTCAAGATCTCCTAGTTCTCCCAGTACACCTCCTCTACAATGAATTGCAAAATACATCAGATGAATTTTGATCAGGAAAGTCAAGAAAAATAGTGACTCATTTAAGAGAGATTTCTGGGTGCTGGCCTAGGGGCCATCTAGGAGCCCGTGCAGTGGTAGCAGCAACAGCAGTGAGACTGGGAATATTTCAGCATCCAGGGATGGAAAGGAAAGGAAGAGTATACCAGGGCAGGAAGCAGTGGGACAGAAAGAGATCAAGTGGATCCCTAAACTAGCGCTAGGAACAAGAATAGGTGCCATCTGGTAACTCAGTTACCCATTACCCAGTTCTAGGTCCTTGATCCAGGACAAAGATGAGCAGCCCCAACAGAGGATAGGGCTTTAGTTGACTACCAAGTACAAAATCAATTCCAGGAACTTGGCTATGTGATCTCAGCCTAGGAGCAGACAAGTATCTCAGCTCTAACCTTTAGCATAGCACGTAAGCCTGCAGTGATCTGGCAAGCATTCTAGTACCCAGGACTTGAAAGGAATCAAGGTAAAGCACCAGGGCAAAAGAAAGGAGTAGGAATGGGTCCCACCTGGCAGCCCTATCACTCATTACTCAGTTCTGGGTCACAGATCTGGGGCAGAGAATAGTTAGTGACTGATCAGGGAGGGCCCTAGTTAAGAATTGAACAAAAACAAATTCTAGAAATTGACCTGTGTAGCTCCTGAGCACAAGGGCAGAGCAGTGACTCAGTTCTAACCACGAGCCTATTACACAAACCTGAAGTAGAAAAACAAGGGTTAAGGATAGCACGACCAAAGGGGAGCCAGTAGCTCAGTCACTCTTAACTTTCAGAACCTCCCTGTGGGTTAATGGTGACTGAGTCCAGCAACAGTTTACTGAAGCTGTACTACGCAGAAGACAATAAACCCAAACCTGATTCAGGAGCTTGCAGAGTTTAAGCCAAGAGGTTTGTAAAGTGACCTGTGCCTGTATGCCAACAGTTTGGAAGCACTGAAAGCTACAGGTTCCTAAACTGAGCTATGAAAATAGCTAAAGAAAATAAAAACTCAGACCAGACATCCTCCCCTCTCCCTCAGTATTATAAGGCCAAAGTCAAGAAGCAGGCTGGAAGAGTGAGCAAACAAAAAGAACCTGAATATAATGACCTTGGTATGATTTCTGGGAAACTCAAGACAGAAACTAGAAGGCAATGACTTGGAAAGTCCTACAAGCAAAGCTGAAAGACAAATGCAGATTGGGCACAAGTCCAGCAAGAATTCCAAGAAGAATTAAAGCAAGAGCTAAAGAAAGATTTTTAAAATAGCCTGAAAAATTAAAAAATTAAATAAAATTAAAATAAGAGCAGTAGAGGAAAAAAATGAAAAAAGAAATGAGAACTAAGATAGTTATGAAAAGAAAATTAACAGCTTGGTAAAAAGAGGTACAAAATTTTATGGAAGAAAATAACTGCTTAAAAATTAGGATTGACCATCAGAAGGTAGTTAAACAAAGTCAAAAAACTAAAAAAATAGAGAAGGTACGAAATATTTAATAGGAAAAACACTGAGCAGGAAAATAAATTAGGGAGAGATAATTAAAGAATGATTGGTAAATAAAGAATAAAGAATTAGTCTGCCTGAAAGCTATGGATAACAATAGCAAAAAAGAGCTTAGACAATGTATTTAAAGAAATTATAAGAGAAAACTGTCAAAATAGCTTAGAATCAGAGGATAAATTAGAAATTGAAAAAATCCATTAGTCACTTCCTGAAAGAAACCCCAAAATGAAAATTCCCAGAAATACTTTAGCTAAAATCTAGAACTTTCAGGTTAAGGAGAAAATAGTTCAAGTAGCTAAAAAGATACAATTAAAGTGTGGTGGAGCTATAGTCAGAATGACGCAAGATTTAGCAGCTACCATTTTAAAGCAATGAAGGCTTAGAATATGGTATTTCTGGAAAGGAAAGGATCTAGAATTGCAACCTAAAGTTACCTATCTGTAGCAAAACTGTTATAGTGGAAGACCTCAGTTTAATTTCTCAGACCTAGATAAATTTAACCACAAGGTAAATGGGAAAGAAATTGAAAAGATGAATAAAATTTTAGAGAGTTATATAAGATACACCCAGGGAATATTGAAGGGAAATATTATGGAGTATAACTGTTTCTTCACTGTACAAGACTCACAAAAGTTGACTATGTATTAAGATACAAAAATCTCACAAACAAGTTCACAAAAGCTGAAATACTAAGTGTGTCTTTTTCTGACCATGGTACAGTAAAAAGTTTATTTAATAAAGATCCTTTCAAAGCAGAGACTAAAAATTAATTGGAAACTAATTCAATCATAAAGAATGAGTGGGTCAAAGAACAAATTATAGAAACAGTTTCATTAAAGATAATGGCAACAGTGAGACAACATACCAGAATTTGTGGGAAGCAGCCAAAGCAATACTTAAGAAAAAATTTGTATATCTGAATACTGATAAAGGAGAGAAAGAACAGATCAATAAATTGAGAATGGAACTTAAAAAATGAGAAAACAAACAATATAAAAACCCTTAATTAACGAACAAAATTAGAAATCCTGAAAATCTAAGAAGAGACTTAAAATTTAAAGTGAAGAAAGCCACTGAATTAACAAAACTAGGAACTGTTTTATTTTAAGAAAAAATTAAACCATTGTCCAGTTTCATTTTTTAAAAAGAAAAGCAGTGTCAAAAATGAAAAGAGTGAGTTTGCAACAACGAAAATGAAATAAAAGCAATTATTAGAAGCTATTTTGACCACTCTTAATGAAGTGGATGGCTATTTCTAAAAATAAATAAATTAACCAGATTAACAGAAGACAAAATAGAATACTCACATCCTAGAAAAAGAAATCAAACAAGCCATAAGTGAGCTAAGAAAAAAACAAATCTAGGAAGAGATGGATTTACAATCAAATTCTACCAATGTTTAAAGAACAACTAATTCTAATGCTACACAGAGTGTTTAGATAAAATAGGTAAAGAATCTTACCAACTTCTTTGGTGAAACAAATATGGTCTTGATACCTAGATTTAAGAGAATCAAAATAGAAATTGAAAACCAAAGACTAATTTCCTTAATGTTGTTGATGCAAAAATTCTAACTAGAACACTAGCAAAGAGAGATTACAGCAATATATTATAAAGATCATGCACTATGACCAGGCTGGATTTATACCAGGAACGAATGGCTGATTAGTATTAGGAAAACTATTAGCATAATTGACCATATTAACAACAAGCACAATAAAAATCACATGATTATATCAATGGCTTTTGATGAAATACAGCACCCTATTAAAAAGTACAGAAATAAATGGAACATTCCTTAAAATGAAAGGTAGTATCTGTTAGAAAGTAAGCATTGTCTCTAGTGGGGATAAAAAGCTTAGATTTCTTGTAAGATCTGAAGTGAAGCAAAGATGTCCATGATCTCCACAACTATTCAGTATCACATTAGAAATACCAACTAAATCATTAAGACAACAAAAAGGTATTGAAAGAACAGACATAGGCAATGAGGAAACAAAACTGTCACTCCACAGATGTTTACTTCTGAGAGAACCTTAGTGAGTCAACTAAATAATTAATTGAAATAATTAGCAACTTACGTCCAGTTGCAGGATATAAAACCCATAGAAACCATCAGCATTTCTGAATGTTACCAATAACTCAACAGGAAGAGATGAAAAGAGGAATACTGCAGATAGTATAAAATACTTGACAGTCTTCCTGCCAAGAGACACACAGGAGCCATATGACCACATTTTAAAAAGCACTTCACACAAATAAAGACAGATCCAAACAATTGGTGAAATATTAATTGCTTGTGGAGAACGACTGCTTTGGATTCTGTTACTCTTCGTATCTCCCCTCCCCCCTTCAATTCATGTATTCTCATGGTATGGGGAAATTAAACACAGTTGCTTTGAGACATCTTGGTTTTTTGTATATTTGTTGTATTAGAAACAAATCACATTAGCAATTTTTATTACTTTTCTGCTTTTTCATTTCAGGTGTCTAAAGTGGACTATTTTGACTTTTCTAAACTTACTCCTCTTGACCAGCGTTGCTTTATACAAGCTACTGACCTACTCATGGAAGATTTCAAAATGCTCAGCACTCAGGACATCAAGTGGGCACTGCATGAGCTCAAGGGACACTATGCAATCACCCGAAAGGTTCTCGACTTCTATTCTTGGATTCTTTTTCATACTCAGCTCCTACTTCTTCCCCCAGTATATAGCTGAAGAGGTCAGGTTAAAGGATTGAGTGTGGTTTCTCTTTGGGAGGTGAGGAAGAGTGGGGGATTCTAAGGAGATGGCAGGTTTTGAAGTGGAAGGATTCTGGGAAGTCACCCAGGCTAAAACCCTTAATTTTGCTATTAAAGAATCTGAGGCCCAAAGAGGTTGCCCGAGGTCACACACAGGTAGGATTGAGTAGAGGAGAAATTTGATCCTTTTCCTTTTTCCAGAGGACTTAAAGAAGAGCAAAAATGTGATAGACATAAAAATCATCTTCATGGCACGATGCTAAGATATTAGGGCTGATTACTAAGGGAAGTGGTGAGTTATTTTTCTTTGAAGATCTTTAAGAAAAGACTAGACAGATGCTCTGTGTGATACCAGGGAATAAAAGAGACTAAACTTTTGCACATAAAAGTTTGGAAAAAATCATTGAGATTAACATGTAACAGTGATTCTCACAGTATAGAACAGCCCTGTAGCCCTGTGCATGGTGTATTCTGCAGATTTTACCCACACAGACCTCATGTTTTTCATAAATAGCTATGATGTTGATATGTCTTTGGGTTGTTAATCCTCATCAAAGATACCACTCCTTGACAACATTGCTGCTGTTGGTGGCTAGTATTGAAAAAGTTCTTCCCTCCCTCATCTGATCTGTATCTATTTAGGAAACTGTAGGATATCTCTGGTTGGTTCCTTTTGTTTACTTAGACAGCTGCAGATCCAAGATTGGAGGAGGCAGTGACCAAGGGGAATATATTTGACCATGGAATGTCTCCAGGTTGCTTCTAGCTTTATGATGTGATTTTATGAATTGATGCGATTATTTTCTTTGAGGAGCCACTTAGTTGTACATTTTCTATTAGCCAGAATACTCTGCTTCTGTTACATTTCTTCCCACAATCACTTAGACTTTTCCTAGGTGTGACCTGAATTGTTTATGTCCTAGAGTCATGGAAATTTTCCCAGCCTGCATTGTAGAGCAGCTTATGGCCAGAAACCCCCTGTTTTTTGAAGAATTTTGTTACTTGTTAGCATACTGGAGAAAAGTGCTGTGAAAGGACAAGTGAGAGGAAGGAAGGGGAAAAATGTATATTTTCATATCATATATTCAAAAGAAAGAAGCCTGTTTTCTCTAAATATTATTAAAAAAGGAATGCTTCTTAGTTAAGAATGGAATTTATGGATATATGATTACAGTGAGGTGTGAGGTAACTCTTACTCATGTCAGTTTTCTTTGAAAGATTTGTAAGGTCAGATCTTTGTTGTCCTATGGCGTAGAACTTGGTGAATTGACATGGACTTTCACATTCAATTCAGTGGTTGTTTATTAAATGCCTACTACAGACCTTGCTTTATACAGTAGACTGTTCCACAGATTTTTATGTAATGTGAATTTGCTTTCAGACGTGGGGTAAGGGAAAATAGTGGCAGGAAGGGGGGCTATGTGTCCACCAAGGGAAGCTGTCACACGATTCAAGGACATTTTGGGGCCCAGGGACAGAGAAGTGAGAGGGGAAGGAGGAATATGAGGAGGGCCTGGGGCTAGCTAGCCATGTGGGTGCCAGACACAGATGGGAGAGGATGGGGAGAGAGCCATGGTACCTAAGTGAGGACTTTTTGGGACTAGATATGTACACGGAGGAGGACAGAGATCTTTTCTTGACTTAGCAGTTCTGTAGCAAAGCCCAAATCTGCCAAACCCCTATCCAGAGGTGGTTTTCCTGGATGATTTTACTTGAAGTTTTGTTTGTTTGTTATGTTTTAATGGAGGGAGGCCTTAGAGAGAAAGAGGACAGTGTTGTACGGTAAAGTTAACGTAAGTGGTTTTTTTGCAATGCAGATTTCTTTCAGAAGTATTTATTTTATTTACAAAGTTAAATTTGTATAATGATGTAAAGCAAGGACTGTCTTTATGTGCAAGTCCTCTGAACTGGGGAACAAAAAACAAAGCAAAACACAACCCCTACCTTCAAGAAGTTGACATCCGACAGGGGATGTAGACGGTTAAGTGTTCTACAATCTTTAGGTGACACAGATTTGTAGTGGTCCCTAGGGTGTACCATTATATGATTTGCACCAATGTCGTTCAAAAGCTCATGATTAGGTTTGTAGAGGACAGATTGATAAAGGGATATTCTAGAGTTGTTGTTTGACAAGATCTGAGTGCCAGAAGGACAAGAGGGTAAGGAATTCAAGGATGATGTACAGCATGAGTTGAGGTGGTTAAACAATAAAATAGATCTTCTAAAGAGAAATCGAAGAAAACTAGGAGTTCAGAGTAACTGGAAATCATGATGAGGGCAGCAAAGATGAAGAATAGGTTTAGGGTAACTGCACATGGATAACTTATCAAATTGCTTGCCTTAAAGAGGGAGGAATGAGAATTTGAAACTTAAAATTTTATAAAAATAAATTAAAATAAATAAATAAAAAGTAAAATAAAATTTTTTTGCATGTAATTAAGGGGAAAATTTGGAGGAAAAAATAGGTTCAGAAGAAGCAACCAGAGGAAGAAGATGGAGGGACAGGAATTAAAAGAGTACTTTGCCAAAACATTATTTCAGTGAGCTTCCCAGTGTTTTGAAAAAAAAGTTTTACATCGTAGCACTTAAAACTGCTTTGGAACTTCATCATAACACTATTCTTAGATAGGATCCATGTCTTAGGACATAACAGCTCCAGTGTATCGGTCACTTAAACCTTTATGTTTTGAGTCCAGGATTTCATGCTTTCGGTGTGGGGTATGAAACAGAGCCTCTGATGTAACTTAAGTATGTGAGAGATGGCATCCTAATTTGGAGTGCACATTAACCTTCCAGGAGCTCTGCAGAAATGGGCGAAGCTCACATTGTGAACAGTCTGTATAAATCATGGCAGATTTTTTTTAGTTCATCTTCTTTTTTTTTTTTTTTTTGGTACAAATTGTTGTACATTGGGCCAAGATTCCTAATGATTACATTACAAACTACATAGTTGTTTCTAAGCCTTTTAATTTTTTATTTCTGGCCTTTGGGAACTTTCTAAATGCCAAGTATTTTGAAGCAACTTATAAAGTGCAAAAACAAACCTTAAAATTGAAAATGAAAGCCTTCGGATTTTTTAGCTATCTTGGTTAATCTACCAACAAACATTTATTAAGCACCTGTCTGCCAGGTATTGGGGATTCAGATACAAAGAATAAAGCATTCTCTTCCCTCCTTCCATCAGATTTGTTCCAAAATGATGACTTTTCTTCCTCATAGTTCTGTCTTCTCTGCTTGATAATTTAGTAAAGTTGAAGCTCACTCTTTGACCTTGTAATCGTGTTTTTAGTGTCAAACTGTGGTGTCATAATTCTCAGATTACTTCACCACAGGACAAAACAAAGCTGAAGAAAACAAGCAGGGGGTGGAGGTGGGTAGAGGGTATGTGCAAGAAACCTTTACAAAGTAGCATCTTTTGGAACAGCAGGAGAAGACTGGGAATTACTAGCAAACTAATATTTTATTTTTTAGATCTTGTCATTTCATCTCAGAGCTCCCCGAAGTACTTTGATAAAACTCTCCCTGTTGCTATAGAGCTGTTTGAGTGGGGCCTATGTAGTAACAGTGACTGCACAGTTAGGAAAGACTAATAGCCTGCTAGTGTGGCAATCAATGCTGAACTGAAAGAACTCTAGTCTCAGCTCAGCAGCTACCATTATGAGCTTGGACAAGTCTCGTCATTTTTAATGGGCTTCTGTTTCCTCATCTATAAAATAAGTGCTATGGATGACATACTCTCAGATATACCCTCCAATTCAAATTCTATAATTGAGCAAAGTATCTTCAGTATTTCACAAATGGATTGAAATATCAGTCATATAAGAGCAGCATTGATAGTTTTATTTGAGGAGAGGTGGTAATTTTAACCAAAATTAAAAACTTAGGATAATTTTCCTTAAATGGATTCTGCAGAACCAGTTTTAGCTTGAGATGACCTAAAGCCATAATCACCTTTTAGCAGTTAACAATTGTAATAAAGGATTTGTTCAAAAACACCAATTCATTGCAATAGATGATCACTCTTGAATGAAAGATCTTAACCTTGTAATGGGACTTTCTGTGGTGAGATGACCTAATAGTATTTTGTTAAGTAATGGGAGAGAATTTTTTCCATAGGTGTCATTAAGTTAAGCATTATTTGCTTTTCGACTCTTTCTTTCTCCCTAGTTCCATGATTTCCATAAGAAAATCCATAAGATGCAAACATCTCTACAAGAAAACACACACCTCAAGGATCTTGAATAGACTATACATATTATAAGTTCTGCAGCAGAAATGTGCTCTGTATTACTATTACATTCCACGTATTTCTAATATTATAGAAGTCACTTAATAAATGTTTATTCTGAGACTATTTGCAACATTGCACATCTGTAGTCCCCTGCTATTCAAATGAAAAAGGAAAGGTGCCATTTCCTGTTCTCTTCTGGGCCAAAGCATTCAGCTTCAAATTATTTTATTATACTTTTATTACTATATTCATTATGTATATTGTCTTCTTGGTTCAGTTCTTGCAATTAGCACATAAAAATTTTTCCACCTTTCTGTGAATTCTTGTCACTTCTTACAGCACAATAATATCACATTGCACTCATATATCACAATTTCTTCAGCTCCTTCATAGTCAATGGGCACCCTCCCCCATTTTCACTTATTTGCTGTGTCATAACCATCTTGGCCTATATGGGACCTTGCTTTTTTGTCTTAGTGGTTTCATAGTACTCAGGGGTTAAAGAGCCTACTTAACAATGACTCTAAGAGGAGAGGACAGCAATCCAATAGGTTTTTAGCCAACGAAGCTTCTCTTGCCCACAAAATATTGTTGAAAACTTTTGTCATTAAGATCTCCACTGTATTGTTTTCAGTTTTCTGTACCAGACAAGAAATCTGAGGTACAGGAAACTTTAGCTATTGTCACATTTGCCCAAAAAAGTCATCAATAGCAGGCAGCTAGGTGGCTCAGTGAATAGAAACACTTGCCCTGGAATCAGGAGGACCTGAGTTCAAATTTGGCCTCAGACATTTGACACTTACTAGCTGTCTGACCTTGGGCGCGTCACTTAACCCCAATTGCCTTGCCTTCCCTCTTCAAAAAAAAAAAAAGAAAAATGTCAGTAAACATTTATTAAACACCTGCTGTAAGCCAGGCACTGTGCTAAGCTCTGGGGATACAAAAAGAGGCAAAAGATAGTCCCTGACCTGAAGGAGCTCACAGTCTAATGAGGGAGACAGCAAGCAAACAAATGTGTACAACAAACAGATTGGATGGAGGGGAGGGGAGAGATATTGAGGAGTCATAGGTGATGCCTAGGTTGCAAACCTGAAAGACTGGGAAGGTAGAATTGCCCAGTAAAGTAATAGAGAAATTGGTAGGAGATATAGGGATAGTTACAGGGAAAGATAATTAGTTCCATTTTGGACATGTTTAACATGTCTGCTGAACAATCTAGTTTGAGATGTCTGAAGGAAAATTGCAGATATGAGATTGAAGGTTAGCAGAGAATTGGGTCGGGATAAGTAGATGTGAGAGTCATTAATGTATAGATGGGAATTAAATCCATGGGAGCTGTTGCGATTATCAGGTGAAGTAGTAGAGGAGGAGAAGGGACCTATGACAGACTAGGGCTTACTATATATATATATATATATATATATATATATATATATATATAAATCATTCAGCTTCTCAGTCAATTCACTGTAAACATCTGAGTTTAACTACATATAGCCCCTTCTTAAGAACTATTTGATGTATGTAATATAGAGAAGCCAAGAGATAAATTGAGAGTAACTACATTTGACAGATACACAATAGCAGCATGGAAAATTCTGTTGAAACATTGTCTCAACATTCACCTTAAATGATGGCATTAAAATGGGTAAAAGAGGGGAAGTTGTTCATTAGAAATAACTAAATTAAAATGGAAACTGAGACCTAAATTACCTCATGTTGACACAGGTATATCCTTAGTAGATTAGCAGGGAAGTCTTGGTATAGCTATCACAGCGTGAACTGGGGGTGGAAAGGGTACCCTCAGTTCCCAGTTAAGACCTTCTAATAATTATATGGAAGAAATCTGCTTCAGTCAAGATAGATAAAGAAATGTGGGTGGGTGAGGATGGGGTTGTGTTGTCCTCAGTTTTCTGACTTGTGAGTAGCAATTTGGCCAAATTGTTAATAATTTCAGGAATTTTCCCTTTTTAATGGACATAAGATATTTTTCCCCAGCATTTTCAAAGGGAAACAAAAGCAGTTACTACGTAATTAAAACGCAGTTAGCTTTTTGGATATATTTTAATTAAGTGGCAGCGTTAGTAAAAAGTCGAGAGTTCTCGACCAGGAGTCAGAAGCCCTGGGTTCTAATTCTGAATTTTCTACTTAATGAAGGGATGCCTTGGGTAAGTCTCACCTAACTTCTTACTTTTTTTTAAAATGAAAATACCTTCCCTCCCAATCATGGGACTAGGGTGAGGCTCATCAGATGAAGTTATGTGTGTGAAAGTACTTTCTTAGCTCTCAAGTATTATTATGTAAATATTTGGTCTTTCTATATGCTACTCATCTATTTAAAAATTTGGAAATGGGAAAAATTGTCATGATGCTGAAGATGATGTGGTATTGACTTTCCCTTTCCCACCCACAATAAATAAGTGGGTACCATCTAGGTGGGAAGGGGCATACATTTAGAACACAAATACTCCTGGGACACTCACACCTTTAACTAAGACTTAATTATTAGTTTATGTCAGAGCAGGGAGCAGTTGTCAGGGTAAAAATGGGATATTGATTATAGGGTTATAAATTTATAGAGTTTCTAGAGAGGTTGAGGCCATCTAGTTCAACTTTCCCATTATACAAATGGGAAAACTGAGCCCCAGATAAGTTAACTGGAACCTCTATAAGGTCATGCAATTAGTAAACAGCAGAGCCCAGATTTGAATTCCTTCAGGTCCCCTGATGACATAACTAGAACTTTTCCCACTATACCACACTGCTTTTCTCATTGGCTTCAAGGGGGCTCCCTTGGGGAATGGGGGAATGCCAGGATGGAGGAAAGTAGTTGTTTATTAAGCAGGTGGGAGAATAACCAAAACAAGCTACACATCTCCCATTATTGCTTGAGGCCAAAGGGTTGTCCCTGAGATTACCTGATAGCACATACTACTACCCCAACCTGTAATCTAGGAGCCAAGAGGAGAAAAGGGGAGGAGGGGGGCAAGTAAAGGCACATACATTATATCTTCATATAAAATGCATCATTTTTGCTTTCAGATCTGTTACAGAGAAATTGGATGACAGTCTTATTTCTCTAGTTCTGACAGTTTGTAGGATTTAATTATTGGCAATTTCGTTATAGCAGTATTCCATTGTAGATTACAATTTATATCCTGTTGAGTTCCTTATAATGGAATTTTACTCTCACTTCTTGAGTAATAGAGAGTAAATTGTTTAATTATTTTTTATTATCAAGATCTTTACTGTTTCCCTTACTTCCCTTCTCCTAAATAGCTAATATTTCATTTTGGTTAATCCTCTGCTTTGTTAGCATTTTAGCATGGTTGGGAAGATGACAGATGAAATTATGTTTATTTTGTTTCTATTTAGTAACCAGCGCTAGTAAGAAATTTGTTCAAAATGAGGGTTCTGGATTATGTGCATTTAAATTTTTCCATATTCATCCTGACCGGTCAGTTCCTCACCCTCCCAGTCCAATTTCTATGAATAATTGAAAGTTGCCTAAGTTTAGTAACCTTTTCCATTTTTTAATTTTAGGCCTTTTCTGATGCCATTAAAAAATGGCAGGAGCTATTACCAGAAGCCAGTGGAAAGAGAAAAAAGAGGAAAGAAATGAATCAGTATTCTTACATAGATTTCAAATTTGAGCAAGGTAAATGGAAAACTGTGTGTGAGTGTTCCTACCTTGTATGAAACCATTCTGCAGAACTTATCCACTTACCCACAGCAGTCAAGTAAATGCTACTATTTTGTGGGGTGCTTTAGCAAATATACTTGAATAAGAGCCCTTGCTTTTGTTCATAAACTCTTTTCAAGGTCAAATACTGACATAGAGAAGCTACTTTGAGGGCACATCAAAGTTTAAGGAAACATTTCAAGTATTTCCTATTATTCATTCCTGGAGCACATATTGACAAGAAAACGAACATTTTTGTGGGGTAGAAAATCACATATAAATAGATACTGCTCTTTGGTCCAGAAAAAACTGGCTTCCAGCGTCTGCCATGAGTTCATAGTATAGTAGGCTAAAAATTTAGATGAACAAGCCATCCTTACTAAGGAATCACCTGAGACCCTGAGAGAATCTAGTTTTTGTAACTTTTTAGTTTAGAAATCCTGCTGTACAGAAAAAATACATGCCTTTTAGATGCCTTCTTAATTACTTTCATTCTTGAAGATGAAATACTATGGAAACTCTTTACTAAATGAAAGTTCATGTCATCTACAAGATGTAAAATTGATAGAATTTACAGGAAACTTCCCTTGAGTTGCATGTTCCCTAGGTGGAGGGGAAAGGGGACTTCCTTCTTACCACCTTTTCCTCAAACCACTGCTATATTTGGACACATTTTCTCCCATTGGGCCCTCTCCTTTTTATTGTTTGTCCCTTGTGTGTTACTATCCAGATTTGTATGATTTCAGGTATGCTTAAAAGAATAATTCCTTTAAAGATATTCAGAATTAAGAACTCTATAAGGGTGTAGAACCCTAGAGTTGGAAGAGACCTTAGCGATCACCTCCCTCTCAGTTCAAGAACTCCCTTGATGATGATACCTCTGACAGGTGGTTATACAGCCTCTGTTTGACTCCTTTGTCTGACTGATACCTCACTTCTTTATGAGGCAGTTCATGCCATGATTGTACAGTTTGAATTTTTATAGAGGTCTTAAAAGTCTGCTTCCTAATGACTTTCACTTGTCTTGCCAAATTCTGCCTTCGGAGCAACGCAGAGTAAATCTAAGCCTCCTTTCACATGCCTTTAGTGCTTCAAAAAGTACCTGTTGGTTTTGGTACTCCCTTCCCAATGCAGAACAAAAATAATCATGCCACAGTAGTCTGCATGTGTTGTCTCAGAAAAATTTAATAATCATTGTTGAGCAGCCTACCTTCTGCTGATGAACCTCTCCAAAGTTAACTGGGCTGGTCCTCAGATGACAGTCATTTTTGGTTTGGCACCTGCCAGAGCTTGTGCTCTGTTAACGTAGCTGTCAAGAGCTCCTGGTGTACTCCCTACCATTATAATGCATTGGAATGAGGCTTTTGTAGGAGTTTCATATGACAGTGATTCCTTAAAATATTTAAGACTTCTATCATGTTCCCATCTCTCACCTCCACTCCTCAAAGAATAAGTAATCAGGTCATGATGAGGTGACCAGTTGTTCGGTTGTACTACAGGTACAAGATTCTTCTTTAGTATGGGCTAGACTAGATGATCTCTAAGATCTCTTCCAAATTGAAATGTGTATTCCAAATCTTCCTGCGCACTTGTGCATGAGAAAAACAGGCAGTCAGTGAACTTGTGGTTTCCCCATACTAATTTGTCAAGCCTAGTTTTCTCTATTCAGTATCTTGGTGATAGTTTTAACTTAAATGTAACAACTTACACTTACATTTTTACTAAATTTCATCTTATTTGTTTTTCTAATCACTTAATTTAAGGAAAGAAAATCATCTTCTTCATTTTTTGGATGTGCATATTGTACAGTGACTTACGGGATTTTCTCATGAAACATTTAATTGAGATTTAACTCCTAAATTGTATCATATTTCAGCCCATGTGTTATCTCCATTGGGAATTATATAAGCACTGTAGTATTAAATTCACATATGGAAACAGGAAAGCAGAATTACATAAAGCATAAAATAGAAATCATATAAATCAATATGGATGGATCAGTTTTTAAATGGAATTTTTTTGTGGTCATATTGCTGGTTTGCTGTTTTGAAAGTTCTAGGTAGTGGCTGGAGGGAAAAGAAAATAAAAGGACAGAAACATATAAATTGTCACTAATTTCAAGCATGTGTTTGAAAACTTATATGCCAACTCCCTTTATCCACCCTAAATCGAAGCAAATTTTTCTGAGGGCAAATTTCTGTTTAACAGAGAATACTTTCATTTCTTTAAAAATGTATTAATCACATATCATAGTGCCCCAGACTGTCTAGGACTTATGAAAAATATAAAGATTAGTATAATTCCCTTAAGATTCTTTCAATCTAATAGAGGAGAAATAAATACTGTTAGAAAGTTTCAAAGAAAATGCTCATTTATGAGAAATCATTTTTAGTTTTGGTAGAAGATTCACAGAGGAGGTGATAATTGAGAATAGGTACAATGGTAGAGCCAAGTGGGTTTGGGAACAGCACATGCTCTAGTTTGTTTGAAGCACAGGGAGGTAGCAGGAGTGGTGGGGCATCTGACTAGAAGCATAAGGAGTGAGTGGGTCGCACTGTGAAGGGAATTCAGTATGAAGACCCAAATTCCTGCCACGATGTCTTTTGCTGAAATTTTTATTGTCTTACATTCTTTAGGTGATGTAAAAATAGAAAAGAGAATGTTCTTTCTGGAAAATAAGCGCCGTCACTGGAGGTCCTATGAGAGGCGTTCACTCCTTCCACCTGTGAGAAAAGAGCAAGAATTTTATGAGAAGAAAGTCAAGGAGATGGCTGAGGTAAGATCTTTATTCTGGGGGTTTGGGATTAAAGGTGGGTTGAAGGAGAGGGGGTGTATTCATGATAACTTTTTCAATGCTCAGGCTATGGGAAGGATCATGTTGGTGTGCATAGTAGGTTGTAAGTGTGTGCTGGACTTGGAGTGAAGGAGGGAGCAGAAACCCATGTTGTAAATAAGGCTTTTTACTGAGAGGTTCTGTAACGGAGTCTCTTTACTTCTTTGCCTCAGTTTCCTAATAAAGCAAAGGAGTTGAACTAGACAGTCTCTGATGTTCCTTAGAGTTCTAAGATTCTGTCATTTTCCTCCTACTAAAGAAGTAATTCTGGAAAGGGGAAAAATGAAGAAACTGAATGATGAGATTATTACCTGGCAACATTTTGGATCATGAAGATGATTATTTGTTAAGGAGGGATCCTCCTTCCCCCTTTTTTTAATTTTTCGTATCTTCAATTTAATCCTTATGTTCCCTTAGCCTTAAGCTCAAAGAAAAATACTCTTTTTTTTTGTGTGAATTCAAAGGAATTGACATTCACATAGACCGTTATGGTAATAAGAAAGTTGACTTTTGTCTTAGATGTTATTTTCAGAACACAGGTGAGAGGACTATGCAGGATTATTTATAGTTTTCTTTTTCTCTTTTTTCCCTCATGAGCACTGATTATGAATTCCTAGCACATATGAATGAGAATAAGCTTTATTTACAAGGAGTTAAGTATGACACTTCTCAAGTTCCGTTTATATTCCTTTTCCTCAGAAAGCTGTAAAGTCACAGTTAGTAGTCACTTTAGGATGTAGAACACTGGAGTAGAAGTCAGAAACCACAACTTCAGATAGTTCACTGCACGTCTGTGGACCTAGTCTTCTCATTGGTACAGTGAGAAGATTGGACCAAGTGACCTCTTAGGTTCTTTTCAGCTTTAAATTTCAGTACTTTTATGATTTAGTCCTCATGGCAAGATGCCTTTTGATATTGGCCTTAATTAAGATCTGTGAGGAAATTGTTTATACCCTGTTTTTAAAAGAAATTAAAAGAATATTTCTAAAAAAGTCCCCATTATTACATATATTGAGCACACTATGAAAAGAAGTTATTTCAAATGGCAACTGAAAAACAAAATTTGACAAATTTATCAATGGTCTCAGTTCAGCTTCCTTCATTTTCTATTTAGGAGAGTTCCATTGAATTTCTCGTCTTTTAATACCTAATAACTAGAGTATCAATCAACAAGACTTTATATACCATCAACTCTGTGCCCTAACACTGTGCTAGGTTCCAAGAATTTCCTCCCTGTTCCTGCTCCCCCATCCCCCCAGAGTATTTTATGTTTGGGGCTTTAGAGTGGGAATGTTCATTAAAACATTCAGATTTTTTTTTTTGGTTGTTATTTTGTTTGTTAACAGCTATCATCCAAGTAACTCTATAGTATTTCCTGAATCCAACTGGTTATTCCATCTCCTGCTTCACCTTAATGAGAACTTGGGAACTTGCCTCCTCTTTATATCAAATCATTCTCTGTACCGTTACTCTTGCTTTCTATTTTTAATCATAAGACAGTTGGGCATTTATTAAATGCTTACTAAATTCTAGGGTGTTTATTAGGCTCTGAGGTAACAAATAAAAGAATTGAAACAATCTCTTTTCAAATGGAACTTTCATCCTAGTAGAGTAGTCAGTGAGACAGAGAGGGAGAGGAAGAGAGGAATACATACATACACAGACATATTCTCCTATGTATGTGTTCCTTTCTCTGTATGGATGATTATATACGCATACAGAGAGAGTATATACATACAGAATAAAGAGAATGAATACAAGGAAGTACAAAATAGTGTAATACAAGTTAGTTTGCTGGGGAGGCAGGACAGGTAAGATTTCATGTAGAAGCTGGTACATGAGAAGGGTACAGGAGGACATACATTGTAGGTATGAGCAGTGACCATGCAAAGATGGGATGTGAAGAACAGAGAGGACCGGTATGGCTAGTAACGTCCCTTGAAGTTGGAAAACTAGGCTGACTAGGTTGTGAAGGGTCTGACAACTAAACCAAGGAGTTTATTCAAATGATAGAAAACCACATGAGGATATTGAGTTAGGGGAATGAGATGCTTAAGGAAACCACTTGGGCAGCAAGTGTGTAGGATGAACTAGACTGGGAAGGGACTTGAAACTTTATAGAAAATCAAGTAGGAGGCTGTTGAAATAGTCTCGGCTAGGCTGGTAGATGTGTGAATAAAGAGAGGGGTTCATATTCTCTCATATTATAGAGGTAGCAAAATTTGACAACTTGTTAGATAGGAGTGAAAATGAAGAGTCCAGGAAAATGAAGAGGTTACAAACTTGGAAGACTAGAAAAATGGTGATGCCTTCTCCAGAAATGGGGAAGTTTTGAAGAGGAGAGGAGAATTTGAGGGAAGAAGAATGCATCCGTTTTGGGATATGTTAAATTGTCTCTGGAACTTGCAGTCTTAAATGTCTCATAGGCAATTGCAGATTTGAGAGTGGAGCTCAGAAAATGACTAGAGCTGGACATTCAAATCGAAATTCATCAAGGGACATAGAAAGAAGAGGTGGTCTGAGACAGAGCCTTAGTGGGGACACTTGCATTTAGGGAGTAAGAAGAAGATGAAGGTCCAGCAAAGAAGATTTTTCTCATCAGTTAAGAAGAAGAACTGGGAAAGAACAGTTTCACAAAAATCCAAAGAAGAAAGAGTAACCAGTAGGAATTTTATCCATGGAGTCTAACAGAGAGGTTAGAGGCCGTCATTAGATTTGGCATTTCAGAGATGATTAGTAAATTGGAGGAAAACAGTTTCTGTTGAATGATTAGGATGGAAGCCAGAATTTGGCAGGTTCATAAGAGATTGAGAAGGCATCACTATAAATATGCATGGCTTTTTCAAGCAGTTTAATGGAAAAGGGAAGGATAGCTATGTGGGGATCATAAGATCAGATGAAATCTTTTGAAGATGAGAGCAGCATGGGTATGTTTGTGAGCATCAGGGAAGGAGATGGATATGGAAAATTGGAGGTAGGGTGTGATGGTGGAGGCAAGCTACTGGAGGAGATGAGATCAAGGATGCTTCTGGGAGGAATTGGACTTGGCAAGAAGGACTACCTCTGAAATAGAGGAGATAGTGGGGATGGAACACAGATGTCTGACTGATGTGAAGTGAGGAGGAGGGAGCCTTGGGAAAAGGTCATCATTTTTTCAGTGAGTTGTGAGGCAAGGTTCTCAACTAAGAGGATGGGGAAAGAGAATGGTATGAGACACTTGAGGAGAGATGAGAAGATTTGGAACAGGTGCTGTGGTGAGCACACTAGAGACTAGACTAGAGAATCAACTAGAGAGGAGTAAAGGGATTTGCTTATTGCCAGAAGTGCCTAGTTGATAAGTTAGTTTAAATTTGTAGTGGACACAGTCAGCATGGTTGGACTTCCTCAATGAAGGAGGCAGATGGTAGGAGACAGTAGTCAGATTTGGCAGTAGGAAAAAGGGGCAAAAGACTTAAGAGTGTAGAGTATGGTGTGTATGTGTTCATCCTTCGTTGCCAAAGAAGATCATGCCATCGGAGAAATAATGACATGACTTGCACTTGACTTTGTTTTGTGTGAGGGAGGGCTGTGCAGGTCACCAACTTCACTTCTCCAGAGCTATTTGAATCCTGTGACCAGGTATTCCTCAGGATGACTGGAGGTGACCCAGGATGAGGCAGTTGGGGTTAAGTGACTTGCCCAAGGTCACACAGCTAGTGAGTGTCAAGTGTCTGAGGTGAGATCTGAACTCAGGTCCTACTGATTCCTGCACTGGTGCTGTATCCACTGCACCACCTAGCTGCGCAGAATATAGTGTAGAGATTGAGAGGGAAGGAGAATGTAACCAGTGCAAGGTTGATGTCCTAGTGAAATATTGAAGGAGGGTTTAGAGGGTCCCCATGAAGATGAAGAATGAGGTTAAAGTTTAAAATACATAGGGATATACACCATGATAAAAGATTATAATCAAATAAAAATATTTCTGAATTATCAACATGGGAGTGGATCCTTTGTAAGTGATGGAAAGATCGAGGGTATGGTGTGTGGATAGTGTAGGTGTAGTGGAGGGAGATCAGGAAATTAAATATTTGTAGAAATTTTTTTTCCCCTCTCTAATGGGGTCTATGCCTGTTGTTGCCAACTTTTGGGAGAGATGACATATATTGTCAGGAATGCTTTAATCACTGAATTTGACTTTATCTTGGACTGTACCACCTTATCTAATCATGTTTCTGACTATTTTTGCCTCTTGTTTGATTATTCTTATATACCCTCATCTTGATTTCACATTCTGTAACAAGGCAGAAGAAAATGTATCATTTTTTTTATTTGGAGTCTTTACATTTTTTAATGAGAAACTCTAAATATGAATTCTTAGTTTTAACTAAGGAAATTTTGCCAAGCTTATCTGTTTTTATTTGATTTGGGAGAGGGATCTGATCCTTAATCGAAATTTCACAGGTTATCTCCTTTTTATGGTCCCAGATTCAAACCAACTCTCTGACTAAATAGAGCCATCATTAAAAATTCTGTTCACTTTTGAGCAATTACTCACATTTTTGTCAGACGGAAGATCACTTAATTTAGAGCTAAAAACAACCGTAGAAGTGATCCAACCCCCTCATTTTGCAGATAAAGAAATTGAGGCATAGTGAAGGTACAGAGACTTGCTCAAGGTTATATAGTTAAGTAGCAAAGCCAACTCAAGTCCCCTAACTTCAAAGGAGTCAAGGATCCTTTATAATTTACAAGTGCTCATCATTTTTTTGGTGTTTCTCTGAGCTTAATTGCTGGTTGATTTCTCACTGAATTGCCCTAAGAAACCAATGCAGATATCATAGAGAAAACTAACTACAGGAATAACTTTTTTAAAAAATAGCTGTAGTCAATATTTAATTGAAGTAAATGTTCATTGCAGCCTTTTGTGGGTTGTGTTTCCTAAAGCCTGTTCTTTCCCCTCAGCACGCTGACTTTTTGCTTGCTCTGCAAATGAATGAAGAACAGTATCAAAAGGTAACTGTCTGAAGTGTCATCTTTTTAATTATCTCTTTATTTGCTTGTTTATTTATTTGGGGGTCTCCCTTCTTTCAGATTTTCCTAGCATTTTCATGGCCAATTATTTTACCAGAGTATTCATTTTTTTTCTATTTTAACATGCCCCACTCTACTGAGTTGAGAGACCTACTAACAAATTAACATGTAATAGGGAAATATTGAACAAAATAAATAAAAATATGGTACAACATAGACAATGTTAATTTGTCATTGTCTAAGTTGATGTACATTGACAGGGATCCCTTTCTATTTGAGTTTGATACCACTGGTCTAAGGTAGAGGCCAGACTCAGAGATTATTCTAGTTCTTGATTTGTACTGGAATCAAATCAACATTGGAAGAAAGATAATGAACCTTACAGAAAAATTCATTAAATTAGCTGCTTAGGGGCTCCTGTTGAAAGGAGCCTTTTCAATATCTAAGTGTTAATTTCAGTTCTGAGGGAGTGAAGGGGAAAATGTATTTGGGCCTAAATTAGTTTTCACTGTTGTCCTCTGTTGCATTTCGAAGTGGTCTCTTTGAATAATAAAAATTAACTTTTTCATTTTAAACTCTTGCTTCATTTCCTCTAGCAATTCTGGTTGCCTTTGTGTCCAATCTGTGTTTTTCTCAGAGGCTTTGCTTGTAAATATTTTTGAGTTGGTCTTTTCTTCTTTGTTTGTGCCCCTGGCTTCATGATAGCTCTTTAATTTCCTCAACTTTTGTGTTCTAAATTGGAACTTTATGTATTTATGGACTAGGATCTGCACACTTTAGGAGTGTATGTATGGGGTTGACCTGTATTATCTGGTATCCTTCAGCTTCATTCTCTGAGTATTGATTACTATATTCTTCAGTCTTCAAAGGTCTAAGAAGTAATGGAGCTATAAACTTTCAGTAGGCCCTAACTAGTTTGATGGCAGGTGTGACACTGCCCTACTGTTCCAAATTTTGCAGGTTCCCCAAACAAGTTTGCATCTAGGCAGCACAGTTGCAAGTTTGCCCCTGATTCTAGCTCAGGTGCTGTGCGTGCACACTCCCACCCTCTTCCCATTAGCTGAGGCTCTGTAGGATCCTAGGAACAAATTTTGTAGGCTTACGTTTCTTTGGTCTGAACTCTGCAGTCCTTGCCCTTGTTAACTTACTTGTAGGTCCTAGTCCATTTCTATTTACTGAAAACATAATTCAGAGTTGTGGGCAGAGTGATAGCTATAAGACCACCCCTGGTCTTAGTCCCTGCCCTGGTTGCTTGTCTGTGAGCTGAATCAATCAACTTGGCTTGGGAAAATGACCCACTGTGGGATCTCCTTGGATTTTCTGATTACTACACAGCCTGGGAACTCTTCCTTATTCCTTGTGGGAGTAGTTGTGAGAGAGTACTGAGCTGGGCTGTTTCATCCTCCATCTTTGCCAGTCACAAATTAACTCTCCATAGAAACTTGCAATAACGTTTGCTGACTGCTATACTGTTATAAGCCAAATGTGTTTGGGAAAGAAGCTTTGGGATGCCATTTGTTGAGCCACTTTGATCATGGAATCTAGAATTCTTGGTTTGGTGGGTCAAGAAGACTTGGTCACATCCAACCTTTAACACTTGCTGGCTGTGTACTTCTATTTCCAATTCCCACAGTAAAGTATAAGCTTTTTGAAGGAATCGTTTTCTTGTGTTGTATTCCTGGCACCCTATATACAACACCTTGAAAAAATGTTTCTTGATTTCATTTTGCATACTAAGAACTACTGAAAATAGTATGAAATTGTCACTTCAAGTAGCTGTAAGAGCCAGATAAACTGAGAATGGTATATATCTCAGTGAATTAATAATAGCTTTTGTTTTCTGACTTCTTTAAGTTGACATTCAGTAAGATATTTGCTTTGGGCTTTGGGGTAAAGTATGGTTACTCTTGCTGCTTAAGGTCAGGAAATAGGTTATTTAATTTCTGCTTATGGATTTTAGGATGGTCAGATGATAGAGTGCCGTTGCTGCTATGGAGAATTTGCCTTTGAGGAACTGACTCAGTGTGTTGATGGTCACTTATTCTGCAAGGAGTGCCTAATCAAATACGCCCAAGAGGCAGTCTTCGGCTCAGGAAAGGTAAGAAGTGTGAAGTACTCTCAGAACCAAAGGATAATTTAAAGTGAATCCATGTGACTAGCAAGTCAGGACATGATGATTCAGTGCATTTTACCTATGCTCTTTCAGGGACAAAATGTCATTCTTAGAAACAGCAGTAAACAGTAGTGTTCCTAAACTTGCCTTTGATCTTACCTGCTGGGCTTTTGGTCCTTAGGGAAAGTGAAATTTTATTTTCAAGCAACAGGATCCTTCTGCACAGGACTAGTCCTCTAAAACTCACTGCACAGGATACCTACCTTGTCCTTTTTTGTTCGAGCCTTCTTGTCATTTAGAATAGAACTCCCAAGAAAACTTTACAAACTGCTAAACATTTTCTGCTCATGTACATAAAAGTGCCAAAATTCATTGATGTTTATTCTGTAGGTGTTTTCCAAATGTTTTTGGTTGGATTAAGATGCGTGATTGTTTCATGCAGTGTCTCATTTTGTGTACAACTCTGTTTCATGTGTTTGAGCATAATATGGGAAAGGGTGTTGGGTTTTTTATTGCAGTTTTTTTTTAAAGTCATATCATAACAAGACTGTTTTAAGAACCAGAGCAAAGTAACGGAGTTATTTAGTATCAATTACATTTGAATCCAACCTTATTTATACAAGAACATGGATTGTGGATTATTTAGACCTTTTGCTTTTTCCTTCTACTGCTGCTTCATGTTTGGCTATTTTACTCTTTTTTTAAAAAAATTAATAACAATAAATAAATTATTAAATAAATTTTTTTAGGTACTTTTGCTAGAGATCAGGTAGAAAAAACAGAAGAAGATGAAATGTAGACCAATAAAATTTTATAAGACTTTAGTGAATGAGGAGGTTGAAACACCAAATGAATGTGTTTCAGAAATGTCCATGAATTTCATTAATTCTTTTCTTGTTAAAACTAACTACATATTCATTGTTTAATATGAACCTACATGTTGTATCTGTTTTGTAAATTTTAAATATTACTTGAGAGACTAAGACCCTCTTTGGCATGAAAATATTCCTTTGTCTCATTGAAAGGCCTCCCTGCTGTTTTGTCTTCTCTTGATTTCCTCCCAGTGTTCAGGGTTGCTGATATGATAGTACTGCTCCTCTCTGAGCTTGATCAATGACCTCCTGGAGACTCAGGTTGATTCTTGCTACTTATTGAACTGTTGCGGTCATCTTGTCCACCATCAGATACTTGCAAGTTGTCTCTAGGGATGACATTTGTTTTGGCAACTGTGGTTTAGTGGGTAGAGCATTGGATTTGGAATCAGAAAACTTGGGTTTTTATCTCAGTTCTGCCTCTTCCTGTTTGTGGGACTTTGCTCAAGCCTCTTAGCCTCTCAGAGCCTCATGGAGCAGCTGATAATATTGCCTTACTGGGTGGTAGAGAGCAGATAAATAAATATGGATGGCATATTTGGTAAACTGCAAAATGAAGTGCAAATGTCAGCTATTGTTTTAAGATAGATACCCTGTTTGAAGACACAACTGGATGATTGATGCTTAGTATTCTGAACCAGTTCCTTAATTTTTCCTTATATCACCATTATAGTCAGAGCTCAGCTGTATGGAAGCCAGCTGCACATGTTCATTCCCAACCAGCGAACTGGAGAAGGTATTGCCAGAAACCATCCTGCGAAAGTACTATGAGCGAAAAGCTGAAGAAGAGGTAGCCGCTGCCTGTGCAGATGAACTGGTTAGGTGAGTTTGTACAGAAGCCATTGGGTTTAGTCTGGCTACCAAGTTGGCCACTGTTTTGACATCATGGTACCTGACTAGCCATTAGTTGCTTTTTATTTTGCTTCCCCAACATTTCTCTACCTCATAGCTGAGGAGCAGAGGCACCAGGAACTAGCCTGCCTGCCTGACCCTCCAGCCTTTATCCAGGCTGGGTACCTGGGCTCAGAGTTCATGCCCCTCTGCGTCTTCATTTAAGGTTCAGCTTATTTTTTCGTCTCCTTAAGAAAACTTTCTTTGAAATTAGTGCTTGCTCTCTATACCCCTCCAATGATCCCTTCTACACCCATAATCTCTCCTCTCTTTTCCTCTCTCTGTCCACATACACATTTAAATATGTGTATATACAAATATAGAAATAAACATGTAGATATATATGGATATAGATAGATATGTTTTATGAATCTATTTAGTTATATTCATACAATAGCCTGTTTATTTTTTGAATTCTCCAGTGATATGTGAACTCTGGAGGTCAAAGACTTGCATTTTGTCTTTCAACCTCCAGCACTTAGCACAGTGCCGTGAAGTTTAATTATATATTCTGTCACACTGGACTAGCCTAAGAAACAAAGGATAACATGTGATAGAGCATGTGAACTAGGTACATGGCTATAGTCATTCTGTTATAGCTATCCTAACTTGATGAACATTTATGAAGCTAAATCAAATTCAGTCTGTATTATCAAATGTAAATTCAGAGCATTATGATCTTTTGAATTTCAGGTGTCCCTTCTGTAACTTCCCAGCTCTTTTGGACAATGAAGTGAAGTGGTTCAGTTGTCCCAATCCTCGTTGCAGAAAGGTAAGGGAACTGTAATCTTTTTCTAGAAATCTAACCATATTAACACTTTAAAGCCAAGATGATTATCTACCATCCTGATACTTGTCATTGATTGTCTGGTGGGCAGACACAAGAGGCATTGCACTACTTTTCATTACCATTTCTAACACTAAGAATTGTATTTTGTAAAATTCAGCTGAAGATGGGACCATGAGGAACATTTCACCCACAGAGCAATAGGATTTTGCTTCTGTTGTAAATACTGACACTACAATGTCAAATATGTATTTTTTTGTTTCTCTGTTTCAAGAAAGGCATTCTGTCATAGTAATAGCATTTATCTCCTTCCTATTTCAAAGCCCAAATGATAGCTCTAGTTTTCACGGAGTCTTGGGAAAATTTATTCAGTCTTGGCATCAAGAAGCTGGTGATGAATGTCATGAAATTTTTATTGCTTGCTATAGATGGTTAGCTTGAAAGTCTAGCCAGAGCTTTTGAAAAATTTGAGTAAGATTAAATTACTGGATGAGAAGTGAACAAGCCATTCATTTCTCATAATCCTTTTCTCTGCATTACTCTCCAGCTTGCCATGTTAATTAAAGATATCCTAAGAATTCTCAAGAAAATCATGTGAAGTTTTGTTAGGATTTGCTTCATATGACTGTATAGGTTATAGCTTGGTTTTTGGTCTAGTTGGGAGAACTATAGCCAGGAAATTGTAAGTCAGTGAGGTAGAAAAATCAAACTTACCTATTCCGTTTAGTTATATGCCCAGATATATTCTCGTCTGAACTGGGAAGTATATTGTAGATCAAGGAAAATACATCATAAGGATTTGAAATGGGAATGTACACATTTATATAGAGTTTAATATTTAATATTTATAATTCATTATGTTCCTTTCCTCCCTTTCTGACTCATTACTCCTATAGCTAATTTTTTAATTAACTGAATTATTGGATGGTTTAAATTATGTAGCTACTGACATTGTTGTGAATACTATGAGATTCATTATTTTGTTTCTAGTATTATATTCTAAAATAACATGTTCAAAGTTAGATATAATATTCTACCTTCCCTGAAAATCTTACAGTTCAGATTTGTTTTGAAAGTCTATCATTTGTAATTGTTTATTTCAAGGAGATAAACTGATGGGAAGAACTATGTGGAAGGAAAACATTTGACTTAATTCATCCTTACTTGGGAGCATAGTGGGAGCAAGAGTACCACTAGGTGGCAGTAGCACTCCATGTCTAAAGACGAATATTTTCTGTTTTGTTTAGTTACTGGGCATTTTAAAGTATTCGTATCTTCAAAACACTGGCATGTAAGCTGAATCTTTTGGGCATAACACTAAAACAAGTGGTTTTATGTGCATTTAGAATTTTACATCAAAGGTATCAACCTTCTCATGGCATATGTTTTTACCTTCCTTTGATGTGGCATAAATTTTGCTCAGCATACTCTTCAGCAAGATGTTTAGGCCAACTGTTAATCCTTAAGGATTCAGAATGTTTCAGAAATGAGCCCTAAACTGATTTTGCCTATATGAGATTGGCTGTCATTTTGTTTTTCTTGAAGTCTCTTTTGCTAGATTTCTAGGAACTTGTGAGTGCATGATGAGGAGCTCCTATTAATGCATTATCTAGAAGAGGGTCTGAATGATTAGAAACCTTACCCTGAAATCCCAGAAGAAATGCTTGATGAGATAGGACGAAGAGTCTTTGTTTCCTACCTATGATGGAATGCTTTTGTCAGGTTCCTGGGATCCCTTGTGTGCTTTGAGATAAAGAATTCATCCGTTCCTTTTTCACTAAGCTTCAGCTTTTTGGGAGGGATTGAATGGGTTGAGATGTGACTGCTGGGTTGTTAGGAGGTTTGAAGGTGATGCCTCTGACAACTGAGAAAAAATTCTCAGGTTAGAAATTATTCCTGTTGAGTCTTTCTTCTTAAAGGGACTGTGGCTTTCATATGTAAACTGTGAGATGATATTTGTACAATTTTGGAGAGAGGTGAGCTGGGGTAAAAGTTTAAAGGCCAATGAAACAAGTGGATAAGAAAGAACATTCAAGGATGGACATTTTAAGCAGTGCAATTTTGAAGTTGCATTTGAGATGTAGATGCTTTGATATAAACATGTACTCTATCCTGTTACCATTTATATTCATATTTGTTTATTTTCTGTTTCTACTCTTTACTCCTTATTTCCCCACTCTATCCTTTCTAAGATACATTGATGTATTTTCCCCAACTACAGTTGAAATGTAACTGATATTAACATCTGCAGTAGGCAGATCTGTGTTGAAAGAAAGGCATCTCCAGCAGCCTACAGTAACTGAATGGACGCGTGAAGAGCATTTAAATGAATCTGCACCAGCTGCCAGTGCCAGTTTGGCTCCAGCTGTGTTAACTGAAGTTTGGAACTGATGTGAGGCCTAGCCAATCAACTGGCTGCCATAAAAAGCACATATCTTTACATTTACAAAAATGCATTAGGATTGTGATCCTTTTGTTTACCACTATTTTAGGGCCATTATATAGGTCAGACCATTGTATCCATCTGCATCATGGCCTTCTGAGCCCTACCTTTGTATAGGAAAAGACTATTGTCTCTTTTAATCAGATGATGGCACACTTATCCAGGAAAATTTCCAGTGTTAAAAAACTCCAGCAAGCAACAGAAGGATTAGGGCAATCTTTTGGAGTCATAATGAAATTTGATATATATAAGATAGAAGAGATTGCCACCTCTTAAGTGAGCATCATGGAGGTCAGCTATTAAGGTTAAAGCCACTCACATTACAGATGTCTTCCCATTGAATCCTAAGCTATGTATGCCATAAGGGATCCTCTGCACTTGTTTCCCCCAGGTTTCTCTTTCAAATTCTCACCAAGAGGAATTACAGAATTTTACCCCAAAAGCTCTAAGGACTGTACTCAGTGAAATATGTCATTGTTTTTCAGTCTCTTGTTGCATCCCTTTATCAATTTCCAGCTTTTTTTGTTCTCATATTAAGAAGTATAGCTGATCTATGTGTGTTCACCAGGGGCTCTTATCCCATTGGAAGATTTTGGTTTATTATCCCCCTGATAAAAATATACCATGTTAAATGTTGTGGGTATAATTTAGGGGGTTGGAAAATCTTCTATTTTAGAACAATAGCAGGAGAGATGCTGGTAAACCTTTGCTTTTGTGTCTTTTAAAACATACACATCTTTTGGGGAAAATGAAATGCTGCAATTGATATGGTTGGGTTTGAGTTGATACATTGTATTGCAGCTTTTTTGAGCATGTTACCTTCCTTCTTAAACTCTCAAGTGGAGGCACTTGAGGTCTTATTCACCTTTGTGTTTCATAGCACCTATCATAATGCTGTACTCCTATTTTCTTTGCCCTGCCTAGATATAAATGGGAACCAGAGGACTCAGTAGGTGCAGTCTCCTCATGGAGCTCTTTCTCTCCCCCAGTCCAGCTCCCACTATTTCACTATGAATGATGATTCCACAGTCCTACCTGGGAGGCAGTGAACAGAGACCCCATCTCCCCCTTTTTGAAGAATAGTGCTGACTTTAAAATAGTGAATCCCTGTGTTCATGTCCCTGTGAACATGCCACACAGGTTCTTGGAAATCAGGAAATCACTTAACCTCTCTGTTCCTCTAAGACTAAACCTTGTAGAGAAGGTGCTAGCTTAAATTGGTAGAATTTCTCCTGCTCTCCAAATTAAGGAAATCAGGCTCCAGTCTCACTACTGTCCTTTGAGACAGCTCATAAGTAAATGTTCAATTGTATGGTACAAAATAAAATTCTAAAAGAATTTCAGGATAGAAAAGACACTGATATTTTTGAAGTTCCTTTTACCAGAGGAGCTGCATCATTACCTTAAAGTATTAATCTACCCAAGAGAGTCCTTCAGGAAGGAAAAAAGGTTACTGATGAGTAACCTTGGTTCTTGCATCTAAAGATAGTCAGCATTGACCATCCAACCTTCTTATTTTAAGTAGAAGAAAGATTTTTTTATGAGAAGTGACAACTCCTTTGCCCTTAGAGTATAATAGAGTATGGGCATGTAACTGTAGGCAACTTGAACAGCTTTAACTGGAATGGTTCCTAACTTTTCCAAACACAGAACTGTTCTGGTAGATGTTGGTGAAGTGACAAGTAAGTCATTTATCTTCTTGTTGTTACTTTCCCATCCCTCAGCTCCTGTTCCTTACTGCTTGTCCCCTCAAGAGGTGAACTAATGAAACATGCTGGTGATCCTCATTCTCCATTCCTGCTTTGCTTCATCACCTCCTTCCTCATATTATCAGCCGTGTAGGGTAGGGACCTAGAAAGTAGTATTCAAAATTGGGATCCAGTAGAGTGTGGGGTAAATCTTACAGGAAATTCAGCATGAATCGTAACATAATGGGAAGATTCCAGATTTATTGCTCTGACTCAATTGTGATTTGAGGGGGAATATGGATGGTGCTTGAGAACAGTCTCAGCTATCTCTGGGCATGAATGCCATCCTTTCTCCCTCCATAGTTCAGGTTCACACTTTGCCTGCTGCCTTTTGTTGTCAGTAAGAACTCTGAGAGCTGATGCCTTATTAATGATCATATCTTCCCACACTACCTATTCTGTCTGCTTTTAGAACCCACATAGAGTACTTAGAGGAAAAACCATCTTTGTGGGTTTTAAAAGAGGCTTGTGTGAGCACTTTATTAAAATAGAAACTTCCACCCCCAGCAGTCCGAGTTTTCTGCCATTGCTTAGCCTCTATCACACCCATCCCAAATTGACATTGCACACAGGCAATATTTCTGTGAAACAGCTGGGTAGGTCATTAATGGAGCCTTGTAGCTGTGGTCAGGGTATTTTGAGAATGCCAGTCGTTCTCAAAACCACATATCCTTTGTTTAGTTTCCATTTTTTCCCCCACTGTGTTGTATATCATTAAAGTAATTTAATATTGTCCTTGAGTATTGCTGTGTGTCAGTTTTCCCATTGATAGGATGCATTAATAAGTGTTAAATTCATTCCCCTCATTTAAAAAAAAAATATGAAGCCTCTAATCATGTTCTTTTCACACACACAAAATAAATGTGTTTCCCTCACAGGTAAATTGCATTTTTGTGTGCCAGCAGAATTATCCCCTATGTGTATATGTTTTAAATGATTCTTTTAGTGGTCTCCCAGAATCTGTATGTGTTCCGAGTGGAAGATAGTGTTACCTCCTTTTTTGCAGTCTCAGCACAAAACACTGCAGAATTTCCAGGCAGTAGAAAGATGGGAATCTGAAATAGAAACTGTCGCTATGGTAATAATACATGCATGTATCCCTTTGGGTGTCTGTGTAAGAAAGAAGGAATGTGAAAAGAGGAAAGAGCTGTAGTATGCTACAGGGTAGCTCTCCACATGAGGTATGGTTATTTCACAGCCTGAACTAACATGGTATTAAGTTGAGGGTTTGGTGATTTTTGCATTTCTTGTTTGAATACAAAGATACTTTCAAAATAGTGCATAGTAGCTGAGAAGTCGAGGTTTCAAGGATCTCCAAAGAAATGACTAGCTTTTTACTTTTAAGAAGGTGGCCTCCTTAGGCAGAGAAGTGGGTTTGAGAGAATAAAAAGGATCTCTGCCTGACTTTTAATCCCTGAAGTCATTTGTGTTAATTTCATAGACCCATAGTTAGAACATGAAGAATATACATCAATAATCTGTGGTCAGTGCCACCGTTAGGAATCAACCTGCCCCTTAGGACCTGTAAAACCTCGAGACCTAAGGAACTGATTTCTGCTGTCTCTTGAAACTGAATTATATGTGTATGCTCTCTGGCTGAGCTTCAAGGCCCTGTCATGTGAGTGGTACAGTTAGAGCTAAACTAACTATGGCAAATTAGCACAGTGGTTGAAAACAAGAAGAATCCAGTTCAGTAAGGTAAAGTATGAGGGTGATACATCTCGGGGCAGAGCAGAACATGCAGGTTGTTCAAGATGGAAGGACTTAACACTGTGCCAGCCCAACTGAAGACGGAATCAGAGTGTTGTAGGCTGTAGGCTGAATCGGTATCCTAGCATTGTGGTTTTTTTCCTAAAGGAATATGGATTTAGAAAATGTGTAGCTTATTTATTGGTTAGACCCATTACCCATTAAGAGAAACATAGAAAACCTGATGAGGTTTCAGTAGAGCTTGAAAAAGTTGAAAAGTAAGAGCTATATGGAAAAGTTAAGAACAAATCAGGATTATACATTATGAAGAGAGATGGAGGTATTAAGAGAGAGAGAGAAAGAAGGTGTGTGTGTATGTGCCACATCTATGATTTTATTGATAGAAAACTTGTGATAAGGAAATTCTGTCTACCAGTGTAGATCTGTGATTTATAGTCTTCCATGAGGGTTGCCTGGGACTCCTGAGAAATCATTTGACTACTCAGGGTCACAAAGCAAATACAGTATGTGTCAGATCTTCTTGACTCAGGCACTAGTGCTCTATCCATTACCCTATTTTCTTTCTCTGAAGGGTAACTTAGAAAAATCATTCTTTGTCTTTAAAGGATTCTTATACAAAGCCCAATCACCAGTTTCCATCTGCATTAGAGAAAGGCAAGAGAAAACAGAAATATCCTGCTTATGGAAGAGATAAAGAAAGATTTCCAGATAGTAAAGCTATGATTATAGGATCATATGTGTAGAGCTGGAAGGGACTTCAGAGGTCACCTAGTCCAACTTAATTTTACAGATCAGGAAACTGAGGACCAGAGAAGTTTAGTGAATTGCTCAAGGTTGCATAGAATTTTTTTAATGTTTTGTTTTCTATATTATCATAGCTTTCCCCAATATGCCTCCCACTCCTCCTCCTTGAGAGCTTTTCCCATAGAACAAACAGGATTTTTTAAGGACAAAAATAGAAAAAGAAGAGGAAAAGTCAGCACAGTTGATCAACACATTGAAAAAAGGTCAAAAACATAATTAGTGGGCAACACCTTTGACAGGTACTGTAGACAAGGCAGGATTAGAAGTGCTCTGATTCTAAATATACTATTCTTCACATTATTGTTATGAATAATTTTACTTTTCTTTTTTTTCAATTGACATTTGTTTTTTTTTTTTTTTCTATTTCCTCCTCCCATGTGGGAGACAGAGTAACAAAACCCTTGTAATTTACATATAACCAAGCAAAAGAAAACGTACATTGACATGTCCAGAAATAGTATCTCTTGCTTCATCTTGAGTCTATCACCTCTCTGTCAGGAGATGCCTCCCTGTCAGGAGATGCCTTGTCATCAATGTGATTGGTCATTTTATTGATCAGAGTGGCTAAGACTGAAAGTTTTTTTATCTTACAATACTGTTGTTATTATATAAACTGTCTTCCTGGTTCTGCTCCCTTTACTTTGCATCAGTTCATGCAAGTATTCCCAGGTCTCTCTGAAACTATCCCTTTCATCCTTTTTTAATAGCATTGTAGTAATTCCAGTAATGAAATTCATAGGCCATAATTTGTTCAACAATTCTTTAATTGCTGGGCTCTATCTTAGTTACTATTTCTTTGCTACTACAAAAAACAGCTGCTATAAATATTTGTACATGTGAATCCTTTTTCTCTTTCTTTTGATCCTTTTGGGATAAAGGCATAGTAGTAATATTGCCAGGTCAGAGGATAGGCACAGTTTAGTTACTTTTGATACATAATTCCAGACTGCCTTTAAGAATGGTTGAACCTGAACCAATTCACAGCTTCGCCAACAGTAGATTAATGTGCCTTTTTTCCTGTAGCCCCTCTAACATTTGTTGTTTTCTATTTGTGTCTTCTTTTCAGTCTGATGGGCATGAATGGAACCTTGGAATTTCCTTAATTTGCATTTCTCTAAATATTAGTCATTTGGTATCTTTTTTCATATGGTTGTTGATACCTTGATTTATTTGAAAAATTGCTTGTTCATATCCTTTGGACCATTTATCAACTGAGAAATGACTGCCATCACATTTCACAGTGATATGGGTTATTGAGAAAGATTGTGGAATCTTTCTCTGGAGGTCTTTAAAAGTAGAACATATTCTCATATTTCTGAAATTATTTGTGTCCCAGTCTAAAGGCCATAATAGTAGACTAGATAATCCCTCAAAGATCTTTCTGGCCTATGGTTTCTTTTTAGTATGTATGTGTGTGTGTATATACACACATGCATACTTATGTATTTTTAAGGTATGACTTAGGTGTTGAAGCTGGTGTTCAGATTTGATTTTCATAAAAGAAAGTCAGAAATACTGTCTGTGAACAAATCCCTCTGACCTCATGAAAGCATTTATCACTTTTGTTTGCCCTCAAGACCTTATACTAGGAGCGTTTTTAAGTTTCAAAAGCGTCTTGCTTCTAAAAATCAAATCCAGAATTCTAATCCATAGGGAAATATAACAGAATTTACCTTCCCATCTCTTTGACTATGCATTTTTCCTTTGTTTGTCTTCTACCTCTCCAGTCAGCATTCTGGTGTTAAAACAACTTGCTGCTCTGTTATTGTAGCCATGGTACCCTTCAGAACAAATTTAAACATTGCCCCAAAGGTCATGACCTTCATGGACTTCTCATCTGACTTTTTTTCCTTATTCCCTTTTACTTAAGACTAATATAACTTCTAGTTTCTTTGGTTGTGACAAGTTATACACCCTACTTCATCCCTTTCCTTTATTTATCATCCTTTCAGATTCCAACTTTCCTTTTCTTCATTTACCCTTAGCTACAAAGGAAACTATTAATATACTCTGTAATTTACATTATCAATTATTACAAACACACACACACACACACACACAGCACTCACTCCCTCTCGCTGTCTCTTTCCCTGCTCCCCATCTTCTAGTTTGAAACCTATATAAAATAAAGGTAAGGGAATAAAGCCATCCTGGGGTGGGGGCAAGGGCAATAATAAGCATTTACCTAACACTTTTTATGTGTGAGGCACATGTTAAATGTTTTAAAAATGTTATCTCATTTGATCCTCACAATAGTTCTGTGAGGTAGGTGCTATTACTATCCCTGTTTTATACTTAAAGGAAACTGAGGCTAGTAGGTTAAATAATTTTCTTAGAGTTGTGCAGCTAGTAAATGTCTGAGGCCAGATTGGAACTCAAGTCTTCCCAACTCCAGGTCCAGCACTGTATAGGAACCCAAAAGAGAACTGAAAAGACTTGGCCAGTTCTTCCTACTCCTGACGCAGCATCCGTGCAGTGAGCTCCACCAGTGAGGAGAGAGTCCCATATAGCTGAGTCTTGGGGCTCAGGTTACATTCCTACATGCCTACACAGCAGTCAGTCAGAAGCAGCATGGCAAATTAATAAAGCAAAGGAAGCTAGCTAGCTGCAACAATAACACTATTAGTGGGCCTCTATATAAAATATAATTTATAAGAAGTGGAGTATATGCTGAATAGTAACCGTCAGACATCACTGTAGCATGAATGTAACACAATATGTGTATACAATACACATACGTACGTACACACACACACACACAGAGTCAGATGAACGTGACAGCAAATGTGTGTATACTCAAATGTGGTGAACACATAAAGCAGTAAGCATACAATTACATTCAAGACACATTTCTTGTGGTCATCTTTAGTCTGCATGTATAACTGTATGTTTGGCTTCACTATTAAAGTCCTCATAGGTCTCCTTCTCTTGTCGTTGACCGATCTCTCTGTTCTTATATCACAGCTACTAGTTGGTACGAGCCAACTGTCCAGATCATAATGGGTTTGTATTTCTGTACTTGGATTAGCACCCATGCCAGTTTGGCTACTGGTGTGTTTTAACTCTATGGGTTGAATCTCTGGAACCGTTTGGAGCTGGACAGTAGTTGCCTCTAGGTTCAGTTCTCTTGCTTTGTAGTAATACAGTCTCCTACTTTGGATGCATTCTTTTTATTTATTTATTTATTTAACTTTTTACATTCATTTTCACAAAATTTTGGGTACCAAAATTTCCCCCCCCCCTTTTTTTGGTTTTTGTTTATTTATTCATTCATTCATTCATTCATCCATCCACCCATCCATTTATTTATTTATTTATCTATTTATTTATTTAGCTTTTTACATTCATTTCCACAAAATTTTGGGTTCCAAATTTTCTCCCCTTTTATCCCCTCCCCCCACCCCAATACCCCAAGCAATCTAATTTTCCCTATCTCCAATCTGCCCTCTCTTCTGTCATCCCTCCCTTCTCTTGTCTCCATTTTCTCTTTTCTCCTGTAGGGCCAGATGACTTTCTATTCTTCATTAACTGTATGTCTTCTTTCCTAGTAGCAACAACAATACTCAACAGTTGTTCCTAAAACTTTGAGTTCCAAATTCTCCCCATCCCTCCCTCCCCACCCATTCCCTTTGGGAAGGCAGGCAATTCAATATAGGCCATATCTGTGTAATTTTGCAAATGACTTCCCTGATAGTCGTGTTTGTAAGGCTAACTGAATTATCCTCCATCCTAACCTGCCCCTCATTGTTTCTCTTCTGTCTTTTGATCCTGTCCCTCCCCAAGTGTTGACTTCAAATTGCTCCCTCCCCCCTTTGCCCTCCCTTCCATCATCCCCCCTCTTGCTTATCTCCTTCTCCCCCACTTTCCTATACTGTAAGATAGATTTCCATACCAAAATGAGTGTGCATTTTATTCCTTCCTTTAGTCAAATGTGATGAGGGTAAA
Source organism: Bettongia penicillata ogilbyi (assembly GCA_023548195.1). NCBI lineage: Eukaryota > Metazoa > Chordata > Mammalia > Diprotodontia > Potoroidae > Bettongia > Bettongia penicillata. The sequence goes on along the minus strand of JAJHZJ010000055.1, from coordinate 2,857,772 downwards.
CTTCTTGTTTTTTTGTTTTTTTTTTTCTCAGCTCTCCTCTTTTTCCCTCCACTAAAAAGTCTCTTACTTGCCTCTTAAATGATATATAATTACCCCATTTCATTTCACCCTCTTTCCTCCCACTACATTTTTCTCTCACCATTTACCTTAATTTCTTTTAAGATATGGTCCCATCCTATTGAATTCACTCTGTGCTCTCTTTCTCTGTATGTGTGTGCATGTGTGTATGTGTGTGCGCGTGCATGCGTGTACATGTGTGTGTATGGACCCACCAACTACCCAGATACTGAAAAGTTTTAAGAGTTACAAATATTGTCTTTCCATGTAGGAATGTAAACAGTTCACTTTTGGTAAGTCCCTTCTGACTTCTCTTTGCTGTTTACTTTTTCATGCTTCTTCTCATTCTTGTGTTTGAAAGTCAAATTTTCTTTTCAGCTCTGGTCTTTTCATCAAGAATGATTGAAAGTCCTCTGTTTCATTGAAAGGCCATATTTTCCCCTGAAGTATTATACTCAGTTTAGCTGGGTAGGTGATTCTTGGTTTGAGTCCTAGTTCCTTTGCCTTCTGGAATATCCTATTCCACGCCCTTCGATCCCTTAATGTAGAAGCTGCTAGATCTTGAGTTATCCTGATTGTATTTCCACAGTACTGGAATTGTTTCTTTCTAGCTGCTTGCAAGATTTTCTCCTTGAGCTGGGAGTTCTGGAATTTGGCCACAATGTTCCTAGGAGTTTCTCTTTTTGGATCTCTTTCAGGTGATCGATGGATTCTTTCAATGCTTATTTTGCCCTCTGGTTGTAGAATGTCAGGGCAGTTTTCCTCGATAATTTCATGGAAGATGATATCTAGGCTCTTTTTTTGATCATGACTTTCAGGTAGTCCCATAATTTTTAAATTGTCTCTCCTGGATGTATTTTCCAGGTCAGTTGTTTTTCCCATGAGATATTTCACATTCTCTTCCATTTTTTCATTCTTTTGGTTTTGTTTGGTGATTTCTTGGTTTCTCGTAAAGTCATTAGACTCCATCTGTTCCATTCTAATTTTGAGAGAACTATTATCTTCAGTGAGATTTTGAACCTCTTTTTCCATTTGGCTCATTCTGCTTTTGAAAGCATTCTTCTCCTCATTGGGTTTTTGAACCTCTTTTGCCAATTGAGTGAGCCTGTTTTTCAAAGTGTTATTTTCCTCAGCATTTTTTTGGGTCTCCTTTACCAAGGTATTGACCCGTTTTTCATACTTTTCTTGCATCTCTCTCATTTCTCTTCCCAGTTTTTCCTCCACCTGTCTAACTTGCTTTTCAAAATCCTTTTTGAGCTCTTCCAAGGCCTGAGCCCACTCAACATCCCCCTGGGATGTCTGGCGTACTGAGGCCCCGCCCTCCATGGCTTTCCCTGATGGTAAGAATATGTCCCCGTCATCAGATCTGAAAGTCGGGATCATTTGCTTCTGTTCGAAAAAACTCTCTATAGTCTTATTTTTCTTCCCTTTTCTAGGCATTTTCCCAGCCAGTTACTTGACTTCTGAGATTCCTGTCCACCCCCGCCTAGATCCGCCCAGCTAGTGCTTGGGGTCTGAGATTCAAATGGGCTTTCCGCGCCGCCCGCCCAGCTGCTAATCAATGTGAGCTTTAGTTCTGGTGCTAGGGTGGGGGCAGGGCCGCCTCCCAGGCTCGGCTTCCTCAGGGGCTTTATGCAGAGGCCTTCAGTAATAGAGCGGGGTGGGGCAGGGCCGTCTCCTAGGCTCAGCTCCCTCAGGTTGTTTATGCAGAGACCTTCAGTAATGAAGATCCTGCCTGCTGCTGGGGGAGTCCCGGGCCACTGCCGCTGCTGCTGCCTCCGCTGCTGCCCACGCCTCTGCCTCTGCCGCTTCCTGCCCACGTCTCTGCCACCGCCGCTTCCTCCCGAGGGCCCGAGTCATGGAGACACTCCGCTCCCCTCCTCCAGCCCAGCTGTCTCTCTCACTGACCTGTAGCTTCTGTGGGCGGAGGGACCTTTCCGGCCGCCGGAGCTTCTGTCCCTGAAGCCTGCTCAGATCAGCTTCTCTGGGGCCGTGGCCAGGGCAGCACTGGGGTGGGCTTCGCTTTCTGGGGCGCATCGGACTCTGTGGACGGCTCTCCAGGGCTCTCTGGAACGGAAATCTCTTCCACTCCATTTCTGTACACCTTTCAGTGATCTAGAAGTTATGGGGGTCTCTTTTTACATTAATTCTGTGGGCTGTGGGTTCGGAGCTCATAAACGTGCATCTTTCTACTCTGCCATCTTGGCTCCGCCTCATGAATTCTTTTTAGTACCCATCTCTGGATCAGAAAGTCTGTAAAACTGATATTGGTCAGCTAACTTGAGTACCTTGAATGCCAAGATTTCTCAGTAGAACTCAGTCTCTTGTTTGAAGGTTTTGACATTATACCCTAGCATCGTAACATCTTTTGTTTCTATCACAGATCTGAGCTGAAGCTATGACTAGTTGGTAGTCATCTCTCAACTTCTCTTTCAACTGAGAGATGTACTGTGTGAGTATCACCTCCTATATTTGAGGTCCCCAAACACAAGTCAATAGACAGGCCTGAGTCTCACCCAAACATCAGTAAGTATGGTGTAAAAGCTGTAGCGTCATTCCTGGTGGAATTGTATGCATGGGTTAGAAATAAGACATGTCAGCTCCACTGACCCTTTTATTCTGATCTCAAAGCTCCCAGCATGCCAGTCTGAATATAAAAAATGTCCAATCTATTTGAGGTAATAGAAATCTTAGATTTTTTGCTACCTTCCAGGACCAGCAGTTCCTTGAGTAGCTTGCTCTTAGAGTCTCTACTTTGGTCAGAGTGCGTCTTAGCAGGGAATCTGTTTACTGAAAAATACTTTCCCATAACACTTTAGTAACAGTTGATGTTTTTTGGTTTCTGGTTAGGTTTTGCTTGTAAATTCTATGGTCAGTCACAATCAAGATATGACTCATATTTTGACTATCTCCTCCCATGAATAGAAAGTCTGTAGACAAATTCCAAAGGCTTGCTGGTACCTATGTATCCCACATATGCAGAGTGAGTTGGTAACATTTTTCTTTGTGCACATCTGGAACAATTTTCATATTTCTCAATGACATCTGCAGCCATCTCAGGCCAATAAAATTGGTTTCTTACCAGCTCTGGGGTCCTTTCTTGGCCTGTATGTCCAAAGCCATTTATGTAAGGTATGCATGTTAGTCATTCAGTAATTGAATAAATATTCACTTGACTATATACTGTGTAGTAGGTACTGCAGGAAGCTCAGGCGTATATCTGATACTGTCTCTATCCTACAGAAACTTATTATCTGGGAGGTTAGAGAAGGTGCACAAAACCTAGTACAGCAAATGATGTCATATACAACTAGTGTAGTTTAATCATCATTAATCTACTATTTGCTAGATAATGAGGATACACAGATTTTTACAATGAAACAGTACCTGACATTAGAAGTAAATACTGGAGGAGTTAAGAGTATGGAGAATTCACTTCTGATCAGGATGATCTGGGAAGGCTTCACAGAAGAGTGCCAGGGTTAAATGTTGGGAAATCTCTTAGAGGTGGTGAAAGGAACATCCTAGGCCAAAGGAATGGCATGAACAAAATCATAGAGACAAGTTGTGTTCTGGGAATTCTAAATAAACAACTTCAATTCAGTACTATTGGACTCTGCCAAAATAGAGTGTTCACAAAGAGATGTAGAAGATGAAACTTAGAAAAATAAATTTAAAAAAAAACAGTGGTTGAAAGTCTTGAATGTCAGGTTAAGTAATTTGGACTTCACATCTTTTACTTTTGTGTTCATTTTAGGAAGTCTTCTCAGCAGTATACAGGATGGTTTAGAATAGGAAGAGACTTGGAGGCACAAAATCCAGGCCAATCAGCAAGCATTTATTAAATACCAGGTACTGCCAAGTGCAGGGATACAAAGAAAGGCAAAAAAATAGTTCTTGCTCTCAAGGAGCTCCACACTGTAATGGAGTCACAGTCAACATGCAGACCACTGTGTACAAATATATATATATATATATATGACAAATTGTGGCAGCTAGGTGGTATAGTGGATAAATCTAACCCGGAGTAATGAAATTAAAATTCAGCCTCAGACACTTAACTAGCACAAGGACTCTGAGCAAGTCATTTAACTTCCACCTTGGTTTCCTCAACTGTAAAATGGGGATAACAGCATCAGCCTCTAACAGGGTGGTTGTACAGGTCAAATGAAATAATAATTTTAAAGCACTTAGCACAGGAGATGCTATATAAATACTTATTCACTCCTCTTTCCCCTCCTAAATTGGTGATAATCAAAGTGGGAAAGCACTAGCATTAAGAGAGATGAGGAAAGACTTCTTGTAGAAAGTAGGATATAAAAAACACATTCTGTTAGGAGATAGTGAGTATTATAAATTCAATTATAGTAGCTTGATAATTTTCAGCATCCAGGAACGTAGCTCTTCATCAGCTCACTCCTGATACAAAAAAAAGGTATTGAAATAAAATTGGGGGAAAACATTGGGAGTTTTTTTGTTTGTTTGTTTGTCTGAACAACTTTAGCTTCTGGAGGCCAGGTGGTCTGAGGGCTCAAAATAGAGGGAGAAATCTTAGTGTTAAATTAGTGGTTAAGGTAAAGGAGACATGTCCAGTTAGATGGGTGACAAGAGAGAGAAGCAGGAAGAAAAAGAAACAAGCCATAGTCAGGTACATGTTCTCTAGGGCAAGCCAGGATCTGGCAAGTCAGAGATGCCTCTTTGACTATTATATTTTCTCTTCTAGCTTTAAAGTGCATTGTTGAAAAGCATAATTTAAAAATATATATATACGTGTTTCTCAGTGATAACTTCACTGGAAGCCACAGAGAGGCAGGACAGTTGTCAGGTTCAAGGCTGGGATAACTGGTAAATAATATTAGGTTAAATTTCATAGATTTTTTTTCTCAAAGGTGAAATAAAAGCCGTAAGTCCCTTAAGAGTTGAGTATCTTAAGAAACCTTGCAAATATTACAGGTTTTTCACCAAATTAGAAAAGCTCATTTTCTTGTCAAAGACATGTTGGACATGTTTAATTTCTTTCTTTCAGATAAGCTTAATTTCTCTCTCTCAAATAAGCATAATTTCTCCAAGTCTGATGTGCATACGGAGAATTGCTTATTTCTTTTGCAACATGTTTTCCCAGCTGTTGAGGGGCCTGTTTTGTCTTTCTGCCTCCTGACGAAAATGCAAACCATCTGAAGGTCCCCTTGCTGCTGTACTTTGCTCCATAGCTCCTATTGGTGTTGTTTTCAGAAATTTTATTTATTCAGATGTAATGGATTCCTTCTTTGCTCCATTGCCTCAAGGACCTGAAGATAGCCATTGGCTACAACCGAAGTCCCAATTCCACCCTAATGAGATAATTGAACTTTCATTCCTGCTTCATTTTTAACTGTGCTTTTGTGCAGTATGACAAAATCTGCTTTTAGGATGTGCCCTTATACACTTTATGTCCCTTCTGCCTCCCTTTTTTATCCCTTGTTTTGTAAAGATTCCATTTCCATCAGGGCAAAGCTTCACTTTTCTGATAAATGCAAGAGTTTGTAAAAAGGGGGGTGGGGGGCAGGTGGGAGAAGGGAGGAATACATCTGGAAACAGTTCAGGGTTTTTACCTCTCCCTTAGTGAATGCGTGGAGTGTACCCATCCATCTGAATGATGTTGAGGGTAGAACACTCCATTATATTGCTGCCAAAACCACAACAAATAGCAAGTTTCCGTCCTGTCATCTTGCTCAGCTCCCAGGCACTCTGCTGCTGGGCAGGCAATTCATTTTTCTACCATAAAAGGGCAATGAAACTTGTCTGTAGCCTTGGTGCTTTCTGCACTGCAGGGAGGAAGCAAGGAAAGAGGAGATGGTCTCGACAGCAGCTGTACAAGGGCTGCAGTAGAAGCCATCTTAATTTCACCCAAGAGTTGGGGTAACTGAATGGCTGTAGAGGTTGGAGGAGAAGGGATCTTGTTAGATTGTGATAAATGTTATACAAGGAACGCAGGGATACTAGAAGAAAATCACAAGTTTTTCTGTACCATTTAATTGGGAAATTGGTATAGAAATAGGCCTGTGAATGATTTTATTTGATGTAATCAAATGAGGGTGTGTGTGTGTGACAAGGAAATTTTGAGAAACTAATCAAATTATTTTATAGAGCCAGAATTTGGTTCATCACTTCAGGTTTTTACTCGAAAGAAGAGTGCTATGACACTAAGCTTATTCTAAGTCTTTTGTTATACAGAGATTTTAATTGTGACATATACACAAACACACATACATACCCCGTCTTGTACATGATGCATTTCCATACAGTGAGTACCTTTATAGCTGAAAAAAATTCAGTTCTTAAATGGTGATTTTTAAGGATTTTTTTTCCTTTGGGGGGAAGGGGTTTATAGTCAGCTAGAGTCTGTTTCTTTTTTCTTTTATTAAACTCTTCATTGTAGAATTAGATACATCAAGCTCAGGATCTCTCGACAGTGGTTGGTCATCACAGAATAGGTTGCTTGCTGATTGCCCCACTGATCTGACAGTTACAGAATGATGGTGGATATAGTAGTTTGCATTTTCTATGAAACCTCTTTTCAGGGTTATTTTATAAAACTGAAATTAAGCAATATATCTGAGTCTAGACCCCTGTTGCTGCTTCTGAATGATTAGAGCAGAATTATTTCTAGATCAGAGAGGTGACATCTGTTGTCCTGACTTTCATGAAATTCTTCTTGGAAAAAAGCACTTTGCTTTGCTTCATTATTTAAGAGGCCCATAAAATAGTTGAAACTTCCAGTTTCATTCAGCTATGGATATTATGATGGAATTGAGCACATGCCCCTGAGAGGATGAAAACTGTTAAGATTCCTTCTGATCTCTTCAGGTTCTTCCAACTCTCAAATTCTGGAGTTCTATAATCTGTAAATTGGCAAGAAAACCAAGGCTAAGTTTAATTAGTCTAAGAATACTGTCAGCCAGAATAAATTCTGTGAATATTGGCCGAAAGACTTAGAAGTTAAAATAAAAGGTCATTTCTTCAAGAGTCATCATTAAGTAAAAGTTGCTTAGGTGAGCACAGTAGAAAATATTAAACCATCTTCCAAGCCATACTATTTGTGTCATATTGTGAAACTAGGACTAGTTTCAAACGTACTCCTCTGGCAAAAGGGAGATTGACTAGTCAGAGTGCTAAATTGAAAAATTGACGTTTTTCTTGATATTTTAATTTTCTTGATGATGTTTTAATGCAGGCACAAACAAGTTAACAATTGTTAAAATAACTCTCACCTTGGAAGGAGCATGAAGATGCCCGTATAATTACTCTTACTTCAATTTTAAAAGAAGGTTTTGTTTATAATAATCTTGTCTTTGTTTTTATTAACAACAGCAGATTTTGCTTTTCAGAACATTTAAAAAGTATAGCTTCTTTTTGTAATGTAGATTCCTAAAATATTTCCTTCTCCATATTGATACAGCCTGCTTATTAGGTAACCACATTCCTAGCTCAAGTCCAAACGTCTGAGAACAGTACTAAACTGTCTTTATAATGAACATTTCAGACATTAAGCTTGATTTGTTATTGTTGTTTAAAATTTCTTAATTTGTTCATAGTGCTTCGGGCTGCTTTGCTTAACTTTAAAAAGCACACGGAGACAGCTTTGATAGAATAGAAAAGGGGAAATTGTTCTTATCAAAAGAACTTCGCTTGGCTTCTCACTTCCTCTTCTTAGAGGAAGTGACACTTGAGGAGGTTTTAGCTCAAACTTTTTCTTTTTAAGTTTGGTTTCTTCTGTTGCTACTGATTCTCCCTCCTTCATTTCTTACCATTTCTTACATTCTTTTGCCCTTTAAGAAATTATATTCCCCTCTTAAGAAATTGTTCATAAATTCCAGGTGTCTCAACACTTGAAAGCAGGATCTTTTTAAAAGAATTTATCTTAAGAAATATAATAGTTTGTATTTTTTTAAAAAGAAACTTACTAAGAAAAAAATTAGTTCTACTTTTTTGTGGGAGCTTCCTTACCTCATCAAATAATTGTTTTCCTTTCACTTAGTTGTAATGTCTAGTGATCAGCCTACAGGAACTGGAACTTATTGGTAGTTCACTTATATAGTACTTAATTACATTCAGAACAGTTGAGAACAAACCCACTTGTTTAAGAGTAAAACCTGTTAGAAAATATATAAGATATATCTGTATCTGTGTGTGGAAGAGAATGTTGTAATATAAGCCAACATGATGAGGAAGATATCTATGACAGTGATTTGAGAAGGTTTCCTTCTTTCTGAAAGACAAATTACAACATTTCTAGTTTTTAATGGAGGATAATTTCTGATGTGGTAGTATTGCCAAATAACTATTGAATTGCAAAATTAGTTCATTTTGGTTGTAAAATTCAGGATGTAAGTTGTTATTTTTCTCATATATAAAAGTGCTCAGGATTTGTGTATGATAGAACAATAAAGTGTGTAATAGCCAATCATTCTTTACTTAGAAGAAAATGTGGAAATAAATAACTAAACAATCAATATAAAACCAACAGCCTTGGAGCTCACTTCTTAGACTATTTATCTTACATACAGTACTTCCAAGCAAAAGTTTTCAAGCCAACCAAAACATTTCTAAACATATGGAAAACATAATCATTTGCAGCTTTATTTGCCAGCCTTTAGCTTTTCATAAGGCTATGACTTTATGGGGAAATTATATCTTTGAACTATCTCTCTTGAAAATACAGTAGACTTTGCAGAGATTAGAATGGCAAAAGGCCTTGAAAAGTCAGTGTAACAAGCTTTTAGCTGCTGATCTCAAGACTAAACCTTTAGTTTCCAAGATTGATGCCAGTACAATATTATTTGGCTTGACTCTGGATATTAAAGAGTTAAAGTGACAAGGTGTGAAGATCCTGCTGAAACAGCAGGTATTGCCTTTCATAAAAGAAATCATTTAGTGCATTGAAAATGTGTTTGAAAGATATTGGTATAGGTCCCTCTGACCCCAATTTCATACACTGGTAACTTTCAAATGCAGAACAGTCAGTAGTTAAAATCCCCTAGACAAGAAGCAGGAGACGTATGTCCACTACAAAATGAAGTTATACTTAATGCAGTAAAGGACACTAGTTAGTTGTTTTGGCCATCTATATATTAAAATGTGTGTATGTGATTCACCCACTGCTAAAAAGAAGCTATAGATTTTGAGAAATGGATTTAAAATATGTAGTGAGTCTTGGTTCCTGTTTCTCTTTTCATTTTCTCTCCTCCCCCTTTCCTCACCACCCCCAGCCCTACCTCCCCCCTCCCTTCTGACTTTCTCCATTACCGCTTTTAACCTTGAAACCTCTGTTGTAAGTCTTATGCATTCATCCTGTTACTGCTGTTGCATTATTAATGGGATTGGAGCATTTCAGCCGGAACGCTGACATTACTAATTACTACTTGTAACAGAGGAGTGAGGAACAAGAAATAAACTGGGTCACAAGGCATTGTCATAACAATAAAATACTGCTGTCTGGCAGAATCACTTGGTCTGTGTGTGTGTTTATTCAAGGTAGAGGTAAAGTTCTCTCCTCTTTATTCCATGTAGACAAACCTAAGAGCCATTTTGGCAGTATGGTACACTTAACATGAATCCCCTTAGGCTTACTGTCTGTACACATGGTTGAAGAAACCAAGCAGTAATTTCTTTCTCAGCTGAAAAACAGCACGGCATTCTTGTGCTGGCTGAACAGTGACTTTCTTGGAATGGAGATGTTTACACTGGTGATACCAGCCAGTGATAGGAATACAGCAAAATTGTTTGTAATAATAAATGTTCCATAGCATAGTGGAAATAACCCTGGCCTAGGAGTAAGGAAAACTAATTCTCTTTCTGGTTCTGCAACTCACACACTAGATGACTGGACAATCTATTGAATCTCTATACCTCAGCTTTTTTATGGGTTAGCTGAGGGGTTTGAAGTAGACCAGTAACTTTTAAACCTTTTAAAATCAAAAGGCTGTTTTAATATTAGAACATCCAGTAGTACACCCATGTTGTACAGTTGGTTTCTCTATGTGCAGGATATGATTTATTCAGTATATAAAAAGTATGTTTGCTTGTTAATTGATTCTTGGACCTTCAAAAAAAATTCATCCTCTCCCAAGTCTGTAGTTACATTTAAATAGATGGTCTTAAAGGTGTGATTTTAGCTCTAAAGTTTTATAATTCTGTTTTCATGTTTAGATTTTTAGATTGTCCTTACAAGTAGAAGAGATAGACTTATAGGTCAGGTACTGCCTCACCATAATATCTTCATGAATTTCTTCAAACTTACAGTCATAAAAATACAAAAGGAATAGTTTGGCATCTAAGTTTTAGACCAGGCTTTGTTTACAATCTTCATAACACTTTAACAGACACACACCCCTCTCAGAGGTTCAGTTTCCTCATCCTTAAAATGGGGATGATAATACCAACCTCAGAAGACTCAGGTGAGATAACAAATGAAAACATGTTAAAAAACATGTTATATTGTTAACATGTCAACATGCTTGATATTTAGTTGATACTATCTTAGAACATGAAACTGTGAGTTCTTTGTAGGAGCTAAATAATTTTTGGTTTTTTAAATTAAATCCAATCTCATAATGTCACTTGGGAAATGTTAACTGGATGATATACAGCAAAAAATATTTAAGTGAACTATTTTACTCAAGTTTTGATGAGCTCAGAATCTTTAGCAGAACAGGGCTATCAAAATTGAAATAGTAGCTATGACTTTCAGAAATTGCTATTGCAATGCAAATCACTTCTTAATGTGAATTGCCTTTTCCTTTCTAGTAACACTATTCATTCCCTTTCCTAGTGACTCATGTGTCCAGCCAGATTGGTTTATGGAATGTCGAGCTTCTGCCTGGACTTCAGACTTCTTTGTATATTTTTGCATACCTACCTCTCATGAGGAGCAATAGAAAATAAAGATGAAGACATTTGGGAGAAATATGTTGTTTAAATTGTTGAATATCAGGAAAAACAATTTTTAAGGACTTAGATTATATGTGTGGTTTTTCTTTTCAAGAAAAATCTAAGTAAGAAATTGTTTATAGGATAGCAGAACTGAAAGGCTGCGGTTTCCCTTGTACCTTACTTCCTGATTTGGATTGTTCTGCCTTTCCCCTTCTTCTCCACTACCCATATGGCTGTGAGGCAGAGCTGGGCTGTGACTCATGGCTGTTAGAGCTAAAAATGATCCAGCCACCTTCCTGTATCTCTCGCAGATCCATAAAAATGTTGGAATGAGCTGCTGCAGAAGGTTGTAGACTCTGGTATAACTCAGATGGCTCTCTAAGATCCTTTCTAACTCTACATGTAACATCTCAAATATTATTTACCTGTCCCTAAAAAATATGGGACTGGGCCTAGTGATATTTTGAGGTTCCTATCAGCTCTGTTGTTTTATGACTTTACAAGTTTGACAAAAGTGGTTCTATTTATATGTTTTCAATTTTGAAAACATTAGATGTACTTTAATAAAAGCAATCTCTCCCTTTTCAAAAAAAATAATTTATTTTTAGTTTTCAACATTCACTTCCATAAGATTTTGAATTTTAAATTTTCTCCCCCCTGCCCAAGAGGGCATGCTCTACATATACATTTATATTAGACATTTTTCACATTAGTCATGTTGTAAAGAAGAATTAGAACCAATGGGATGAACCATGAGAAAGAAGAAACAAAACAAAACATATGCTTCCATCTGCACTCAGACTCCAGAGTTCTTTGTCTGGACGTGGACAGCATTTTCCATCCTGAGTCCTTTGGAGTTGTCTTAGATCCTTGCATTCCTAAGAAGAGACAAGTCATGGCACAGGGTGGTTGTTGCTGTATACAGTGTTCTTCTGGTTCTGGCCATTTCACTCAGCATCAGATCATATGAGTCTTTCCAAGTTTTTCTTAAGTCTGCTTGCTCAACATTTCTTATAGCACAATAGTAGTCCATTACATTCATATACCACAACTTGTTTTAACCATTCCCCAATTGGTGGACATCCCCTCAATTTCCAATTCTTTACTGCCACAAAGAGATGCTATAAATATTTTTGTATGTATGGATTCTTTTCCCATTTTTATGATCTCTTTGAGATACAGACCTAGAAGTGTTTTGGTTGGGTTAATGGCCATAGTTCCAAATTGGTCTTCAGAATGATTAGATCAATTCACAGCTCCACCAACAATGCATTAGTGTCCCAGTTTTGCCAAATCTCTAGCATTTATCATTTTTCTGTCTTGTCATGCTAGCCAATCTGATAGGTAAGTTGTTTTGATTTGCATTTCTCTTGTCAGTAGTGATTTAGAGCATTTTTTAATGTGACTATAGATAGCCTTATATTCATCTGAAAACTGCCTGCTCATATCCTTTGACCATTTTATCAATTGGGGAATGACTTGTATTCTTATAAATTCATCCCGATTCTCTCTATATTTTAGAAATAAGGATGTAGCAGACAGCCCGCGTCCCTACACTGCTCGGTGATTTGGTTGAAAGAAAAGAGTCACGGGAGGTGGGAAAAGATAGACCAGTTCCGTTTATTGATCTGAGGATTAGGGTTTATATAGAAAAGGCACTGCAGGTCTATGTGACATTCTGCCGGTCTCCTGTCCCAGTGATTAAATCAGTCAGGGTGATTAAATCAGTCTTCTAAGGCTGTGAGCCTAGGGGCATCTCTTTCAAATCCCTTGTTTTCTGTAATTCTGTAATTCTCTTGTTTGTCTCACAGAGACAACATCTGGGGGGCATGGAGAGCCATTCCGGATGATAATGAGCACAGTCTCAAAGAACAGTTTCACTGAAGGTCTATCCTGATCTCTTCAACCACACTCCACCCTGGCCCTCAACATGAGAAGACACACCTTTATAGGAGACATTGGCTATAAAAATTGTTTCCCCAGCTTTCTGCTTCCTAATCTTGGTTGCATTGACTTTGTTTGTGCAAAAACTTTTCAGTTTAAGATAATCAAAATCATCCATTTTGCATTACATAACATTTTCTATCTCTTGTTTGGTCATAAATTCTTCCTATCTCCATAGATCTGACAGGTCAACTATTCCTTGCTCTCCTAGTTTGCTTAATAATATCAGCCTGATAAAGGTAATCTCAAGCAATATACCCTTTTATTTTTTTTTCATTTTTTTTGTTCTTTAATACAAATTTATTTATTTAACTTTTTACATTCATTTTCACAAAATTTTGGGTTCCAAATTTTCTCCCCATTTATCCCCTCCCCCCACCCCAATACACCGAGCATTCTAATTTCCCCTATCACCAATCTGCCCTCTCTTCTATCATCCCTCCCTTCTCTTGTCCCATCTTCTCTTTTGTCCTGTAGGGCCAGATGACTTTCTATTCCCCATTAACTGTATTTCTTATTTCCTAGTAGCAAGAACAATACTCAACAGTTGTTCCTAAAGCTTTGAGTTCCAACTTCTCCCCATCCCTCCCTCCCCACCCATTTCCTTTGGGAAGGCAGGCAATTCAATATAGGCCATATCTGCATAGTTTTGCAAATGACTTCGATAATAGTCATGTTGCGTAAGACTAACTATATTTCCCTCCATCCTATCCTGCCCCCCATTGTTTCTATTCTGTCTTTTGATCCTGTCCCTCCCCAAGAGTGTTGACTTCAAATTGCTCCCTCTTCCCATTGTCCTCCCTCCCATTATCCCCCCCCACCCTGCTTATCTCCTTCTCCCCCACTTTCCTGTATTGTAAGATAGGTTTTCATACCAAAATGAGTGTGCATTTTATTAGTCGAATGTGATGAGGGTAAACTTCATGTTTTTTTCTCAGCTCTCCTCTTTTTTCCTCCACTAAAAAGTCTCCTACTTGCCTCTTGAATGAGATAATTTACCCCATTCCATTTCACCTTCTCTCCTCCCACTACATTTCTCTCTCACCATTTACGTTAATGTCTTTTAAGATATGGTCCCATCCTATTCAATTCACTCTGTGCTCTCTGTCTCTGTATGTGCTTGCATGCGTGTGTGTGTGTGTGTGTGTGGTCTCACCAACTACCCAGATACTGAAAAGTTTTAAGAGTTACAAATATTATCTTTCCATGTAGGAATGTAAACAGTTCACCTTTGGTAAGTCCCTTATGACTTCTCTTTGCTGTTTACTTCTTCATGCTTCTTCTCATTCTTGTGTTTGAAAGTCAGATTTTCTTTTCAGCTCTGGTCTTTTCATCAAAAATGCTTGAAAGTCCTCGATTTCATTGAAAGACCATATTTTCCCCTGAAGTATTATACTCAGTTTTGCTGGGTAGGTGATTCTTGGTTTGAGTCCTAGTTCCTTTGACTTCTGGAATATCCTATTCCACACCCTTCAATCCCTTAATGTTGAAGCTGCTAGATCTTGCATTATCCACAGTATTTGTATTTCCACAGTACTTGAGTTGTTTCTTTCTAGCTGCTTGCAAGATTTTCCCCTTGACCTGGGAACTCTGGAATTTGGCCACAATGTTCCTAGGAGTTTCTCTTTTTGGATCTCTTTCAGGCGGTGATCGATGGGTTCCTTCAATACTTATTTTGCCCTGTGATTCTAGAATGTCAGGGCAGTTTTCCTTGATAATTTCATGAAAGATGATGTCTAGGCTCTTTTTTTGATCATGGCTTTCAGGTAGTCCCATAATTTTTAAATTGTCTCTCCTGGATCTATTTTCCAGGTCAGTTGTTTTCCCCATGAGATATTTCACATTATCTTCCATTTTTTCATTCTTTTGGTTTTTGTTTGGTGATTTCTTGGTTTCTCAGAAAGTCATTAGCCTCCATCTGTTCCATTCTAATTTTGAGAGAACTATTATCTTCAGTGAGCTTTTGAACCTCTTTTTCCATTTGGCTAATTCTGCTTTTGAAAGCATTCTTCTCCTTATTGGCTTTTTGGACCTCTTTTGCCAATTGAGTGAGCCTATTTTTCAAGGTGTTATTTTCTTCAGCATTTTTTTGGGTCTCCTTTAGCAAGGTATTGACCCATTTTTCATGCTTTTCTTGCATCTCTCTCATTTCTCTTCCCAGTTTTTCCTCCACCTGTCTAACTTGATTTTCAGAATTTTTCTGAGCTCTTCCATGGCCTGAGCCCGTTGGATATCTATTTCGGGTGTTTGGGGTACAGAGGCCTTGACTTCTATGTCCTTCCCTGATGGTAAGCATTGTTCTTCCTTATCAGAAATGAAAGGAGGAAACATCTGTTCCCCAGGAAAGTAGCCTTCTATGGTCTTATTCTGCTTCCTTTTTCTGGGCATTTTCCCAGCCAGTTACTTGAGTTCTGAGATTCCTCTCCATCCCCGCCTAGATCCACCCAGTTAGTGCTTGGGGTCTGAGATTCAAATGCTGCTCCCCAGCCTCAGGGCTTTCCATGGGGGGCTCGGCTGCTATTCAACGTGAGCTTAACTTCTGGTGCTCAGGTGGGGGCAGGGCCACCTCCCAGGCTCAGTTCCCTCATGGGGTTTATGTAGAGACCTTCAGTAACAGATCTGAGGTCCTTTCTGCTCTGGGAGTCCCGGACTGCTGCCTCTGCCGCTGCCTCCTGAGGGAGCCTGAGTTATGGCGACACCCCGCTCCCCTCTCGGCCAGCCCAGAAGTCTCTCTCACTGACCTGTAGCGCCTGTGGGTGGAGGGACCTTCACGGCCGCCAGATTCCGTCCCTGAAGCCTGCTCAGATCTGCTCCTCTCAGGGCCGCGCGGCTAGGGCTGGGCTCCGCTGTCCGGTGCGCTACGGACCTTTGGTGCCGGTTTTTCAGGGCTCTCTGGAAGAAATCTCCACTACATTGCTGCGCAGCTTGCACTGCTCCAGAATTTGTGAGGAGTTCTTTTTACAGAAAATTTATGGGCTGTGGTTTCGGAGCTAGCATACATGAGTCTTTCTACTCCACCATCTTGGTTCCTCCCCAATATACCCTTTTACACTTGAAAAAGTTTTTAAAAATATTATGAGCTCAACTAATAGGAACATGTCATTTTCATATATAAAAAAGAACAAAGGATTTTTTATATACATATATATATATATGAAACAATTACTCTTAAAGTAAAACTTGGATTTTTTTATAAGCAACCATGGATCTGTTACGTATACCTTGTATGTATGCGTATATGTGTATGTATATCATATACACCCATATATAATATTAAATGTTAATATGGCAGTTCCAAAATTGTTCTTCTTGTTTGTATCTCTCAACTTTTGCTCTCTTCTTTGTATTTTTAAAAGTGTTTCAGATGGGTTTTTTGGGGGTTTTTTGGCTTTACTTTATACCCTTATAACTCCTGATCCTCCAAAGTAAAAGCCCTCCCTCATAACAAATGAATGTAGTCAAAACAAATCTACACTGTCACCGTCTGAAAGTTTATATGTTACTTTGCACCTTTAGTCTATCAATTCTCTGTTAAGAGTTAGGAATCATTTCTACAGTGTTGGTCATTGCATTGTTCAGAGTACTGAAGGCTTTCAAAGTTGGAATCTACCTTTTATTATCATTTCTTTGTCATTGTGTTCAAGAAAGGATGAGTTTAATATTTCTACTTTTCTTCATTTGTGTATAACTTTTTTTGCTCTAGCACTTGCTTAGTTTTTTAAAGCTACCACACAGCTTAGAAATATGTACTAAAGTAGTGATATCAGTTCTTTAACCATGGCACCCATTAGTGTAATATAATTTCTGGGATTTTTTTTTTAAAAAATCCTATTACTTTTTACTCTTGCCTGGGTTGAAATCATAATTGCTGCCTACTTGTTAAAAATTTGCCTGTAGCATAATAAATTCTGCTGACCTCATTTGAGCTTTTTTTCAATCTTTGTTTCTACTATGTTTTTTATTAAGGGTATTGTTGGTATCTCCTTTCTAATCCATTCTGCTACCTTCCTCATTTTTACAGGCAAGTTCATTCTGTTCACTTACATGGCTATGATTGTTAATTGTATATTTCCCTTCATGTCTTCTTTCCTGGTTTTCCTCCCTCTTCTCCTATGCTATCCACTTGGCAGAGGAGTTAAAGAATAAAGAATCTATCAGCTAATCTGTAATCAAAATGATCTGCCCCCAGTCTTCTACCCTTCATCTCTTTATCAGGCCCAAACTCTAATCTCTGATTCTTGCTTTCTTCCACCATTTTAATCTCCTCCTTATGATTTACAGTCTGAAGTTGATTTTTATTTTGTTTTTAACTATTTCCTCCTCATTTCTGCCTCTTCCTCTTAAGCTTCCCTCTCCGTTTTTCTTCATGTTTCCTTGTTTAATATATTTATATACCAAATTATGGATGTATTCAGTTCTCTTTTATCTGGTTCATGTTATATCCTTCCCCTTACTCCTTCCTCCTTATTCAGTACTGTTCTTCTAATGTACACCAGTTAATGTCACAGGTAAGTTTTCCCCTTCCTCATTTCTTTCCTAGTATATTCCTTTTTCTTTTTCCTCTCTTAAAACCAAAGTAATAAAATAACCATACCCAGTCTTCATGTTTATACTTTACTTTCTCTTTGTCCTAAATTCTGAAAGGACTCTTGTCTTATTAAAATATAAACACTTTATCATCACTTAGACCCTTCAGGTACTCCTATGTACTTATCTTTATAGGTTCTCTTGTCTTCTGTATTTGCATTTCAGAGCTTTTGCTTATCTGTTTTTTCTTTAAAATGATTCTTGTTAAAGGTCTGTTCTTCTTTACCTTTACTTTTTCCTTTTGGACTGTTTTATTCCAAAATTTTCTTTCCTTTGCTGTAGTTGCAGCGTAATCCTGTGTGATCTGGACTTTAGTTCCTTGATAGTTGAATTCTATCTTTCCATATGCTTGCAGTATTTTTATTTTCTTTGACTTGGAACCTCTGGATTTTGGCTATGACATTCCTTGATCTTTTTTTTTCAAGATAAAGAAATATATTTTATTGATTTTTGACAATGGATACGTTGACTGATTTGAAATAGAAAAGAATGAGGTAATAAATAGAAGTCTGGACTTGGGAAGTCATGGGTTTAAGTGTTGTCACATACTGGCTGAATGCCCTGGGGCAAATTACTTAACTCATTAATAGTAGGCCAGCCCACAAGCAACTTAAGACTGTGGACTAGCCTACCTTCCCCCAGAGGTAGAGCATTCTCCCAGTGCCAACAGCGATTTCTAAAAACACTGAACAAGGTCCTGATTATCAAATGGTGGAGTTTGTGGCTGTGACTCTTGGAGATGGGAGTGGAGTCTTCCCTGATGGCTGAAATTGTGGAAGCTTTAACGCTGCTGGGGTAGGGAAAACAGAGTTGGGAATATCTGTGTGGACGTCTGAGGGAAACTTGGATGGGGATGTGATTGGCTCCTCATGGCCTTGGCTCTCTGGCTCTTCAACCCAGAAAAGTTGTCCTGGGATATGCTCAGCTAGGACACTTAGCTGATTCCATTGGAGGACTTAAAAAGGTGCAACTCCTTGACAAGAGGAAGCATAAGTATTGCCCCAAATGCAGAGCCCAGCTGTATTGCTGCACCACACCACAGGAGGGCACTCTTCCTTACCTTGCCCAGTCATCGCCTTCACATAGGTCAGGATCCCACTGCAAAGCACCCAAGAGATAACAATGATGGCTTCTCCGCAGCGGGAGCCCTTCAGCAGAGGACAGGGACTTGGAACAGCTATGGCCATGTTGTAGGCTCCAAAACCAGTGGCCACCACTTTGGTGACCCCCAGGCACAAGAAAAACATCTCAGGTAGGAAGATAGTCAGGAGGCAAATCAGGGGGTGGATTATAGAAGCAATCACTGAAGACAGGAAGTAAGCCTTAGAACCATAGGGCAGGCAGGAGTAGGTATGAACAGAAGCGAGGATTCCATTGGTGAGGGAGTTCACAAAAGCCACCAAGGTGTAGATAAAGGCTGACTGGGTCCATGACCAGATAGGGGCCCTCTTCTCCTCAGGCAGAATCAGTACTGAGCAGCAGTCTCCATTGCTACTGCCAGTTGAGGTTTCTTGGATACTGAAGTATCTCAGAGTCACTTGGTTGGTCAAGTAATCTTCAGTAGAGTGTTTCCATCACTTAGAGATCCATGTCAGGCCAAAAAAGGCAGCCAGGCAGTTGGCCATCATGATAGACAACACAAGAAAGTAGAGAAAGGGGAGAAATTGGCTGAGATGTGCCAGTTCTCTGGCTGAGGTGTTCTAGTACTGAGTCCAGGGCTTAGGGTCACTTTCAGTACCCCAGGAATGAAGTATACATTAGTGATTTTAGGTGGCACAGTAGGTATAGAGCCATTGGTGACACAGGCACCTCTGAATCAGAAGCCCCCAGAACAAGGAGGTGACCACTCAGGGCTTCCCAAACAAAAAGGGTTGTTCTTGTATTTGACTGGCAGGGGGGCCAGAGGAGGTGCAATCCACCAGGGCCAGGACGAAGGTGAGGACCACGAGATCTATGCTATGGGGAGCACCAGTCACCACTGATACCTTCTCCAACCAGAAAGCAGAGGACACAGGCCATGGTGCCCAGGGCCAGCACAGCATAGATGACTGGGACCTCAGAGAGGCAGCCAGGCTGGAATCGGTGGAGCAGGGGAATGAAGAGGGGCCTCACATTGGCTAGCTGGATGATGATCATGAGGTAGGAGGGTAGGTTCGAGCCCTCAGGTAGTTTTGTTACCATTTGAGGCAACTCTGCCCGTAGCCCAACGATGGCTATCCAGGAGGCAGAGGCAAAGATGTAGACTACTAGGTGAGTGAGCAGAGACACAGGTCACTTTCTCTGAGGTCTCAAGTGACTTTTATGAGTGTCTAGGGAGTCTCCTAAAGAATTGGTGCTGGGAACTGTGCTACTCCCCTGTCCGGAGAAGTCTGTCCTTTTCTCAGGAATCATTCCTTGATATTTTTAGTTTTGCATTTTTACTTGTGCAGTTTCTTAAACATGATATCCAGGGTTTCTGGTTTACTTATTTTGAAATAGTTTTCAAAAATTCTGGTCGTTATTAAATTCTCCCTCTTTGATATAATTTAGTTGTTTTTGACAGTAGATAACTTTATGGAGGTTTTTTTTTCTATTTTTTTTTTAAATTTTCTATTAAATTTTTTATCTCATGGAGTTAATGAGATTTGACTGCCCCAGTCTATTTTTTAGGGACTATTTGGTGAGATTTACTCCCTTGTGTTCTTTCTGTTTTTTTAATTAATTAATTAGTTTTTAACAGTTTATAACAGATAAAGCAATTCAAACTTTTGGTCAGGTGATAAATCTTTTTAAAGCATTTACAATATGGACCACAAAAGAATTTTTTTTTAAATGTTAACCAACTGAAACACAGATAAGATTTATGTTGCTAACTTCACAAGCTCTTGACCTAATTGTCTCCACAGTATTACTAAGAATTAAAGAATCCTAACTTACTGTTGTTGGTCTAAAGTCCTATGCCTAATAGCTTAATTTTAGACAACCTTGGATGTTCCCCTCCTCATAATCTATAATTAAATAGGTCTGGTATTAAGCTTACAAACCTTTTGACTGTAGGAAATTGCCACCAATAGTAAGGACATTGCAGGGATACAGTATCTCCCCAACTTCATGTCAGTTCCAGGCAGGAGTAGATTGTCCACTTGCATTCAGTCAGGCTTAAAGTCTGCAAGGTGTCTGTGAGGAAATTGAGTCAGTATCCCTTGTGTTCTAAGACATTTATTCTTCCAGGCTTTTTCCTCAAGAACTCTAATTTCATTTTTTATCCTTTACTTCATTTTTTCCAGCTGTTCTTCTTGTGGCCAAACCTTTTACTTTTTGTGGAGTTACTCGTTTTTTGGTTTGCTCTTAAGTTTTTCAACCCATAGTATTTTTTATTTTGTTCGTTGTTTTCTTCTGTTTACTCATATTTTCTTTGGTGTTGATGGAGTCTTAATATAACTGCCCCCAACCTCCCTATTCTAACTTCATTATAGACCCCTCCTCAAGGCTTTCTATATCTACCTAGGCACCTCACCCCCAATGTCTTAACTTCTTCATATATGCCTCAACTTCTCACTAGAACAACAGATGTGACCCTGAACCCATAGTTCTCACAGAAACAACAGGTGTGGGAACCCGGCCACTGCCTCTGTGACCCCAGATCCATTCCTACAGAAACAGATATGTTCTTGTACTCAACCACAATCACATCATCGAGTTAGCCCAGAAAAAGTACCTCAATACCTAACTATCCATCTTGATCAGACCATACCATAATAGCTAGCCAGTCAGAAGTCAGCACTACCAGGAGGTAGAGCAGGATACTTGACCACCAAACCATTAAAAAGGCCCATCCTACAATAGTGCCTGCACAGTAATAGTAAAGAACTGACCTAGAATGAATTTATGATGTGGACAGGCTTATTATAATGTCATTACCATATATACATACCCCCCTAACTGTATGCATTATGGGTAACTACATGCGCAGTTCCACTGAGACTTGGACCCTTTCTCCATTACTAATCCCTTAACATACTCTTCCTGCCTTTTTAATATTAATCATATTCCTATATTCTATGTAAATTTTGATTGTGTAATCAGCATCATATTCTCTGTAAAATTGTATGTCTTGCCTTACTGAAGGGGCTAAATTCCTCTAAAGAACGTAGCCACTTGCCAGAGCATGAAACCTCAAAACTATAGTAAATCTTTCCAGCTGGCTTGGAGTTGACCTGAGTCTTTGAAATTCTCTAGAGATGTTCCATTGCAACTCTACATGAATCTCATCAGACCTCTCCCCTTTGTAGCAACTACTGACTTGTCAGTTTGGTTTTTTGTTTTTTTTTGTGAAGTTCTAGATGCAATGGAGTATTTATCTTTAATTTTTTCATTATTATTGTTCAGTTTTGGGGGTTCTCTTTAGATTTGTTGGAGGGGGGAGAGGAAGAGTTAGTCCTACTCCACATCCCTTCTGGGTGCCATCTTAACCCAGAGAATAGGCTCATTCTAGTCTCCATGTTGTTGGTATTGTGGGGCAAAGTCCAAGGGGGCTGAGCCTTGATTACCTAATAGTTTTTCCAGATGATCGAGGGGTGGGTGCAGGTAGTGTTGAAGGGGCTGTGTAGTAGAGGATGCAAACTACTGGACCTGGGGGATGGGGTGGGCAGTTATAGAGGCAAAAGAGGGATTCATAGCTTCTGTCAGAGTCTCTTGGAAGATAGGCGTGATGGGGAGACACCTCATACTCTTCGCAATCATTTAGGAAAAAAGTATTCTTCTGTCCAGTTCCTTTGGATTTTTTCTTTTCTTCTTCCTCCCTTATCCATTCAATATTTGAGTTGTCCTTTTATTTCTGTTTTGTCTTTTTCCTTATCTCATTTGATGGACACCTTTTATGACCGTGATGGTAATGATATTTATAAATAACCTCCCTTGTTAGAGCAAGCTCCCTATTTTGTTGTAGTGCAAATAATATTTCTTTTAAAATCTGTGTTTTTAAATTAATCAGGAAAATTGAAAATTATCCAGAAAACCATTTTTAAAACTTCAAGCTGATGACTATAGCTTGCACATAGGCTAGAGATATGCTTATGCCCTTTGACAGTGCCTCTGTTACTAAAATTCTAGCGACCTTTTGCTTCTTCCCATTAACACCTTTTGTATGTTTGTGAGAGTGGCAGTTTGACTTCCTTTCTCAGTGACTGTCAGTATGTAAGCTTTAGAAAAGAGTTTGTGTAAAAAACACTACTTAGTTTTGACCCTAACCCAGCTACAATCTTAAAGAAGCAAAATAACTGATAAGCTTGATGACCAGATAAAGGAACATTCAGATGTAAGGACCTTCCTCCACTTTGGATTTCCTATAAGTGAAACATTCCATTTCATTCATTTGTACCAAAAAAAACTCCAGTGCATTTAGGGATGTCCAAACGCATATTTCTAAATTTTGCATTTATAGGAAGTAGAACTTGCTGCATAGAAGTTCTGCATGTAATAATTCACTGTCACAGCTTTTCATAACCATAAACAAGAAGATTCATCTTCCTAAGTTCAAATCTCACCTCAGACACATACTAGCCATGTGACCTTAGACAAGTC
The DNA here is from genome assembly GCA_023548195.1 of Bettongia penicillata ogilbyi. Lineage (NCBI taxonomy): Eukaryota > Metazoa > Chordata > Mammalia > Diprotodontia > Potoroidae > Bettongia > Bettongia penicillata. The sequence continues at coordinate 2,834,711 of JAJHZJ010000055.1, read as the reverse complement.
ATTGAATCTTGTTTGCCTCAATGTTCTCATCTGTAAAATGAGCTGAGCAATGAAATGGCAAACCACTCCATCATCTTTGCCAAGAAAACGCCAAGTGGGGGTCTTGAAGAGTTGGACCGGACTAAAAGAACTGAGCAGCAGCTGCAAACCAGTTTACTGTTTTAACCTCTGAGAATTTTCTGACATTGAAATCTCTGCGTAAAAAAAAAAATTTCAAAAGCATAACTGATGTCCAACTTATGTTTCAAGCCTAGCAGATGTCCCATTAGAGTGCAGGGGGAAAATTCCTTGGGATTCATTATAATGAGATCTGGCAGCTTCTTGGGAAGTGGCTAGTAACTTTAACCAATTTCATTTAGTCCTTTGAATGCATTTTGAGACAAGATTTGAAAATTATTCAAACTAGAATCAGTTTGGTACTCTGCTACAATTTAAATAGTTCAGAAAATGCCTTTCAATGTTTCTAAATAGTATCAACTTGAAAAGAATCCTGAGTAGCCTAGGAGTTGGAAGCCCAGACTCTATTGGTAACTGGGTAATGTTAGGCAAGATGCTTCTCTGCCTCTGTCATTCTCCTCCTTAAAATAGGGAGTGAGTGTATGTATGTATGTATGTGTGTGTGTGTGTGTGTGTGTGTGTGTGTATGTATGTTATGTATTATGTGGAGAAAATTAGAAAAAACTAAATATTTTTTTTGAAAAACAATGCATTTTACAGAAAGATAAATAGAAGCCTTTCTCTAGGGGAATGCAATCATTCGAACCTTAGCTAGTTTCATTTATGTTTAGGTGTTAATGGTGAGGTCAGTATTAAAATACTTTTGAGAAAATTTGAAAAAGACAAAGGAGGATCCCTGGTACTTAAGAAATAGAGAACTACCCTAGGATTTGTGTGAAGAATGCATTCCAAGAAGAAAGTAATAGAGTGGAGATCATTGGAACTAAGTGGAGATTAGAATTTGTTTAATATTATGGAGCTTTGAAAGAAAGTAAACATGTTTCTCTAGGAATAGTTCTTTTAAATAGTTCTTTTAAAATGAACCTAAATTAAAAATTGAATCTACCTTCCCTCTGTTAATCATATTTTTCCTCTTCATTCATCTCTGAAATGTTTACATGGTTTTCAAACGCCTTACATGGTTAGCATCTTAGACACTCTAGAAATACTTCCAATGTCAAGAATTCATACCTGGATTCGACTAAAGGAAGGAATAAATGCACACTCATTTTGGTATGAAAACCTATCTTACAATACAGGAAAGTGGGGAAGAAGGAGATAAGCAGGGTGGGGGGGATGATGGAAGGGAGGGCAATGGGAGGAGGGAACAATTTGAAATCAACACTCTTGGGGAGGGACAGGATCAAAAGAGAACAGAAGCAATGAGGGGCAGGATAGGATAGAGGGAAATACAGTTAATCTTATACAACACAACTATTATGGAAGTCATTTACAAAACTATACAGATATGGCCTATGTTGAATTGCCTGCCTTCCCAAAGGGAATGGGTGGGGAGGGAGGGATGGGGAGAAGTTGGAACTCAAAGTTGTAGGAACAACTGTCGAGTATTGTTGTTGCTACTAAGAAATACAGGTAATGGGGAATAGAAAGTCATCTGGCCCTACAGGACAAAAGAGAAGATAGGGACAAGGGAAGGGAGGGATGATAGAAGAGAGGGCAGATTGGTGATAGAGGAAATTAGAATGCTCAGTGTATTGGGGTGGGGGGAGGGGACAAATAGGGAGAAAATTTGGAACCCAAAATTTTTTGAAAATGAATGTAAAAAGTTAAATAAATAAATTTAACTAAATAAAAAAAAAAGAATTCATACCTGGGAAATGTTCCTACCTTTGTCCAAGTCATCTCATATGCATATTTAATTAGGAGGCATCAGGATTAATGGAGCTTTGAATATTTAAAGCTCTTAACCTTTTAAAGCTCTTAACCTCAGATTAATTTGACTTAATTGTTCTTGAGTTAGAGTCAACTCTTGGCCCACTTTGGCAGTCTCTTGGTGGGAGGGCAGGCTTTGAAGAGAGAACCTGGACTTTGTTGTTGTTGTTTTGGGGTTTTCTTTTGTTGCTGTTGTTATATTTTTCTTTACTATATTTTGTAGAAAGAGAGAGGTGTAATCCATGCATGGATTACCAAGTTTGCTGTTTAACTTAAGAGTACTTGTTACAGGGGGAATGCACGATTACTTCCTTGGATTTCTGTAATACCTTGCTTCCAAAGATTATTCACACACCCATTATTTCACTTACCGTGATTACATCCCTGTGAAGTAGACAGGGAGAGGAGCTTGAGCACAAGAGAAGCCTAAGAAGGGGCTTATTGGGGATAGAGGCAAGATGGCAGAGTAGAAAGACACACAAATGCAGGCTCTCCCCACACAGCCTATAAAATACCTCTAGAGAGGGACTCTCAACAAATTTTGGAGCAGCAGAAGTGGAGAACAACAGAATGGAGGAGATTTCCAGCCCAGGGTGACCAGAAAGGGCCATGGGAAACATCTGTTGCACAGGAAGGGGAGCCCAGCCCAGTCTTGGCTGCAGCCATGTGGCTCTGGGAGGAGGACTCCTCAGGGGCAGAATCTCCAGTTGCAGCAGCAGCAGGTTCACAGATCCCTCAACCCACAGGCACCAAAGGTCAGTGATGGGGTTTTTTCAGCTGGCCAGGAAAGGAGAAGGGCCTTCCCACAGCTCCAGCAGCAGGCAGCAGCCACAGAGGCCACATCAGGCAGGCATCAGCAGTTCCCACGGCAGCCCCTACAGCAGCCCACATCCATTGTTGGATTGTAAAAACCCCTGGGAGCACTAAGGAACTGAGTTTTACCTCAGCCCTGTGTAGAGGCCCTGAGGGAGCTGATCTTTATCTCACACTGAATGTTGGTAGAACTGGAGGCCAGGTGGCTGTGGAGAGGAAACTGCTAAGATTCTGGGCGCAAAAATCTCTCTCTCTGCTCCCAGACCAGTGTACACGCTTAATTGTGCCACCTTGGAGGAACTGAGATCTTACAAATTCCCAGAGTATACCCTACTCTTGACAAAGGACCCAAAAGTCAAGTAACTTGGTTGGGAAAATGCCCAGAAAAGGGAAAAAAAATAAGACTATAGAAGGTTACTTTCTTGGTGAACAGATATCTTCTCCCATCCTTTCTGATGAGGAAGAACAATGCCTACCATCAGGGAAGGACATAAAAGTCAAGGCTTCTGTATCCCAAACATCCAAAATAAATATTCAATGGTCTCAGGCCATGGAAGAGCTCAAAAAGGATTTTGAAAATCAAGTAAGAGAGATGGAGGGAAAACTGGGAAGAGAAATGAGAGATACAAGAAAAGCATGAAAAATGGGTCAATACCTTGGTAAAGGAGACCCAAAAAAATGCTGAAGAAAATAACACCTTGTAAAATAGGCTAACTCAATTGGCAAAAGAGGTTTAAAAAGCCAGTGAGGAGAAGAATGCTTTCAAAAGCAGAGTTAGCCAAATGGAAAAGGAGGTTCAAAAGTCCGCTGAAGAAAATAGTTTTTTTCAAAATTAGAATGGAACAGATGGAGGCGAATGACTTTATGAGAAACCAAGAAATCACAAAAGAAAACCAAAACAATGAAAAAAATGGAAGATAATGTGAAATATCTCCTTGGAAAAACAACTGACCTGGAAAATAGATCCAGGAGAGACAATTTTAAAATTATGGGACTACCTGAAAGCCTTGATTAAAAAAAGAGCCTAGACATCATCTTTCATGAAATTATCAAGGAAAACTGCCCTGATATTCTAGAACCAGGGGGCAAAATAAATATTGAAAGAATCCACAGATCACCTCCTGAAAGAGATCCAAAAGAGAAACTCCTAGGAACATTGTGGCCAAATTCCAGAGTTCCCAGGTCAAGGGGAAAATCTTGCAAGCAGCTAGAAAGAAACAACTCAAGTACTGTGGAAATACAAATACTGTGGATAATGCAAGATCTAGCAGCTTCAACATTAAGGGATTGAAGGGTGTGGAATAGGATATTCCAGAAGTCAAAGGAACTAGGACTCAAACCAAGAATCACCTACCCAGCAAAACTGAGTAGAATACTTCAGGGGAAAAAATGGTCTTTCAATGAAATAGAGGACTTCCAGGCATTCTTGATGAAAAGACCAGAGTTGAAAAGAAAATGTGACTTTCAAACACAAGAATCAAGAGAAGCATGAAGAAGTAAACAGCAAAGAGAAGTCATAAGGGACTTACCAAAGGTGAACTGTTTACATTTCTACATGGAAAGACAATATTTGTAACTCTTGAAACTTTTCAGTATCTGGGTAGTTGGTGAGACCACACACACACACACACACACACACACACACACACACACACACACACAGAGCATAGGGTGAATTGAATAGGGTGGGATCATGTCTTAAAAAAATGAAGTTAAACGGTGAGAGAGAAATATATTGGAAGGAGAACAGGAGAAATGGAATGAGGCAAATTATCTGTCATAAAAGAGGCAAGTAAAAGACTTCAGTGGAGGAAAAAGGGGGGTGGTGAGAGAAAAAACAATGACGCTTACTATCACATTCAACTAAAGGAAGGAATAAAATGCATACTCATTTTGCTATGAAAATCTATCTTACAATACAGGAAAATAGGGGAGAAGGGGATAAGCATGTTGAGGGGGGATGATGAAAGAGGAAGGCAGTGGGAGGAGGGAGCAATTTGAAGTCAGTACTCCTGGTGAGGGACAGGATCCGAAGAGAGAACAGATGCAATGAGGGGCAGGATAGGGTGGAGTTAGTCATACACAACATGACTATTATGGAAGTCATTTGCAAAACTACATAGATATGGCCTATATTGAATTGCTTGCTTCCCAAAGGGAATGGGTGGGGAGGGAGGGAGGAAGAGAATTTGGAACTCAAAGTTTTAGGAACAACTTTTGAGTATTGTTCTTGCAACTAGGAAATAAGAAACAAACGTATTGGGATATAGAAATATATATTGCACTACAGGACAAAAAAGAAGATGGGGATAAGGGAAGGGAGGATGTTAGAAGGGAGGACAGATTGATGATAGGGGTAATTAGAATACTTGGAATTTTGGGGTGGGGGGAGGGGAGAAATGGGCAGAAAATTTGGAACCCAAAATTTTGTGGAAGTGAATGTTAAAAACTTAAATAAATTTAAATAAAAAAAAGTGGCTTATCCATGGTGGTAAAATGAATGAATAAGAAGCAGGGCAGGAACACAGGTCTTTTTCTTTTCTATTTTTTAAATAAATTTGTTAGTTTATTTTTATGTGCTTTTACAATCTGTCTCTCCCACTTCCCCAAACCCCAATTGAACAGCAGAAGTGGAAAATGCAGTACCCGACATAATGTTGCATAGTGCAGTGAAACAGATTCCTATTTGCCCATACCCCAAAATGTTATGTCTCTGCATTTTATGTTTATCACCTCTTTAGCAGAAATTGTGTGGTATGTTTCAACTTCAGTTTCATCTTTCACTCCTGGTTTATCATTGTGTTGATTAGGTTTTTTAGTCTTGCAAAGTTATTTTTCTCTATAATGTTGGTGTCATTGAATAAATTGTTCTCTCTTTATTCTACATCAGTTCATAGAAGTCTTCCAAGTTTCTTCTGAAATTGTCATTTTTGTCATTTCTTATTCCTTTACATTCATGTACCATAATTTGTTTTAACCTTTCCCCAATATGAGAGATACTTTCTTAGTTCCAATTTTTGACAAGTACATTAAGAACTGCAGAAACAGATTAAAATATAATTGGGAAATGTTTAACAAAATAAATAAAAATACAATACAACAGATAATATTTATTTGTAGTTTTCTAAATCAGTGTGTGGCCTGCAGAGATCAGTTCCATTTGATCTTTACACAACTACACTAATATGCGTGTTGATCTTGTGGTGTCAATTCTCCTGCTAAATATAATAGATTCCAGAGAGATGGATGGAGAGAGGTCATTTTTTTCTTCTTTTTTTTTTAATAAATGAAAGAAAATCCAGTCTCACTGGATTTTAATTTAATTGCAAGAGTTTTCCTGATGTGGTGAGGGTAGTCTTCATTTTTTAAGTTTAGTATTTTTTATGTGTGAAGTATTGTCTCCCAACCCCTCAGTGTTTTTACTATTTCACAGTACATTTGTAGAATGTCTTCTTGGTGACTGGTGACGTGTTCTTCATAGAGTTCCACAAATTCAGACGTGCATTAATGGAATGTGTTAGTCTAACCTGATAAAACATTGCTATACACTTAGAGGATTAATTATGGTCAGTAGTAAAAACTGATAGCAGTTTTTCTTTAGGAAACATCTTAGAAGGTGCTAGCTAATGAAAAGAAGTAAATAAATTGATGACAACATACTGCCTACACATAACTCGTTTTATGCCCTTCACTTCTATCAGCTTCTTATTGTCTTCACATCAAGTCAACAATGGCTGCCTTTTTTGTCAGACATAGCTTGTCAAATAATGTTTTATTTACCATGTAGAGGGTAGGTTACCCTCCCCAGAAGTGGAGAAATATTTGTTTCCAAACCCAGGTGTTTATGCTTTTATTATTCCAGAAGTTACAGAAATACTACTGAGGTTGGGTTCAGATTATTAAGGTAGCACATTGGACCTCCCTTTGGGCAGTATATAATTGTGTGCTAAGTTATCAGCTTTTAAGGTTTTATGCAAAAAGCCCCAGAGAACATATACTGTATAGAATGTGCTTTATGTGCATTAGTTTAGAAAAATCTCTGGTTGTCAGCCTCTCCTGAGATTGTGGTTGAAGATGTATTTCAGTCATGATGTTGGATTCTCAGAGTCATCACACCACTAAGCAGGACAGCTTAGTCTGTTTTTGTTTTTTATGCTGATTGCTTTTGGTGGGGAACAGTGCACTTTGAGGAGCCATCAGTGTTTTATTTTGTAAAATTAATTCATTTTTAAAGGAAGACTGGCCAAATGTAAGCTTCGCTCCATCTTTTCCTTGAATGTTTTGGTGTTTTTCATGTATTGTGATCAGAAGATAAAAGTTCACTTTCTGATTTATCCATTTGTTTACAAAGTTCTGTTTCACTTGTGTTCCACATTTCCTTCCTCTCTCCTTTATCTAACCAACTCCATATTCTTTACATTTAAATCTGTGGTATAGTGAGTGTCTTAATGGCACTGACATTGCAGAATGCTACATTGCAAATTCCTGTGAAGGTAACCCTCTGTTCCTAGCAAAAAATATTAGGAATGTAAGAGGAAGAAATTTCAAACAGGCTAAAGATTTCTTTCTACATGGGCAAAGTAAAAATGTATAGAAAGGGTACCATATGCTGAGAATTTGCCCATTTCATTTATTCAGGAACTATTTGTTAAGTGCCTGCTGTGCTAAGCACTAAGGATATAAAGATAAAATGAAAAGCATTTTTCTACCTTGGAGAGATACTTATGTGAAACATGGAAATACAAGATGGAAAGTCACATTTGGAGAACGACAAACATGCCAGTTTGTCTGCAAAACAGAACGCATGAATCAGGGCTAGGCTTGTACTTTACTTGATAAACAAACTGGTCTAGAAAGGTAGATTTGAGCCAGATTGAAGGACTTTGATTGCCAAGTTGAGGGATTTTTATTTTATCTGAGTGACAATAGGATGTCATCAAATTTTTTAGCAGAATGCTAGGATGATTGTTTTGGCAGCTATATGGAGGATGGACTGAAGAGAGTGACTGAAAGCAGGGAAACCAATAGAAGCTATTGCTGTAGACCAGGCAAGAGATGATTAGAGCCAGGACTAGGGTGGAGGCAAATGGAGGCATCAGAACACTTGCCTCCACTCTTACTTATTTTCATTTATTTATTTATGACCCTTTCTACTAGCTCTTTTATTTGCTTCCAAACATGCTCATTCTCAAAAAACTTTCACATAGTTCCCTTCCATCACTGCTAACTATCATCCTATGTCTCTTCTTTCCCTTGTAATTAAATTCCTTGAAAAGGCCTTCTGCAATAGTTCTTTAACTTTCTCTCCTCTCTCTCCTTACAATCTGGCTTCTGACCTTATCATTCCACCAAAACTACTCTCACCAAAGTTGCCAGTGATCTCTTAGTTGCCAGATTCGGTGGCCTTTTCCCAATCCTCATTCTCCTTGACCCCTTTGAAGCTTTTGATACTTTGGACTACCCTCTTCTCCTTGATACTGACTTATCTCTAGATTTTCAGGACACTCCTCTTCTGGTTCTCCTGTTTATATGACTACTCCTTCTTAGTCTTCTTAGTCTCCTTGTCAAGGCCATGCCCTTTAACCTTACATGACCCACAAGGTTCTATCCTGGGCTCTCATCTCCCTCTATACTATTTCACTTGTTGATCTCATTAGTTCCCATAGATTTAATTACAGTTTCTAGGCTGATGAGCCTCAAATCTACCTATCTTGCTTCAGTTTCTCTGCTAGTTTTCAATCTTGCATCTCTGACTGCCTTTCAGGTATCTCATCCTGGATGTCCAGTGCACATTTTAAAACTCAGTATGTCCAGAATGAAACTCATTATCTTAACTAACCCCTACACCTTTCTATTTTCCTTATTAATTTTGAGAACAATAACCTCTTTCTGGTTCCCTTAAATCTCACCTTCTACACTTAGAATTGTGTAACCAAAGTAATAATTATGATTGGCCTTTTTGTGTCACTTTAGGTTTAAAAAGTGCTTTCCATATATGATCTCCTTGTAAGGTAGTTTCTGTTGTGGATCTCATTTCACAAATCAGGAAACTGAGGAAGAATTCAAGCATATTTCATGAAATGTGTTTTCAGGCAGGTTCTTTTTGTGAACAGAAATTGCTTGAAAGCCCTGGGAAGTAAAGTATTGCCACATGGATACCCTGTTAAGAGTCCATAACTAATGGAGTGTAGAAATAAAATCACAAAATAAATCAAAAATTACTTTGTTAGTCTGTAACCTTCTTATGATGTCACTTGATTTTTTTTTTGTTTTTCTTCTAACCTTTTTTTTTTATAGGACTGCAGGCAGTATGTGTTCCCTTCCTTTAGAAAGGAAAGACTTTATTCCTAATTCTAGCTTTTTATACATGTCCTAATCTGAAGGACACTTCAATATTTGCTCACTGCCCATTGGGCAAAAGGGATGGCAACAGTGGGTTCAGAACCAATGAAGTGAATTTCCTGCTGCAACAGGTTTGCATTGTCTGCTATTCATGTGTATAATGACCTAGGGGCTCTACTTTTAGCCTCACTAACACAACTCGCAAGATAGTTTTATACCCATACCCATAAGACAAACTTTTTGGTGGGAGAGAACTTACTAGGCAGTTTTTTTCTCAGTTCTTGTGACAGCATATTCCACTAGAGCGTTCCACTATGCAAACATCCCTTTTCTTTTTGCATCTGTGGTGTCTCAGGACACTATTTTTGGGAGATAATAGAAGGATAGAAGGGCCTAGCATGTTATAGTCCATGGGGTCACAAAGAGTTGGACACAGCTAAGTGACTGAACAACAGCAAAGATTGTCTCAGGCCATACATAGTCTAATGAAACAAGGGTCTGCAGGCACAGAGGATCATAGGTTTAAAAAAGCCCTTTCTGGTACACAAGTTATATGATTATCTAAGAATGTATTTCCTTAATACATGATATAGGTTCCTGCCACCCCAACAGTCATGTATTCTGGAATACCCAAATCGTGTTTCATGGCTGTTATCTCCCCACCACTCCCTTCTTCAGACATCCTTCCCCAAGTCCTACATGATATTTAGAAGACACCTCTTAAAAACCTTTTTCCTGTTGATAAAAAAGGTTATGCTGGAAATGATAACACTCACTGTAGGTATTATTTCTGATAAATTGTTAAGTTGTGCATACTTTGATATTTTCAGTAGATTTGAAGCTCTATGTGTGTATATACATATATAAATATGCACACACGTATATTTTTAAATTTTTTTAAAAAGCGGACATATAGAAGTAAACATGTTCATTTTAGGGGGAAAAAAGAGTTGCCAGTTACAACTAGCAACCATAAGAGGGCCCCAAAGGCTCATATTTGAATATGGAGACATTCCACCACACCTTTGTCTTTCTTTTTTCTCATTCTTCTCTTTGGCTACCATAGGGTCGATATTTATGTATTTAGTGTTAGCTAAGCCCTCTGGTGCCTCATTCTCATGTCTCATTCTAGGTCTCAGCCAGTGATCATCTGATCTTATGATATGGCATCATGAGGGGATTTCAGTAAGTTCTAGTAGGTTCCTCTAAGTTGGAAAGGCTTTGTATGCTAGACTTCATTCTCAAACACCAGCCTAGCCCAATTTTTCAAGACCTATCACCAGATTGTCTATAGGGTAATGAATTTTTTTAGCCAAGCAACTCTCAAACCATTTACCAAGTTGTTACAGAGGCTGCAAACTTCTTTTAATATGAAATACTCACACCAGTGAAACTATGTGTTCTTTAAGTACTGAAATCTAATACAGCAAACATTACAATATAATAGGAATTCAAGCAATTTTACAAATGTTCACTTAAAGACATGGGAAAGGGAGGAAGAGAATGTTTTCCAGTAGTGTAGGTGTTAATCAATCAATCACTGCCTAGAATGAGGGGATTTCAAAAATGCTGCAACAGTAAATTTGATGAAGGATTAAAAGAACTGTGAAGATACAGGAATAAAGTATGGCATCATAAAATTATATGACCAAAAGACTAGTCATGTGGCAAGAGCAGTTGATAACAGTTGAATGGCTCCACCACTACTCCCATGATTTAGAGAGAGCAAGGAAGGCCTCCAACATGTGTGGAAACTCCTGTGGCAAACTTTGGCGACAACATGGCTAGGTTGGGAACTCCTAAACCTGTAAGATCTCTGATTAACTTGTACTGATGTGCACATTGTCTTTTTGTGGTTTGGAGGAGATGGAAGAGAGATATAATTTTTAATAGCAATGAGAGAATGACAGGTGGTACCCATTGGAACCTAGGAATAAAGCAGAAGGCTGTTTGTCCCCCTTCCTTGCACTTTTATTATATTGTACCTTGATTTTTTTTTTTGTTCAATACAAGAGCAGGTCTAATTTAAGCCTGGCCCTTATCCTTTGATGACTTTTGTTGTTGTTTTCTGTTGAAGATGGTTAAGATTAGGTTCAGAGAGAGTTTAGGGAATCTTTTCATGTCTGGCATTATCACAGTGGAAGGGTCAAGTCCTTTGGAGTCTGTGAATATTCTTTTTACGATGACCAAAGTCAGAAGCAGAATATGTGGTATGAAGTTATATACAGGCTTTTTTTCCCCCTCATAATTACCTTATTTGCAGTTAATACAGATCATGTACAAAGGAAAGAAAATGTCTTAATGACTTTCCTTAGTTTATTTATTGAGAAAAATCAGTGTAATGTTTTCTGATAACCTCAGGTTAAGACATGTTCTTTGTGAGATGAATATCACAGTGTGATTCACAGAGTAGATATAATAAGCATTTGACTTAAATAGGGAGCAGCTTGGTAAAGTGGAAAGAACATAGAATCTGAGATTTACAGTTGATGTGTCATCAAAAAAAATTTGATTTCTATCAGATATCTTTAAAATTGACCACAAGTTCAAAACTAGGTGGGGCAGAGAGGGGTATTTGACATACTCTGGTTTACTGGAATTGTGAGAACTGGATATAGGACCTTGTTATACCTAGCATTCATTCTTTTCAGAGGTGCAATGCCCTCTGATACAGAAGTCACCCCAATTATTAAAGATCAGCCTTGAAATAAATAATGAGTGTGGTAGAGAGTGTAGCAGGTAGAAGGGAAGAAGGGACAGGGGATAAGAACTTGAAATGTGATGCTCATTTTTCTGTATTTAATAACTCCACTATTTTGGAGTGCTCTTGTGCCTTTTTCCCCCCTAGTTGATAGGTCTGTGATGGAAGCCTTCAATAATGGTAGGTATTTTGCTTAGGGGGTTGCTCTTTTTCATAAGACTGTTCAGCAGAAATATGGTGTGCCTCTGAAATAGTCAGATCTATCACAGTAATAATAGTAACTCTATTCAGAAGTAAACATAGTATAGTTGGCTTTACAGTGAGATGTGTTGTATTATTTGACATGGACAGAAAGTGTATAAAGGTTATAACTGAATAGAAACACAATTCATATTATTTTACTTTTGAACTGAATTTTAAGTAGGTAGTGAAAGATCTCTCAAGAATCTTTTCAGACTCATAAACTCAACCATGAAACCAGAAAGGTAGGAGTTGGAGTATTCCTGAATTTTATATAGTTCTTGCCCTTGCTTAGTTTCTACAGCATTGCTCAGATTTGTTTAATGGAAAGTTTACACAAATTTCTAAATGACACAGATGGAAAGAATACTTCTGAGAAGAAAGGGGTAGCATTAGTTTCTCTGTGTGTGATCCTTGTAGCTAAGAAAAGGTTACTCACTCAAGTGTTTTCTATCACTGCTTGTTTTTATATGCCATCCTATGTAAATCAGAATTAGCCTAGGACTTAATTATGATTGTGGAAATTCTCAACGTAGTTGTGCTTAAGAACAACTTTAAAATGGTCAGTTTACTTCTCCCTTTGGTTGTTGCTACATATGTTACTGAATATAATTGATTTGCATAACCTGTGACAGAAAAGATGAACCTTCGTGTTTGAGAATGTGCTTTCTCAGAGATTTTTTTCCAGGCATGATAACTTTGAGAGAGAAAGAAAATATCCTGGATAACAGATGTTATACATACATTTTATACACTGTTAATAAACCACTTCTGATTTTGGTTAATTAGAATCAATTTTCAAATCTCTCAGACACCTACTTTTCTATTATCACTTCCACCTCCAGTGTGACCTTGGGCAAGTTACTTAACTTCTCAGGGACCTAGGTTCCTCATCTGTAAAAAAGAAGAAGGTCATGGCAGTGCATAGTGGCAGAGTTGAATACCTCTAAGGGCCCAAAATCCTTGACCAGATCTCATCATCTTAACCTTGATTATTGCAGCAGCCTTGTAACTGATTGGTCTTTCTTTCCTACTTCAATCCATCCTGGAAAACATTGACAGTCTAATAATCATGCCAGACCTTTGGGCAAAAAGTGTACAAATGACTTCCCAGTATGTCAGGGGTCAGTCTTTGCATAAGCAGAGCTCATCCTTAGGCTGCTCAATTCGCTCCTTCCAGAAGGCGTCTCATTCTCAATTCCTTTATTGACACCTGCCATTTCTATCCAGATCCAGTCTGATCTTCAAGGCCCTCCTTACCTCCTTCATAAAAGCTTTTCCAGCCCATGCTTCTCTTTCTTCTCCAGACTCAGTTACATTTATAAAAAGTCTAACCCTAACCCTAATTCCAAGCCTCTCTCTACTTGTTTCATGTGTTATTCTCATCTCCACAAGAAGATTATAAGTTCTCTAAAAGCAGGAGTTGTCCCTTTTGCTTCTGTATCTCACAGGTACAACTTCATTGTTGATCCACTTAGCTTCCCATGTAGTTTAGGTAGTGGTAATGAGGTCCGGCATGCAGGTTTGGACTTCCTAAAGACCAGAGACATACTCTGGTACTGACTGCACCTAGGAGCCTCCCCCAATACCCCAACTTTTTCACAAAAGTGTGCTGTTATTCACCTGACAAATAGGTTAAAATGAAGATGGCTAAGCTCAACCCGTAACTATTACAAGAAAAACTCCTCATACCTTTTCCAATTTTCTAGCACCTTACCTTATGCATTCTTTGATCCAGTGACACAGGAACAAGAGCCTCCAGCTCCAGAATGCCAGCATTCTCACTGACTATCCCTCATGCCTAAAAATATTCTACTTTCTTCATCTTTGCCTCCTGGTTTACCTGGTTTGCCTCCTTCAAGTCCTAACTAAAATTCCATCTTCTACAAGAAATGTAGAATGGTAGGGGGTGCCTTTCTTCCTTTGATTATCTCTGATTTATCCTGTATGTATCTTGTGTGTATATGGTAATTTGCATAATGACTCCTTTAGACTGTGAGCTCCTTTAGAAGAGGGGCTATCTTTTGCCTTTCTTTGTATCTCTAGCACTTAGCATACTGTCTAGAACACAGTAGGCACTTATAAATGCTTATTGACTGACTGACATACGTGTGTAGTGTTAGGGAGAATGGGAGACCAAACGATAAAAGTATGTATAAATTATAATGTGTAGATTAATCACAAAGGGGTCTTTCTCTTAGTCATTGCTGGCAAGATTCTTGCTAGAGTCCTGCTTGATAGGCTGATCCTTCACCTGGAAGATGGGCATCTACCTGAGAGCCAGTGTAGCTTCAGAAAGGGTGGAGGAACAGTCGATGTGGTGTTTGCTGCCTGTCAACTCTAGGAAAAATGCCAGGAGCACAGCAGAGGTCTGTGCACAATGTTTATAGATCTGACCAAGACCTGTTAGTCATGAGGGCTTGTGGAAAATCATGTCAAAATTTGGTTGCCCAGAGAAGTTCATCAGCATTGTACATCAATTGCATGATGGCATGTTTGCCCAGGTTCTGGATAGTGCACAGTGCTCTCGCTTATGCCTTCTAGTCACCAGTGGAGTGAAACAGGGCTGTGAGCTTCTATTGGTCTGATCAGCCACAGTCATACACATTGAAACTTCACTTTATCGTGGTCATGTCATTTTGGTCCTCTTTGAGAACAGAGGACATCAACCAACCAACCAGATTAATGCCAATTCAGTTAAACCACAATTATAGAAAGAAATCACCACTATACAGCAGGCCTTGCTTATGGCAGCCTGGTAGAATCTCATTATCTTTTTTGTTTTGGTGGACAGTTGCTTTGCTTTTCTTAATTGAACATGATAAACTTTACAGGTAGATGTTTTGCAAAAGCAAAATTATTTGGTACAAACCTGAATAGGAAAACAGGTAAACAGTATAGTCAGGTGGTAATTGTTTCCCTAAGGTAAAATATGTATTTAAGAATAGCTGTGCTCCAGCCATCTAGATCTTCATTAGGTATGCTGCATGTTTTCACAGCCTCATGTAACTAACGTCTGAGGCACAATTTTATTATCTTTCTCTAGTGAGTTATGACTTTTGACCTTATAGCATTTCTGGATGACAGATGGGATCAATGTGTGCAAAGAAGTTTTCTTAGCTTTTGGAATTTTATTGAATGTTTAGTGATCTACCCTGTCCTTTTTGGTGAATTTTTTTTGTGTTCTCCTTTCCAATAAAGCACATGCACTTGTTGGATCTGTATCTAGGCCACAGAGATGATGCAGTGTTTATTTCTCAAAATTTCCCACACTTAAAATTGTAAATAGCACCTTATAGCTGTGTGTAAGTGGAGCAAAGTTCAAGTATAACCTTTCCAGAGGAAGTTTTTTTATTAAGGAGCAATTTGTGTATCACTCTTGCCACTAGAAAAGTTAGCTTTATTGTGATGGTTCGGCTGGTTAGTTTTTTTGGAAAGGTGGTGGGGAGGGTGGGACTTTATATAAAGTAGAAGAATGAAGGAGTTTGGTTTGTGGTGAATCCTATTTTGTGGAACTTAACAAAGTTCCTACATGGGGGGAGGTGGTTAAGAATAACTGTGTCTAATTGCCTTACATGCCTAGGAGTTCAAGTTCTGTCTTTATTCAGAGTAGGTCATTTAACTGGAAGTAAGAATCCATTCTGTGAGTAAAGGTCACGAATTGGAGATTTTTTAAAACTGAAAGAAAAGTCTTGTTTAATGGATGCTGTTATCACATTTGTTAGTTTTTGGTGTCCAAATTAGCTGTTTGAAATGCTGCATTTATAAGAACAAAAGGAAAGTAAGAAATGTAGCCTTACTTAGAATAGGTCAGAGTGATGCTGGCAGCAGAGATCTTGACAAGGATCTTTTGAAGATTGCTATTTTAGGGGTGGGGCATTTGGTTTTTAAATTCACATGACCAGCCACACTAGAAATTTAAACCAAAGGACCAAGCGAACACAGTAAAAGTGTTTCCATCAGAAATGTAGCTTGGCTTTTCTTTACAGTGGCCTTTACACATGTCTTTTGGGGAATTTTTTTAAAAGAGAAGCTAGATGCATTTGCACACCTGGATAATTGGATAATTCTCAGCAGCTGTGAAGTCTGGAAATTTTTGGGTTTTTTCATGCAAATATTTTCCCTAGAAGTATGTGTAATGCTTTAACATTTGTGGGGAAGGAAGGGGAGGTCCAGATCTGTGATTTTACTAATAGGAAAAATGTTACAAATAGGGAAAACTCTACAAATGTTAATCCGTTACTATTTTGAGTTATAATTTTAATTAATATTTTGTATAGCTCCTTTTCAAATAATAATACATCTGGTCATTAATTTGCATCAAAGCTTAGGGCTTGAACAAAACAAAAGTTGTTTATATTATTAGTCAGCCTCCCTAAAATCTTTCTCACTACTAAATCAGTTACTTAGCTACCGCTGTATTGAGACCAGGTAGAATGTTCATAGAACAATCATCTACTTGGGGGTCCTTGTTCTTTTTTAGATCTGCACTGATTGGCAAAGCAAAAGTTGATCATGTAAGCAATTAGCCCCAAATCCAGCAATGGCTAGCTTTAAATTTTGATTGGAATGGAAAATCCAGGGTTATGAAAACTTTATACTCTCTCCCCACAATGTCATCTTAACTACTGACAGAGTTCAAAGTACTTAAGCCTTTCCTCAGGTTCTTTTACAATTTTGTATTCCACATTATGATATCTAAGAATGTTACTTAAATTACTCTCACTAGCAAGAGATTGCTAGTTTTCCATTGGATAAAATAAAATACTAGGCAGGTTTATAGGGAATGGGAACTAGGAATGGGCTGCTTTCTTGTCTTAATAGCTTGAATTGAAAGATAGAGAGCCATTGTGCAAAGTACTACAGGTACCAGGTTTTGTGTGATAGGGATTTGTGAAACAATTTCAGTTGAACTTAAACAGATCATTGAACTTGTTGGTTAGCATGAAAAATTTTATCTCTAGTGTGGTTAAGACTTGAAAAATTGAGTTAGTTTGTATTTAGAAAGTTCCTTAAAATAAGACAAACAGGGGTGGAGCCAAGATGGCGGAGTAGAAAGATTCGCGTATGCTACCTCCGAACCCACAGCCCATATATTTCCTGCAAGAAGAACTCCCCACAAATTCTGGATCACTGCAAGGCGCACAGAAACACAGTGGAAAAGATTTCCGTTCCAGAGAGCCCTGGAGAGCCATCCCCAGGATCCATCGTGCCCCAGAAAGCAGAGCCCACCCCTGCCCTGCCCTGGCCGGGCGGCCCCAGAAAAGCTGATCTGAGCAGGCTTCAGAGACAGAACCTCAGGCAGCCACAAAGGTCCCTCCACCCACAGGCGCTACAGGTCAGTGAGAGAGACGTCTGGGCTGGCTGAGAGGGGAGCGGGGTGTCTTCGTGGCTCGGGTCCCCTCGGGAGGCAGCAGCAGAGGCAGCAGCGGCTTGGGACTCCCCGAGTAGGCAGGATCTTCATTACTGAAGGTCTCTGCATAAAGCCCCTGAGGGAACTGAGCCTGGGAGGTGGCCCTGCCCCCACCCCAGCACCAGAACTTAAGCTCACATTGAATAGCAGCCGCACCTGCCAAGGAAAGCCCATTTGAATCTCAGATCCCAAGCACTAGCTGGGCAGATCTAGGTGGGGGTGGACAGGAATCTCAGAAGTCAGGTAACTGGCTGGGAAAATGCCCAGAAAAAGGAAGCAAAATAAGACCATAGAGAGCTACTTTGATGGGGTGCAGATGTTCCCGCCTTTCAATTCTGATGAGGAGGAAATATTCTTACCATCAGGGAAAGACGTGGAGGGTGGGGCCTTTGTATCCCAGACACCCCAGGTGGATGTCCGGTGGGCTCAGGCCTTGGAAGAGCTCAAAAAGGATTTTGAAAAGCAAGTTAGACAGGTGGAGGAAAAACTGGGAAGAGAAATGAGAGAGATGCAAGAAAAGTATGAAAAACGGGTCAATACCTTGGTAAAGGAGACCCAAAAAAATGCTGAAGAAAATAGCACCTTGAAAAATAGGCTCACTCAATTGGCAAAAGAGGTTCAAAAAGCCAATGAGGAGAAGAATGCTTTCAAAAGCAGAATTAGCCAAATGGAAAAAGAGGTTCAAAAGCTCACTGAAGAGAATAGTTCTCTCAAAATTAGAAGGGAACAGATGGAGTCTGAGAAACCAAGAAATCACCAAACAAAACCAAAAGAATGAAAAAATGGAAGAGAATGTGAAATATCTCATGGGAAAAACAACTGACCTGGAAAATAGATCCAGGAGAGACAATTTAAAAATTGTGGGACTACCCGAAAGTCATGATCAAAAAAAAGAGCCTAGACATCATCTTTCATGAAATTATCAAGGAAAACTGCCCTGACATTCTAGAATCACAGGGCAAAATAAGTATTGAAAGAACCCATCGATCACCACCTGAAAGAGATCCAAAAAGAGAAACTCCTAGGAACATTGTGGCCAAATTCCAGAATTCCCAGGTCAAGGAGAAAATATTGCAAGCAGCTAGAAAGAAACAATTCCAGTACTGTGGAAATACAATCAGGATAACTCAAGATCTAGCAGCTTCTACATTAAGGGATCAAAGGGCATGGAATAGGATATTCCAGAAGTCAAAGGAACTAGGACTCAAACCAAGAATCACCTGCCCAGCAAAACTGAGTATAATACTTGAGGGGAAAAAATGGTCTTTCAATGAAACAGAGGACTTTCAAGCATTCTTGATGAAAAGACCAGAGCTGAAAAGAAGAAGCATGAAAAAGTAAACAGCAAAGTGAAGTCATAAGGGACTTACCAAAAGTGAACTGTTTACATTCCTACATGGAAAGACAATATTTGTGACTCTTAAAATTTTTCAGTATCTGGGTAGTTGGTAGGATCACACGCACACACATACACACACACATGTACACGCATGCACGCACACACACATACACATATGCATGCACATACAGAGACAGAGAGCACAGAGTAGATTGAATAGGATGGGACCATATCTTAAAAGAAATTAAAGTAAATGATGAGAAAGAAATGTAGTGGGAGGAGAGAGGGTGAAATGGAATGGGGTAAATTATATCTCATTCAAGAGGCAAGCAGGAGACTTTTTAGTGGAGGGAAAAAGAGGAGAGCTGAGAAAAAAACAAGAAGTTTACCCTCATCACATTTGACTAAAGGAAGGACTAAAATGCACATTCATTTTGGTATGAAAACCTATCTTACAGTACAGGAAAGTAGGGGAGAAGGAGATAAGCAAGGGGGGGATGATGGTGGGGAGGGCAGTGGGAGAAGGGAGCAATTTGAAGTCAACACTCGGGGAGGGACAGGATCAAAAGACAGAAGAGAAACAATGAGGGGCAGGATAGGATGGAGGGAAATACAGTTAGTCTTACACAACACGACTATCAGGGAAGTCATTTGTAAAACTACACAGATATGGCCTATATTGAATTGCCTGCCTTCCCGGAGGGAATGGGTGGGGAGGGAGGGATGGGGAGAAGTTGGAACTCAAAGTTTTAGGAACAACTGTTTAGTATTGTTGTTGCTACTAGGAAATAAGAAATACAGTTAATGGGGAATAGAAAGTCATCTGGCCCTAGAGGACAAAAGAGAAGATGGGGACAAGAGAAGGGAGGGATGACAGAAGAGAGGCCAGATTGGTGATAGGGAAAATTAGAATGCTCCGAGTATTGGGGTGGGGGGAGGGGAGAAAAGGGGAGAAAATTTGGAACCCAAAATTTTGTGAAAATGAATGTAAAAAGTTAAATAAAAAATATATATATATATATTAAAAAAAAGACAAACAATAATAACTTGCCTTCCATCCCCATCCCTGGCAAGAGAGATCTCAGCTCTTCTTCTGATTTACTTAACTTCTATAAATGGAATGAGCAGAGAAGCCTCACTTCACTGCCCCTGGAAGATCTCTGTAGGTAAGCATTTGTATGCCTTGGTTAAAGGCTGTTAAAACTTAAATCAGGTGCTCTTGTTAGTGAAATTTCCCATATTTCTAGTTTCACAACAATAAAAATTCTCCACAGGAATTTTTTTACCCTGCTGCTGCTCACACTTCACCCTTTTTCACTTGATGAGGAGCCTCATTTGCAGTTCCTTTCCAAATTATTTTTTACGTGCATGCTCTGGAGCCTTACCCTTTTTGTTCACTTCTTCTTTGTGGGGGGATTAATTTTTAACAGAATGTGAAAGAACACAAGCGTAGGAAGCAGCTCTCCAAGCAGTCCTGCTGTCTCAATAGCACACAGAGATGCAATAGGCGACTGGCCTCCTAGTTACAAAGCCAGGCAGTGAAGAGGGCCCCCTTTGAGCAATGAGGGTGCCTCAGAAAAGGGAACTTGAAGCCTTTTAAAACATCAGGCAGCAATGCAGCTTTTTGTTTTCTTGTCATGCTTGATAGGAAATTATAAAGGACATTATAATAACTCCCTTATTTACATTTGTGCAGAATTATTGCATTTTGGAGTGGGTAATAAGGAACAAATCACATTGAGCTCTTTCATTTCCTTTTTACCTTGTAGTTTGTTGTTTCATACCTGACACAATGGTAAATAATTCTAGTTTTCTCATTTTCTCATTACAGCAGGAACTTAAGCAGGTACTTGAATACTTCAAGAAAAGGCACTTTAGAAATCCCCCCAGTATTGTCACGCTTTAGGCTCTGTCCCACATCTTTTCATGACTGTGTCACCTTGGTCAGATCTGCAGTTCAATGGATGTAGCTTCCATTTCAGTAGAAAACTGAATGTGTTTGAAAAACATTGAAAAGGAGGGGAGAAAAGTTATAAGCAACTAAGTCTTTTTTGCATATTTTGACAGTGTACCATGAAAAGTGGAAAGATTTTAACCCTTAAAGAAATAACTGGATTTTTTTCTCCAGTTAAGAAACCACTTGAGCTCCCGTGATGAGAGGATATGCAATTAAGTATTTTTTTTAAGTATGCAACAGTTTTAGTAACTACATGCATGTTTACTCTCCTTTTAGCTAAGTTGGAGGCCCTGAAAGCATCCGAGTGAAGTCATTCACTCTTTCCCTTCTTCACTTCCCTTAGGAGGCCAAAGGTACTTTCTTGATATGTCAGTATGAAACCTCTCTGTCATACAGACACCATCCTCGTGTCACCGAAGGTGTATTATGTGCATTTTAAGGGATTTTCTTTTAAATTCCTCCTTATTAAATTCCTCTTCTATTGTATGAAAAACTAAACAGTTCACTTCCATGCACTAGCTCCTAGTTTCTGCTCTGTTAGCATTTGTTCAGTCATCTCAAAACACTCCACGTTGCCATTTGAGGTTTTCTTGGCATAGATACTTGTGGTAGTTTGCCATTTCTTTCTCTATTCTCATTTTACAGATGAAGAACTGAGGCAAGTGGGGTGGAGTGACTTGTAGTTAGGTCACAGTTAGCCAGTGTCTGAGGCCATGATTTGGACTCAGAAAGAGAACTGACTCTGGTCTCGGTGCTCCATTCACTATGCCACCTCATTGCCCCTCTAGTTGCAATTGCTAATGCCACAAAAGTCACTTGTGCTTAAAAATCACTCAGTAATATTGAACACACCCAGTAATAGTCAGTGCCCACTATGTGTAGACCTACTCTGCAGAGTTATTTCACATTTCCAACTGCCTTTCAGACATCTTGAAGTGGATATCCAGTAGACATCCTAAATTCAATATATCCAAAACAAAACTCATGATATATTCCCCCTAAATAAATACCCTTCTCTCTTGTCCTTGTTATTGTGGAGTTCAACAGTACCTTCCTATCAGCACCTTCCTATTCCCTGAGGGGTAGACACACACACACACATACACAGAGACACACACACACAGACACACGCACACACCCCCTACATCTACACCTCAGTGTTTTCGTTCAGGAGCCAAACTGAACAACCTCTTGGCTGTTCCAACAACACACCCATCTCTTGGCCATGGACATTTTCTTTTCCTTTTTTATTTCTTTTTAGTGTTCTACCATCACTACCATAAAACTTTTATTTTTTTTCCACCCCTACCTACTTCCCACCACCCCCCTCCCTCCCCGAGACGGCATACAATTCTACATAGGATCTACACATACGTTTCTGTTGAATACATTTTCACTATAATCATGCTATGCAGAAGAACTAAAATAAATGGGAGAAATCATATAATAAACCAAAACATTAAACACACACAAAAAAATGATCTGTTACATTCTATGATTGAATTCCATAGTTCTATCTCTGGATGTGGAAGGCATTTTGCCGTCGAAGATTTTTGGGAACTTTTTTTTTTAAACTCCTTGCATTGATCTGAAGATCCAAGTCTACCAGAAAAAACTCTTGCACGCTGTGGTCATTGCTGTGCACTAAGCTCTCCTGGTTCTGCTCCTTTCGTTCAGCATCAGATCATATAAGTCTTTAGCCCTGGACATTTTCACTGGTTGTTCCCCATTCCTGGAAAGCTCTCCCTTCCTCAGCTTTGAATACTGATCTCCCTGGCTCCCTTTAAGTCCCAACTAAAATCTCACTTTCTGCTTGAAGCCTTCCCAATCCCTCTTAATTATCCTATACCTTCCCTGTGTTAATTATTTCCTATTTCTCATATATGCGTATATACATATAAATGTAAACGTATTTTGTATATATTTGCTTATATACTGCCTGCCCCATTGGATTTTTGAACTACTTGAGGTCATGAACTGTCTTTTTGTATTCTCAACACTTAGCATAGTGCCTGGCACATGTTCTGTCATTCAGTCATGTCCAACTCTTCATGACCCCCAGGGGGTTTTCTTGGCAAAAATACTGCAGTGCTTTGACATTTCCTTCTCCAGTAGATTAAGGCAAGCAGAGATTAAGTAACTTGCCCTCAGTCATGCAACTAGTGAGTGTCTGAGGCCAGATTTTAACTCAGATTTTCCTGGTTTCTAGGCTAGGTGCTCTGTCCACTGGGTCACCCAGCTTCATGCCACATATTGAGTGTTTTTATAAAGTATTAAATGGTCCTACAAGCCGTACACATAGGGAAAAACCTCACTGATTTGTATTCAGACTTTGTATGGTAAATAGGAAGTATGTATGAATGAAGAAGGAACTGAGTGACTCATCAATTGAAATTGGTGTGGAAAGTCTTTATTTCAGTGATGTTCCTCAAATAAGATAAATAAGGGTATGAGGGACAATGCTGGACAGAGCGGGGATGTCCCAGATAGGGTTAAAGGTCACCAAGAGACAGCAATTAAATGTGCTTAGAGAGTAGTAACACCTCTGTTTATAGTAGAAAAAATTGTATAGTGGGATGTAGAAAGCCTAAAGCATCCATAATCAAGAGTTTTCCATGGATGAAAGCAGTAAAGGGGAGTGATATGTAAATCTTTTATCTCTACTTCGTTTCCTACTTTAATGCTTTTTCTTTTCATGATGCTTTCAGATCCCATTCTCCTCCAAAATGTATGAAAATGATTGCCCAATAAATTATCAGTACACAAAATATAATCTACATTAAGATTGTGTTCTTCACATGCATAATACTCTATTGCCTTAAGATTTGACAAAACTTCAGAAATAGTATTAACTATGAAATTTTTACCCGTTAAAACATTGATACTTTTAGTCAGAAAATTACTGACAAAAATCACCTGCTATCAAAATGAAGTTAAAGAGATAACTTGTGATTTAATCTGGCGTAGGTATCGCAAGTCAAAATTCATCAATAATTAACATATTTAAACTAAGAGTTATTTGTTACTCTCCTGTGTTTAAGTGAAACTCAAAACTTGGTCTGTTTATTTTCATTCCATAGGAATCTAGAAATTCTCTCCTGGGCAGAGTCTTAAATCAGCTGTAGGATGTGTAGAAAAATACCTGAAGTGTTAAAACAATTTCACAAGATACCATTGGTGAACTGGAATGTGGGAATATCAGCCAAAGGGTTCTAAAAGTTATTGATGTAAATTAGGAGCCTCACCCATCTGGCATCAAAGGGAATATGCTGGTAATAGCAGGCCTTTTGTCATGGGCTACCAACCTCTTGTGTATATATAGTATGTAATTTCTCATTGAAAGTGTGGTTTCTCTATCCTCTCATCTTGTTCTCTTAACACATAATATAGAATATGTTATAAACATTTTAAAAGACTTGCTGCTATTTCCTACATAAAAGAACATGATCTAGAGAATTAGGCATCAGTTTCTTGTGAAGTAGCATGATTCTGCCTTTCTTTAAAATAAATTTTCCAAGTCTTTTTTGGTCAAGAGGTAGAACTTAGGAATTCAATAGGAATTCAAAGCTTTGAAAGGAGTTTAAGTTCCTGAAAAGACATTTTAAATGATTAATAAGAATTTTTCCTTATCACATCACCTTTTCTTCTGGAACAAAGTAGTCATGAATCACATAGCAAAACAAACTTGATTACATATTTTACCTCATTTTGCAGAAATGAGTTATTTAAATTATTTGCTTAGAGGAATCATTAAGCTGCAGAGTTCACAGAAAAAAAATTAGGATTATTTTACTTTAAAGAAACTTAGTGTTCATCATATTAGGGAACTCATTTCAGAAATGGCTCTGATTTGTCCCATAGTACACCATTCTCTAGTACTGCTTATACATATATATAGCAGGGTCTTTAAAATAATAATAAAAAATTTTATTGGTATCTTTTGTTTTTATGTCATATATTATCCAATATATCTTTTCACCATTACCCTGTTAAATGAGCAAAAAAACCCCAAACTTCGGAACTAACAACATATCAAAAATATCTGATTATCTGCAGTGTTCTATATTCATCATCTCCCACCACTTCAAAGAAGGAAGAGATGCTAGTACCTTTCATCTCCTAGTATAGTGCCTGTCACATAGTGGGGACTTAATAAATGCCCACTGATTTATTTGATTTGATGCCTTAAAACAGCTGTGGGAATCAGCAAGGGTTAAACTTCAAGGCACTCAGAACAATCATTGTGGGCCTAGTAACATAATAGGTACTAAAAGATATGTAATAGGTCCAGTCTCCTTGCTGTGACCTCTTTGGTGAGGTTTTTATGGGAACCTGTGTTAATAGGAGAATTCATAGCGTAATTGCTCTGGGTAAATAGCCCTTGAGCCATCAAGACAATTAAATTATAGTTAAGATAGCAAGAGTGTGTGTGTAATGTATTTTAGAAATATTGCTATCCAAAATGGTTAAAATAAAAAACATTTTAGTGTTTAAAGGACCAAGCCTTCTGCTTTCCAGAGACCTCTGTTATTCACTTCTTTTTCCTAAAGATCCTGGATTAACCTAAATTTTCCTATTAGTGGAATTCCACCATGATATTTTACTATGTTAAAAAAAATAATTAGATGAACATAGGAGAACTTTTATATATAAATATATATATGTGTGTGTATATATATATATATATATATATATATATATATATATATGAGCTATTTTTAAAGCAGTGAACTATCTGATTAGTTTCGTTAAAAGACAGTCTCCAGTACTTAACACTTTGCGTACCCCTGATGTTGGTAATCCAGTGAAATAAGAATGTTTGATTTTATAAATGGAAGACAAATCCAGCAGCTGTATTTTTACTGGTCTTAAAGCACTATCCATGGAAACTACAAAACATGGATGAAGAACCTTTGTTAGAACCATATCTTATCTCCCCCATTTAAATTTAAGCTTCTTGAGAGTAGGGACCATCTTATTTTTCTATTTGCATCCCCAGGACTCCAGAAGAATAGGATAAAGATTGTTGAAGTGGTGGAGAATCTGTGTAATAAATCTGCATGCCAATTCTGTTAA
Source organism: Bettongia penicillata ogilbyi (assembly GCA_023548195.1). Classification (NCBI taxonomy): domain Eukaryota; kingdom Metazoa; phylum Chordata; class Mammalia; order Diprotodontia; family Potoroidae; genus Bettongia; species Bettongia penicillata. The sequence continues at coordinate 2,808,940 of JAJHZJ010000055.1, read as the reverse complement.
ATGTAGTGCTCTGACCTGGGAGATTGGTGGACTTTGAGGACTGACCACATAATCTTCTTTGCCCTTTTTTTCATAGCATCCCTGTCTGTTTTTTACACTGCTCTGAAAGATTTACCATCTGAAACCAGTTAGCGATTAGGTACTAATTTACTCCCATAGATAGTTTCTCCTTTTTGTCTCCACCAGCTTCACATTTGGTGATTCTAAGTGGCTTACCCTGATCATGAGGTCATAGTCTGTATTTAGCCTGTCTGTATAAATATCCTTCAGCTTCAGGTGAAGTTCTTTCACCAGCATTTGGCTTGAACCACTCCTTTGCACTTATAGGTTTTCATATCCAGTGCAAACGCAGAGTCCTGCAAATAGGCCAGTTACCTTTGTACTTCTCATTCTTCACAAACTTCATTCCTGACAGTTCAGGCCTCCAATGTTTACCTTTGGTCGTGAAGAATACTGAATGCCGTTCTTAACGGCAATTGGTAACATCATTTACATTGAAAAGATGAGACCAAAAAAAAGTTGCTTTAAAGAAACATGTTCTATAAGGGATATTATAACCGTCAGCTTATTCCAGGAATCTGTGAAAGGTACAGCCTTCAGTTTTACCGTGTGGGTACATTCACCTAGGTACCATATCCTGGCATGCTGATGTCACCTAATGTTACCTGAGAAGCATTGAGATTCACAGCCTATCACCTATCAAGGAACATGAGATACAGTTAGATTAAGGAAACCCAAAGCCTTTTCTTGGTATTTAGATGTGTAAATGAGTCTCAAATGTACTCTATCCATTCAGTGTGTAAGTTTGGATCTTTGATGTTCTTCCTAAAGAGAGGTATACCTGGATTCATGTTTTTATTATTTTGTTTCCAAATTTTCAGGACACATTTCTCAAATTTGATATCTTTAGGCAGATCTTAAAGACACTTTAAAAGTCATCAAAAACCTATTATAATTTTGGCAAACTTCATAGCCCTGAGCTTAACATCAAAAACTTTGGTACCTTCTAAGTGACACTATTCTTTTGAACTAGTTATACACCTATACACCTCATAATTTTTATGTTGTCAGCTGTCAACACCAACATTTGGCTATGCTTTGCTAAATTATTAATTCAGTGAGAGCTGAGACCATGTCTTAATTATCTTTGTATTTCCTCTGTGACCTAGCACTGTGATTTATTGCTATATAGTATGAATTTAACAAATGATGAACAGTGAGACTGTTACCCAGAATCATGCAAATGGCCTGTAAGTAGCTAATGGTCATAACAAATTAAAATGTAGCTTAAATAGAAAAATCTCTCAACAAATCTTTATTAAGCACTCACTAACATTCAGTGTCTATCATTCTTAAATTTTTGTCATTTGGCAGGAAAGTACCTTTCCTTCCATGAAAGGGAAGGGATCATGGGCTCAGATTTAGAACCCTAAGGAACTTTAGAGGCTGTCTTGTTCAACTTCTTCCTTTTCATGAGGAGGAGGAACTGAGACCCCTCTGGGTCATACAGCTAGCCAGACAGCAATCTGGTAGAACCTTCAGTTTAGAAATTTCTAGTTATGGTAATCCACATGGGCTGTTTCAGAAAGAGTTTACACTTGGCTGAAAGTCTATCACCTCAAACACTAGTTTAGAAACACAATTGTACTTACTGAAAGTACTATTGAAATAGTCATACTTAGCAAGTATTGCTTTTCCTTCCTTGGGATCCTACTTGGCTATTCTCAGAGCCAGGAGAGGGTCAAACATACAAGTGCCTTTACAACTTGTGGTCCCTAGACGGCAGTATTAGCTGAGAAATGAAATCCGAAGCAACTTGTGCGTCATGCAGGGGGTGAATTTGGTTTCAGTCTGCAGTGATAGGACTTGCAGATATTTTCACACGTGTCTTGAAATTTCCCTTTGTTGTTCAGTGACCACAATGCACGCTTATGTGGTCCATGTAAAGTATTTAAAAGTTATCTAAAACTTGCCCTAGAAAGAAAGGAAAGTTAAGTCCTTATAATTGGAGTTGATTGCATTTTTATATTGGAATTTTTTCTTAAGAATCTTTAGTAATTATAATAATAAATATAGTATTTATTATGTTATTGTTATATTTGTATAGTATCTATTATAATAAATAGGATAATAAAATTATTATTTTGCTTTATGAGCAAAATGAATATCCAGAAATCACAGGGGCTTTGGGAGCAGGGATGGGAGAGGGAAAATGGAGACATAAACCGAAGTACTGTGGGAACCCTGTGTTACTTCTCTCACCTGATTCTTTGGAAATAGTAGTTCTTGCACATTTCTTTCTGGTCACAAGTATCTCTTTTATAGTTAGTTCATTTCCTATCATTTTTTCCATGATTGGGTCTGAGTAGAAATGTGGCATTTAGAAATAGTAATGGAGAAATCTTTCTTTTTTTAAAAGTAGGGGAGGAGTGAGGACTGAGGGGAAAAAGAAATCAGTGAAGTTTTTTGTTTTTTTTTAACATGGCCTCATATAGATCTAAGTTACTTTATTGAAGAATCTTAAAATTTGTTGTTTACAATTTAGTTTTTTCACAGAATTTGTATACTTGTATAGGTAGAGATGAGAAATCTTTCCTTCTTTCTCTCTCCTTGTCCTCCCACCCCATTTTGTTTAGTTAAAACTGGAACATGAAGCAACTGCTTTTTTCCTGGACCTTCATGTCTTTATCCCTTCTCTCAAGTACCACATCCAATTCTGCATTTGTTTCTCATTATCTCAGAAAATCTCCTGCCCCCCTTAGCTTCCAGCCTATTTTTAAATTATTACCTAGTACATCCCCTTCAGTAAGTTCCCTACCTTACTTGACGTCTTCCCCATGGAGTCCTATCAAATCTTGCTATAAGCATCCCCTTGACCTCTTGTCCCCGAGTCTCTCTTCAGAAAAATCACCAGTACTATCTATTTATCTGTTTATTTTCCTTTGGTAGTAACTTCAAATATTAAAGCTGGAAATGTCCTTAGAGTCTGTCAGATCTAATTCCTTCATTTTACAAATGAGGAAACTGAGACTTTAAGATGTAAAGTGTTTTAGTTTTACATAGTTAGTGACAGTCATCTCCAAAACGCAGGCCTCCCATGAGTGAAAATTTTTCATTTTCTCTTGTGCTTACTCTGTTCATAGATTGGTGATTTAAGTTTCGCCTACATTCACCTCCACACCAATATCAGTATTGTCTCTGTGACCTAGAACAATTTTAGTTGTTATTGTGATGAAAACCTTTTAATATTTCATTATCTTGAAAGCCTCAAACATAATTAGCAGGTATTGCTCTCTTTATTTCTAGTACCTAAAGGGATAGATGTATAAATTTACACTCTTAAGACTGTATTTGTGTGTGTACAGTGAAGATGTACTTTCTCTTTTCATTCTGCAGGAAATTCAGTCATATCCCCAGATTCCCCTTTGGTTAGAGGGTTCTTTATCTTCATGTAGAATAAAGAGACTTGGACTTAGAGCTAGAACTTCATTTACCATCCCTGCCGCTCAGTGAGCTGTGTCCATTTCTTACTCTGTAAAATGAGAATTATACTGCACATACTGCCTGCTGCTGTTGTGAAGAAAGGGCTTTGAGTCCTGTTAAATGTGATGGGAGTGTGAGCTCTCCATAGTGAACTCCTTGTGCTCTCTTTTCCATGCCTCAGAACCTCCATCTTCTCCTCCTTTGATCCAGTTTCTGGAGGAAGAGGTGGCCTTTTTCCTTGCCAAGTCTGGCCGCACTATTTGTGACCCTCACGGCTTTTTCTCTCTTCCAGGAGTTTGTATCTTTGATTATTCTTTTTTTTTTTAAAATTTTTTTTAATTAATTTATTTATTTAACTTTTTACATTTCATTTTCACAAAATTTTGGGTTCCAAATTTTCTCCCCTTTTATCCCCTCCCCCCACCCCAATATCCCAAGCAATCTAATTTTCCCTATCTCCAATCTGCCCTCTCTTCTGTCATCCCTCCCTTCTCTTGTCTCCATTTTCTCTTTTCTCCTGTAGGGCCAGATGACTTTCTATTCCTCATTAACTGTATGTCTTCTTTCCTAGTAGCAACAACAATACTAAACAGTTGTTCCTAAAACTTTGAGTTCCAAATTCTCCCCATCTCTCCCTCCCCACCCATTCCCTTTGGGAAGGCAGGCAATTCAATATAGGCCATATCTGTGTAATTTTGCAAATGACTTCCCTGATGGTCGTGTTGTGTAAGACTTACTGAATTACCCTCCATCCTACCCTGCCCCTCATTGTTTCTCTTCTGTCTTTTGATCCTGTCCCTCTCCGAGTGTTGACTTCAAATTGCTCCCTCCTCCCTTTGCCCTCCCTTCCATCATCCCCCCACTTGCTTATCTCCTTCTCCCCCACTTTCCTATACTGTAAGATAGGTTTTCAAATGAGTGTGCATTTTATTCCTTCCTTTAGTCAAATGTGATGAGGGTAAACTTCTTGTTTTTTTTTTTTTCTCAGCTCTCCTCTTTTTCCCTCCACTAAAAAGTCTCCTACTTGCCTCTTAAATGATATATAATTACCCCATTTCATTTCACCCTCTTTCCTCCCACTACATTTTTCTCTCACCATTTACCTTAATTTCTTTTAAGATATGGTCCCATCCTATTGAATTCACTCTGTGCTCTCTTTCTCTGTATGTGTGTGCATGTGTGTATGTGTGTGTGTATGCATGCGTGTACATGTGTGTGTGTGGTCCCACCAACTAACCAGATACTGAAAAGTTTTAAGAGTTACAAATATTGTCTTTCCATGTAGGAATGTAAACAGTTCACTTCTGGTAAGTCCCTTAAGACTTCTCTTTGCTGTTCACTTTTTCATGCTTCTTCTCATTCTTGTGTTTGAAAGTCAAGTTTTCTTTTCAGCTCTGGTCTTTTCATCAAGAATGATTGAAAGTCCTCTGTTTCATTGAAAGGCCATATTTTCCCCTGAAGTATTATACTCAGTTTAGCTGGGTAGGTGATTCTTGGTTTGAGTCCTAGTTCCTTTGACTTCTGGAATATCCTATTCCACGCCCTTCGATCCCTTAATGTAGAAGCTGCTAGATCTTGAGTTATCCTGATTGTATTTCCACAGTACTGGAATTGTTTCTTTCTAGCTGCTTGCAAGATTTTCTCCTTGAGCTGGGAGTTCTGGAATTTGGCCACAATGTTCCTAGGAGTTTCTCTTTTTGGATCTCTTTCAGGTGATCGATGGATTCTTTCAATGCTTATTTTGCCCTCTGGTTCTAGAATGTCAGGGCAGTTTTCCTCGATAATTTCATGGAAGATGATGTCTAGGCTCTTTTTTTGATCATGACTTTCAGGTAGTCCCATAATTTTTAAATTGTCTCTCCTGGATCTATTTTCCAGGTCAGTTTTTCCCGTAAGATATTTCACATTCTCTTCGATTTTTTCATTCTTTTGGTTTTGTTTGGTGATTTCTTGGCTTCTCGTAAAGTCATTAGACTCCATCTGTTCCCTTCTAATTTTGAGAGAACTATTCTCTTCAGTGAGCTTTTGAACCTCTTTTTCCATTTGGCTAATTCTGCTTTTGAAAGCATTCTTCTCCTCATTGGGTTTTTGAACTTCTTTTGCCAATTGAGTGAGCCTATTCTTCAAGGTGTTATTTTCTTCAACATTTTTTTGGGTCTCCTTTACCAAGGTATTGACCCGTTTTTCATACTTTTCTTGCATCTCTCTCATTTCTCTTCCCAGTTTTTCCTCCACCTGTCTAACTTGCTTTTCAAAATCCTTTTTGAGCTCTTCCAAGGCCTGAGCCCACCCGACATCCCCCTGGGATGTCTGGGGTACTGAGGCCCTGCCCTCCACGTCTTTCCCTGATGGCAAGAATTTGTCCTCCTCCTCATCAGATCCGAAAGTCGGGATCATTTGCATCTGTTCGAAAAAACTCTCTAAAGTCTTATTTTTCTTCCCTTTTCTAGGCATTTTCCCAGCCAGTTACTTGACTTCTGAGATTCCTGTCCACCCCTGCCTAGATCCGCCCAGCTAGTGCTTGGGCTCTGAGATTCAAATGGGCTTTCCGCGCCACCCAGCTGCTAATCAATGTGAGCTTTAGTTCTGGTGCTGGGGTAGGGGCAGGGCTGCCTCCCAGGCTCAGTTCCCTCAGGGGCTTTATGCAGAGGCCTTCAGTAATGGAGCGGGATGGGGCAGGGCCGTCTCCCAGGCTCAGCTCCCTCAGGTTGTTTATGCAGAGACTTTCAGTAATGAAGATCCTGCCTGCTGCTGGGGGAGTCCCGGGCCGCCGCCGCAGCTGCTGCCTCTGCCTCTTCCACCGCCTCCGCCTCTGCCACCGCTGCTTCCTCCCAAGGGGGCCCGAGTCATGGAGACACTCCGCTCCCCTTCTCCAGTCCAGCCATCTCTCTCACTGACCTGTAGCTTCTGTGGGCGGAGGGACCTTCCCGGCCGCCGGAGTTTCCGTCCCTGAAGCCTGCTCGGGTCAGCTTCTCTGGGGCCGCGGCCGGGGCAGCGCTGGGGTGGGGTCCGCTTTCTGGGGCGGGACAGACCCTGGGGACGGCTCTCCAGGGCTCTCTGGAATGGAAATGTCTTCCACTCTGTTTCTGCACACCTTTCAGTGATCCAGAACTTATGGGGATTTCTTTTTACATTAATTCTATGGGCTGTGTCTTCAGAGCTCGTAAACGTGCATCTTTCTACTCCGCCATCTTGACTCCGCCCCCATCTTTGATTATTCTTGCACACTTTCATCTTCAGTCTCTTTACTTAGGTACCTACCCATGTTGTTTGTAGAAAAAAAAAATCTTCAATTGACTTTGTCATCTCTTTAAGCTACTTTTTTTTAATGTAAAAATAATTTTTAACATTCATCTTTAAATCTTTTAAGTGCCAAATTATCTTCCAACTTTCTTACTATTCCCCCTTCCTGAGATGATAAGCAATCTGATATTATGCATATGCATTCATACAAGGCATATTTCCATACTAATCATGTTATAAAAGAAAACAAAGACAAATAAAAATAAGCTTTTTATTTAAAAAAGGTTCATTCAGACTTTCAGTTCTTGCTCTAGAGGTAGATAATATATTTTTCATAATAAGTTCTTCAGAAATGTTTTGGAGCATTGGATTATTGAGATGAGCTAAGTCATTGCTGTTACTTTGTACAGTGTTCTCCTGGTTCTGTTTACTTCCTTTGTATCAATTCATGTAAGCTTTTTCAGGTTTTTCTGAAAGCATCCTACTTGTCATTTCATAAAGTGTAATAGTACTGTAGTCCATTACCATCATATGCCACATTGTTCAGCTGTTCTCCAGTTGATGGGCATCCTCTCAATTTCCAATTCTTTGCCAATACTGAAAAAGCTGGTATAAATATTTGTGTACGTGTGTGTCCTTTTCCCTTTTTTAAAAAAATCTCAGTAGTATTGCGGGGTTAAAGGGTATGTACAGTTTTGTAGCCCTTTGATCATAGTTCCGTATTTTGCTCTTCAGATTGGTTGAAGCAGTTTGCAATTGCACCAGTAGTGCATTAGTGTCTCAAGTTTTCCAAATCCCTTCCAACATTTGTCATTTACTTTTTGTAGAGCAGGGGCCCTTAATTAACATTTTAATTTTCCTAGATCCCTTGGACAGTCTGGACCCTCTATGTATCCCTTCTCAGACAGCACGCGCACACACACACCAGCACCACCACCATCACCACCCCATCTGTCTGCTGAATATCTCTATCTGGATTTCATATTGGTGTCTCAAATTCAACATGCCCCAAATGGACCTTCTCATCTTTCCCCTTAAATCCATTCCTCCTCTAATCTTCCCTGTTTCTGTCAAGGATACTACTCAGTGCCTGAGGTACATTGTCCCAGTGTCATTCTTGTCTCTTCACTCCTACTACCCCTCCCATTCAGTTACATGCCAAATATCATCATTTCTGCCTCCGTAACATCTCTTCTGTCTCCTTTCTTTTTCTTCACACAGTATTATTCAGAGACTTATCACTTCTAGCCTGAGCTATGCAATAACCTCCTCATTAGTTTCTCTGCATCTAATTGCTTCCCCTTCTCCAAATCATTCTTTAAAAATATATATATTTTTTAAAAACTGTAAACAGATGTGAATATTACTATATACTAAGAACAGAAAAAAGAATATTGCATATGAAACAGTTAGAAATAAGTTTGTTTATTACTCCAGTCCATCTCATACACCTGCCTTCAGTCTTCCCAATTCACAGGTCCAACTAAGCCATTCCCTAATCCATACTTTGACTGATTCCCTTTGTCTCTAAGATAAAATACAAACTCTTTAGGCTGGTATTTAAAGCCCTTCACGTTCTCACTCTGTCCCATCTTTCTATCTTTACTTCTCATGATTCCCTTGCACATACTTTATATTCTAGAAAACTAGAATTTTTCCTTCCAACTCAAAATTGCATCTTACTTTCATGCAATGTCATGTATCTCTCATGACTAAGATGTGCTACGTCTTCATCTTTGCCCCAATCCCCCCATCTTTGTCTTCCTTCAAGGCATAGCTCAGATACCATCTCCCTCAAGTCCTTGGATAGCCGTGCCACACTCCCCACCCTGCATTATTATTAGTGCCTTTTTCCTTTATAAATTAACTTTCATTTGTGTATGCGTGCTATATAGCTCCAGTAAATTGCAAGAACCTTAAAAGGAGAGACTTTTATTTTTGTCTTTGAGTTCATAACAGATAACATAGTGCCTCCTACATAGGATTCGCTTAAATGTTGGTTGAATGAATTTTATAAAGTGATTAATTACTTAGTTAATTATTCCCTAACCTTTCCCTGTCATAATGATTTATTCTAAGCTATCTCAGTAGCAAGTTCTTTAACACGTTAAAACTTACTGTGGTGCAGCCTTGCAGGTCTGTCAGTGGTTTCCTTAAATAGTTTGGCCTGGGTCTGGTCTCCTTACCTTCACATACTTGAATTTTCCATTTTAAGTCTAACTTGTAATCCTGGCATGCAGTTAAGGAAGAAATGCTATGTAAAAAAATGGGACATACAATTAGAAACTGAAAGACCATACATATATGTATGTATCATCATTCTGGAATTCACAAGTGTATACATTTGGGCTCGGTATAAAACTGTTCCACCCAGCGAGTAACTGAAACAGTCTCTTAAAGGAGTTTCTTTTTTATTAATGTGTGCATACAAATTAATTTAAAAGACCAGTACTAATTGCAGTTCACCTGAAATTGAAACTTATTATGGACCTGTCAGAGTTATTCTCTGGGTAAAGGAAATATGATACCATAGTTTTGACAAAAGGTGAGTGTCCTGCTGTTTTCTGTAGTCACAGCACTGCTACATTTCTGCCAGTATAAACAATCAAGATAACTCATCTATTCTAAGCAGTGCTGTGAGTATGTAATCATTCTAATCTATATGCAGACATAGGGTATATCTTTAGAAATTATTTGCTTGATTATGACTTCAGGTTAACATTGTCTTTATTTTCCTAAATTAGCATTTCCATATTTTGAGTGTTTTAGGTTGGATGACTTTTTATTGGCATTCTTCTTTAACTTCATTATATGTGATATCCATGAAACACTTAAAAATTTAGAAATAAGGCATTTTTGGCTAAGTTCCCTACAAGGAAATAATGTACAGAGAGATGACTGCTCTAGATAAAGGAAAAAATCTAATCCAACCTAGGTGGAAAATAATTGACATCATATAGTTAGAGCTGGAAATGGACCTTACTGTCATCTTGTCCTGTCTCCTACTTTCATCTGAGGGATTCAGGCCCAGAAAAAGCCATCCTGTATTACTATATATCATCCTATTGCCCATTATTGTGGGTGAGACATGACTCAGATCGGTGCATTGTTTCAGGAAATGAGACAGTAATAGGGTTCTTAACCTGGAGTTCCTGAACTTTTTAAATACTTTGTATTTCAATATAATGGTTTTCCTTTTTAATTCTGTACCTTTTATTTTATGCATTTGAAAACATTCATCTGAGAAGGAATTGATAAGCTTTTCACCAGACTGCCAAAAGTATCCATGACACAGAAAAGGTTAAAAACCCCCGATAAAACAATTAACAAAAAGGAAATTTAGTGTACATAGTGTGTGATGGATGTAATATAGATTCGTTTGGATTCGGCGTCCCTGCTTCTGCTTTGGCCGTTCTGGTGTTCTTGTGTCACATCTAATGGAGAAACTCCAGGTCTGTCTTACACCAAAAAGCTACGTCCAGGATTCAAGCCTTCATATCTTGGTCTTTTTAAATCTCAAGGTCAGCCTAAGTGGATTATATGTTCTTCCTATGACACCTATTATAACAATAATAATCGTTTGGTAAAGTACTTTACCTGTATTATCTCATTTGATCCTTACAAAACAATCCTGTGCAGCAAATACTGTGATCCCAGTTTTATAAATGAGGAAACTAAGACTATGTGCGGGTTAAGTGACTTGCCCAGGAGTATGTAGCTAACAAGTGCTCAGGTAGGATTCAAAGTCAGGTCTACCTGATTCCCAAGACCAGAGGTCTGTCCACTGTACCCCAAAGTTAACTTCTGTTGGACAACGGTACTATTTTTAGCAAATACCACGATTTATGCTATGATCATGAATTTAGTAAGCCTTTCTGATATTCTCCATTGGAGAGACCCTGTTTAACTTACTGCTAGAGAATGGGGATAGTGTGGGTAAGAGGGTATCATAGAATCTGCCAACTTAAAGCAGAGATTTAAGTTGAACTCCAGAAAATTTCTGATTCGTTTAGACCTTTATTGATTCTTAAGTACCCAGTAATCATTTATTTTGGAAAGTCTAGGAGTTTATTCTATCATTGTTTTTGGAATGCCAGAAATGTAAAGTAGCTACATATTTCAAAAGATGTATTTGCCACAAGTGGATAGATTCAGAGGAGCCACCAGTTTGTTCCTCATATCTTTGTCACTGCCCCCTTCTGGAGGATGAAAATCCAAGAACTCTGTGGGAATCCTGAGAAGACAGATTGAAAGTTTCATATATTTGCAGCTTCTGAGACAAGGATGGAAGTGATGTCATTAAATTCAGTAGACGCAGAGAGCCAGCTGACTTCAGAGTGAGATTGATTAAATGGCGATTAATGCTTTTGAAATGAAATGTTTTTAATTCGAGTAAAATTAAAGGAATTGAACATAGTGCTTCAGAATTTCTCATTGGATATTAGCTTTTTTTTTTTTAAGGAAAAAATTTTTAAAGAAATTTTAGAGGAACTACCAATCTGAAACTAAATGAAATTTTAGAGGAACTTCCAATCTGAAACTAAATTTACGTTCTGCTTTTTTCATCATTCATTCGTTAGGCAGTAAGAAATGGAAGAGGGGGATTTATTAAGAGATTTGAAATACATGTAATTTTTTAAATACAAAATGAAGAGCTTAAATGTAGTCAATCTTCTAATGCTTTTTGGGGACAAAATAATATCATTGAAACTGCAAATCAGAGAATGGGCATGGGGTTTCATTGACCTGTAGATCATAGATTGATTTAGAGATAGAAGGGACCTTTGGAGGTCATTTAGGCCAAACACTCCACCCCACCCTTCATTTACTGACAAGGAAACTAAAGTCCAGACAGGTAACAGGGCTTAACCAACATTATATTGGTAGTAGGTGGCAGAGCCACAATTGAAACCAAAGTCCTTTCACTCTAAATCCAGTGCTCTCTATGGTCTCTCCTAATTCTTATATTCTTATTATTTTAAGATCCTTTCAACTCTTGATATTCTCAGTTCTAAGACCCCTTTAAGTTCGAGCATATGATGTTCTAAAGTTTTGCCTTTCTTTTTAATGATCAAAGATAATTTCCTTATTTTAGTGGGGTTTTTTTTTTAGTGGTTTTGAGAGTCAAAGGTGCTATTTCATGGTGTATTTTGAACGATGGTGAGACCAGTTAATTCCTCTCTATTTGAAGCGGGGAATAATGTGCAGGTTTAACACTATAGTTTATGAGAACACAAAAACCCAGAGAAAAGAAAATGTGGTCATCTGATTGGGTTGTGTTAGCCAGGAAACAGGATGTTTTTTATGTTTCTCTTTTGGCATATTTGCTGATAATGAGGGGTTTTTTTTAATAGTATTTTATTTTTTTCAATTAAATGTAGAGAAAATTTTTTCAACATTCATTTTTTTAATTTGGGGTTTCCAAATTTTTGTCCTCTTCCTAAAACGGTAAGAATTTTAAATAGGTTATATATGTGCAGTCATGTAAAACATATTTCCATATTAGCCATGTTGTGAAAGAAGAAACAGACCAAAAGAATAAAATCACACAAAAAAAAGGGAAAATAGCATGCTTGGTTCTGAATTTAGATTCCATCAGTTTTTCTCTAGATGTGAATAACATTTTCCATGAGTCCTTTGGAATTGTCTTGGATTATTGTGCTGCTGAGAAGAGCTAAATTATTCCTAGCTGATCATTGCACAATTTTGCCATTACTGTGTACAATGTTCTTCTGGTTCTTGACTTTGCATCAGTTCATGTAAGTCTAGGTTTTTCTGAAAGCATCCTGCTTATCATTTCTTACAACACAATAGTATTCCATTACATTCATATACTGCCACTAGCCCCCAATTGATGGGCATCCCCTCAATTTCCATTTCTTTGCCACCCCTAAAAGAGCTGTTATAAATATTTTTGTCCATGTGGGTCATTTTCCCATTTTTATGATTTCTTTGGAGAACAGTTATGATGTTACGAGACTAGTTGATCATTGTTTTCTTCTAGGCAACTAAGTGCTGAGCCTTCTTAAATTGTGCCAAAAACTTGGTATATTGTTTCCTATAGTGGTCATTGAGTCTTTTGAGTTTTTCTTTTATTATATTCATATTTATTAAATAAAAAAGCATTTCTGCTTTTTTTGCTTAGTATTTTTCTTCATTTATTAAGTTTTCAAGTAAAACTTAGGAATACTTTAAAAAGCAGAGCTGTATTTTAGTATAAATAAATACTGTAATTTAGAGAAGTGAGAAAAAAAGAAAAGAGAAAAGTAATTCTAATGACAAGACAGGGAGGGAGGGTTCTGAACATAAATTTTACTTACCCTGTATTTTGTTTGTCTTATTTTAATTGCCAACTTTATTGCTTAGATGGTCTTTCTGTTTTATTTTTCTTGTTTTGCACCAGTCTTATGATTTATTGGTGTAGGTAGCTTCTAGTGAGGAAAATATTTCTCCCAGTGTAGATCAGCAAATGTTCTATAACTTAGTTTTAGAGGGTTACCTAAGGCAGCAGTGCTAAATGACTTGCTAGGTTTCACTCAACTCTTAAGGGAAGGGATAAAGAGAAAGAAGGAGTGACGAGTATCCAGTTCTTCTGACTCCAGCACTTCCTGACGTTTGTCCATTACCCCATGCTCCCTATGTCCTAGATAGCTTTTAGGCATAAATTTTGTTTTGGGGGACTTTTTTGGCAGAGGGAAGGGGGCAGGTTATAGTTGCAAGAAATAGAAGAATTTCTCAGTCCTCCAGAAGTCTTAAATAGGGAGTTCTGCATCAGAATAGTTATAGAACCTTAACAGAATGAACGTCATATTGTGCATTTGAGCAGTGGATTAATGGTAGAATGACTCTTTAACTAGCCTCTCCCATTCATCTTTATGTGCCTTATCTGCAAAATGGGATTATTCTTGCCTTATGAAAAAAGAAAATTACGAATTATTCTAAATTGCCTTGAACGCTAAACTAGAGTAACATATAAACACTAACTTGGTTTTTAATCGTTATTCCTGACAGCTGATTTGGTTAGACTTGTTCTGGAGTTTAGGATTCATGCATACCAGCTCATCTCTTCTCCAGCTGTTGTTTATCCTGGTGTTTCCGGAACTATCAGGCACATGGTATTTTTAAAGCTGATTTTATGTTGCTATACATTTTGATGGGAAATAATTAAGTGCATAATATTGTTTCAGCCTTAGTCATAACAGAGATAGAGAGAATGGACCAGTGCTGATAATGCTTCTAAGAAATAGCCGTAGTTAAGGAAATAATAAATTGTCACCAAGTCTGGGGTTAAGTCATCTAAATGCAAGAAGGACTTTATTGCTGCTGTTCCCTCCTCTTCCCATTCACTCTCCCTCCCCACCCCCACTCCCCGCCTTTCCCTTTAACATTTCTTCCTGCTATAAGGAATATGTGCTATTATAGCCAAAGATTGATGCTACATAAAACCAATGATACAGATATATGAAAATAGCTTCTTACTTCCTAACCTACTTGCCCAACTTAGTACAGCAATAGCCCTGATATCTGCTTCTATTTGCTTAAACATATTTAAATTCCTGTGGCTTCCAAAATTCCACATCAGTTAGTTAGTTTGGTACTAATGCAAAGAGGACTGTGAGTCATTTGGCCTTAACTTGAGAGATTTTGATAAGCAGAAGAGAGAGAGGACAAGAAAAGGTATTTGAGTCAGTGAAACCATGCCACATAATGAGGATTTTAAGTTTTTTGCCCTAGGCAGGGATAAAAATATCTTAGGAACAGGGTGGGTTTTTTTAAGGTTAAATAAGCAATATTTCCTTAGATTTGGGAGGAACTAATTACAGAATAGGGCATTAGAATTTGATTCCTTGGGCCATGGAGAAGGTTCTTGAAGGATAGTGGCATAATCAAAATGATATTTAAGGGAAGACTACTGTGGTGACTTTGGCATAGGATAAATTGGAAACAAAAGAGACTGCAGTTAGGGGAACCAGTTAAGTAATTATTGCAGAGATGATAGGGATGAGCAGAATAGTCAATACTAGATAAAGTAGCAGGTGAACATAAACAAGAGAAAGGTGGACCTTACATTTCAAAGAAAGAACCTACAGTATGTCAGTGTTTCTGGAAAATGGACCTTGAAGGGGATCACTGTAAACTAAAAGCATGTCGTCTGTGTGAGTGTCAATAGAAACCACAAATGAGTGATAAAAGTCAAAAAGCCAAGTATTTGTCTCTTAGTCAACTCTGAATGAGTCAGCTTGCAAAATACAAAACAAAACTGAGAGGTGAATGGGAAAAATAAAGAATAGATATCAAGCTCTCACATTTTAAGTTGGGATGACTGGGAGAATATTGGTTCCATCTGGTGGGCACAAGCAGACCTTGAGTTTCTAAGATGCATTTTTCGGATGAAACTCAATTTCACTTTAGATCTGACTTACAGGAATCAGCTTTGACATTTTTAGCAAAGTGAACAAGGTTATCTTGTAGAAGTAAAACTACCCATTGACCTGTGGTCCACATCTCATTTTGTAGGGGTCACCTTGAAATTGACAATTTTTCTAGAAAAATTCATGTTAAGTAAGGTCTGGTAGAAACTGCTGGAGAAATGTGGGAACAGTTATCCCAATTATTGGCTTCTCCTGTTGAATTGCGACCTACACAGTATTTATCCTTTAGTTCATTGCAGCCGCTTTGTTTTTGTTCTTTGTTCCCAGGAAACCTGTAGGAAGTGTCAGGGACTATGGAAAGAACATAATGGCATTACCTGTGAACAGCTGGCTGAAAAAGATGACATCAAATATAGAACATCTATGTAAGTACCATCCTTAGTCAAAAGTATAATTTTCTACATGTTATTGTGCCACATAGTTTTTTAAAACTACACAAATAGTATATAGTTGGCTAATGCTACATTACAGTGAATTTGTATATCTCTGCTGGAGTTTTCTTTTTGAAATTAAAATTTTAAAGCAAAGACATTCATATTGCTGGGTGTTATACATCAGCTAGCAAAGAGTCATTTTGATTTAGGAACATCATTCTGGTTTGGGCTTGTATGTAAAATTGAAAGCAAAGCATGCCTAGCTGCTCTGGTCCTTCTCTAACCTTACAGTGATAACTAAAGTGTGACTGCAGAATAACCTTGAAACATTTATGAACAACAAGAGTTTTTTTAAAAAATATACCACAACTCTAAATGAATGCCATCTTTCAAAGGAGTCACTTTGGGTGGGGCATATACACCTGTTCGAGCAGTAATGTTACTACCTGAAATGTTCTTGAGACTCTCCCATTTTTAGAATTGTATTTATGAGCCCCAAAAGAAATTACTTTGCAATTGTAACTCATTTGGGGCCACAAAGACTCAGCTTGATAATTCATGAGAATTGACTCTGAACAAATGACTTTGAGCTTTTTCCAAACATCTCAAAGGATGTGGGTTTACCAAAAGAGAAGAGAATCCAAAGAATATGGCTTAGACCCTGAATGTGATTCCAGAAGAGCCCTAAACCTTATTTTGAATAATGGAAGCAGCCCTTTTGAAACAGTGCTAATGGGATTACCTGAGAGGGGACAAAATTAATTTAGATATACTAGTTTTGAACTATTATAATAGCAACCATATTACTTTATAATCATATCCAGTAGCTGTATATCTTTAAGCCTCCATTTCCTTATTTGGAAAATAAGAGTTCAGACTAGATCATCTGTAAGGTAACTTGCAGCACTAATATCCTTGTTACCCCTAGGAATACAAACGCCTTTGTTTGACCCTTGAAAGCTCTTCATGACCTGGCTGCAAGTGGTGCCTTTCTAGGCTTACTGTGCATTCCTCCCCTTCACAAATGGTCCAGGCAAAATGACCTCTCCAGACCTCCCAGTGCTCTGTCACCTACTTGTGCCTTATACTACCTGTCCCCCATAACTAGAGTGTGCTCCCTTCTCATCTCCACCTCTTAGGATACCTAGCTTCCTTCAGAGTAAAACTTCAGTATCACCTCCAACATGAAGCTTCTCCCAGCCTCCCTGAAAAGAAAATATACTCACACACACACACACACACATATGCACGCTTGAATTTAAGCTCCTTGAGGAATTTCATTTTTGTCTTTGTCACCAATATGTAACACAGTTGTGGTAACTGATACATAGGCTCTTAATAAACGCGTGTTGATTGATAATGATGTGGTTTATAACTTGGACATATGTTATTTTTATTCTTTTTCAGTCATCTAAGTGTCCAATTCTTCAATGACCCCATTTGGGATTTTCATAGTGGAGCTACTAAAATAGTTTACCATTTCCTTTTCCAGCTCATTTTCCAGATGAATAAACTGAGGCAAATAGGGTGAAGTGATGTGCTCAGGGTCACACAGCTAGTAAGTGTCTGAGGCCAGATTTGAACTCGCAGAATGAGTCTTCCTGACTGGACCCAGCACTCTATCCACTGCACTGTTTAACTGCCCCCTTATATATATTTGTACATACACAGTCTGGAAAAGTGTGAGTGTTCTGCTCATAACTTTCTCCCCAGGATGAGAGATAGTAGAACCACTCTGAGGTTTAAAAGGGGAAACTCGGAGGTCTTTAATCACTATTAATACTTTTCTATCTGTTCTTCTCAAGACTGAAGGGGTTGAGGGAGAGAGGTCTTTGGTTATTATTGTTGTTATCCAGGTGTTTTTCAGTCAAGTCTGACTCTTCATGACTGCATTTGGGGTTTTCTTGGCAACGATAGTGGAGTTGTTTGTCATTTCCTTCTCTACCTCATTTTATAGATGTGGAAACTGAGGCAAACAGCGTTAAGTGACTTGTCCAAAGTCAAACAGCTAGTAAGTGTCTGAGGCCAGATTTGAAACACAGGAAGATCTGTCTTCCTGATTGAAAGCCCAGTATTCTCTCCGTTGTACCACCCATCTGCCATGAGACATCTTATAGGTGCAGCTGTGTAGAATGGCAAGAATAATCATCTTCCTTTTCTTGCCTTTTTCTCTCCAGTTTTAAAGTTAAAAAGTCATATATGCTAGTATGTGACCAGAGAACTCTGTAAACAGATTGATAGCATATGAAAAGTCCTTATCTGTGCCAACTCGATCTTATGTAAAACCATCTTTTCATTTTCTCTCTCCTATTTTTCCATGACATATCTTGAGTGTGCTCCCTAATTTTTGGTCTTGAATTTAGGATCTTGGCAGGAAACTTGCCTCAACTCACATGTCCTAGATAAAGCCTTTCATTTCCAATCTGGTTATTGTAGAGCATTTAGGGGTGTTTTTCTTTTTTTAATAAGATTTTGAGTTCCAAATTTTTCTCCCCATATCTTCCTTCCCTCCTCCCCAAGATGTCATGCTATTTGATGTACACTCTATGTATACATTCATATTAACACATTAGTCGTATTGTAAAAAGAAGAATTAGAACCAATGGGAGAAACTTGGAGAAAGAAGAAACAAAAAAAGAGACAACAAATAATATGCTTCCATCTGCATTCTGACTCCATAGTTCTTTTTCTGTGATGTGGAAGGCATTTTCCATCATGAGTCTTTTGGATTTGTCTTAGATCCTTGCATTGCTGAGAAGAGATAAGTCTACCAAAGTTAGTCATCACACAGTGTGGTTGTTACTGTGTATAATGTTCTGGTTCTGCTCACTTCGCTCAGCATCAGTTCATATAAGTCTTTCCAGGTTTTTCTGAAATCTATCTGCTCATCATTTCTCATAGCACAATAGTATTCCATTACATTCATATACCACAAGTTGTTCATTCATTCCCCAGTTGATGGACATCCCCTTCAGTTTCCAGTTTGGGGCCACCACAAAAAAAGGGCTGCTATAAATATTTTATACATGTAGGTCCTTTTCC